>OW052034.1:88436045-89663545 GCA_932526305.1 Epicampocera succincta | reverse complement strand
TGCTGAGCATATGACCACAACGGAACTTTATAAGCCACTTCCCATAATTTTGTTGCAGTCTTTCTTTGGTTTCCGTAATGGTTTTTTTGCGTAAAAGGTTTTTAATGGCTGTCAAGCTTGTTCAAAATGTTATAGTAGTCCATTCAAAGCTATCATACAGCCCTCGTATTTCCAAAAACAAAATATATTACACATTTATAATAGGAAGTTTTTTATTTTGTTTGTGGCAACACGACGAGTGCCTGACAAGTCAAATGGAAGTATAAAAAACCCAGTTTTTCCGAAACAGAAAAAAAAAATCATATGATAATAGAAACCAAATCCAACAATTTGCAAAGCAATTTTAATAACCATAATTCTGCATTAGTTTAAGTAAAAGAAAAGCGAGAGCAGAAAATTGGTCAAAGCAAACATTAATAGTTTCTATGGCTCTTTCCATTTTCCTTTGTTTTTTGTTTGTTATTCGTTTTGGGTCCTGCTTAAACAACTTTCTGGCAGGCAATCACTAAATTTTGCTATAAAAACAACCAACTGTACGATAAAACAATCAGGTTTTTGCCATTTACCTGGCCATAAAATGCAAGCAACGGCAGTGGGCAAAAACTTAAAATAATGAAAATAAAAAGCAGCAAAAATCTGCCATCCCCGAAAGAATGTTGATGATAATCGTTTTGAGAAAATGCATTCATGCAATGCATTGGCCTACCAGCAACAAAAACAACAATAATATGCTTTCTTCTGGTTCACTTCGAAAAGGCTTTATTGTTTTTGCTGTTTTTTACTTTAAGAGACGCCAGTTTCAGGGGAATTTTAAAGAAGAAAAAAAAGAAAAACATATACCAAATAGTAGTAAAAATACTTGAAACATTTTCTGCGAATACCATGTGCCACAATCAGTTTTCAATTAAATCCTGTATTTACGAACCCAACAGTAATATTTTCACTTTTACAAACACACACAGAGAAAAGCACGTACAGAGTGAGTGAGAATGCCCAGGTCTAACAGTTGTTTAATATTTCAAGATATTTAGGAGAGGATGCAAAGTCTTGACAATTTATTAATGGGTTCAGGAAATTATATTTTATAAAAGCGATTTGTAATCGCAACAGAGATGTTTTGTGTATAAAATTTTGTGATTTTAAATCGTTCGGGTACATCAACAACTTTTTTAAATCGCAGGATTATGTTTACGTTTTTTTTCGCCTCTTCTATAATAAATGTCATTAAAATATAACTAAATAAATTACTTAATATGTTGCTTATTAATTTATTAATGCAAATGGTTGATTTAAGAAAACTCCGAATTGTTTTTTGTGATTTCGAAATAATTTCTGCCGCTGAGAATCACTTTGAAGAACACAAAAAAAGAGTGTGATTTACAGAACACGCGAAAATGACACGTGTGTTTTTAAAAGCACATGTGATTATCACAGCAGCTCCGAAAATTGCAATTGATTGTGTTGCATGAAAATGTTGAAAAAAAAAATGATTTTTCAGATGCAGATTGGAGCACCACGGAGCTGATAGTTTTCACTACAAACACCCTGATTTTAATATTTTTTTTATAACTGGAAGATTTTGCTCATAATTAATATAAAATATGTGGAAAAAATATTGGCTGAATAAAAAACATTCAAGACGTGAATAGAAATAATTTGCATATCAAGATATGCACAAATGAGTCCAGAACAACTTGTGAGTTGTTGGTATTTGTAGTCATTTCTTTGAATTATAAATTGAATTGCTTATAGGAAAATTATGGGCTCAATCATGAGCTTTCTAAGTAAAATTTTGTAAAAAATATTCCAAAATTCCATTCAGTTATAAAAAAACATGTTTTTATTTTCTTTTCACACAATTTTTTTTTTTAATATCAAATCAAATTATTTGCTGAATCAGTGAAATTTTTATTTGAATTCGGTCTCTCATATAAATGCCAAGCAAAAAAAAAATTTTTGTTGTAAAAACAATAAGTTTTACTGAAATCTGTAGAAACTCTGCAACAATTATTTGCCTGCAAAAATTTTTGTCATAAAATTTTCTAGCCCAACAGTCGGCGAATCGTTGAACTGTGAGTAATTTTGGCAATAATTAGAGGCATGAAATATTCTGGCGGGTGCGGAATTTGAGGCAGGAAACGCCACTATATCCAAATGGACTCACTTGGCAAATTCTAGCACGTGAAGAGAATTTTTACTAAAGAGGCCAAATGCAATGGCAGTTTCATCAATTAATATTAAACGTTGTTCATGAGCATTTTTTAAAAAGCAGAAGCTATTGGCAGCACTGGTTTTCATATTGTTTTGCATTTTGTCCAACAGTTATCGTCCTGAAATATCTTAAACACGACAATAACTAAAGGTTTGATTAAAAAGTTTAGCTTTCTTTGATATAGATTGCAAAATTCTGCTTAAGAGCAAGGCACCAACAACTGTTTGTTCAATAAAATGTTTATGCTGTATGACATTAACTGCAGATGAAAGCAAATAAAGAAAAATAAACATTTTTTTTTCTAGACAAGAAGGCACAAGGCGATGAAATGTTTAGCAGAGAAAAAATAAATATAGTCCAAATGATTCAATTCAACGAACTGTATGCTGAACGGTATAAGTAATACAAAATTTAACGAAATGGGGTAGAGTATAATAAAAGTGACCAGCTTTCAACTTTGTTTAGCCTAAAAACATTTACGCAACAGATTTCCCTAATATAGCAAACATTTTTTTTTTATCATTTGCAGACGGATATAATAAATTTCGTAGAGCTATAATTTTTGAGGGCGAATCGAATATCGGAGGATTATCTTAAATTAAACTGAAAAAACAAAGTTTTCTGATAGCAAATTAGGCGTCGAAAGTAAACGGTATGTAGAATTTTTGGAAATTATTACAGCCTGAACAAAATAGTCTTGTACAGATATTTGTCACAAAACTGTTTTTATTTATGATACAATTATAATTTTTGTTGCGGCACAAAACAGTCTTGCATTTAGTGCATTCAGCCCTGGAAAATCTGGCAGCTTGTATGTGGTTTTGATTAAACACCTATTTTCAATATGTGCTATCGGGTTAAGTTTTGTGAGACCTCGCTGTCTTCTTCAGCTTCATCTGCCTTTCTATTGGTTGGTTGGTTGGAGCTTTTTCCTCTTTTGCTCTCATATTGTGTGTCAATTTTTCTGCCAGGACTGATCTGAAATCTGCCAGTGTACCAGTAATGTGTGGGTTGTTTCTTTTATAGAAAACCCATGAATTTATTACAATCATAAAATAGTTTTGTGTACCACTTTTGACCCTTCATTCTAATATTTTTATGTGCTAAAAAAGCCATCGATTGACTTAACTCCTCATATATGGTCCTTACAATTATTAACTATTTTTGTAACAGATTTTGAGATTTGCTTGTTTTTGGGTTTGTCAGCAGCTATTGACAGTTTCCATCGGTTCGGTGCCTACAAAATTTCAAATTAACGCTACAAGCCTATTGGCCTTCCAGCCCGTCACAGAGATTTGCATACTTTCATAATTTGCAAAAAATTACACACACAAAACCCGTGCAACAAAATTTGCTGGTAATTTTTTTCTCTCTGAATTCATTTTGAATTCAAGGCCAGTGCGACCAGGAAGGTTAGATTTTTATTAAATTGAAACACTTTTCCATTTATCATTCCTGCAATTACTCGTATGAACACATTTTTTACAATATGTCATAGAAAAAAAAAGAAAAAAAAAAAAAGAAAACCAAAACACTTTCTGCATGTTTTAAATAAGTTGTTCGTTACTAGGAAACAAGCAGCAAAAATGTTTGGTCACCTTAATTTGGTTAACGCTTAAACGCATTTCATTAAAATCTTTTTTTTTTTCATTTCCTTTTATTACTTCGTGCTGCTTTCACTTCTCGTTCATCTCATGATGTTAAATGAACAAAGTGCACTCGAAGTCAAGTAAACACCATAAAATGACAACATGATAGTTTGTCGTGACATCTAACAACTAAGAGGCCAACTGTGTTCCTCTGCGAAGGAGCCGTTCAGCAGCCGGAGGTCATTGAGATTGCATGGTTAAATGCACCCAACATAACAAGTAGTTGCCAACTAATAATTCATTAAGAAAATTAGTTTTTAGCAAAAGAAGAAAACGGCACTCACACACATACACACAAGATCACCTAGAGAAGTTGCAATAATAATAATAATAATAATAAAGAGAAAGAAAATATATTAAAACAAAAAAGCCTTTAAATACAAATTAAACATAAAAAAAACTCTTGTACTTTAAATGTATAATATTTTTCGTTTATTTTTTTCTTTGCTATTAGAAAAATTTGCTTTACAATTAAAACACACCCAGTTTGTGGCGTGTAACATTTTACAAACTTCCTGACATTATTGCTTGTAGTTTTTCGATAATTTGTTTGCGGTTTTTCTCTCTATCACGTAATTAACAGCCTTTGACACTTAAAACTAATAACAGGTAACAAGAACAGCTATTAAGGCGACCGAAAACGTTTGTGTTGTTTACACGAAACGATTGTGTTATCATGTTGGCGTTTAAGTTAAAAGCAAGACAAAAACATGACTGACTGACAGTTCTTCATTCAAAGGAACAAACGAACTCAGGCAACAACCAAATGAACAATTCAAAATAATCAAGAAGTTTACAGGAAAGAAGGAAATTCGGCCACAGAAAAAGGAAAACGATAAAAAAAAAACCACCAAATAATCCAAGTAAAAGTACAAATGGAAGCAGAACATGTTGAAAGTTGATTTCTGTTCGTGTTCCACCGCCGTTATTTCTTTCTTTCCGTAATTTGCATAAAAACGCGTTTTTTTTTTTGCCCCCACTTTCAGGCCCCTTGAGCCTTTCTTACTTTGAAATTTTTGTTGGCTTTAGTAGCAAAAGGCATGTCAAATCTTGCAGCAACACCTGCGCTTTGGTGACCGGCTAAATTTCCTTGCTACCATCTTTTCTTTGGCAAATAGTGCGTTTCAGTCTAACCTTTTCTGATGACCCAAATAAATATTTGAATGAAAATCTAAAAAAATTTATAGCGGAATTTTTTTTTCTTAAATATCTTTGAATTATAAGGCGGATATATTTTAAACTAAACGTATTGCAGCAGAGGAGAAGATATTACTGATGACACGCGCCCTGGATACACCAGCACATCAGCAAAACAAAAAAAGGAAGTAGGATATTGAAGAAAATTGTTGTGGAAAACCGTCAAACCATTATTTAAGAAGTTGCTAAGGACATCGATTGGTTCATGCCATTGAATCTTTTTGGAAATTTTGCACATCAAGCGAGTGATAGCGTTCCAAAATTGCTGAATTGTTCGTAATTTGATGGCCACAAACATGACGATACTCAAGCCTCAGCTACTGTAGTCCATTTTCCTGTTTCCTAGATCGATAAGATCAGCAAGACGGCGTTATGCATCGATTGAGGAGATAAAAACCGGATCGCTGAAAGAAAGAACTGCTGCGAGGATTGAAATAAAAGCTGGCGCAAATGTCTGAGGGAAACTGCTTTGAACAGAATATTTGAATAAGTAAAGAAATAAAAAAAAAATTAATATTCCCCCTATTTTTTGACCAGACCTCGCATATCAAATCACAAAAACGATGCAAGGCCGTCTAGACTGGTTTACGTGTCAAACTATTTTAATCATAAAATTAATATGTTGAATACTTCGAGGCTTGTAAAGTTTTGGCTAATGACTGTTTTAATGTGCGTTTAAATTAAGAATAATTTGTTAAATTTTTTCAGGCTTTTACACATGGAAAAAAAAATTCCAGTCTTATCAAAAATGTTACTCAAATCGTTTTTCCGTTTAACACTCTTCAATGCTACCAAATTCATAGTAATTGTAGTTAATAAGTTATTGATGAAAGCAAAAAAAAAAATTATTATAATTTATAAGAATTATTTTTATAAAAATGTTAAAAATTGCAAATTGTCTATTCGATATATATGTCGATATTTTATTTGTTGATATGGCATCAGCTGCTTTTAAATGTAGTCAAAAATTGTATTAAAATATTAATGATATTGGAGCATCATTTCAGGCCAACTGATCGCCTTCTTAAGGCACCTAATTAAGGTAATGTAAAGTGATTAGATTTTATAAAACGAAATTATAACGAAACCCTTTTCGTATTTAAAAGCAGAGAACAAAAGTCTATCGTATGCCCCGCCTTTCCAATCGTGTATTGAATTAAATAAGATCAAAGTAAGAATAAAATTAATAAAATAGTTGATGGTTCAAAAAAAAACGATGTTTTTGTACTTATTGTATAAACATGTAACCACAGTCCGCAAATGTCGCCTTTGGTTACCGTAAAATGAAGTTTTGGCGTGCTGGCAGTATAAGGCTTTCTCTAACAGCGATTACGATTCACGTCACGTTTGGCATATATATTTCTCCCCTTATGAATACGGCTTTCTTTCTTCTATTCCAATTTATAAGCATTTGTACTCAAGCGTTGAACCGGGTCGTTCAAGTAAACAGCATCTATATCTTAAACTACTTCGTTGAGCAAAATCAGACCTTTTTTTCTCTAAAACAGGGAGAGGGCTAAAGAAAATTTAAACGTCTGCCTGAATTGACACAGTCCAGCCGTTCACTTGCCTGCGCTTACGCTACAATCGTTCAATAACAACAGGCTTATTTTGTGGCGAAAATTTTGTGGAAGCAACAGGAACAAACAGAATTTGGGCCTTTAAGCGATTTTTTAGAAGTTTGTACATGTCCCGCTTTCTACTATAAACATTGTTGTGACATATGGCAAGAAACTCCGACTGGATGTATGACAAAGACACAAACAAAACACAACTTAATTTGATCCATTTTAATTCCTACAAAACGAAAGCGAATTGTCATAAATGTTAAAATATATAATATTTTTTTTAATTAATTGAATTTTTCATAGACTTTTAAGCTTTCTTAGGCACATATATATATATATGTATGTATGTATGTGTGTGTGTAATTGTTGAAGTTTTCCTTATAATTAGTAAATATACGTGGTGTTGGGGACACAAACGAAATTATTATTAAAATAAGCAGAAGTTCGAATTTATAGTAAAGGGAAACATTCCCAACAATAAAACAGCACCGCTTACTCTTCTCCTCAGCAGTGTTCATGTAGGTGCATTGCTTTTCCGCCACTATTTCGCTGGGCTAAAATTGAGAAGTTTTCTACTTAAGCAAATGTAGAGAAATAAGAATACAAAAGTTGCCTTATGATTGCTGTAATTAATATAAACAACTGAGTGGCCATTTTACGTTTTCTTTTATAACAGGCTGTTCTTCTACTTCTATTTAATTCCAAAATTGTTTAGCTTTCATTGCATATTTATGTTTTTTGCAATCACTGTGTCGGAACTTAATTCAATTAACCGGCTAATTTATCCGAATTTCCTATACTAGTTGCTTTTCTCTGTGTATTTTTTATTGCTATTTGCTTTGGTTCTTTCTTTCTCAGCTAAACAAAATTCCGGTTATAAGCAGCCAACATTCTAAATTCTCTAAAATAAGACATGCAGGTAGTTTATGCTTTTTAAGAATTAAGTTTCCAAATATATAAATTAAACATTTAAAAAAAAATTGCATAACGACATTTGAAATTCTCTACTCTAACATGTACTACTCTGGCACTCAGGTATGTCATTGTTAAGAGCTGAACTTTTTATTTATTTATGTACATATTTTTTTCTTTTTAACATTAGCCTCAAAGTGTGCTTGGATTGTACTTTTTTAAGTTTTTTAAATACATTTTTGTTTGAAAAACTCGTTCGGCTGCATGTGATTATTGGCTAAAGGCCTGTTTTCATGTGCAGAGAATTAACAAAATAGGAATTCAGTTTTTATTCTGGACAAAAATAAAAAAAAATATTATTATCGTGCAGTTATTTAAAATTGGACAGATGTCAGGATATGCATTAAAATATACACTTTTAATAACTAAGTTGAAATTTTCCAACTTTTGTTTGCAGGTTAAGCTTAAGGCCAAACATGTCCTTAATTAAGATGTTTTTTTTTTTCCTTAACAAACTCTGAGTTATTCTAATGAATAATTAAGTTGTTATGGAATAAAATTAAGAACATTATTGTGTAGATATTTATGACAAAATGTCACTCTGATATCCACTGAAATCCAAAAAGAAAAAAGTAATCCGCTTAGCTGATTTGAGCTCACAAATTATTTATCAAAAAACGAACTAATACACAGAAAAGATGTTCTAATTAATTTCATAGGCCATAAATTGTGTGTTTTTATATTCCTTCAATGGACTTTCCTTTGACAATTCACAAATTAAAAATAATATTTAATTCATGCTTTTTCCATTTTTATTTTTACCAGCTTCGGGCTCTTAACAATCAAATATAAAAAGACCTTGGCAAACATAATATAATAAGCATGTAAAATTCTCACCAACACACACACGCATATGCACACACACACACACACACAACAGATAAGGCCAAAGGCTCAAAACAAAATCAAAAAGAAAAAACCAAGAATAAATGTTTTGTTAATGATTAAAGTGGAAATTAAGTAAACATTTCAGCTTCCTGCGGATACAAACTTGAATGTATTTTAAATGACTCTTAAGCTGGCGGTTACAAAAACGAAGCAGACGCAAAAAACTGCTTATTTTTATTTTTACATAAAGCTTAGAATAAGTAATTGCTGCCACATAAGCTGAAAGGTACTGAGTTTTTGGAAAATAATTCTAATATGTTAATGTAGTGTATACATGCCAGGGATGGCAAATGTTATCTAGAACATTGTACTTTTTTAGTAAATAAAAATATTGAAGACGAGGAAACTTTTCTTTTGTGGCCTCCAACTTGCTCATGTTGGCCAGAGCTGGCAGGCGTATTCTAAAAGTGAAAAAATTCATACCAACAAGACATTTGGATTTTTCACAACCTGGAGGTCACTTTTTTAATATTTTCATTTATTTCGAAAATGTTTTGCAAAAATAACTTGTATTGATTGCAACACAAACTTTGATAAGTGCTTTTATTTTTAAAGTTTTTTTTTCTCGTTTGTAAGAAAAAAAAATGAATTTAAATGACCTAAAAGTGATTTAAAATATAAAACACAGTATCAGTGACAGAAACTTTGTCATAATTAGAGACGTAATTTTTTCCCTCCTACAATTAACTAATTCTATCCAAGCGTGTTTGTAAAATATCTTGCGATTTTAGGTCTAAGTGATAATCACATCATTTCGGCCAGTGTAGGCACCTTCAGGATGCCTCTTTCAAGGCGTCTCACACCTCCATCATCAACAGTCTGCCTATGATCTCTCTAACTTCTTGTAAGTTTAGCTTTAAACCCACAAGATTTAAGGCCACTGAATAAGGATGTCTTATAATCAAAACATCTGGGGGCACTTGGATTCCGCTTCAGCTTTGGTGAGGGTTGCTGTCGTTCTGGCATAACAATAGCGATGCATTCGCCCGCTCCGATTTCTATTGTCAGGTACATCAAGAAACTAATTAGAAATAGGCGAAGTAAAAACTTGTTTTCCAGGTAGAAGATATTTAATTGCTCGTTTTAAAAAAAATTTATTGTAGAGGTTTTAAATTTTATCGCTTCTAGAATTTTCATTCGTTTTCATTCATTTTTATTTTCTTCCCGCGCTAGGCTTTCGGAAATTAAGGAAAGGACTTGCAAAAAAATTTCAGATACGAAAGTTCACTGCTAATTACCAACCAGATACTGACACTGAACAAATAAACATTTTAAATTCTATTCATTTAGTGAGTGGGTGGGTCAGAAAAAAATAACTTGCTTTAAACTTACTCACACCAAATTTTAAAATGTTCAAACAAATTTTGACTGTGATTACAAAAAATTATATCGTGAGTCCGAGAATCTCTTATTTTACAACACCAAACCAAAAAAAAAGGTATACAAAATTTCACAAAAGGCGTCATGTAACCACCAATATAATTGAAACTCCTTCAGGGCCTAAAAAACGGTTGTTAATTTCATTTAAAGCTCATCACAATAAAAGTATATTTATTTTCTGCTTATAACTAAATGTTTGGTTTCATTAATTTTTCTGCCCTATTAATTCCTAAACATTTGTTTAATCCTTTGATAAATTAAAGTCTATCACTTTGTAGAATTAATTGTTTCAGTTCATACACTGGCTTTAATCCAGCCTATAAATATTCATAAATCTTTGTAACACTTTTCTTGTTTGTAAAAAGAACAACGTAAATTTCTATTTAATCATTTTGTTAATAAAGATAAGTAGCAACAACAATAAGAAAGAAGTCAGAACAGCAACAGCAACAGCAACAACATTAATCAACAACAGCAGCAAATAAGATGAAAGTAAATAGCAAAAAATTTCTCAGTAAAGGAAATTATTAAGCCGTCAAATGTAAATGAAATGAGGCGACTGAGGAAATGAAAAAATGGTTTGTTTATTTGAGCAGGCACCGTTATGACGTTATAATGATAACGACAGAGATGCAGACGAAAATCAATTACAATAACAAATACTTATGAAGACTCTTACACCGAACTGGCTGTTTTGCCTGGTCGGAAATCAGCAAACTGTTTGGCCACATTTGATGAAATTAATCAAATATATTATTTATTTATGTCAACTAGACTGGGACTCAAAAGAAACTATTTTAATTTATGGATTATTTTGTGTGTGTGATGTTAAATATTTGCAAAACTTAACTATTCAATTGAGTAATTCCATATTCACACGAACGTGACGGGTGTGTATTTTTAAAATTAAAAAAATGGCTTAAATAGAGCACTATAATTCATTTTAAAGTTGCAAGTTGGCGGAATTTTAGATCAAAGAAAAAGGAAAAAAAAAAGTAGTGGTTCATATGCGACAAAATTCGGCCAGTTTTGGAGGACGAAGGGAAGTTCAACGAAATCTAAGACGGGTCTGTCATGCGCTTAACTTCAGAGTTTTACATAACAATGTTATTACAAAATGCCTTCAGTTTGACTGAAGAATGTTGTACTTTTTATAGCCCGCCCAAACCTATACGTGACATTTCGAATGTGACATTATTCCCATTAAAAATTAGTAAATTAAAAAAAATAATTCTTAAAACTGGAATGAAAATGTAGTCCAAGCAGCTTTTTACTGATCCGCATTAAAAGAAATTGATGCAATTTTCGAAAGCCAGAAATTGAAGGAAACATGCAAACAAATTGTATGACTTTTTCACAAAACGTTAGTTTGTTATAGAAAGAACAAATGTTAACGTTTCGTTTTTTCAATTTTAATCCTCACTTTATGTTCATTTGTTCAATCTAACAATTAATGAAAATACAAGAAAAGATATTGTTTATTTTTAGCTTGTGAATCGTTATTATCGGTTAATTATTCATTTGAACAAAGAGCCGGCACACATTGATAAGTATTTCACATTAATTAATACGAATCATTGAACTCAAAAGGATATGAGAAGGACAAAAATTCTGCAATTACGAAACGATGGTTTGGTGCTACATAATCGATTTGTGAAGGGAGGCAAAAACTGCTCTAATACATTATTACTTTGGGTTGAATTCGTTAATTCCTAAATAAGTTAATAAAAATAATTTGATAGCAGTTCATTGATTTAAGCAGCACACAAAATGTATTCGAACGCTGTGTTCTCCAGGACAAGAACATATGCTCGAAATTACACAATCGAATGCTTTCGGAATTTTCAGTTCCTTCAGAAAATGTATATGTAAAGCGACGGGTTCTTGCTATTATTTAACAAATAAGATTTCCGTTTCTCAGTTAAAATGTGTTTAAACAAAAAATTTGTTTTTATTTCAGCTTATTCTTCTTTTTCTTCTTCTTCGTATTCAGCTTATCTTTATTTTTACAACGATATCAATTTCAAACAATATTTTAAAATCTTTTCAACTTTAAGCCTTTAGCTATTGAACTTCAACAACAATGTGGCATTTTTTATTTACAAGAATTTAAATTTTACATTTTATCGTTATATTGTTTGACTTAACAATCAATATTAAAATTTATTGCATTATAAATTACTTTATATGCACCAAGAAATACAACAATGTACTCGTATTGCAAAACTCTAAAAAATCACATAAATTTTAATATTAGATTTTGCTGCTGTTATTGTTGCTGCAGTTGCTACATCCCGAAGGACATTTATTCGTATCAAATTTATAAATAATTTACAGACACACAATATGCACAAATCATTATTTCAGTGTTATCAACTTAATATCCTTGCAAAAATAAACAGTATAGTTTTATTTATGAATTATCTGTATCAAAGAAAAGTTAAATATTTCAGGACAGCACAATTTGCAAACTGCTGGGCAGCAGTCCCGCAAAATGAAATGGGCTAAGCCCAATAACAATCAAAAGCGCCAAACATATACAAATTTTTGGTTCTTGTTTCTGACTGTTAGCCTAATAAAATCTGTATTAGTATCTAAATAAATGTCTGATGGCCATCATTCTCAGCAGACTTAGTGCAGTTTGGCTTGGAGGTCTCGTTTCGCAGTTGCAAACTATCAACAAATTTCATCATCAATTTTGCTGAACATGTTGATTTTATAAATAAAAAAGAAACAAAAACTTAAAAAGTAAAACCGTTTAGACAATCACATTTGTATTCTGTTTAAGATAGACTAGCATTTAAAAATGCTTAAGATTTCCTTTTGTTTTTCTTTAATATAAGAAATACAAATATAGTCAGTGTTTAGGGGGAACTGTTTTATTATAACTTTGTTAGCGATTACTGTGATGTGAGGAAATGGGTCACTGGAACCATTCCGTACTTTGGCTTTAACCGAAGTCTATTTAAAGGAGAGATAGACAAACGACTAATCCATTTCATCGTGGGAAAACTGATAGTCTTGTCAGTTGCAAACAGTTTATGTGCTGTGATGCCTGGACGGTGGAACCAGCGCTAACAGCAAACTGTGTGGCTGTGTGTAGCCACAGGAAAATATATCTGTTATAAGCATCTACATATATAGATACGGGTGGAGTCAATGAAATTTTTGACTAGCAGCTGCATGTTACTGGAACACAAGAGATACAGGCCACTGCATGCCTACACGCTGGTTGAACCAGAGCTGCTAACACTCCCTTTATGCAGTTACACATACGACAATTGAGTGCTATTTAAGCTTCAATGTGTACCCCTTTAAAGGTACTACTTATTGATAAATTTTTAGATCCCTTTTGAACTCATCTCCAAGACTGGTTTCTTGCGGATTGTGGCGCGTGAGAGCAGTTTTATCAACCTATCAACGGACTGATATGTTCAGGTGTGGTCTGAAACCTATCACCTTGCTAATTAATTGGCCCTCCTGCATGTGAAAGTTCCAGGTCCCATTCATACATTACTTGGGAGCTACTCACTCAATACAACATGTTGGGTATTATTAGCTTCGAAAGCGGAATCAGCTGCTGTTATTTGTAAACTACTCACTCAATTCGAATTACTTTGTATTATTATATTATTGCACAGGGTGGGCTTAAAAAAAAACTTATAATTTATACTTTAATTTGCAAAAAAAAATTATATAAAAAAACTTAAAAATACAATAATTATAAGCATTTCAAATCAGTCAGTCCAAGTTGGCCTGCCCTGTAGTTTCGGAAGTGCAATCAAGCCATTTCATTTCGAAACTACTCACTGAGACATACAATTGTTAATGAATAATGTATTTGGAAAGTAAAAGAAATGAATATACACACACACATACATATAGAATAAAAACGCTGATCTACTTGGTATTATTAGCTTTGAAAACGTATTCAGTGCTTTCATGTGGGAACCATTCCCTCAACCCGTCGTATTATATCTAGAACCTATTACCACATAAACCAAATCATCACAAGTGACAAAATACCCGCTCATAAAGCTTCGAAACTGGAGGGCCCCCTTAACGCAGACAAACGTTAATTATTCAAATCTGTATTTCATTTGAGACTTACTTTTCTAGTGCAATTCAAAGTTTATTTTAAATGCAAAAAACTTTAATATTATTGTTAATAAAAAACAAGCTCTTATTTACCGTCTTACTCATACACATGAATGTATGTATTTTTAAACATCTTCGTACCCAGTATCCAGAGCCAACTGGACTGATGTTTATTTCGTTTCATATTTTCCCTCGACCGATTATTTTCTTCGGCCAGTTCGGTATTGGTCGACCTCTTTTATTGTACGAGTACAAAATTGCAAATTCCTTTTCCTTGTTCACTGCATGCAGTTATTTTTCTTCATCTCAACAATTACTTTCCGGTACATGCTAACAAAAATGTTGTTTGTTTTGTTTCTGCCGCACTCTGTCGAAAGGAGTGCAGTTGCATAAACCAACTGTAGTACGAGCAGCAGTTTAAGAGCTGCTCTTGTTTGAATATTTGTTGCTTTAATTTTTTATTAAAAAAGATTTTTTTTTTGCGTTACAGCGTATTCGTTTTCTTTTTGTTCTATAAGGAAAACATTTTTAAGTTGCTCCTTGTATTATGTTATATGTTACTGTCAGTCGCTTTTTTCAGATACACTTTTTTTCGCAAAGTGGGCTTATTAAATTTAAGTATTGCTCAAGTTTTCATGCAAATTGAAATAAATAAGTAAATAAGTTTGCTATTTTTATTATTTCGTTTTTGCTTGTTTTCAAAATTTGTTCAAGAGAGTTCTTGGATTGCAATATTTAATGGAACTGTGTATGTATGTACATACATATGTATGTACTCTTACACTGCAATATTAGTGTCGTTCCCCGAAATAATGGACTGTATAGCATTAAAAGAATTTAAAATGTGAAAAGAAAATAAGGATGTACATATATATTTTTATACTTTATTGAAAGTGGATTTGCAAACATTTTTTTGACTACACAATATTTATTTATTTAAAAAGTACTTTTGTGGTCAGGCAAAATACATACATATATGTAAATGTATTGTATTACATAATTTTTATTGCAAGTAGTTTTTTAAAGACATGTCCTTATTTTTTTACAAGGTATTTTGTCACAAGGTATCTAAAAATAATATTTTCGTAAAAGGCATTGCTTTTGAAATGGCACAGTTTACAACAGTTTAACAGCCCATTTTCTTGATTCTTAAAAAGTGTGTTTTTTTGAGGATAATTTTTTATGAGGTACTTGCTTAAAAGATGTTATTAAAAAGAGTAGTTTTGCTGCAGAGTGCATTCCCCAAAAGTACTTATAAGTGATTTCGCAAAATTGCCTTTTTAAAGGTACTTTTTAAGACATTTTTTTCATAGGTGCTTTTATAAAAAGCAATTTCTTTATGGATACCTTTTAAAAAGCTGTTTCTTTAAAAGGTCCATTTTCAAGGTATTTTGTTTTAAAAGCTACCATTTTTAATGGCATTTTTTAAAGGTACCTTTTTTAACAGGTACTCTTTTTAAAAGATACCTTCTTTAAAAGGCTGTTCTTTTAGAAGGTACTTTTTTAAGACATTGTTTTTTAATTCCTACTTTTTTTAAAAGGTAGTTGTTCAGTTGGTACTATTTTTAATGGCATTTTTTAAAGGTACATTTTTAAAAAGGTACTTTTTTTAAAAGGTACTTTTTGAAACAGTTACTTTTTTAAAAGGTACATTTTTAAAAGGTAATTTCTTCGAAAAGATTATTTTCTGAGAGGTACTTTTTGAAAAGAAACTTTTACATTCTTATCTTTTTTAAAAGATACTTTTTTTTTTTAAATACTATTTTAACACACTCTTTTTTTGTAAAGGCAGTTCTTTAAAACGTACTTTCTTTAAAGCATTTTTTAAAAGATACTGGTTTTGAAAGGTACTTTTTTAAAAGATCCTTTTTTAAAACCGTTCTTTTTTGAAAAATACTTTTTTTAAGGCGTACTTTTTGACAAATACTTTTTTTAAAAGCGTAATTTTGAAAAATACTTTCTTTAAATGCTTACTCTTTTCTTTTTTAAAAGATATTAAAAAAACCCTTTCTTAAAAATTACTGTTATCGAAAAATGCTCTGTGAAAAAGTACTCTTTTTAAAAAATATTTTTGTAAAATGGTATTCTTTTCAAAGGCACTTATGTGGAGAGGTGTTTGCGTAAGAGGTACTGTTTTAGAATCCCCTTTTTTGGAAAAACTACTTTTTTTAAAATATACTTTTTTAGGAGATACTTTAATATAATGTTTTATAAAAGAAGATGTTTTTTTTAAAAGAAGTTTTTCTAAGAAATTATTTTTTTTTTTAACAGTTGCTTTCTCTTTTATTTTCTGAGGCAACTTTTTTTTAGTAGTACTTAAAACTTGAATCATTTCTGCAGCTTTGTAATGTGTTGTTTGTTTGGTTGTTTTTCCATTCCTAAACGACTGCAAAAATCTCAAAGTCAAACGCAAGTAATTCTTTAAAATCGCTACCAAACTTTTGCTTTGAAGTGCTTTTGTTGTGCGCGCACACACACACACTCATGTGTACTTATATGAACTTAAACCTTTTTTAGTTCTTCTGCATAAAGACAAAAACTCAGCAGTTAAAAGAATTTTGCCAAACTGAAAAAAGTGTTGAGAAATAAAAAGTGTAATAAAATGAAAGCATAAAACCAAACGAACTACAAAGACAGCAAAATAAAATTTTCTTATTTTTAATGCTTCATTTTGCTACGCACCATTTGCGAAACGACTTCATATAAATGATTTACTCTGAATGGTTGGTCGTTTTGTGAATTCCGACTCCCAGACTCTGGCGGGTTTTATTTATTCGCTTACAAGCACTTTCACACGATAATGTGACATTCAAGCAATAATATTCTTACATACGCAGCGAAACGAAAGAGTTAAACTTTTTGGCGCCACAAATGCCATTTTACAGTAACTTTGTTTTTCCGTTTATTTTCTATTTTTAATAACTTTGTTGTTGTTTTTCGTTTTGAAATCTACTATATGTACATATATTTTTTGGTTGGACAATGCCAAGTTTATGGCAACTTTTGGAAAATAAATAACGAAAAATTGAGATGAACAACATTTAACTGACTTTTTCACACTCAGAGTTGGTATAATAAAAGAAAAACTTCGCTCATTATAAACAGATTTATGAACTTTAAAATGCACTATAGCGAAAACAAAGTTTTAACAATTTTTACAAATAGTGAAAATAAATATTAAAATGTAATGGTCAAATTTGTTGAACTTAACAAATTAAATTTTTCCTGCTCTTATACTTTTTAGTTTCGTTAGTTTTGTCCTGCCAAAAATTCTTTTTATTTAAACTTTCCTTAAAACAAGCATTGAAAAGATATTTATATGGTTGAGGTGGCAATATTCTAAAAGCAATATATTATATTATTGTATTGTGTAGTTATTGGTAAGAACATTATTGCTAAATTGATCATATTATGGATATAAAATTTTTCACAACCTGTTTTATATTTTTGTTTTAACACTCAGCAACTCATAATACAATATTAATTGAAGTTACTATGTTGTTGTTACAGACAATCATACATTACTTTCATTTAACTATAGAAACAGTGTCCGCCACAATTGTCATAATGCGCCCTAATATTTTTAAAACAAACAATTGTTTTTTTTGTCTGATTCAATCATATTATTGTTGGTAAGACAAATCATAATGTTTCCACGATCAACAGTGTTGTCGCAGATGCCATAAAATTTACACATACATATATAAAAAAATTTAAATATATTCAATAGTTTGCGTGTGAGAAATCAATTATATTATTTTAATGTCCATAGAATAACAATTTGAGACAGCACTAATTGCTTCTGGAGAGAATGTGCTCTATTTTTCTCAGCCACTTTAACTAATTTTAAGTTTAATTATAACGATTTGTGTGTCATCCTATTTGCACATTTTTAAATTGACTAAGAAACTTAATTTATTGTATTTCTTTAGTATGATTGAATTTATCTATAGTATAGTAGAGCATAAAAACAAGAAATTTGGACGGCAAAATTATATGGTTGTATTTTCTAGTAAATACAATTGATCTCGACAAACAATTGTTTAAATCGGCATGCCTAATCATATTTAATATATATGTTTCTGGGACAATATATATAAATGCCTGTTCATGGCGTGTGTTACGATGAGTTAGAACGACATCACTGCAGAGGGGCTTTATGAAACTTATCAGCTTAACCAAAATGATAGAATAATTTAAAGAAACTATTTTCCTTACAATTTGGAACTGTTGGCAAAACTAATTACTTTAAGCATTTAATTCGTGTTAAACTGAAATAGTTTTATTTTTAACGAGCAAGCAAAAGGGCAACGCACCAACCTTTTGATTCACTTATTGGCCGCAAGACCTTAAAATAGCGTGAAAAAGATTGTCTTCATAGAAAATATGTATGTACGTATTCTAATAACTGTCGCCGAAAAGATGTACAAGTAACAAGATATTGTAATCGTGTTTGCTAACTTAGCACTATTCCTTCTTTCAACTTAATAATTTACACTTCATCTACTTGTCGGTGTGAAGATAATAATATTTGTTATATTATTTTATATTTTTTTAAAACTTTTTTAAACTTGAGAACAGCATTATGGACAGTTTATTAAGGCTTAAAAAGTAAGTAAATTAAATAACGACAAGTTGTAGACGTAAAAAAAATTATGTTTCAGAAACTTTAGGGATTATGACAATCAAGTTTCAAGTTTCGAAATTAAATAACTATTTTTTCAAAAGCTCTTTGTCAACGAAAGACCGCCTGAACTGGTCATAGCAGGTGTATACAGCCTTCAATAGTTTCTCTGAGATATAAGTTTTACACACTTCTGTGTGGTATTCCCCCGAAAACCAGTTTCAGCCGTCCAAGGACAGAATTGCCGGGTTCCAATTCTTATATGATAAATGTGCTCGGCAGTTAATGTGTCGTGACTGGATCAATGTTTTAAGGTGGCAATTTGTTGTGACAGATCGACTGAGTGTTGGCAAAATAAGCGAATAACGGATGTGCAGGTTTTAGCAATTTAGACAATAAAATGCAAACTGGACAGTCAGAGGCAATGACCTGGGAAATCTGACCCGGTCTTTCAATATCAGATGGATCGAACGCTCAGCTAGCAGGCATCCTGGTTTTGATCTCAAAGCAGAATTTTATAAAGAAAGTATGGCGCGCTATTCGAGGCTTGACTGAATGAACCAACTAATCAAAAGCGCTCATTTTAATATATAAAATTATGCATTCTGGCAATTTGAATTTAAAATTAAATTAAAATGACAATTTTTGTGGGCAATTAAATTTATTCTCAAACAATCACCTGACTGGGAAAATGTCAACTTTTCTCACAAACATTTGAACAGATAAATAACCTTCGGGTGGCAACTCTTCATTGTTATGGCCAGCACATTGTCAGATCTTACAATGACAGCCGTCTCTGACTGAATAATAAGTGCATGAGTAATAGTGGAGTCTGGCCCCTACTACGACCATCGCTCATTCATCGTTCTTACCAGCTGGACATAACTGAAAGAATACTACTCGTGTGCATAGATTTACATCCTGATTATGAACAAATTCTCATTTATATACCTTTAAGATGGAAGCCGGTATACAAGCATTAAGCTGCTACAAAAAAACAAGTATATACAACTGAAAACGGCTTTCACTGACACTCATATGTAAATACTCTTAGTGCCAAAAGTGTAACTTTATGTCTTGAAAAAACCATCTGCTAAATTCTGTACTATTTTCCTTATGAAAGTAAAAGTGTTGTACGAAATTTGCTTCCAACTATTTACCATGAGTTGTTGACATTCTATAGAACATTCGAGAATGACAAAATCGCAAAAATCATATAAGTTGCTTTCTCGAATAAAATTGTTATTTTATTTTTATGAACTTCCTTCGTATTTTAATACCCCATATCATTGGGTTTTTTGTTCCTTTTTTCTACTTTTACCGTTTCCTTCTTGCTTTTTATTTTTTTACCATTATTTAACTATTGTGATACTGTTAGTTTATTTGATTTTATTTAGTTGATTTTATTCTCTTATTTTTATTTATTTATATATTCTTCTCTTTGCCATACAAAATGCTTTACTATCAGTTTCCTTTAGTACTTCTGGTTTCTTTGTGTACATTTCTTTTAGTGTACTATTGTGTTGTGTTATTAATTTTTGGTTTTTTTTTCTTCTCTATATTTGTTTTTATTTATCTTTGTTCTTCATTGCCATTTCCTATTGTTTTCTTATCCTGTTTTCAGTTACTAATATTTGTATTATTATTTACAGAATTTTCTTCATCTAAGAGTAGACTGGACGGGAAAAGTTATATACAGTGCAGGCTTTTAGTATCAATAAGTCAATTTTAAGGTTGTAGAAATATTCTGCATGTTCTAGGACTAATGATGGAGGACTAAGGACACATGGCCTGGTCAGCCACACGGAGCGGTGCTGCCTAGGCGTCACCTAACAAAAGCCCCTTGCTCGAAAGCTCGGGTTATCTAGTCCCTTCTGGTAGTAATAGCAGCTTAGACAAGAAAAAGAAAACGAAGCATCTGAGCTGGTGGCCCGCAATCCTCAGGGGCCATCAGGCCATAACAAGACTCGCTTGTACAATTTGTTCCCTACGAAGAACAGAAATCAATTGCAATACAAAAGCATGTCGGTGGCATTTGGAGCACCGGACCTAGACAATTACTTCACTATATACGGCAGCCCTTCCAACGTTTTTAGGTTTAAATTACAACCAGAACGTTTGAGCCCATATGGGCACTTCAAGCTTTTTCAAGGCATAGACATCGAAAAAATAGTAAAATCAAAAGTATATATTTATAAATGTGCACTAATACCAGAGTCAAGTAATTGGAATGAAGAAGCTTTTTGGGATATTTACAAAAGAATATTGAAGAATGTGCGAGGCTGCAAAGGTACCAGTCACAGTCGCACCTGAGTCGACACCATCTAATTCTTTACGAAGAACAGAAATCTGTTGTAAGACAATAGCGCCCCGAGGACGTTTGAACAGGGGAATCCTGTACGAATTCAATGTAGCGAAAGTTCAGTAAAACACCAGAAAACTGAAAATCCAGCATGTTCTACATCTGCCATTTAGAAATTTATATTAAATATTTATATATAATAATATATAAAATCTGTATTTTTACTTATATTCTGCTCTTGGTTGAATGTTATATTAATATTAGAGATATTAATCAACATTTTCTTTAACTTAAAAAAACCTTTAAGGACCATCTTTTTTAACATCTTGTATATTCAGCAAAATTTAATTATGCCTTTAAGTAACAAAATACATTTAACTAAATTTAATATTTATTATGTTGGTGCTTTTCTGTGGTTTGCATAAAATGCCAGTAGATACTGTATATATGTTTGTATGTATATAGATAGTTTGAAAAGAACCATGTTTCCATCAGGCACACGGCTGCTGCCACGATAATGGCATTGTTGATATTGACTGACACTGTGTACTCACTCGTAAGTGCAGACTTGTCGTGCAAAACCTAAACTTGTTCTTCGTCAATCAAGCAGCGAGTCCTTCTTGCCATCGATACATCAACTGGCTGGCAACGAAAGACAATTCGTTTCGTTTCCCAGAAAACACAACAGATGTAAATAATACTAAGACAACATCATAAAACATTAACGATAAGAAAAAAATGTATTTGCTTTTATTGCAAGAAATTCAGAGCAAAAAATCTCACAGAGATAAAAATAAAACAAATTCTGTTAAAAATTTATGCCATATTCGTTTTGAAACAACAATTCTGTTGTCGCAAAATCAGTTTTAGGAAATTATACGAAATAAGACGAATTATTTAATAAATAATATTTTGTGCTGCGAAAATTTTACTCGCCGAGCAAATGTGTTTTTAATGGCAGCAGGTATGATTTTCTTTTAAAATATTAAACAGCTTTTAGCGCAAACATCTTAAGGCGTTGAAAGTTTGTTTTATTTATATAAAAAATAAAAAAGAAATGGAAATGGTAATTAGAAAACTTTATTTCTCTTGCCACAAATCATTTTTCCCAAAATACTGTGAATTAATTGCAATTAAATTAGACAGCAGCGCTTTAAAGTTAAGACATTTTATGATAATCTCAGAAGTACATAAAATTCGCCTTTACTTTCGGCCTACACTCGGTATCTTAGAGGACCATTTGAACTGCATCTACGGTAGGAAGAAAGCAAACAAAAATTCAGACAACGTCGAGAGCGCCGCCCAACTTAACCATCTGTTCATAAAAAGGCCCAATGCAGGAATTGGTAGAGCACCGTCGACCATTTACTAAATTTAATTCCCATAAGAATTCGAATTTTTGAGTTAGTTTTTTAAGCCATAAAATTTTTTTTTGGCGCCCAGCGCGCAATACACGTATACAGATTGACTAGTCAAGCGGTAACCGCTCATTCGCAACAAATCTTTCGGCCCTACAAAATCCAATACAATTTATTAAAATTGGCGTGATATTATATCAATTACTGATCCTAATATATAAAAAGGGAATCCTACTAATGTATTGAAAATTCAACTTAATTTATTCGATATTTATTTCATAATAATAAATATACTCTATTCGCTTATAAGAATAATATTCATGGGCTTAATTTAAACAAAAAATAAATCGTAAAATGTAATTTAAAATCAATTATAAAAGTTAATGGAAAGCAAAATTTTATTTATTTCAATATTTTTCCATAATCCCCCATAACACAACACAACAACAACTAACATTGGCTACAAAAAAGGACATTTGCACCAACTCTCTTCAATCAACAATCTTTAACATTGTCTAACTGTAAAATTAATTAAATTTTCCCCATCATTTCAGTCATTAGCAATTGAAGTAACAACAGCCGTGCAAACACAAACAAACTTTTCTATCTACATATTGTAAAACGCACGGATCTTGGGACTCATTTGCACAGTTTTGTAACGGTATTTTTTGTATATTATTTCGATAATAGTTTTATTTTACCTTTTTTTTAAGAATCGTTTAAAGTTTTGGTGTAAATAAATTTAAGAACATTTCACAATCCTTTAGATTTGGAAAATGTTATTGATTTATAAAAAAGAAACGTAAAATTAATATGAATCCACTTTAAAGCATAACTAAATACATTGCTTGTGACTGATTTTCATAACATTTCATTTACATTCAATGTGATTTCAGGTTGAGCTGTTATTCAAAAATGTTCAATCAATATTTTTCACTGTTAAATGTTTTTAAAAGTCGTTCTCACTCTGCCCTACTAAAGTATTAAAACATTAATAATTTTGTTGCCCAAAAAGCCAAACAACCAAAATGCCAAAATACGTTTCGTGCTGGCAAAATCACAAAGAAAACTTTAATACACCACAAAAACATTGAATTATTAATACGTGGTAGCAGGAAAATAAAACGTTGTTAAACGAGCTGAACAATAAAACTTATTAAAGCAGTAAAAACTCAATCAAAAACATAAAATAATATTTTCAATAGTTATAATTTAAAACTAATTAATATAAAAAATTTGGAAAAAGAAAAGTTAATAAAGCAAAAGCAAACGTTACGAAAATATATAGAATAAAACTGACAAAGAAAGTGAGGGAGTAAAATGTTCAGCCTAAAAAAAGCGTTTTGAAAAATTATGAGCAGAAAACAGAAATTCTTTCGAGCTGAACAAATGCAACCGTCCAAACGTGACTTCTTATGGAAGTACGAAAATTACAATTTTCAATTACTCTGTCATACAGAACCAACCTACTCGAATTTTATTATTACCAACCTACAATTTTATATAACCCAGTCGCACAGATTAGGCTTAAGTTGAGCAATTTTGAGTTATTTTGACTTTAATCCGATGCCGTCAATTTTCTCTTAAGATTTTTTGTAAGAGAACTGCAGTTTTATAATGTATTTTCTGACAAACTTTCTGCTCGAAAAACTCTGTAGCTTCGAAGGATGAAAACCTATTTACTTTTTAGCTGCCGTTTTACGAGCATTTAATCAACAAACACTCTCTAGGCCCATTGATTTGTCGCATCTGCTACTCCTATTTTATCGTTTTACTATTTCGCACAACTTCAGTCAATTTCATAAACTATTCTCCCATTTTCAATAAGCAATTAAGACTATCCTTTATAAATGTCATTTCCATTAGCGACTTGCTGATTTTAAAGAAAATGCCATTAAACAAAAGGAGAAAAAAAAAAACTGTAAGTATTTTGGCTTCTTTTTGCTGCACTTTATTGAACGAACATTACATTAATAATTGTGAACAAAATAGGGCAAAGAAACGCAAAAAAAACACGCCCGTAAAAAGTCAAAAAATTAAGTAACAAAAAACAGGGCGAAATGAAGTGCCTTAAAACTTTGTTATAATTAATATATAAAAATAATAACTTCATTTTGTATTTTTGCTGCCTCTCTTTCATTATTCTTGCCGCTATTGACAGAGCAAGATTTTCAAGTCCATGCAAATGAAATTAAAATTGGAAAACGTTTTACAACAATTCTTGCAATGGCACTGAAATTACTTTGGCCTTTTCTGTGCGCTAGAAGGGAAAAGCTTTAATAGCAGCATTTTCCGACTAATTAAAATATGCCAATAAAAATGAACAGGCAGAGTGTTGGCAATAATAATATATATAAATAAAATTATATTCAAGTAAACTTTCTTTTATTTTTATGATATAATTTTAACTTGCTGCTCTCTCGCCAGTTCTCACGCCTCGTTTTCTCCCCGGAAATTGTGACTGCTGGTTTTTTTTTTTTCGTTAAATTCTAACCACAGTCGAGTAATTTTATTACTAAATATGTATTTCTTTGACTTAAAAAACAATTTATAACAGTGATTTGTAGAATATATTGCCACGAGCAAATAGAATCACAGTCTTATGTTTTTAGTTGGCGATGTGACGCCCGCCCCTGCAGCATCATTTACAAAAATGTGTGAAATGGTTTTTTTTCATTTCAGATAGAGTTTTGGTTGTTTTTTAAGTACAACGTTTTGCAATACGAGCTGAAAGTGCAACCATAAAGTAATACCGCTCAACAAATTGTCAACTCCAGGCGAAATGAGACGCTTAAGATCGCAGAAAATTCAGAATATTCTCCATTAAAAACAAGTTGTTATAAATATTTAAGTGTTTTACTTTCCACCTGTCTAAAATTTCTTTGCACAAAGCAAAATAACGCTCCTCCGTATTTGGAACAAAGGCGTTTAGATAAAAGATTTAATCATAATTAGATTTTCTTGCTAATACAATTTTACTTCTAATTTCTAGGTTTTATTTCAGTTTTAATGAAATATTTCATGCCATTAACAAGTCACAAGATTTTTGCGGATTACGCTATTTTTCCCCCCTTGCAAAATTTTTACTACCTGACTAAATATTTACTAGTTTACGGATAACAATTAATATCGAACGTTCTCATAATTCCACTTAAAACCAGACTCAAAATTATATACAAGTTTCAAGTGTAATTTATTTTTTTAATTATTCTGGACCGGTCTACTACAAAACTTAAGTTTGGTTGCGTGTTTGGTATTACAGACATGTTTTTTTAATAGTTTAAAAAAGTTTTATGTGAAAAAAGAAGTTTTATAATATTTTAATGAAATTAGCGCCACAGCAATAAATATTAGACTTTTACCACTTACTTTATATGCTTGACTTTATAATGATGTAAAATTTTACATAAAAAACTAAAACTTCGAACAAAAATTTCCATTTCTTTCTGCCCTCCCTCGCACACATGCGCAATCTTTCTCTATCGCTCAAGGATATATAAACTAAATATAAAAAATTTCTTTCCGCGCAAATTTGTTAATTTTGTTTCAATTTCATTTTTTAAAATTCTGCATCACTAATGAGTCGTCATTCGTTCAAGAATTTGGGACAAAAATGTTCTAGTGCAGGTCAAACGTTAGGAATTACTTCTTTTTACTGGGACTAATTCTGCTTAATTTATATTCTTACACGAATAACGCTTCAGTTATCCTTGAGATTTATCCTCCTGGAAGGAAATGGAAGCAACATTCGTTGAAGAACCTCAAACGGAAATTCACTAGTACAAGTCATGCGCTAAAAATTACCTATTTCTTTGGCACTTGTCTCAATTTCCTGGACGCATCATTCATCGTTAAGTCGCCTTCCAGATCTTTGAAATGCATAATTAAGGAGCTTCTACTCAGCTCAGCAGTGACTCGAGGTTTTGTTATTTTGCTATATCTTAAAATGCAATAATGGCAGACACAAGTGTTCCCACTTCCCTGTTTGGGAATCTGCGAAATTTGTGTTTTTCTGATAGAGAAAGTGATAAACTCGGAAAGCCGTCTTGACCTTTTTTCGATACACTTCTGGCTGGCAGACAGGGACAGCGCATTTAAGGTGTCTATGTGCTCCTTTGAAAAGGGTGTTCTTCCTGCAGCCATTTCTTGGCGATATTGTCCATTTGAGTTGTACCATACGACATTTCTCATGCAACTGAAATTTGTTTTCAAACTATTTTGATTAAATAGTTGCTTGAAGCCAAGAATGTTCCAACAGCTCAGTAGTCAAACCAAATATTTTCTGAGTAATTGAATTCTATAATATAATATGAAGCTTCAGTTTTTCTTGCCTTTGCACAAAATGAACTCATATGTCGTTTTTTGCAAACAACTTCTTCAAGTTATTTTTAATAAACAATTCCTTATTTTTTTGTGTAAATAAAAACTTCAAAAAAAACATTGCATGTTATTTAACAATTTAACCATAAAATACAACTTTAGTTTCATGCAAGTAAGAAACATCACGTTATTAGCAACGTTAGTCGTACCTTTAAATAAATGACAATAGAAGGGGAGAAAAAGCGAAATTGGAAAAAAGTTTTAAGTTTCTTTTTCATGTCGAATTTCAAAATGACACTTATGACTTTCTTATTTCTTATTATTATTGCTTTTGTTTCTTTGTATTTTATAAACAATAAAATACAATTGCAGTTCAAACACTTGCTGTATTCTGCAAAAGAACAAATAGAATTTCAATTGTTGTGTAATAAAATACAGAAAGAGAGAAAAAAAAAATGAGAAAACAAAAAGTAGCACAAGCAGATATTAAGATTGAATTGTTGTCACACATGCAGACAAATGAGCAATAAACAAGTAAATAAATAAATTTATTATTAGGTCATATTACACACTAAAAATGTATGAAGACAAAATAAAAATGAAATATAAGAACTGATAATGCCAAACAATAAAATGTTAAATGCTACTTTGTGTTGTTGAATAAAATAAATTTTTTGTCCTACTTTTATTGATTTTATAACCAAAGAACTGTAAACAGACTTTTATATTTACGGGCTGATAAACAATTTGTTCAATTTTAACCACAATGAAAAAATATGTTCTTATGCAACATCAAAAAAGAATTGTCAAAGAAAATATTATAAATTTTAAATCGATTTTAGTTCAAACACAGAGAAATCTGTCGGCTGTTGTTGTTACACATAAAATAAAGAAGAACATGTTACAGCGTAAAAAGCAACAGTTTTAGATCAGTCATATATATATATATGTATTTATTCAATACATTAAATGTGGTCGAAAGGAAAAGTTAAGAACTCAGAAACGGAAAGACGGTCTCTTCTGACCTGGAAGGGACAGCATATTTAAGGCTTCTGTGTGCTCTCTTCTTTGGCTTTAACAAAATCCATGTTAATAAAATCTTACGTAAATTTGAAACACAACTTCTGGCATATTTCTATCTTAATAAAAAAGTCTCATCTTAGTGATAGACTTATCTAATATCATTGGCTTTGTGCGGAATACTACTATGCTATACTGCATATGTGTCATAACACAGTTTATGTCTGGTGTATATACTACGAAAATGTACAAGTATGTAACACATGTCCTGCCATTTTACTGCTTTCATTTGTAATCATGCTTACAAGTTTTTCTAGTTTAATGTATTTCAATAACTTTATCAAACACAAAACAAACAGTATCCCTGTCACAGGTCAACTACTTCAAAATAGTGTTTACACTATGGTAAAAATACTATGACTTTTTATCCATAGTATGTTTACCATAGCATAAGAATATTTCCATTTCTTTATGCCAATAAAGATTAGTGTAAAAATTTGATGGCAGAAAATGCTTAAGATCTTTATAAAAGGATGCCACCAACTGGATTTGAGGTTGGCTGGAGGCATTTTGGTCACCAATTGAGCATTAAATTTAGCAGCCCACTGCTTGACGTACTATAGGATATTCGGGGTGAATATCCTGAATGATATTTTTTATAAAAGATTATTTTTTTTCAATATTTAGTTTTCTTTTTTTGTTGTTAATATTTTTCCTAACGAAATTTGCCACAACACTTTGCAAATTTGAAGAAGGTAATATTTTAAATTTACTTTCAATGCTCTTTTTATTTTTCCCCCAAATTTATTACATTCAGAGCCACCAAATTCGAGTGATTTCATTTTTCATTCTGGTCTACACCGTGATTCGAATTAATACTTCTATTGAGTCCATTGTGATTACTTTAAAAAATTGGAATATTGTATTTGTAGACTAAAAACAGTTTTTTTTGTAATGATGATTTTTATCCCTAAATGACAATTAAATAGTTCAGAAAACAAGTCCTGTTCATGCAGTATCTCCTGTGCCACAGCCAAACGCACTGTTAATCACGTGTTCCATTCACTTCTTCTCTATATTACGGATGTGCTTATAATAGGCCTAATATGAGTGGCACTCTTGAGCCAGTTGGGCTCAATTTTCTTCCATCTATGACGATGAAAAACTGACCCTCAAAGTGTGCAAAAGTTCGGAAGTTTAAGGCCTCTAGTCACCATAGACGGCCGCATTAAATATTTTATTTATTTCATTTTATAAGACCTGTTTTAAATTCAAGCAAAAGTTTTTCTGATTTTTATTTTTCTGTCCTTTTTTTTGCACTCTAGTTCTCAAAAAAAAAAAAAAAAAAAGCAGCATGTGCCAAAGTGGCCAAGAATAAACATTGTAGAAACTTATTCTTTGTTTTAGTTTTGTATTTTCATTAAATGTTTGTCTTTCTTTTTATTTCATTATTATTTTGATTTAAATTTTCTAAAACAAAAATAAAAAAACGAGGCACATATAAAATGGAAAAGTTTTTAATTTAGTTTTTTTTTCCAATTTTTAGGCATATCATATAATATGAAAAAAAGTTTGTAATTTTAAATTAAGCATGTAAAAAGTTACTGGCATAAGCAACATTTTTAACATTTTAATGACAATTGTTGCAAAAAGCAACAACAACACTAAGCAACTTGTTGTATATTCTCTTGTTAAGGAGCCATTTAATGTGCGGAAAACAGACCTTACAACTAAATTGGCAAAAAATATATTTCTTTAACAAAACTGACAAACGGCAACGTTGAGTGGAGTTGGAGGTGGAGCTTAAACAAAGAAAATAAATATTTTACCCAATGTTTTACATTTTGCACAAATAAACAGGAAGTAATTTTCCAAATTGACTTCAAAATTTTGATCAACCACTTTTCATAGTTAATTTATATTTAAGTGCAACCTAGATTTTATACTCGGTTGAACTAAAGATTATCGGAATTACATCACTCTCCAGAAACACATCATTTTGATGGCAAAATCAGTGTATAAAACAATAGAAAAGAAAAAAAAGAAAGAGATTGCAAGTTTTTAAAACAAATGTTAATTAATGTTTTGCTGCATCAAAAACATCCAAAGAGTGGAAAACTAAATATGATAAAATATCAGAAAAATGAGTAATTGCTAAAGTAAAAGCAAAACTTTTAAATAAAATCTGCAAAAGAGAAGAAAAGACTTTTTTGCCGAGAATTCTTGACCAGAGATGGAGGATTATGCATTTCATTGTTTACAACTAAATTTAGATATTGAAGGATGAGGTTACGCTACAATAGGAACAACAAGACTGCGTGCTAAATTTTTATGAGATGGATGGATGGTTGGCAGTAAGCGTTCGACCATTAGAACCAAGGCTCTAGGTTCGATTCCTGACGAAAAGCATTTTGCAGTTTTGGGTTGCGTTCAAAAAAAAAAAAATATGCGTTACTTAAATCAAAATTTTATATTAGCGTAGAAAACGTTTTTCTTTCTCTTAAAAAAATAATATAAAAAAAAAATTTTTGCTGAAAACACAAACAAATTGATTTTAGAAACGGCCTTTTCGCTTACATCTGACTGATATTAAAAACATATATATAGATATATTTCTTTTTAGAATGCCCTGGTAAGCAAACCTGTTGATTTCACAATCCCAGATCATGACTCGTCCATTACCAGGCAGCAACGTTCGTCTATTTCGGGCTGTGTTTATTTTCTTCCACTCTATTTGCTTCCATCGAAACGGAAAAAGTGAATTTTTTCCAGACTGCTAGACCCACATTTACATACTTAGCTGTAAAGTGAATACGCTTCTTTCTGTTGACTCAAAAGATGAAAGGCTTTTTACGGGTAACTCGGCCTTCATGGCTGTAAATTCCCGGATCAGTCATTTGGTAAAGTTTGGACTAAAATTTCTAATAAATAGTGATACAAATGAACACTGATTAAAACTGGTGGCCTATTCGCTAATTAGCAAAATAAATGTGCATGACTTAAAGGACAAAAATGTAGGAATAATTTTTAAAAGCTTAAAACCAAATAAAAAACATTTTAGAACTCTATGACAAATATATTTTTTATTTTGTTTTTTAAGAAAATTACTGGTTTTGGCATTCGTTGTTGCTGACCGCGTCTTATATAATTTATTTCCTTGAATATTTTGCAGTGATTACTCAATTACATTTAACTTGTGTTTCACGTTGAACAATACAATAATTTTCTGTAAGCACGATTATGAAGAAAAGAATAGAAAGTGCAGAAAAAGGAAATTTCATAAACATTATCATTAAAACAATAGAATAAAAATATACGAAACAAAATAAAAATATGTATTTGCAATAATTATGCAGTGATGGACGCAAAAATATTTTCTGTACTCAAGTTTGTGAAAATTAAACGTTAAAATTATTCAAAATACACAGTTAAAGGGTGAACGCACACATAAAGCGCTTCCGACGTGGCACCATTTTTAAACATAAAAATAATAAAAAAAAAAATATATAAAGGTTGGTTCCAAAAATAAAGTGAATTTTAATTTTTTCTCAAGAAATATTCATTGATTCATCAATTTATATTTTGTTACCATCAAAGTAGCCTCTCTCAGTTGTCATACACGTGTGCCAGTATTCCTTCCCATCCTCAAAGCAGTTCTGATATATACTTTTTGAGACCTCCCAGAGCTCTTTCAGCTCAATCTTGGGAACAGGAAAAGTCGTAGGGGAGACCGTATCTGGCGAATGTGGTGGCTGAGTCACGATATCTTTGGTATTTTCGTACATACATTGGGGAATCGAAGCTGGCTTTGACATATACAAGTGCATGTGTACAGCTACACTGAAAAAAATTACCTGCGTAAGCGCTTATACGTATGTAGAAAAAATACCAGTTTCTTTAATAGAGATTTCATGATTTCAATGAATTAACGTGTTCAACAAATTGAAACAACGTTACTATCAGCTAAAAGTCTTTTTGGTATTATTTTGTTTGCCTTGCGTTAAAATTTAGTCAGTTTGAATCCGTAGAATTTTTGCTGGACCAACAAACCGTTTTGTTGGAAAGAATTTTGCGTGCTCCTTTACCCTAAAATAAAATATTGTTTTATTGGGATCAGCAAGAGCTTCCCTTGAAATGTTTAAAGTTCTGCAGTAACCAACTTTTTAGAATGAGAAACACAATTTTTTTTCGCAAGCCCGACAGAAGCCCATCAAATTATCAATCGTGAACCAAAAATATCAAAACCGCTTAAAACCGAATAATCAACCCATTTGTCTAAATTCAAAATTTTATACAAGTGTAACTCTTAAAATTGATTTCCAAATTACAAAATTATGCTGGCCAGTGGTAACAGGCGATATGTTTCCGTTGCAATTCAAAGAGAAAGTTAGAAATTTAGCAGCACAAACTAATTGCACTTAATGTTGTTTCTTTGTTTCCTCGAATTTTCAGTAGCGAAGATAATTCCTCAAAAAAAGTAAAGAAGTTGCTCCAACTGTAGAAGATTTCCACTCGTTTCGAAATTTTTTGTTCTGTTTGAAAAGAAATCGATTCTGAAGCCTCATATCGTTTGAAGTGCACAAGCAAATTTTAAGCTCGCAAATGATGCAGGACTCGATACGCTGCAATTTAAGAAAGTGTGTCTTTTTTCCATTAATTAAGTTAAAAGCACAATGCGATTTTTTCTGTGCTTTATTGTAAGAGCAACATATATATATATATATATATATATATATATATATATATTGAATGTATATGTTTTTTATGATAATTATACTTCAAACTTTGCTAACCAAATGACCTTGCCTGTATGCACTAGTATTATACTTAAAACGAGAAAAGACTTACCACGAAGAAGATTTTATTTGATAAAGTTTTTTTTTCATTTAAACAGCTGAGTTAAGTAATAATAGGAATTCAACAATGATTTTTATGGCAGGCGGAGCTATAAAAGGATTTCCTGCATTCATCACATTTTTTTCTCGTTCAGCAACAGCTTCTACATATTCAGCAAATTCGTTGTATTGAAACAACGAAACTATTTGCGGTAAAGTTCAAAATATGTTTGTTTTTCTTCATGAAAAACTTTTTTTTTAATTTTCAATAAAATAAAGCGCTAATTCAACGAAGTTTCTGTTTTTGTTACAAGGAGGAAATTTTTTGTTTTTATTTTACACAGACAAAAACCATTCGTCATTGGATCAATAAAAGTATCTCTCATGAAATTCTGCCACAACAACTGAACTGAACTAATATCAGACTGGTATTCACATTTTTCTGCAGCTCTTTTTTTTTTTGGATTCACAACTTTTAAGTCCATTCAATTTACAATTACAATGATATAAGAAACTATTCCGTGCACATACTTGCCTTACAGCTTGCAAAGATGCACGAAAGATTAACTGCCAAAGAAATAACAAAAAAAAAAAAAAAAACTGCAAAAAAGGATGAAAGAAAAACCCCGCATAATTGTAATTCAAGATGAAATTTTCTGCGGTTTTTCATTTCATGATAAAGAAAACAAATGAGTAAAAACAAAACTAAAGAAGAAAAAAAAATACCGAGAAGAAAAAATGAGTATGAAAGAAAAACTTTACAGTTTGAAGTAATAATTAAAGAATTTTTCCTGATTTATATTGTGGTTGTTGTTTTTTCTACAACGCTGTTTTTATTTGAGCAGAAAACTACCTAAGGACGGATGGATGTGGCACAAGTTTTGCTAATACGAACAGAACAACTTTGGCCAAAGAGAAAGTTCAAGCAATTAAGATGAAAATGGAAATCCAAAATTGAACTTATAATTTAAGAAAGAATAATAAAGTTAGACAAGAAGATACCAAATCCATGTACATATATTCAAAAAGGGACAAAAGTAATTGCACAAAACTAAAGCTCAATTTTTTGTGTTTTTTGTACGGCAATAATATATATTTTTCAACGAATTTCTCGGAAATTATGTAGATATACGTTTAGCTTTTTCCACGAATTTCTCTGCTACACACGATCAGTCAATTCTGACAGTGGTGATCTTTTTTTTTTCTATACTTCGGGTTGAGAAAAGGCCAAACCTTTGGATAAGTACACCAGGAGGCGACTAGAAGCATTTTGTGCCACACTCCAAGATATAAGGAGTAACAACGAATAAGAGATTGTGTCCGTCTTAGTTGGTAGCTTTCGTCTAACACCATCTGTTGTTCTCCATCCTCTTGTGCCTTGGTTTATTCTGAACGGCAACACTCTGCTTTCCGGGATACAGGCAGGCAAAGATTCCACGGTTTTACAAAAGATTGATTGACAAAATGAAAAACAAAAAACGCAGAAGGGCGCGTTATCTCCGAAATGCTGCCGTTTTGCAACAGAAATGTTCATATTCGTCATAAGAACTGGATGTTGAAGAGTTCTCAGGCGAGGCTGCTTAAGGCCAGATGTTGCTTTCGGATTTCAGGCCGCCAACTCAGGTAGCATTACATCCTCCACTGTCTAGGGAATTACTGGCAGGATACACATTGAATCACAAGTAGCTGCCCTAATTTATGCCTCTCAAGTCACAAGATGCAGGGGTGAGTAGAGCTGGTCCAACGTTAGATTGGGCCACAATGTTAAGAGCTGACGTCAATCAGTTCCACAATCTGTTGTTCCTCCTTTGACGATGAATATAAAGCTAAATGTTAGAAATTTTTTCACTGGTGTAGATGTATGGCGGGTAACGGTAAAGATTTGTTGCCAGTTTACAAAATTTTTTGAAACGCTTGTGTTTTGACAAATTCAGAGCAGGTGAGCCCGTCAACAATATTTTATGTACATATATGATGGCGAGACTCACTTTTATTATAGTGTACAAAAGGAGGCCAGAAATTGGACAAATTCGGACCTTCGAATAGCTTTAAAAACAAAGTGTTTCTGGTTTTACTGAGGAATTCAGTCGGCCGGTATTCAAGAGGGACACACAACTTCACTTGCTGATCACGTGCACGTCACCTTGACTTGTGTAATAAATTTATTGAACAACTCGTTCATTTTCTGTAAACGTTTTTGTAGCTTTGCCAGCAAACACTTAAAAATGCTCGCGTAAAACTACATTGTAACCAAAACTTGAATTCTTCGAAACAATCAGGATGAAAATCCCTCGTTTTCTATTTTCCCAACAGTTCTTTATTTTTATTTATATGGTTTTCTGTACAACAACTCACCCACTTGATATTCACTCGTTTAATATCTACGCCAAAGCAAATGCAGCAGAAATAACAAAACTACAGCGAACACATCATTGGTTAACCATAAAGAAATAAAGGAAATTTGGTTAAGCAAAATACATACAAAATAAATGAACGAAAATAAAAACATATAACAACTTCAAGAACAGAGCAACAACAACAACAACAACCACTGACAACGATTTTTTTTATTTTCTACTATTTGATTGCACACAAATACACACACACACACGCAAGCACTCACTGATACCAATAATATAAAACAAAAAGCGACACATTTAAATTTTTCTCTCAAATAAATTTTTATTACACCGATTTTACTATTGCTGGCAATAAATATGAATTTACAAAACTACGAATTTACCTTAATATGCAGGTATTTTTTTTATAAGAGCTGTCAAAAACACATGCACACACACACACTAGCGCGCACACAATCACACCAGCGAAAGCGAAAAATTTATATAAAATATTGTAGCATATTTATAGGAGGCTTAAAGAGGCATCCAACATGTGGTCTTATGCACGAATAACATAAATGAAAAGTTGACACGTTTATTGTACCATTCTCAGCTGTTGTGTTGCGTTGTGTTGTTGGTGTGTTCAGAGAGTTAACAACACGGGCTGGCACACACGCACTTGCACTTGCCCCAATGCAAATGCATGCAGGCACACACACACACACACACACACACGTGTATAATGAAGTGTGCATTTCTGACCGAATTGGAAAACATGTTTTTGCGCTTGAACATTTGAATGATTTTCATTGTCTGTCACCGCTGGCGGGGCTTTGGCCGTGTGAATCTGATATTAAAAACAACAACAACAACAGCAACAAAAACCAAATAAGAAAAATATGGAAAATTCAGGAAGTGTTCGGAATTGCTGCGTCAAAATAATTAAAATCAGTTTAATTTAAACCATGTAGACACACTTACATAAATTTCCATGCTGATTTTTGAAGGACATGTTGCCATAAAATATTTAAGGTTCAACAATTTAAAGGATTTCACATAAAGTTAAATCTTCACTTCACATTCACTCGTATTTCATAATTTAGTTTAGGAAATCAGAGCAAAAAAAAAAAATTACAAACATTAAGGATATGGGGACAGTTTTGATACCACAAGCGTTTTAAGTTCGAATCGTTTTCAGTGTGATTTATTAGCTTTTATGTTATTCGTCAGATTAAGAACTTGTAAAGGGAATAAAAAATTAATGAAGCGATACAAAGTACATACATATATGGAAAATCAACACAGACGCGTATTTCAAGTGACAAAAAAATCATTTTTAAAAAAAATTTTAATTTTCTTATAACAAAAGCCAAGAGAAAAGGCAGAATTCAACTGAGGTTATTTAATACTCTCTGCTTTTGGAAGCACCTGAGCGGGCCTCTCTTCTGAGCTCTTTGGGTCTGGTGATATTCAAAGATTCAAATTCGAACCGTTGCTCCAATAAACTTGATTTTGCATGCACTATATATCTGTGGAGTCTTATCATAACAGCATAAGTCAACATAAGACAACAAATTTTTTGTTAATAGATATTTCAAGTAAAAACTGCATTTAATAATAAACTTTATTAAACCCAAATCACAAAAATAAATCATCAATAATATGAAACAGAATTTTGCCTTGTTTGGCATGAAATATTTCCTCAAATTAATGAAATTAGTTGCACTGGACCAGGACAAAAGGCCACATAAATAAGCTGTGCTAAAACTGCAGCTTTATGATTCGAAAGAGAAGTAAAGTAACAGTGTCTTGTAGGGCTTTCAGCCGCTTTGGTCCAAAAATCTCTTATGATCAAAAGCCGGCTTAAATATTCCCACAAAAATACAGGCGATGAAATAGATAGTAGGAAAGAGGTGAAATAATAGGGAAACAGACATCTCTTCACCTTTTCTTTTTGGGTTTTGTGTTGACATTCGTAAGAATAAGACAACACGCTGAGAAAATACGTTCACAAGAACTATACAGTCGCTACACTTTGATTGCTTGTGTGTGATTAAAATTTTTCTCATATAAATTTGTACGTGCTAATTGAAAATAATACGAGTAGTTGGTTTCTAGGGATACTAAATACAATGTATTTTCCGGTAAAGATCATTTTTATTACAATTACTGGCGCTTGTATCATAATTCATTATTCAATCATTTTTAGGTCCAAATGCCCTTAAATTTTGCGTACATAAATGTTCCAATTACAAGCCTTTTTGTCGAACAATTACACAGGAATAATTCGAATAAGAACTTCATGGAAAAAATGCGTTTTATTTAGTGTCCGTGGAAACTAATTACAAATAAGTTATATTTTATATGCATTCATTCAACCCTGCACAATGGGCAATTGAACTGGTCTTTATGATACATTTCAACATCAGCTGTTTGAAATGTTTTTTAAAAGTTCCTTTTCTCATATCTGTTCTACTCCACGATTAAGTTTATAGGGAAACAGGTGTGATTTTAATGCTTTAAAAGCTTTCCTATTTAATGAAGTTCGGTGTAATATTCATTGAACGAACTTAAATCGAGCAAACCACATATAGCGGGTTAGGCTACAGTGTAACCTCTACATTCCAGCTTCTCCCTTCATTTTCCTAGTTTTTCTTTTTATTATGAAGTTTTTGTTTTTTGGTAAACAAAATACTTTGAGTTTGTGAGAAGTTATAACGAAATTCATAAAACTTCAAGTTTTACCAAGGAAAGCAAAAACAAGCACCTGAGCTGTCTAGACCGTTACCTGGCAACGACTTCACCTCATGTTTTGTGACTCGCAAGTAAAGAGATACCAACTCGTTTTCACTGTGAGTTAAATTCCTTTCAAAACAAATTGACAGTAACATTTTTCCATAATGCAATTTAAGTAAATTTTTAATATACAATAAGATGTTGAAATACTCTGTTACACACTCATTTAATATTTAAATATCCCTCATTTAAATATTTAATGTGTGTTTAACGTTATTTGCTTTCTTTTCAATACCACATTTAACAAAAAAAAAAAAAAAAAAAAAGGAAAGAAAATCCACCACATTTTTCCATACCAGAATAATAAAAGCATTAATTTGGAGCCATCGTTAACAGCAGAATATTTTCGTTTCTGTTTTTCTTTTTTTTTTTGTAAAAATATATAAACAGATTTATATCTCTGTACATTGATAATAAATAAAAAATGTCTTTTTCATAATTTTAATACCTTTTCAAGTGTCTACAATCAAGCAAATTTGTACAAGTATGTGCGTATGTTTGAATGTACACACACACACACACACAGCGCACACACACACGTGCAAACTTTTGTATGCCTTCATAAATTGAAGAAAATGCATATTTACGCTTAATATGTCACAGCTATTTCTTTAGTCTCTGGGCTTAAAATATCGGCGTCCGGTCTATATGTGTGAATTGACAGCTATCATCATCATGCGCAACTTTATAAGACTTTCTTTACAAATTATATTAACAACAAAAATATGCGATGAAATATTTTAAGCAGGTGGGCTTCATAATTCATATTAAGCAGGAGACAAACTTTCATCGTAAAGAATTAAACAGCTGCCCTACAACAAAGTTGCAACGGTGCTCCTTTGGCCAACTTAGTGTTGCCTCAAAGATTCACAGTTTTATTTTTGATTTGATAGCAAATTCATAAGTTCGTCTAGACGAATGGATGCCAGTGAGCTGCCTTGTTGTAAAGAAATTCATTTAGGCCACCAAACACTTGGAACTTTTTTTCTTGTTCTATAAAAATGTTGGGAAAACACATGTCGAATATTAAGATTCGCCAAAATGATTTAGAGACTATTTATTAACTTTCGGCCGGTCACGATTGCACCAATTATTTATCGTTTGAACAGTTTGCTGTTATTCAAAATGATGGCGAAGTTTATGGTTGCAGAACGGGGGATACAAGAACAATTGATATAAAGTCATTATAGAGGAATTTTAATTTTTGTAATTTTTAAAAGAAAATCATATCAGATCAGCCTACGATATATTTATTATAATAAATTTATTTTTATCAACACAAATATGAAATCTTAACACCTATTCGAAGAGTCGTTATTGTCCTCACATGAAGTTGACATCAAAATGTTGTTAATTTTACAATTTTAACAGACAAGCCATTTGTCCAGACAATAAATAGCGTGTGTCAACGACATCCAATGGTTGTCCACAACAAGTACAATAATTAGCGGCAATTTTCTTGCGACGGCCTAGTGTGGCGACTCTTGGAATAAGAAACTATTATTAGAAGTGAAAAAATAAAGTTAAAATGAGCCCTGGGAAAAACGCCAGATACGTGCTTTTTCATCCTCTAGTCATTTTATTTAAATATGTCATTTTATCCTGGCTCTGACCACTTGCCCTTCTACTATTTGTAGCGCTTTACATACCTGCTTCAAGGTCATGCATGATAAACGAATTTTCTCGTCGTCTTAGATTCATCCGTCAAGTTATTTCGTTCTCGTTGTCTCGCCCTCAGAAAGTGCAAGAGGAAATCGCTTTCACACTTTCTTCAAATCTAAAAATATTTTCGAAAATTCTCCACATACCATTTACTGGATTGTCGTATCAATAAAACGTGCGGGTGAGAAAGTGTCTGTTCTGAATTGTAATAGTATCAGTGAAAAAGTGTCACAGGAGCATATCTGGACGCCAACTCCTTTTTGTTTTCCCAGCTTAGATTATAAAAACCTTTCAGATGAGGATCTATCTATATAAAAATGTTATGGCAAGAGTTCGGCAAGGTCTAAAATTACTCCTTACTCCATCTATGCGTACCTGTGTTTTTAAGCGATTTATTCACAGACACACCATATTACCGGATTCTAGAGCGTTTTATAAATTGTATTCATTGTAGCGCTTTACAAAATTCGTTTAAAATGAAATTTTCTTCACAAATCTCTACATACTTCCACACGCACACACACACACACACTCACACACTCACATGCATATGAACTAAAAGTTTGTGCATTTTTCTGTGATCTCGTTTATTTTGATATGAGATAAAGAAGACAGTAGAGATACAAAAATTGTTAACAAAATGACGATGATTGCGATGACTGCCTCTTTATCACACTGAACGAGTATGTGTTAAATATTTTATTTGCATATATGTATGTATGTATGTATGTGTTTGTAGGTATGTTTTGTGTCTTTTTTTTTTTTTTTGCATTTAACTGTTTATTTTATTGCACACATTTCATTTCTTATGTTCGTTCAGCCATTATCCTGTTGAAACTGTTGGTGTTCATGTTGTTCGATTGACTTCAACATAAAATTATACTTATTCATGATAAATATATGAGAATTTACTTAATCTAAAAATGTCTCCATTTGACTGAAATTAAATGAGACATTATAATGAAAATAGAGCTAAATCGAAACGAAAATATAAAGAAATGCCGAATATCGGGGAATTTTTGGGGAAAGGAAGCATCGCCTACCCAACAGACGTTTCTAAGAAGCAAAACCAAACGAATAATACGAAATATACAAATAGTATAAAGAGTGTTTTTGTAGGGATATAGAACTTTGTAGTGGAATAAAACAAAGATGAATTTTTTAAATTGTCATGAAATTTATTATCTGCGAAAGATAATCTTCTGGCACTATAATTTAAATATGACTTCTGGCATATGAGCGCCGCGGCTGGCTCAGACGTAGTCTCATGTGGAGGTCCAATTTGCGATGACTTTTGCCAACATTTGTGGCAGCGAATGTTGTCCAAGCTGTCAACTGTTTCGGGCTCATCGCCATCGACTATCCGATATCCCCACAGAAAAGTTAAATTGTTAATCGAATTAATTGCTGGGATGAACGATTATTTGTTGACCGTAAAAGGGACGTAGTGCGCGCTGAATCACTTGACAGCTAACAAAATGGCCGGCATTTAAAATCCTATTGCCAACTTAAAGTGTGTAAAATGTATTCAAGAAAATGTCAGCGCGGAATACTGCCCATCCTAACAAAGTTTTTTTAAACAAAACCTAACTAAGCGAGGAAAAAGTTTGACAGCGGAAATTGTTCAATTCGATAACGACTTACATATGTCTAATTTAATGGCGGCATGAGTTAAAGTTTTACAAGTTTGCTTTATTAGTCCGGAAGTTATCTATATACACAAAAGCTCAATAAACAGATTTAGGAACTGCGAATATAATCGCAAATTCCAAAGAAAAGATAAATAAATAAAAATTAAGAAATAATCAATCTTATTGGCTTTCCTTAATATTGAAGCGTTTTGAAGTGCAGGATAATATGACAAGAAGACGTGCAAAATTTCAAATAATTTAATTGTTGCAATTTTTCATGTGGTCGGTAGGGGAATAAAGAGAAAATGAAACATCGAAAAAATTAACAAATTTAAGCGAATTATAATGCGTACACAGAACTATAAAGTCAAATGACGGATGACGTGCAGGAATTTGCTTGAAGAATCAACTGTAGATTGTTGTTGTATGAACATTTCCTGTTGGGTCTTTATCAAACATCAAAAAAAATTTTTGTTTTTCTTGTTTTACAAATAGCGAGACGTTTTCAATTTTATGAGGGTAATTTGTTTAATGCGGTGGAAATTTAATTAGAGCTCTTGCCAGTGATGGAAAGTTGAGTGCTGTTGTATTATTCTCAGTAGCTGTCTAATTAAACATTATTTATGTCCTTTTTGGTAACAAAATGCACTGAGTCGTCAACAGCGTTGCATCAGCTCGACATCAACAAATCTCCGCCTTTTTTTTAAAATAATTTTGACAACTCTTGGCAACACGAAAACTATCTCAAGCTCCAAAAATTACAAGACGTACATATAAAGATATATATATATATAGGATCGAATCCGTATTAAAAAAGACAATCAACGAAAATAAATAGTATATTTTGCAAACTATTCGCAAACTTTTAAAAACGTCCGATTAATTTCGTACAAGAGCAAAACCAAAACAAATATTTCTAAAATGACAAAAAGCGTAAAAATTACAATTGACATTTTGCTCATCTGGTCGCTAGGACATAAGCAAAAGGAGAAGCGTGTTGCTATGGGTGATTGATGTGGTGCTAAAATGGTTTTCATAGTTCATGAACAACAAAGAAATTTATAATGATTCTGGCATATGAATTGAGCCATCAATTAAGTGCAATATTTTTGCACGGTGTATTTGAATTGTAAGAGGTATTTTTAATATGGTCGGTCGCTGCTATAGTGAACAAATCAGCCAGCAAAAGCTTCTTCAAAATGGTTCCGTTTTTTTCGCTTCTGGGTGCATTTAAATTATAGCCTAGTTTTGCACTTATATGAAAACCAGGTTACACCAATTGTTCTTGATTTGTTTTTTTTCTTTTGCCCATAAGCGCAACAAAGCGATATAAAATGTTGTTGCATGTCTAAGAAAACACACGAAAGGACCTGTCCAGGAAGGACATGTAACCCTCGAAAACTGCTGACACTTTAAAAAATATACAAAAACCTGCTCAGACTATCATCCCTGCCTGTGGCCAAAAGCTGACAGAACAAATGGTTGGCGACAAATTTACACTACGAAAAAAAGAAACACTTGACCTAAATCGCCCTGAAGTCAACAATTTCTGACATTTGCCTCAATCATTGTTCCTTAAATAATAAACAGAAATATGCTATTATATATTACGAATTATGTTCAAATATTTATTTTTTAGTTTTGTGAAAATAAATTTTTTTAAATTGTATAAATGTGCAAACAAATGGAACAAAATGAAAGAAAAAAGCTAATAAAAAAAGTAGAAATATTAAAGCAAATTAGATGAAAAAACAAACAACATTCGATCATGCAAACACGCCAACATTTTAAAATCAAGCAATTAATCACAAAAATATGGCAACTTTACAGTAAATTAAGGTTCATTACACTGTAAAGGACAACAACAAAAATAACATTATCAACGAAAATAACCATATTGGCATAAGAGCCAGCAAAAATTATGAACAAAACATTACAGCATAATGTTAGGCGCATTAGCGCACACATTACAAATAATGTTGAGTTTGATGGTTTGCCTTCATGCAGCAAAAATTTTTTTGTTTGCTGTTGTTGGTGTGCCCGGTTTGCGTTGATGGCGGCCACAAGATACCGAAACAATTCAAATTAATCAAATGACCCAAAATAAAACACTGCATAATAAAATGGGAAAACAAATTGTATTACTTAAACGAAAATTAAACAACAAACAAAAAAAAGTGAAATGAAAACATGACCATAAAAATATGGAGCAAAATAAAAATCATTTGCAAACACCCACAGCTAAGAAAAACCAAACAATATTCCTAAGGGGAATCAATTAGAACAAAGATTTTTTTGTGAATTTTTTTTTCCTAGTTTAACAATTTTAACAAAATTGTTACAACACCTTTTTCGCTTTCCTCCTTGTTGCTCTGCAAAACATGAGCAAACATTTCGTATACTTGGTTTTTTGAGCTGCTCGTACAATCATGTTGAACAAACACCATTTCTGTTTAGAACTGAGAATTCATTTCAGTTTCATGACCTGTTTCAAAATTTCTGATTTTGATTAATTTTGTGGTTTTCAAACACTTATTTCTACCGAAGAATTGATGGGGGCTAGTAAAATGTGTCACAACCAAAAGCAAAACAAATTTTTTAAAACTAAAAGGACACGTCATGATTACTTTTTAATCTGATCTAGAGATTTGTTGAAGCTGGTTTTATTATTATATATATACAAAATTTTAGCTCTTTTGCTCTAATACTGACACCTGCAATAAAATAAGAACAACGATGTCTGCAGTTTTCAACTGCGTAGTGTGTGAATGAATGAATGAATAAATCCTTCAAACTGCGACCAGCACTGTTCTACTGTGCCTTCAAGGGTTTAATACGTCAAGGAGTGCTGAAGAGTCCTGTCCATCCAGCATATAGGCATAAAGTAGCCTGTAACTCCTGTGTACCAGTGCCCCACTATTGGTGACCGCAGTATTTGAAAAGGCACCATTGCATCATACGGTGCTGCGATACTATTACAAAAATGAAAACGAATTCTTAAAATTAAGTGAAAAGCGAAGCAGTCAAAATATGCAAAAAAAAATATTTAATTATTTAAGTTGACTTCATTTTTATTACATTCTATGAAAATTTATTGGTATAAAAATTATAGAAAAAAATATTTAATTTCAATGCGAAATCAAGTTAAATCAATATCAGTTGCTGATATGAAATCAAGCTCATCAGCATTTCCTGTTTAATTAACCAGACTTTATATTAAAACTCAATATAGTTTACGAATAACGCAGTTATTGTGGCGGTGAAAATATTCTTAAAAATGTTAAACCGCCATCGTTCAAAAATTAATATATTTTGTTGATTATGCCAAACAGTCACGCATTAAAAACTAATTATTGTAGAGCAGATAAATGACGACTAAGAGCCTGAATGGATTATTTTTTACACGTTATGAGAATTTAAATTTAGGAAGGATTTTCCATCAGTTTAATGTAAAACATCTGTATCTTGATTTAATTAAAACTATAAATAAACTCACCAGAAAATATTCTCAATTTGAGCTCCAGTCCTGAGATATAAAATTGTTGCCACATAAATACGACTAAATATATGATCTATAGGGAAAATGGTGTAAAAAAATTCGAGCAAATTGTGGAAATTTTCAACGTTTGTCTTGTTCATAAGACATTTTAAGTGCACAACAATAAAAATTATTTATTACTTTAACTTGTAGCAGCAACGACAAACAAAAAGCGAAAACACAATTACACCAACTATATGTTTTTTATGTTCGTACATGCAACAGCAAATATAAACCTATATTGGCCCCATTCCGGGCTGTGCAACACAAAAGAAACTACACACTCCTCCACATACCAGCCAGCGCGTTCGTTCATTCTATTGCAGGTTTTCGAAAAACAAAAAAGATAAAAACACCTTCCAACAGCAGCAACATGAACACCACGAAGGAAATTTTTGTTCAACTTGATTTTATTTTTGCTCCATATTTTTGCCCCCCAACTTGTCTAGAGTCCAGCTGTTTACTTCTCTACAAAATAAAATTTTGCTATTGAGCTTAAAACAAGACAACGAAGAACGGCAACAACAACAAACGCGCTAAAACATGTTTAACATTATTTATTATTTCGAACTTAAAGCTGCTGTGGCTTCGTCGGTCAATAATGTATTTTCAAAGCATGATTTTTACACAGATTTTTAAAGTGATTAGATATTAAAGCTGGAGAGTTTGGCGAAGATAAAAATATAGTTTTGACATTGCACAATGTTGATTTAACGTTTTCTGAAAAAAATCGTAGTTTTATTTTTGCTTTATAAGTCTAACGCGTAAATGTTCTTACAAAAATATAAAATCATGTTCTCCCTTAATGCAAGAGTCATCCTTGCAGTCACAATTGTGATTGTGATCGACCGCTCTTAGCTCGTATCCTACGTCTAGAATATGTCAACAGTCTATTAAGATTATCAATTGTTCCGCAATGTCGAGCTTGAAAGTGGGTATTTTTTGTTGTGGGATATTTATTATGTACGAAATGGGAATGAAGCGCAACAGTTCGGCTATAATTTGCTTCATTTAGCCGATTTCAAATTAAACTCAAATGTTTTTTTATCAACAATTAGTCTGTATTCTCAAACTAATAAATCGGTTCCTTTAGGCAAAGTGTCTCAAATAAGACCTATCAATTTTTATACAGGCATAAGTTTTTTATTTTGTAATATAATTGTTTGTCTTAGCACCGTGGAAAATAAGAAACTTAAAGGAAGTAACTTTAGCTTTATATTGCAATAGTAAAAATAAAATCTGCCCTTATTCTAACAACTGGGAGTGTATATTCGTTCGTTGCTGAGTAGTACTCTATAAAATATCACTTTAAATCATTGTATTGCAGCAATTGTCAAGTGGTGAGCAATTGACTGATTAGATTACTGGATACAAATGCGTGTTTTAATTATTATTTTTTACTTATTTCTTTATTTTCAAACAAAAATCAAAAAGACAATGAATTAAGTTTTTGGCAACCTGACAACAATTCTGGGGAACTAAACCCCGGTAGCAGTTTTTTTTTATATATAAGAACATGTGTTTTAATTGAATTGTTTAAATTTTGTGTGTAAACATTTTGATAAACCCTGAACGTGATCGAAATATTGGGAAATAAATGAAAGCTAAGAAAAATCTTAGTATTTTTTTTTATTATTTGACCTAGAGCCGAACTTAAAACTATATAAAAAAAAACAATAGGAAACATAAAAAGCCAACAAATAAACGAAATTTCAGTTCAAAAGCAATTTGTTATTGTTGTTTGTTTAAAGTGGTTCAAAAAAGTTGCCTCCTAAAAAAGGATGACGGGTTTCATGACTAGTGTAGTGCGAGTATTACTTTGTTTTTTGTTTTGTTTTTGTATATCTAAACGTGTTCACTAACAGTTAGGCAGAAAATGTTTTTTTGCTCCTACGTACGTATGAGGAAAATATACCTCTTCCAGAAATGGAATCCTCTATTCCCTCTCACATAAATAAATTTTATAGTAGCGGCATAAAGAGCCGTATGATTCCCTGTGGACTGTTTTCAACTGATGGAAAATATGAGAAAATGTTCAAAATTGTTGCATTGTCGCTGCTGAAAATCTAAGGGAAATGGTGAATGTGTCACTGCGTTGGCGAGAGCCGTTGGATAATCTTTATTATTGAATTTTAAAAAAAGCTTTCTTGAAAGTCCAAAATATATCCAGTACAAATGACACAAAGCCATTATATTGAAACTGTGCAAAAACCATTTTTGTTATATGTCTGTGCAGTCTTCCTTGGAATCCATTAGATCTTCCGTCATACAACAGCCGTCTTGCACTTATTGAGTCATTAAAACTTAAAAAATATTGACTTTCCCTTAAATTGAAAGGCTATTAAACTTTCTTTTTGAACCGTTTTATGATATTATTTAGTTATAAGAACACATGCATTTTGGAAATACTGTCCAATTATCAGTCTGAAAGGATATATCTCTCAACCATTAACATAAAAGTAAATAAATAAATTAAAGTTATGAAATGTTATTGTTTCAGACAGCTTTGAATTTTTTTTATCTTTTTGATTATATTTTCGTCTTTATAAGGCCTTAATCAAGAATCACAAACACAAAATTTTAATTTGAAAACAGGCAAGCGAAAGATTTCATTCTTTAAATGAATAAACACAAAATAAATTATTATACGATAGAAAAACCTTTTGTTTAACAAATTATTAATGAATATTTTTGCTTATTCAATAAAAAAAAGTTGTTTAAAGAAATGTTCAGAAATGTATGTGATTATTGTAAAATTATTGTTTGAATTCTATTAATTAAGTTATTAGATAGGAGCAAAAATATTTTCTCGATAACACTACATTTGTAATAGATTTAGTATTAAATGATTGCTTTATGTCCGCTAATTCCTTTACAGTTTCGTATTCAAACAACTTATTAACTGATTCAGCAAATTTCCGTATTGAAGACGAAAAGAAAAGGAAAATTGCGAAAAGATTATTTATATATCTTATATATAAGTGCAGCATTATTTAAACAAAATCTATAAATTGTTTCTGTGATCGTAATCGGCCATCTAGTGATAATTTTTTCAATAAGACAAAATAAGTTTTAGTAGCGAAGAAAGTTTATTCATCATTCATATTCAAAGCTTCGTCGCCAATAATGGTTGCCTAAAACGTGAGCTGAAATTTGCCTAAAATTTTAAGTTAAGTCGGGACAGAAATAATTCAAGGATAATTGTCAGATTTTACAATATTGTAAGATCTGACAATATGCTGGCAATGTACTGACAACGGCATTTGCCACTGAATTGTAAATTGTCAGCTCCGACGATGGCAAACAGACTTTGCAATTTCATTGTATGTCGTTTGACGGCTATATTGTATAGCAAATTTCTTAGATCTGCCATTTTGTCTGAGGCGTTGCTCTTACGCATTGCAATTATCTGACAACGGCAACGAAGAGTGTTGTCAACATTGTTGCCTTAAAAATGCATACAGCTGTGAGACATTTTTTGGCATATCTTACAGATTGTATTGCAAAACCTGCCAGCCGAAAATATTGCAGGTAAATAATGACATAGTTTTAAGTGTCTGGCATAATTATCTATAAAATTCCAAAATATTTATTAATTAGTTTTTAAGACACAAACTACATAAAAACCAACAAACAGACTTTGCAGGCATTCAGTGGTGAACGTGTTTTCGCACTAAGCAAATAATTTTGGAAAAATAATGGACTTAGGTAAGGAATTTAAAGAAATAATTTAAAGTTCGCAAACAATTTGAGAAGTAATATTTGACAAATTTTCAGTTGCTGTGTCGTTAGTGGTGGGCCTACTGGCCTTAAGCCAATTTGCCTCGGCTCTGGCTTGTTTAAAAACGCCGGTTTACAATGCCACCATCGCAAACCCGTGCGCTAAAACGGAAGACAATTACATTTATTGGCCCAATTATCAAAATGCGAATGAATATATCAGCTGTAAGGGTATAGGACATCCAGTTTTGGTGAGCTGTCTGCCCAACTATGTGTTCGATTTTGTTAGGCAAGCATGTACTTTATGTGCTAGATATATTCCAGCGCCGCCATGTCAAGCCTTAAAGGGAAAAACTTGCAACGCTTTTAAGCCACTTTTAAAACCTACACCAAAAGTCGCGTCAACAACTAAACCTTTTTGCAGCACTTTGGCCACCTACAGCACGTCTTTCAAACCCACCTGTTTGGGAAATGATGATTTTTTATTGTGGCCAAATTATAAGAATATGAGCGAATACTACATATGCCAGGGGAAATACAATCCGTTAATTGCAGCTTGTGAAAGCGGCCTCTATTTCAATTTTCCTGCGCAAAGATGTACTAATTGTGCATCATATATTGCGGCTCCTGTGTGCAGTAAATTGCCATTCCACAAGAGTAACAAGTGTCTAAAACTGTAAACAATTGAATAAATAATCAAAAATTTTAGATAAGAAAAAAATTGCTCTTATAATTAAATAAAAATCTAATATAAACCAGTCTATTCATATAAAAATATTGGATTACGATATTGTGCTAAAATGTCTACAACAAATTTCAACAATTTGTACTGAAACTTAATTAAATGGAATATTCCTTTTGAGACACGGCAATGAATAGTGTTACCCGAGCGCAGTAGGGTGAAAAGGTCCGAATTTAAGGAAAAAAAAAACGTGTATTGATAACAACTGGATACAATCGTAAGAACAGTTTTTATCATATGTGAATGAAGGCTCTCTTACTCGTAATCAAATAAATTCGTATAGAAATTCCTCAAGAAAGCCACGATCTTTCCAAAAAAAAAAAAAAAACTACCTTCTTTATTTAAAACGTACGAGCATCGTGTCGTTCAGCTTTTTCCCTTTTAGTTAGTCAAATCTTAAAATCTCAACTATTTGATAATTAATAGTTTTTTATTTGTCTTTCCAACTTGTAATTTTAGTTTCCGCAGAGATATCGAGTGATTTAGGGTACCACCACTAACTTTTGTACAAGCAACACAACGTTTTGTTTATGTGACTGATTTTATCAGCTGATTCGCCACTCTAAATCAAATTTTATCTTATTTTATTTGTTCAAATTATTTAAATGCTCGCATATGAATAATTTATTATTACTTGTAGTAATAATTTATTTAAAAATATATAAATTATTTGTTATATTTTAACGTTTCGTATATAAAAAATAAAAGCGCATAAAATATGCCCCAAAACAAACAATGTTGTGTAAAAAGTTTGCACAGTGTTTTTAACTGCCTTACGTGTTAGCACAATGTGTTTTTCCTGCCGTAACAGTAGCCGTAGCCGTAACCGCAACCATATTTACTGTCGCTGATTAGTCGTGCCATAACCATTTACAGCCGTTCGTTTGTTATTTTCTGTGCTCAGCAGTCAGCTGGTTTTGCTTATTCAGAACACCACACCTCAACTGTGATCTGGGGTTATGCCTAAGACGTTATCGCATACCATCAATAATTGAGGTCCTTAATAGCAATAAATGAGTGTAGCGGACAAAAAGTGCAAGCACAACTCATAAAAACGAATATAAAAAATCTATAGTTTCGTGAATGAAGCACAAATACAAAAACTGACTGAATTTAAAAAAAAAAAAGAAAAAAAAATAGAAGAATTTATAACATATTCAAAGAACATTGTGAATAAATTACCGAATGTAGCTGAAAGTAATAGCAGCGTCCCAGAAGAACAAAAATATAAGAAGCGAACGACTTAGGCTCTTTCTTTGCTCGCTGTGTAAATAACGAATGACGTAATCAATTATAAAAATCTATTTGAAGAGTACAAACCAAAGCTGGGAACCTCTTGCCTAATTAACGGCTGATCCAGAGGGAAATTTTTGGCTTTTTGGCGTCAACTCTTTTGATAAATAATTTTTTTGAGTTTTTATTTTTTTTCAGGTTATTTCCATTTTATTTCACTGAGGCTTCAAACAACTATTGAAAATATTATCTTTAAAATTTGTTAAGCCTCCGGACATTTTTAACACGCCTTTTTGCAACATATTCGTCGTCGAAACGACTAAGACTAACATTAACGCCACGAAAAGTTCAAATCAGCAAAGCACCCGCGTATACGGGTTTATAAAGCGAAATTTTTCCAATTTTTAAATTAAAAATTTTAATACGAATTATAAATTTAGCAAAGCAAATATTTATTATCGCCAATGGTAATTAATTATTTTATTCCGCAAATATTTTGCTCATTTGCATAAAATTACTGTAATCTGTTTTGTTTAACTTTTATGCATTTAATGTGGAAGGTTCTAAGTGCGTAACTTTTTGAACAATTGAATATTTGGTAATAATTTTTACGCAAATACGGTTTTTAGTTACTTTTCATGTACGCACAACGTTTGGCCCTCTACGCAAAAACAGCAACAACATTCGCATGCAACAGTATAAATTTTTTAGTTTGTTTTGATTTATTACAATTTTAATTATATTTTATGAAATAATTATGTTTTTTCACTTGAAAAGCAGATTTTTTATTGCAAATTTGCAGATTTTGTAAACAAAAAATTATGGCAACTCTGACTATGACCCAGATTGATATTTTGGTTCATTTACACTATAGCAGAGCTTTAGACAATATATTTCCTAGATGTTTTTAGCAAAAACAACAAAAATTATTACAATTTTGATTCGAATACATTTCAAATAACAAAAGGCGAAAAAGAAGATTTGACGTTTTTCGCATCTGCCGTTATAATCGTACAACTGTCATCAAAACAATATTGATGAGTTGCCAGTTTATTTTAATAGGGTATAAATATGAAAGAAATCTGCAATATTTTTTGTAGTTAAAATTCAGTCCTTAAAACTTACTGTGTGTTTTTAGTGCATTTGATGTCAATCAGCAAACGTTTGCGAAACTTTTCTATTCAAAACGTTTCAGTGTGCAGTCCTGTGTTCACATTCAAAACTTTTTGTAGTCCGTTTCTGTTCTGTTCACGGCAAATTGTGAAATAAACTGATATAATAATATATTATAAGATTTTTCTGCTTTACAACATTCGATCTGTTTGGAAAACTGTATCGGCACTATCTTGAGCATCGACAGGATGTGTGTCGCCCCAAAGGCCTGTTCACTTTTAGGCGGAATTGAAAATTACTACTTGATGGAAACCGTGAAGTTGGTTTTGATTTTTTTTAGTACTGAAATCGTTTTCAATGTGTTCGAATAAGAATTAGAGAAATAAAAATTATTACACTTATATTTAAATAATTAGTTGAGTAATTCGTCGTAAAGCCGTTCTGGGCTCTCCCGTCACCGTAATCATTTTTTAAGTGCCGTCAGGCTGGTTTGTGTTGTTTGGCCTACGTGAGTTTTGCATCTCACTCGCACTCGCACTCGTTGATTTGCCTCGGTATTGTTGTAGGGTTGGTTTGAGGAATTTCGTCCACGCTGCTACTTTCCATGTGAAGGCGTGGGTCGTATAAGTTAGAGACAGAGAAATTTACAAAAGTCTTTTAACACCATCATGGGCTCCCTTAACCCGCCCATTCTTGAAAATTTACTTTGCAACTTACAATATAATATATTACAAAAAAAAATGAGTATATTTTATTTAAGGCATGTGGCCAGGGGACGGTACTGGAATCCAGTCCAAACGCCGAGCATCGCTTTGTGCGATATCTCGATTTGTTCGCAATCGTTTGCATATTTGGTCTATCGCGCTGTATGTTTTCATTGCGAATGCTTGGCAGACTTATCGATTCTGCATCCATTCGGTATTAAGCGGTTCGCTTTAAGCATTTCTGATCTCAACTCTCTATCGTTTTTCAAAGCAAAAATTTCCAACCAGCTTAATTTTTTTAATTCACTTCTTGCATATGCCTTAAGCGCTTAACTCTCTGACTATACAATTTATATTTTCATAATTGCAACAACATTATTCAAATACTCGTATCTAATAAATAATATTTTAATTAAAATATTTATTTTTAACTCAATATACGATATGCATTTATTTTAGTTGTATGAAATTTTTAGTGTGCGAGTACATTGAGTTGGCACTTTTAGCATTTGTTTTCACAGCAGGGAAGAATAACTTAATAGAACACGAATATTACACGATTTATTTAATATGTAATTAAAAAAAAAAAATTAGTTATTTTAATGCACTAGTGACAAATTACAAATTTTGAAACAACTATTTGATAATAATTCACTTGAATTTTTCAATTAATTGATATTTGAAATATTTAAACTGCGCGCCTAAATAATGGCCATATGACTTTTAAGCCAAACAACTTAATGCGATTACAACGAAGAGGGAAATTTATGGCATTTTTAAACAAAGCCTGAACATGACCCCACAAACACAATTGGTTACTGCAATCGTCTTCATAATCAATTAGTTAAATCAGTTATCAGGGATCGGAAACAGCTACTTTTGAGCGTAGTTGAGCACCTAAAGAATTAGTAACTGTCTTAAATAAAATGTAAGAAAACACAAAAGAAAAGAAACAACAGAAAAGAACTATTTACAAAGTTAATTTTACATTTTTCTACAACAACTTACGGCAGAAAAAGTCATAGTAATAAAATCAATTTTAATTAAATTTTTTTACTGATTTTTTAACGTTTTTCTTGAGTTTCTTCTTAAGATTCTGGCTTAACCCAGCAAAAATTAAGACTGTTTTTCGTACTATTTTTATTGAAAGCCGACACGTAAAAGGATTTCCCACCATCAATGATTTTTTTCTTACATCATGTTTTTATAACAAAAAAAAAAAAAACCAGCAAAAGCTTTCAATGAAATAGCAACTTTGTCGAGGAAAATTGTTAGTTTTTCCTTAACAATAAAAATATATTTTTAATTGAATAACATAAAATTTTATTCTCAAATTTACTGAAGTTCTGCAACAGCCCGAATGCCAACATTTTGGGGACAGTTTTATCCGTATACGGCGTAAATAAAATTCGATTCGATTTTACAAAAACATCTTTTTGTAAAAAGAGAATATTTTTTCTTTCAAGAAATCGTATTTTTGGTTGCTTTTGTTTGAAAATAAATCATCCCGAATATTATGTTTTTAATTTGTTTAAAAACTTTGCTGTTGGCTTCCAAAAAATTTCTTGAATCCGAAAATTTATTTATAGGTTCATATTCAAACAATTTATTAAATGACTCAGCAAATTCCGTCGTTAAACGTGAATATTTGTAATAATGCGAAAGTTTATTACGCTTTTTGTTTTGCGTCTGACTTTATTAACTAAAGTAACCTCACAATTTTGTGTTTGTTGGGTTAACTAACATTATGTTTTGCCTGTTGGTTTGTTTTAAACAAATTTCTGTATTCATGTCAATTGTTATCACTGTAATGCGTGTTGAATTGAGTTTAGTTGACTTTAGGTGGCTGCATTTGAGCTTCTAACAGGGGTTTATATGCGTGACACAGTAATTTACGCATTTGCATTTGCATTTGAATTAAAATGAGAAAATCCAGCTCAAATGCCAACACTGAATACTTCAAATATGTCCTGTTTTAGACGGCAACCACACAAAGGCCAGACGATGATTTATGATATTTAATTATACTATAGAAGAGGATTAATTTTTTTTTAAATGAACATATTGACAGCAAATCTTGAACAAATTATCATATTTTACTTTTTTACAAATTGAATCAATATGAAACTAAACTTAATAAAAAGTCATTGTATAACACATTTTCTATATTGATAATGGAGGGGTTTTTGGTGTGTAGAAATATATATAACTAAATTTTCGTAAATTGAAAAACTCTTCCAGATAATTGATGCTACAAACAAACACATGCCACTTAGTGACAGTTTCAGCTTAACAATTTCTCTTGGAAATTCAGCAACAAAAATGTCGAATGTATGTTTTCCATCAGTTAAAAGCAGAGCGCAAAGTATTATTTATTCTTGCCGCATTTGAGTTTTCACATCTCGGAAATCGGTGCTTTCATTATGGTAACGCAAGAAGTGCGACGATACTTCCCTGTTTTTGGGTGAAGCTGTTCAAGTTCTGGGTGCTCCAAGTAGTAACATTAACAATAATCTTTATTTTCTTATATATACTTTCATGTGTTACTGGGAGCAAAGCTCCGTGTGTCCTCTGGATTAAATGATTTTGTTGACTAAAAACATGATTCTACTGAATTAAACGATTTGGTGGATATATGCCTGAACCGCATGGAATATAAGAATGTTAGAAAAACATATTAAATAGATATTTATAGATAATCGATAAAAGTAGTACCTCAGTAGCTATTTAAAACTAAGTAATACACTAGTAGCGACTCAAGTGTTTTGCAATAGAGTCACCAATTATCTTCGACTTTTTAAGGCACCACCTTTCGATTTTCGTTATAATGATCAGACCGAGTTTTTCTTAGCAGGCATGTGAAATGTTTTCAGTTGAACGAACAACGCACTGAACTTCTGTGTATTTCATGACCTGGGAGTACCTCCATTTAGTACCAGCCACAGCCACATAATGGATCACATTTCTGCGTGTCAATAAACGACAATCGATCTTAATTACATGCGTGCATTCGCACCATAAGCTGTTCATGGGAAATCTCCTTCATATTTTGCCGCATAGCCTATACCAAGAGTTAAAGGTATCCAAGTCCTTTTCAAGTCGCATATGATCTGAATATTTGTTAAAGCTTAAGAAACTCTTTAAGTCGTCTTTATACAGTAAAGACAGAGTAAAATAATTCTTCAAAACATTTTTAATATTTAATATATACAAGAAATTGAACAACTTTGAAACGAACAACCGCAAGTACTGTCAATTATTTAGTTTTATTAGTGTCATTAAAAATTTTGTATAATTAATTAAATAAAAACATTAATTGGCGCACTCTTTCGAACACGAACACAATCCATTTTTGGGGGCAATTCTCGTTTGAGGGGTATGTGTTACCTTGTCATAGGACCTGCTAAAATCAGCTTAAATAATGCCAGTTTTTTGGCCGTGCACGAAACCTGGATCAATAAGGTAGCAAAATTTGTTTGGCTTGAACATCCTTTACGAAAATCCTGCAGGACAGAGCCTAATAAGGACAACGCGTGATGTGAAATGCATTCAGACAACAATTTTTTCCAAAATTCACACATACAAGTGTTTTTGGGACAAAAAGTAATGCTAAGTCTTGCATTGACAAGGCACTGCAGCAACGTTGAATACTGCTGCACCACGTTTATAGTACGATTTCAACTTGTGCCACAATTTGCTTTGAGACCACTGGCCACCATGTGCACGGTTATGAATGCCAGCATGTGCAAAGCAAAGCGTTTGTGACAAGAGTTTATGTGTTTGGTGCCAAGAAAAACGAAAGGAAATGATCCTTATTTGGTGTGGCTTCAATATGGTAATCCCTACTGCCTTGAAACCATTACACTCAGTTGTAGCCAGAAAGAACCAGAGGGGAGAAAAGTAGGGAAAAAAATTCTTAAACAATGTCGTGTCATACATGATGTACCTGTTTCGTTTCATTTCATGCATGTTACTTCACACAAAGTCATTTCCATGCCGAGACCGTGGTGCAAAGGATTTTTAATTTGTGGTTTTGTATACCTGCTCAAGCTAAAACATCTAATCATGTTAGAAACAATCTACATACATATATACCTTTTTTCTGCACCGATAATGAAAACGTGCACACACACACACACACCAGGTGTCCGTGCCCGAGAATGTGTTGGACACTTTGGCTTGTTTTGCGTTACAAGTAGTTATTAGCAAAAGTTTATATTGTTTTACTAATGAAAAATTATATAAATTACACAGCCACGCACGCACACACACACACAATATAAATTGTATGTGGAGTAATTAGAACAAAAAAATGTGAAATAGTTTAATAGTGAGTTTCTATTCCTTTTGTCGTTGCGGTGGCCAACAGGATACTTTAAAAAAATTGTAGGCTGTACGGGCGAAAACAGATTGTGACAAGTCACACTTTAACAACAATTAACTAACGCGAATAAGTAAAAGTTTGAAAGCATTAATTAATTTTAAAAACATTAAAAAAGTTTTTTTGCCCAAGAGGAAATTATAAAACTAAAATAAAACATCCGTTTGCCCGTTACATTAAGCCGATATTAGGACGTAACTGATTACAAGTGCACAATTTTTGCACATTTAATCGCGTATGCATTTTTAATTTAATTGACGCGAATGCATTTTTACACCAGTCAACTTAAGGCTGCTGCGAGTAAATACTTTTTAGAATTGTGCCATTTGCAATAAATATTCCTTCATAACATATTTTCAAGCATATTTTGTTAATTTTTGATTTTCTTTCCCAACCTTTTTCAACGCTTGCAAGATAAAAAGTCATTGGTGATTGTCCTGTTTAAAAAAAAAACGAAAAATAAACGAAAATATATCCCAACTCAATAGTATTTGGTTTGGCTGTTGACAACCCCTTTATCGAACGCCGATCAAATCAAGTTGAGCACCCAAAAAGGACATAATATTTATCATGACTGGGATTGTGCGATTAATTGATTCATCCAAAGTCAATGAAAAAGTCATGATTAGTGGAAAATAATAATTGATAAATTTTTGTACAATCAAAATTTCAGTGGCCCATCATCAAAATTAGTTGTCATATCAGGCGCTGATAAAAACAACAAGAAATAAACTTTAAGAATATCAAACTTTAAGGCAGATGAAAAAAAGATGCCGGTAGATTCCGGTAGAAGAGACCGTGCAAATTTTTGCTAAATTCAACTAAACGTGTGAAACAAAATTGAAGGTGGGAATTTTTATAGGAATGCGAAAATATGAAAGAAAAATATTTCATTTGAATACAATATCTTCGGTCGGATCTTGGCCATAGATAATATATATGTGAGCCTGCATACGAAAACCCGCCTAATGTGTCACAACAAACTTTTCAGTAAAACGCAGTTTAGGTTCTCATTTCATTATTGAAACACACTAAGTGCGTTTTTACTGTTTAAATAATTGATGATTTTTTACACACAAATCCAAAAAAGAGTGAATTCATGGAACTTCACACACTAGGTGGGTTTTCGTGTGTACATATGAATTTGATAGGTTCAATATTTCAGTAGTGAGTCCAGCACTGCTTGTGCTCCAGTCCAGTTGTTGCCTTGCAAAAGATTTCTAGATAGTGAGAGGAATTTTCAGACGAGTCTAGTTAAGTGCTGATGACTCTTTGTGATTTCCAGCTGCCAGCTCGAGCAACTCAACTACCACCAAAGTCAAGGAAATTACTAGTAGAAGGTGGCCGGTAAGGTGACGCACAAATTCAACAACTGCAATTAGTCTATCATGAGTTTAAGCCAAATTGGCAAGAGTATGACAACTAAATCTGTAGGAGGTTAAGTTCGTAAAAAGACCAACAAAACAAATGTTTTCTCTTTGGAGATTTTTATGCACACAAAACCTTTCTCGTACCAATGAATAAAAATCAAATACCAAGACTTGTTTTATAAAAATTCACTTATAAAATTAAACACACAAACTCAAACTTACACATTTCGAAAAGTTCAAAAGATTATCAAAAAGCAAAACAAAACACACTTTATACTTATGAGAAATATATTTTAAATGCTTCTCCGTTGACAGTTTTAAGCCGGCTTTCTAACTTTTAACATCGGTCGGCACTTACACCAACATAAAATGCTCAAAATAATTTTAGTGACAAGCGTGTGCTTGGGGCTTTTTGGCGGCGGCGAGTGCAGCCATTTAAAAGTGGCACGTAATCGTGAAACTGCCAGCACAAAACCTGACGACTTGACCACAACTTCGAATGAACGGGTACCAGCTGGCTATTTCACTGTCAATAATGTACCCAAAATGGAGGAGGGTTGCAAAATGAAATTTGAGTGCAAAAAGAAACTGAAAAATGCTGAAACTCCTAAGCCCTGCTTGAAGTATTGCGCCAAAAGCATTGAGTGTGAGAATGGTAGGAGAACAACTGTTGCATCAGGTCATTGCGTGGAACTGAACGAAGAGATGGTAACTCAAGAGTATAACGATTGCAGAAAAGATGGAGGCACTACGAAATCCGCAAGCGGCATTATGCCTGTGGCACTGATCGATTTTCCCTGTCAACCGGGCTATTTACCTGACAGTCGTGGGCGCTGTCGTGAAGTCTGGTAATTGGTTTCTTTAAGGCTTCATTTAAGAATTTCAAAGTCTTGTTTTTCTTTTTTTTTTTTTGCAAAATACTACTAATATTTATATTCTTTAAATGGAAGGAGGAACTGAAAGTGATAAAAATTCTAGCATAAAATTTGTAACAAATTTTAAATTTAATAAATAATTTTATTTTCCTAACGGGTTAATTTCATGCGGTGGGCTGGTGGCGAGCGAAACGCTAAAACACACAAAACCAAATTAATGTCACCCGGTATTTTAAAGAAAAGAAGAAAACTGCCAAGTCTTACGTGCTAAATTAATCATAATTTGTATCGCACTGTACAGAACTAGAAAACAAACTCTTAATTGCTTTTATTAATAAATTTTATTAAAAAATTTAGTCAAATACTTGTTGTTTGTTGCGTTTACACTTGCGGTGACTTTCAGAACAACGATCATAAAAATGTCAAAATAACGTAGGAAAACTTGGTGTTATATTTTACTGTTCTGTCATTTTTGTTTTATAGTTTCATTTCTGCTTTAGAAACACCCTGTCGTTCAAGTATATGATGCAAGTCTGTACATATGGATGTATGCATCAGTAGGATGCATCCAAGTATGTACGTATGTAAGTATTTTAATAGTCATATTGTCTAACATTTCCGCATTTTAATTACAACGGAAAATAAGATTTGGTTTTTCTTTGACATTCAAACAAAATATATTTAAAAGATCCACAGCCATAACAAGAAATCTGGGATTTAACATCTTTAGGTTGTTTGAAGTGCATATTTTTTTATATAGTTTTTACAAACACTCGAAATACAATTAATTAAAACAAAATTGTTCAAATGTATTTTTTGTTTGTTTTTTTGAACAAAAAAATCTAGTGCTGATAACAAATATTGGCGCTTATCGGGCAAGTTTCGCATCATTCTCGTCCAAGCAAAATGAAATCACATATAAAGCCATTTATTTGTTGATACAATCTTATTGTGAATTGAAGAACAAGACAGTTTTCCAGGGATGATTTTCAGAGCAATAAAGAGATTTAAATTCTACGAATTTAATATTTGGCATGTACAAAACTTTACAGATCTATATAAATATATTTTTTATGCCGTGCAACAATATGAGAAGCTAAAACAAAAACATGTTTACACCAAGTGCAGTTTCACTTGATATATGGCTGGGTAAATGTTATCGGGGAACATGCCATGGCACATCATAATGGAGGATCCAAAAATGATTCTGATGACTAGTTTTTTTTATCTGTATGCATTTTCTTGTGGCGTTCTTATATTTTTATTTTGAATTAATAATATGTTTCCTCGAGTCGAGATAACTTTGATAAATTTTTGGAGCTATTATCGAAATATGCAGAAAAGTCGCCTTTGAAAAAGAAAAATTTAGGGCCTTTCTATATTAAGTTAAAGATTTACTAGTGTTAAGGTCTTTTTTGACAGTATAAATATTTTTTTACCAGTTTACGATTGATTACCTTAAAAATCGATAGTTAAGCGGGGCATTTGCGTAAACGTCAAGGGGTAACTTGTTATCGCTCGCTTATGTTATCGATAAAATGTTTTATATGTATTTGTTTTGCAAATCTAAATTCCATAACAGATCGTATTAAAATTGACAAATTTGGCCAGCACAAAAATAAAAGGTCAAACTAAAAGAAAAAGAAGTAACAAAATTATATTCTTTGTCATATTTCGCAGAGATGGCAAACATTTTCGAGCCCAAACGTCAGCAGGGCTTAACTATAATATCACCTGCTTGGCAGCTCTGCAGTGAGATTTTCAGCTTAAGCCCAGACACTAGCGCGCAGGCTTTATGTCCAAGCTAAAAGCCCGGCAGCATTTAGTTCTTTTGGCACAGACTTAGCCAGCTGACTCACCCTCCACACAAAATCAGTAGCTGCAGGGCTGCCAGACTTTCGAAATAAAACAACACCCATCAAATTTCATTGTTACATCTAGTGTTTTTTGGGGTTTTTATTTTAAAGTATTCATTTAATTATTCATATTATTTCACAATTGTTTTCTTGGTTTTCGGTTTTAATTTCCTTTCTTTTTTTTTTTTTGTAAATTTTACTTACATATTTATATATATATTATATTATATATTCAATACAATAGCTGTGTTTTTAATTCATTTCGTATGACTATTTCTTTTTTTTTTATTAATATATATAATTTTTTTATACTATGCCATTAACATTTTAATATTCATATTAAATACATACATGAGTGTACGAATTTGATGTTTTTGTAATAATTATTATTTATTCATTCATAAATATTTAAATAATGTTCATTAGTGGTTTTATAAATTAACCTTTCCGATTTTGTGTTTTTTTTTCTTTCCAGTTTTTTTTTTCGCTAAACAAATTTATTTTTAACTTTTTATTAAAATCATTCATTTGCCTAAAAAAAATTTTTTTTTTTTTACCCAGCTGCTTGCATTTCTTTTCAATGAATGATTTTGTGTAATTTTTAAGTTGTTGGTTGCGTTGCTGCATATTTTTGTTTTTAATTACACTTTAAACTTAAATACTTTTTGCATTTTTTTTCGTCTGTTTTTTGCTGAACATGTGTTAAGTGTGGTCGGTCACAGGATTAAACATTTGCAGTTAATCTTTTATTTTTTTCATCTTACTTTGCGCATTGTATTGTTTAATTAGTTTTTTATCTTTGTCCTGTTTTATTTTTTATTCTTATTTTTGCCATCAACGACAAGTGCGTTGATGCTGTTATTTTTTTCCACATTATTAATTTCATTAATTTTTATGTGTTTTTTTTGCCAGTTAACAATTTTAATATAACTAAATGTTAATTTATTTATATAAATTATTTAATTTAGAACATTATGTACCAGCTGAAATTGTGTTGTGATTGAAAACTAGATAGAACAACTATTTTTTTTTTTTTTGGTATCGAATACTGTTAATGAGAAGTTTATTAAACAACTGCCTGTTGAAGAAGTCACAGTAGTTAATTTTGGTGCAAACAAAAAAACAAAAAGTTTTTTCTTACTTGTGGACAAATAATGCCAACAGTCGAAGTCACGTAATGCCTGCCAATATGAGTGTGATGGCATGCAAAGCTGACACTTAAAGTAGGCATTTAATCGGCTGTCATCAGATTAAAATGAAAACGATCGTACCGGCTTAAATTAAGTAACACATTTTCAACTGCCATTTTGAACTTCTAGTCAATCGAATAGCGAGGAACCAGGTAACTTAACTTAACTAAAACAACTGTAGCAACTTGTGCAGACAACTGGTAAGTCTTACAATATTGTAAGATCTGACAATATCATGACAATTTACTGACAATGAAAAATTGCCGCTAGCAGGTAAATTATGATTGTAATACATTGATGGATAATTGGCGGGCAATAAACTTCTCCGCTTATTTTATGGGAAAAGTTGCCAGATCTGTTGTTACACTACACACTGCAACAAGACCTGAAGGCAGTGCTGCCAACAGAAATATTATCCTATCCATGGTATCATTGTCAAGTGCATTAATTTTCCAAATACCTTTCAATAAAAATGAACAATTATCTGAGCAGGCCAACGAAGAATGTTGTCCCGGTTGTCACATATGTGACAATATAGTTGTTGTATCTAACAACGAACAATGTTGTATCACAAAAATTGGCAGTTCACAAAGTTTTAGTTTATTGATCTGACAGCTCAAGTCTAATTACAAAACCAGTAAGAATAAATCAATTAATTGTAGGACAAAATATGAAGTTGTTTCGATGGACTTGAACTGGGTTGTGATTTTTGCTTTTCTTGTAGATAATTTTTTGTTTTGTTTTCCAAAGTTATTGCCTAAAAGATGGACATTTTCATGTGTTTAACAACACAAGTGGCAGTATATTAAGTTTCGTTTGTTTTTGTTATATAAAAAAAAAGAAAATTACGAATTAACAGGTTAAGCAACTTCTACACACATTTATAAACTATTTTGTTTTATTTAAAAATAACTCTGCATTATTTACAAAAATTTGTAGAAATATTTTGCATATAATTTCTTATTTGTATGTTTAGTGTTTGCTAGACTAATTCAAATAATTTAGGTGGTACAACTTTATACTTTTATTTTATTTATATTATAATTTATAGATGGAAAATATTAAATTATGACTGTATTTTTGAATTTTCCTTTTTTAAATTTTGAATAGTTGTTTGTTTAGAATTATCCAAAAGTCCTGTTGAATGTTTTCTTTTCTTTGTTGTTTTTGTATTACTGATTAAGTTTTATTTCTCTTAATGGTGCGCTTAAAAATTTTGTAATTTATATTATATTGTTTGATCTCTTTTATATTTACTTATATGTATTGTATTATTTAATTTTCTTTGGTAATATGTCATTAAAAATTTACAGTTTTCTTGAAGTCTCATTTGCTTTTATAAAAATTTTGTTTTTTGGTGGCATTTAATATTTACATTTTGTTTAGTTTCAAGTTATTTTTTTTTTCTGAAAATGTTGATTTACTTCTTAAAAATATTATTATTTATTTACTTTCTAAAAAAAACATTATGTACATTTTGCTTTTTAATTAAAATGTAAATAATTTCTTTCGTATATTTTTCTGAACATCAAAAATAAAAAATTAAGTGAAAAAAAAAATTAAATAAAAAATTAAAGGAAAACAACTCAAAAGTAAATGAAACGAACATAAAAGAAAGGAAAACAAAAAACCAAAAAAAACAGTTAAATAAAATATATAATTTTTGAACGTGAAATGGGTGTAAAGTTTTTATTACATTTCGAAATTGGTTACTTAAAGCAGTTGGCGCCCTCTATGTTTGCATATCTGCAGCAGAGCCTTATCAAAGTTTAGCGGAATTTACATATATGATAATGCAGTGGCTTCAGTAAAACAACAATATCAGTATATGAAATTAAACTTAAGCTGGAAAGGAACCTGGCAAATTTCCTATCACTTTGAGAAATTAAAAAGATGGACAACTTTTGGTATAAATATATTTTATTACAAAAAAAAACTACAATATTATTCTTTCCTAATCCCCTTAAAATCCTAAGAAGAATTTAGAAATTGTAATTTGGCAATTTGTATTGATATTTTTTCAACTGCTATTCCCTAAAAGAAATACCTGATGGAGCACTTGAGTATTTGATTGAAACTTTTCATAGATATTTCTGCCGTTCAAGTGACCATTATTGTTCTTATCGGGCTATTTTCACAATTTTAGTGTCTTAATTAAAGAAGTGGTAATATTGTTGCCAATTAAGAAGGTTAAGCCTATTAGAACTGAATAAGGTGCTGCCCTTAAGTGCTCTTTTATATTCCATGCCAATAAACCTAGAGAGAAAAACAATAATATGGCTGTTTTTGTGACTCCTTTCCAGTGACTTATGGCGGAAAATATTTAACACTTTACAACACTTTTACTACAAATTTTAATACCAATTCAATGACATTTAGTGTTATTTTTTAGGCTTTCGTAAATTCACACGATTTGAATCCACCTAAAAATTAAACTTGTATTCCAATTAATCATGTGAGATTGAAAAATGAAATAAAATTATATATGGAAAATAAATAAAAAGAAACAAATAAAAAAATAGTATTAAAAAATAGAATAAAAAAATAATATAGAAAAAGTAAATGATATAGAAAAAGTTCTGCAACCAAATAAATACGTATTTGCTTTTCTAGTGCTACTTTTAGTTTGTTTTTTTTTTGTAATTCAACTTATTTTCAATAATTACAATAACTACTTATACTCGTACAATAAACTTGCTTAATTATTCGATTAATCGTAAATGTTTTCCGTTTACTTATTCATTTAAACTCTTATTTTACAATATCTAAAATTAGGTGTTGCTGTTTTTAGGACTTTTTTCAGTGAATTGCTTTTTTTTTACAAAAATAAATATTTATGTTGTGTTAAAAAACTCCTTCTCAACGGCTGTTGGCAGGAAATTAAATTATTTTGCCAGTCATTAACTGCCAGTCGGGGGAAAAAAAAACTGATTTTGTTTCAAGTGATTCAAACTCTCATTTTTAAAAAGTTCAAATTAATTATTTAAAGTTATTTTTTGTTTAATACGTATCGTTAAATTTAACAGGGTTTTGCGTGTGAGAAAAGCAATAATGCTGGCTAAACGTATTATTTGAAGATGACTTACCCCAAACCGAACTGACGACTGTCGTGACACAAACTGCTTAAGAATATCGTTGCTAAAAATGCATACAAAATCGTTTGTAAACGCTGTAAGTTGAAGTGGTGCAGTGCGGAGGATGATGCTGAGTTGCTGCGCGACTTAGAACTGGCTACAACTTCAGATTCTTCGGGTGGTATATCCATGCTGTTGCTGGCAACAATGAACTGAAATATATCGCTGACCTGTGAACAGGAAAAGTTAGTAAGAAAATATGTGCACCAGAAAAAAAAAAAAAGAATTAGAAAATTAATAATTAAATTTTTCGATACTAAACAAAAATATAAAAATTATGGTTAAATCAACGCGAAAAGAGTTGATTTGATATTTTTCAATTTAGATTTTAATTTTTCCGCGATTTATTTGCAAACGATAAGGACGGAGACCCACTATTAGCATTCGCTGACATTTGGACCAACGAAATACTGATCAAATGATCCCGAATACATTTAAGAAAATATCTATATTTATATATAAAATCTTTTCAAAGTTTCACAAAAATCTTGAAAAAACTTGAAAAATGTCGTATATTTGGACAGTGTCTCCTCTTTTGTAATAAGTTCCAGACTATTGTCAAGAACACCTTCGGTTACAAAATTTTTATAATTTTCTCGATTTTGTATTCCATTCAAGAATTCCAGTCATTCTACATTTCTGTTTTGTTCATTTTTTTTACTACGGCACTAGTACGAGTATTTGCAATGTCAGGCATCTTTTTATTATTTATACAAACCTCATTCCAGCCATAACGATTTTTTGCCTGCACAATCGCTTCGTAATATGCTCCTGGTACAAGATTCTTTATTGTGTATGACATAATGTGTGTTAGCGGCTCCGATGCTGGACGATGTTCCGGTGTCAGTATAAAATCATGCCATCTACCTGGATGTTGGAATGTGTCATTCATCTGAAAATATTTACAAATATAAAGAAATTAGTGTCGAAACAAAAGTCTTCGATAAAAAAGAATATAAGCAAAAAAGCAAAATACTTGAAGGTACTCGTATATCATGCCCACAGGGAGTAATTTTATTGGAATAGTAGAGATGAAGGAGTTTCGGGGGACTAACAATTGTTTGTTAAACTGCAGCAAGTATTTAAGGCAACCAGTTGCAGAATTTCGTGCTGCATTTTTTTAATGAAACCATTCAGAATGTAACTTAACGGGGGCTAGCGTTAGCTGCTGGGCACCTAATACGACATTACATTGGTCTACTTCTGCAACCGCCATTAGGGCCTAGTCTGACAGTTAAATTGGCAACGGCTCACCATCGCCTCCAGGTAGGTGACCAGGCACATACAGGTGGCAACTTCTTGTGTTATGTGGGGACGACTTGTTCCAAAACTAGGGCTATCTAATCCCTTCAGCCAGTAATTCCTTATGTAGGAAAAGAAAGACGAGGCAGCTGAGTTGGTACACACCAGCTCTTAACCGAGTCGTCTGTACATTCCCCATTATCTAGTTTCGTGCAAAGAACAGAAATCTCTTGCACGACAACAGCACCTCAAGAGCATATCGCCGTGGAGAGACCTCTTTTATCCCCTAAACCAAACCCCCTAACAATGTTTTTAGGTGTCTAGCACAGTCGGAATGTTTCAGCAAAGATAGACACCTCAAACGATTACCTGCACCGGAATGCCAATTGATTTTTGGTAAGGTTTCAGAAGAACCCTCATGACCGAAGTCATGTGTGAAATTCCTAGAGCTTTAGCTGGCGTATCCCTTCCCAGCTGTACTCCGAAAAGAGTGCCAAGGCCAATCGCGTCTTGGATTGTTTTTCGTGGGATTCTGGAACATCTAATTTTTGTTGACAAGCGACTTTTCAAAACTAGGCAGCTAATATTGGCTGAGTAGTTAAACAGATTTGTCGAAAGAGCCGTTAACAGTGGAATAGCGGACAATATTTTCAATAAATTTTTCCTCTCATGATAGAGTTTTGAAGCTCCCCTCTACGATGTGACGTCAATATTTTGACATAAATTGGCTTGCTGAAAAAATATGTTATTTGCAGTCGATTTGCCATATGAATTTTTCAAAAGAGAAGACGCAAAACCCTTGTTTTGCCAGAAATCCCCAACAAGACTTTAATTTTGTTCTTCCTTTTTAATAGCATAAAGTTTTACTAAATATTATTTACGCATATACATACACATATAGTTTTTGTCTTGATAAAAATATTTAATTCAGAACCTCTACATTGCCCAACCCTCAATATCTAATAGAATTATTTCTACCGAGTTACTGCCACTCGTCTATAACGTTTGCAAATAAAAACAGAAACATTTTCAAACAAACAAAAAAAAAAAAAAAGAAACAAGAAAAAAAAAACAGAAGATTACAAACAAACAACGCAAATCAACCATTAGTATTAAATCACAGATGGAATACCAATTAAAAAATAAATGGTGAATTAAGCAAATACAAATATTGCAAACCAAATTACACTGTAAATGGATCGTTTGAATTAAATTATAGAAAAAAATTAATATGATGAAGAAAAAAAAAACATAAATTAAATTAAATACGAAGCAGAGGAAAATGTGAAATACAAATCTGCTGTAAAACTAATTGATGGATAATAGCAAAAAGTAATTAAAAACTAAAACAAAAAAAAAAAAAAACATTGCATTCATATTCAACAAGCGTAAGTTTTTGGTACGATTTGGGCGAATTGGAAACACCCGACATAAATGAATTGTACAAATTTTATAAAAAAGTTTTGTGTCAGAAACTTGCGTTTTTGTTATCGAATGAAAATTGTGCGACAAGACGCTAAAATGTTGAGAAAAATGACGGAAATATATAGCCCGTGTAACGATGAACAACGTAAACGTTCGACGTCACGGGACAATACCGCTACTTTCAACATAATTATAAAGAGTCCAAAACAAAAGAAGTAGGCATTTATTTTTTATATATTTATTTAATTTTTCATTTTACGAAACAAACAAAAAATTGTGTGTTATTTAAAATACCCTGTTAAGGATTCCGTTTCGAAGAAAAGCTCAAATAACAAGCAATTTATTTTCGACACTTAAAAGGAAATAAATAAATACACTAATAAAATAACATGAAGCCCAGATTATTTTTGCAGGCCTTTTAAGATTTCCAACAGCTTTCCACAATCGACTTGCCTAATCTTTACTACCTTGTTCTTTTCATTTAGATAAACTTAAGACGATAAAAGATTTTTTTTGGCCCTACAGGAATTCAACTAAAATTAAACTATGAGCTTAACTTTTTTTTAAGTGTACTTTCAAGTATTTGTGCAATTAAAATCAGCATTGAATAAGTTGAGCTAAAGGTTTCTTCAATATTGAATGGAACAAGTGAATGATGAATTTAAGACATAAAGGAAAACATTTTCATCATTAATTTTAACTAGAAAATGAATAGAGATTTATTAAGAATAAAAGAAAAAATTATGTTCGTGACCAGTTGTGCTGATGGTTATAGAAGATAAATGTTTCTCTTTGATTGTAACGGTAATGAAAGTAATTAAAAATATATAGTTACAAAATTCCAAAAAAAATATATATTTTCAAACTGAAGGATTTTCAAGAAAGTCATTTTAATAGAAGAAGGAACTTTGGAAGGGGACGAATTAGATTATTAGTTTTTGGATATTATTTGATAGACGTTTTATTTGATCTAAAGCCACGCAGTGAAGGGTTTTGTGTCCTCAGAAAAATATTAACTATCCATTTTTACTAGAGATCGCTGCAGACGTTAAAACTTAGAATTCAATGTCAATACCAGAATAAAATAAAAAATAATAAAAACATTTTAAGTGAGTTGATTTGGTGGCCAAAATGTATAATTTTGCTGACCTGACTATCAGATTAAAGAAAAGGCTACATAATTGCTGAGCCTGCAGTTGCTGCGAACATATCCTTAAAGCAGATATTTACACTAAATTCATGAAACTGAATGTCTCAAAACCATATCTGAAAGCGTGCAAGTAAATTCTAGTGCTCAGTCATGTATTAGATCGATTAAATTGGAAAAGTTGAGGAGCACTAATGGAATTATGAATTGGAACTCCATTTGCACTTAAATAAAAGTGATAAAACATGAGAGACACACGATCCCCTAATATTTCTCCTACACAATCAAATATCTTCCGAATTTAATGTATTTTAGCCAGAAATATCAGCAAATTGAAGAGAAAAAACCAACTTTTCCAGGCGATCCACTTCCTGCTAAATTCAACATTTTTCTACATGTGGCAAGAGAAGTTGACAAAAGAGTTGAGATGAGACAGTTTGTTCCGAAACCTTTAACAAAATATTAAAACGATTAATCAAGAAAATGTTGTTCAATAATGAATATGATGGATTTGGAAAGTTTTTTTTTTAAAACAACATGTTGTTTATCTTAAAGGCAATATTTCGATAAGAAAATGTGAAACGCAGCGTGTCTTCACTGAATCGAAACCTGTACGAGTGCAATTAATTTTTTGGCAAAATTCAGAGAGGATGTCATTAAATTGAATTTCTACTATTATCTTCTTAAGAAAAAAAAAAAAGGCGTTTTGATTTTTCATACTATATAAAAGATCTGACAGACTTATTTATGCGGGAACCTGGTACTAGTTACATGAAAAACGTTACAATCCCTCCTTCCCAACTATTCATTTCGTTTGAAACGTTTGGCTAAAATTAATTTGGTGAAAAAAGCTGTTCAATTTCCTAGAGTAGATCTGCCAGGACATTCCCAAACACTTTCTTGTAATTGTAAATCTGCTTTCATATTTTGTTTACTGTTCTATTTCTAGTTCCAGATACCGTGAAATGAATTTTATAAAAATATACTGAGTCCCTCAACAAAATGGACTCTGGACCTTCCTGAAGTTCATTTTTATGTAAATAAAGTAAAAAATTTTATATAATACTTTTATTTAGAAACAAAAACTAAAATCATATTTTATGGGTATTTTTGCTTTTAAAGTTTCCGTTTTGTTTTGTGATTTTACGTTTTGCAACTTTATAACAACACAGCTGCAACAGCAACAGCAAAAACTTTTTTAACAACAAAAAAAAAAAATGGTTCTGAAAAACAAATAATTTAAGAGAAAACACACAAAAATTTATAGGATTTAGTTGTGCAGCAATAAATGGAAATGGCAAATAAATGAAAAACTGAAAAATAAAACAAATATTTTATTGATGCAGCAGGATAACCTGACCAAACACTTGTATTTAGCTGTCCAGCACAAGCAAAAAATGTATTTCTCACAGTGAATTGAAGGTTTAATTTTTTTATGATTTATAGAATTTATTTCATTCTTATTATTAATGTTTTTTTGTTAGGGGGTGGCGGGGGGGGGGGGGGGGGTGTAGGGTTTTTCTTTACTTACCAAAACACGTCTATAGAGCAAACGTACTTCCTCTAATGGCGGATAACTATCAATTTTCCAAGTAAGATTATAACTGTCGGACGAACGACCCCATTTGGGTGAGTAAAATTCTGCCGGCCCAGGACGACCAGATAGTTCCATGTATTTGCGTGAGCGACCCAAAGTATTATCAGCAACACAGCTGCAATATAACAAAAACAAACATAAAAATAAGCAAAGAAATGCAAACAAAATAATTTTCTGTTGGATTTTAATTGATATTTTGTTGGTTACACGTACTTTTCAAATTGCAAGAAATACGTGCACAGATTTTCTGTACATAAATATATTTAACCTTAACCATACAACAGTCCAAAGGAAGAATATGGTACTAAATACCTAAATACACAAAACCATAACAAGATCAGCTGCGGCAAACGAATATGTAGTGCAGCAGAACAAATTTTTTTCGGTAGCGTTTAAACGCGTCGAAGTATTTTTTTTTATTCTACTAGATTTCAAATCATGACGAGCGGTTCCCAGTCATGCCTAAAATGGTGCTTGAAACGCTGTCTGGCCGTCTCAAAATGTGTGTGAAACAACCGGCAATAGACGATGTCTGAACTTCAGATCTCATTCCCTGTAAAAATTCTAGGCAGAGCATGACTTGCATTTTGCAGATTCCTCCACAGCCTTCGCGAAAGAATAATTAACAGAATGGGGACTAACGTACTCCTATAATGACTTGTGGGAGGGATGGTGGTGTTGATCTTGCTTGAAATGAGAGCCTCATCTTGGCTGAAACGTGCTGGTTGTGGTTTAAGCTTCGAACCAGAGGAAGAGACGTAGGCTACGGCGCTTTCAGCGCGATAAGTTGTTGTCCTTAAACAGATGGCTATTTAAGCAGGCAACTGGATAGTAGAAATATCAAGCCTGCTATTTCTTGACACTTCCGGTTATTGCCTCAGGTACTTTGAGTTTGTGAACTGTACAGAGAATTGCTAGTGGGCGTGATTAGATAGCGAAATTGTCCCCTGTATCACAAGCCATTATGAGAGCGGAAGTAACCTGTTCACAAGATGACCGTCAAGTTGGGCTCTGACGACAGATGCTGACATAAATCAATCAAGATCCATAGGGGGCGTGTTAACAGGCCTTGAAGAATCAAAAATGACACGAAAGTCGCCAGGGTCAGATGGGTAAAGGTCAAGCAGTGGCTTATAGATCTAAATATATTTAGACATTTAAAGGTAAATGGAACCGGTTATCATGGAACCGATCTCAAAAATACTGTTTACCGCTGTGACAGGGATGAATGAATGTTAGACATTGTCTCCTGGTAAAAAGTATTTTAAAACTTAAAAAATTAAGTTCTAAAATTGCCGTTTTAAAATAAACAACATACTTTGATAAAAATCAAATTAAACTAAAAGCCTACAACCCAATTAACCAAACAATATCACAACCAGACTCATTATTTATGAAAAGCGTAGATTTAGATACTTTGATGCTATTTGCGAGCAAAAGTTAAGTAGTGGCGTATTTGTATAGAGATTTTAAGAAAGAGGAAAAGAGTGAAGTGGAAGGAAATAACCTGACGGTATGAGTGAAGAGAATGAGTTGCGTTTAAGGCAGGCATAGAGGTGAAACCTGTAAGATATATCTATATATCTACTACAATATCAGAACTGGGATTCAACTTAACTTGTTTGGCGAAGAAGCGAACGAACTAGTGCAGTGAAGGATGCAAAAATTTTCGGATTATAATAAGGACTTGAAACATCAGAATCACGTAAGTTAGAAGATTATTGCCTCTGTGAATCTTATGTTTGCAAGAAATTCAAGGGTCGTCGAGACTGTGCATTACGTTACAGTTATGTTACATTCCTTAACAGGGGATAAGAGAAGCGTCCATGGCTGTACAATTCAATTAAACAGATTAATTACAGGTTCGATTGGCCAAACTTCGCAGGGACATTTCAAAAACAACGGGTCAAGCGAAAAACATATAAAACTATTACTGAAGTATTTTATTCAATAAAAGTATTATGATTTAAGACACAAACCGGAATGGTTTTGGTATTCAAACAAGGCGCGTAAAACAGCCATGGTTTTGTCTGTACACAAAATCAGGGTCACAAATGTCCAAGTTGTTACTTCGAATATAGCAACAAGTGAAGTGTCACAACTATTAAGTTCTGCCAATTCTGCTGGAAGACAAATTTCGTGTTCAAAACCCTTTGACGTCACCATTGATGAGACCATCAAAAACCCCACAATATTTGTTCTGATATAATGCCTTTCGAGATGGTCAATTGGGTATTAGCATACATACATATATGTTCTTATAAAAGATACGAATCTTAGCTGCTTTTATTTCCTTTTATCACATTCATTTATAATAAACTTATTTTTTAGTGATGCTTTCGACACTCACAACATTCCATCACATTCATTAGTTCGATAAAGATTTGTTTTTTTACACTATGAAAAAAAAATGGATTTTATAAAACATAACGTTGTATCCTGCTGGATAGAAGTTAGCAAAAATTGTTTCCAACTCACGCAAAACAAAAATCTCAGAGCGCCAAACTTGAGGCTTGTAGTGGCAAAATTCCTTGCTACCGCTGCTCTCATTTTGTTAAGCGATATGTTGTTGTTCACTGTGTTGTGCAGAAATACGGGCACATGTGTATGAGCGAGTGCGTGTGTGTTCATTTATTTTTTAAAGCAGAATTTGTATGTTTCTCTGTTTATGCTCATTTTTGTATAAATTTTATTGTTTTTTTTTTTTTTGTATTTTGTGGAAGTGCAGTTATTAGTGTTCGCTTTTTTTTTGTTGTTCTCAAGTTTTTCGTTTTTATTTATTTGGGTTAAATAATAAAATTTTACAAAAATTGAAGGATTTTTCTCTAGAGATTATATTGATGAAAACTTCAGATAAAAGCATGATAAATTATTTTCCATTTAAAATAGAGTAGAAAAAAAAAACTAATATAACGAAATATATGTATTTAAAGGTTATTTTTATTAAAAATAAAATAACCAGGTTTTAGTTTACAATAAAACAAATGAAAAATATAGCAAATGTTGAATTTTGACATGCCTTATATTTATTTTGTTCAGATTTATAAACAGCGCGACAAATAAAAGAGTTTTTGCCAGCGGAAAACAAACAAAAAAAAAACTCTATACAAGTATTTGTACGATAAAACAAATTAAATACATTTTACAGAAAAAATCGTATAATAAACACGATAAAAACTGCATTAGTTTATTGCATTTGTTTTTTATGACAAATAAATTTGTCTATAAAAATTAATTGATTTTTCCAGACACAAAATTAAATAGAAAGAGATTTTTTTTATCATTTTTGATAAACTATTTAACATAAAATGATTTAGTTTATTGATCTGTTGGCAACAAATTAAATGGAAAACTGTGTTTCGATAAGAAAAAACTGAAGTTGCCAAAGACGAATTCAGTGTGTGGCCCTATAAACCAGGAAAATATTAAGAGAAAAGATTCCAAAAATGGCGGCCATACTATTGGCTCCACATTTATTCAGTGTGTTGTGCCAAATCTCCCAGGTTTGACGTACTGTTTCATACGAAGTTATTTAAAAAGTTCACTCACTTCACGGTCGTCATAATCGCCCGCCTCCAACGGCTGTACTATTCGCTATAATGGGGACATATTTAAGGCCACTAGTGCCATAAACAAAAAACCGAAATCGAAAAATGTTGGGACGAGTTTGAGCAACGCAAGCTGAGGCACTCCAACTCACTGACATAATTCACAGACAACAAACAACTTGAGGAAAATTTTGACGTCACTCTTGCAGAACTGGCTGTATAGTCGCTGAATGGGCTTTGGAGCACTTGGAAACTTATCCTTAATACCATCTTAAACGATGAGACCCATTTCTAGTTGACTTGGCCAAACGCTACAGGACTATGACAAAACATTAACATGTTGTAAGCCCCATAGAACAATGGACAACATTATGGACAACAACAACATCTCGTGTCAGCGAGACAATTCCACTCGTCACACAGATCATGTTGCAGTGAATATTCTGCAAGGACTTTTAAGGGCATCATCATCTTACGCGGAGTTAAGGCAACTTGTTTAAACTACAACCTGATTAGGAAAAATGTTCAGCTTTTTTTTTTTTAAACAATCCGCAAATGGCAGAGTTATTTAAGATTTTGGCCTAAATTTTGGACGGATGATTTTTCTGCCAATGGGCGGGCAACTCAGGCGGGCACACTAAATCCAAACTGCTTTGATAGGAATAAAATGTTGAATTTTCGTAGAGAAATGTGCATAAAATTTAAGAGTCTCTGCCACGATATCGAATGTCAATGTTGTCCAACATTTTGATTAGCACAAAACAGGCTGATTCGCATCATATCGGAAACCACTATGGCTCACATGCCATAGTTGAACTCCACAGCTTACAGTTCACTAATAGTCTCCAAAGCAGTTTACTGTCCATTAAGGCACTGGTGAATGTTATTGATCGATATGTTGTCAGAAAATTTTTAATTTCCCAACCTTCACTAAACGACTTTACTGCAAAGCGAGTTCAATAACCAGACAATTCAGTTTTTTTCTTTCTAGATAAATTTGTTAACAATTTGGGCAGTTTTTCCCCCGCTAAAAAATTTACAAATTCAGCCTGCCATTTCAATAAAAATGCAAAAGAAAAGTTTGAAAATATTTGAATTATTCCAACAACTGGCCGGCATATTTATTTAGTGATACTCGTGGATTCACTTACTCCTACCGAATTTATATTTAATTTGATACTTAACTGATGAACAAGTCAAAGCAGGTCATAGATAAACAAACATTATAGTGATTTTTTCGACATTTTCCTTTTGCTACACAAACTTGTTTGTGCAGACGGATAATTTCGTTCGCCAGATTACAGCAAATAAAATAGAGAAGAAGCAGAAGAAGAAGCTTCTTGCAACTTTTTAACAGCCAAATTTTTTTTCCATATAGACAAATTTGCCAAAAAGCTCACGATAATACGCTTTAAAAACTACCAACAGAATATCCTAATCACATAAAGAAGTTTTAGGTTCAGATATACAAATTACTGAAACATTGCAAAAGCAAACTGAGCGCAAATGTTATAAATGTGGTGTATTGTGCACCGACGGTCTGTCTGGCGTTTGAAGATACAATTAATTCAATACACATTAAGAAAAAAATCGTTTTAAGTCCATCTATGAATTTGTCACTTCCCCCAAAAGTACGCTGCGACTTTAATCTGCACACGGGAAAGTTCTGCCACAGATTGATTTAGAAACTAATGAGGTGTGTTGGAGAAGCTCGTCGTTCCTAAAGGCATCCACGGAGTCTAAGTTATAGAATTTATTAAACTTACTAAAAAGGCTCTAATAAAATCTGTTTACTATATAATTTCACATTATTTCAGTGTGTTATTGCAGGTTCTAAAAATATCGTTTTTAAGGGATGGCAACTTTTCACTGATTTCTAATTCTTTGCTATTTTAGTACAGAATAATGAATTGTTGTTATAATTTTATCCATCACTTGTATCATTTTGGAAAAATTTCAGCAAAAGTCAAAATAAAATTAATTAACGAATATTTTCTACATGTAAAAAATATTTTTTTTACATTTTTTATAATAATATTTCAAATATTTTTTTTACATTTTGTATAAAAAATATTTTTAGGAAAATTTTTTAAAGAAAAGTTTTTTATGAAAAGGTTTTTGTCAAAATAATTTTAATAAAAATATTCAATTGAAAACCATTTATTCTATACAAAATTTCATATATAAAATTTTTTTGTGAACTTTTCCTATAAAGAAATTTTGTAGAAAATTTGTTTATTTGTTTTTTTAATGAAATTTTACCCAGACACAATTTTTATTTGGATTTTTTTTCGTAGAAAAAATTTAGTGTTGTAGAAACAATATTTTGTTTTTCACATCTCACTTGTCGGCTGTCCCACGATATCGAAAGTTAATGTTCGCTTGAAAGTCCCTAAACTGATGTAGAGACTATTTCTAAATTGCGTTCTGCTGCTCGCCAGTTCCAACTGGTCGACTTGCGTTGTTCAAAGAACGGGTAAACGTTCGCTATTTTCGTTCAAGCCCTTAATTTACAGGCCCATTCGAGCTTGAATGCTCACATACTAGATCTGGGTTGACGTTTTTTCTTTTTGCTGACGACACGACAAATTGTGCACCACCAATTCAAAACTTCACTACCGTTTTGGATGTTCTGTTGATTTCTTTTCTATACATTTTTCGATTAAAAACTTTTCTATTGAAATTTTCTTTTATTGAAGTTCTTTAAATCCCATTTTGCCTGAACTTGTGTCGCCAACAGCTTTTTCTATAAATTCTTCTTTTCTTAAACGAGCTGCCAAAGAATTATTCCAAAACTTTTTTATCATCTTAATTTGTAAACCTAAATTTCTTTCTGTGCAGCTTTTCCACATGTTTGTATGTGGTATAAACATTTGGCTACTTCCGTTGTTTTAATATGTTTTCGACAGTTTGACATTGATGTTGCAAATAATATGGCTTCTAGTTTATAAAGAAAATGATGGAGTAAAAAAAAGAGGAATAACTAACAAGCAGACCGAAACAGAAAAAAAACGTATGTGCGCTTCACATGAGCTGGAAAAGAAAAATAGGAAATAGGTAAGAATTGGTTTTTTTTTCTGCATATGGGAATTGAAGCACAAACTCTGATAATCTTAGAGAAAAAAATGAGACACATGTCATGGCATACATTCTTAAGCATAAACCACACTTTAGGTGAATGAGTTGGAAAATAATAATAATAAGAGTTGCCGGCTTGTGAGAAAACGGCTGGAAAGGCTGCAATTAGTTGATTAATATAGAACATTTTTATTAGAAGTAAAAACGCCAGGACTCAATTGTTGCAACAACACACACAATATCATGCAATGTAGACCTTCTTCGATGTAGTAATCATTTATTTATTCCTTCTACATCGATGCCCAGAAACTCCTTAATTAATTTATTCTGTAATTTATTTCTGAAGCTGCTGATTTGAGGCTTTTTTCAGGCTTCCGAAAAATTCCACTAAAATTATTTGCGCTGCAAACGAACAATTATTGTTTCCAATAAATTTGGATGTCCAAATTTGGTTCGTGAAGTCTGTTATAACATATTTTGCGTAAGAATCTTGTCTGTAAAATATATGTATGTTTATGGCTCTTTTTTATGTAAAACATATTTTCAAGCTATTGGAAAAGTTTTTCTTAAGCCAGCAACACTGATAAGAATAAGAAAAAAGATCACGTCCATTAAGTTTGTCATGCCTGCCTTAAGTTTTGCTCGCGAAATCTTTTTCAAGTTGGCAACACTAATAAGCACATATAGTCTCGAAATCACGTCTATCAAGTTTGTCCTGGCTGCTTTGAGGTTTTCCCTATAAATTTTTCTTAAGCCAGCAACACTGCTAAGAATATAATGCCAAAAAAAAATCACGTCCATTAAGTTTGTCATGCCTGCCTAGAGTTTGACTGAAATATAATCGAAAAAATGCTTGATGGCGATAATAGACCTAAAAGATTACATATTTAGTTGCTCTTCTCCTTTTTCATGTTCTTTTCTTTGCAAGTCTTGTTTCTTAGGAGCAGAGTGGTTCTTACCTGTAATTGCCAAAATCTTCTTGCTGGATGTGTCGGATGGTTAAAGTATGACGATTTCCTCTCGATGACATTATACGTCTATCGGTTGTTTGTATTAAGAATGAGTTCTGATACCAGGATACCTGCAAATAGAAATGAGAGTGGAAAAAATAAAAATTTTGAATTTTTTTCTTTGCAATTGAAGCACAAAGTCACAAGTAAAATGAGCTTTTTCTGTGATGTTTAAAACAGAATAAACAAATATTTGTCCATTAAAAAATTCTTTGCTTTTTGTTGTGTTGATATCGTTCTGCTCTTAACTTTGAAATTTGTCTTCAAAGAATATTTTTTCATTAACAAATTTAAATGGTTTTTATTTTCAAATGCTGGCAAATTGATGTCTAATTCTGATTCTGGTTAAATTATGGACATTTTCATTAAAAGATTTTTATTGCTTTCGTTACATTTCAAAGCAATTGAAATTTTCATTTTAAATGAAAATGTCTCTGGTAATATTTTCCATATTATTTTTATTTATTTCCTTTAATAATTTTTTAAATTTCTTTATTTTTGTGTTTAAGAAAAATTTTTTAGTTTAATTTCCTTATTAATAAAGTTGAAATTTAAATTCCGAAAAGTTGAGGTTGCAGTCGTTGGAATTGAATTGAAGTAATTTCAACCGCTATTTTATTAAATTTGTGTGGACAAGTTCTTTTTAATTTATTTTTCTAACGACCACATGCCAACACAAGCAGTAAATTTCATTTATAACAAACTCATGGTGGTTAAAAGTAATTAATTAATTTAAGGTTTTGCATAATCACAGGAATTGGGCATGGAGATGTGAATTTTGCCAGATAAAAGTTTCTTACGAGCAGAATTATTAAACGCATGGCATTGTATTAAAAAAGAAAATAGATTTATTTAAATTTACTTGAGGCAAACAGTCGTTTAACACATGCGATAAACACAAGTGTCAATATCCCTCTTGCATTTATGGCAATAAATATTTTTTTTTTTTTTACAAATAGCATAATTATCTCGCATTTGTTTTAATACAAACAAATTATCATTGTTCTATACCTCACGCTTGAAAAACAAACAAAAAACACAAACGCACACAATCAAATATATTTTAACGAAAGTGGAAACAAATAAAATGAATCATGTGATAAAATTTAAAGTAAAACAATAACGTTTTACACACACAGAACAACAACTTGTCGTATTTAACAACGACATTCATTGAATTAATGAATAGTTTGTTGGATTGCACATTTACTAAAAATGTTGCTAACAGAAAGCAGCAATTCCATAAAAATATTTCAGTATTCAAGATATTCGATTTTTAGATCGAATCAGACAGAGAAGAACAAGAATATGATTTTCTAATAAGCGATGAAAATTTTATAAATATTTGGCAATTATTTTCAATAATGTTTAAGGAAACGCTGGAAATTAATGAACTTTTGAAAACTGTTTAACATAACAAAACCCTAAATCTTTGCTCTTTGCTTTTAACTTCTGCAAAAGCAGTGCTAATTCCATTGTATTAACAAACTTCAATCTAGACGAAGCTTAAGCTAAATTCTTGCAAAACAAAAGTTGTTAACATACAAAACAGGGCTCTTATCACCCTTTCTGTGCTTTGGAGTAATCGCTTTATAAAGAATAGCAAAACGTGACAAACGATTCCACACACTCCTCTTGCCAGTATCAAATTTATAGCACATTGAAAAAAAGAATTGCAAACAAAATTCATCGTTAGCAATTAATTAAAATGCCATTAACGAAACTTCCTGCACAACAATATGTCGCATAAAGAGAGTTAATAAAATAAAATAGAAAACAGAGGAAAAATCAAATAAATAAAACGGAATTTTCATGCCCGAAGATAAAAAACAACAGAAATATAATTTATGGTCAAATATAAAAAAAGTAATGAAAGTCGCATAAAAAAATAAGTCCTCATAGATATAAAACAAATTATTCAAGCCAATTTAATTTCAAAACATCGTACAACACACACACACACACACAAATTGTTATAAATTATACATATATTTAGCAGCAAAATCAACGAGGGCTAATGTTAGTATTTAAAGCACGAGCGTTTGAGCCACAACCCATTAGGAAAGCTAAAATTTCTCTCTGTGGACCCTCCACAGAGCAAAGATATTTTGTTAATTTGTGGCAAACTGGAGCATTCAGGACTGTTCTGAAAATCACATGATTTGAAATCACATGTGCTTTTGAAACCGATATGTGCTCTTCTACAAAACACAAACAGCTGTTTTTTTACTTTCATTGTATTGAAATCACAAAAACAAATAAATCACTCAATGTTTTGAAATACGATAGTTAATACGGATTGAATATACGACTGTGTAATGGCGGTACGGCGGCAATATGTGCGCTGCCAGGTGTTTATATGACATCCAAGTTGCCTACTAGATATCTCTCAACGGGTTATTGAGGCGCTCGATCGTGGAGCTATTTTGGGTATCGGGATCGAGTGCAGTATTCGGAAAACATCTGCTATATGTTTGATAGAATTCAGAGCTTACAAAAAATGAGATGTTAGCGGCATAGGACAGATGTTCCCGAACTACACTAATGATTGTTGCAGAATTCCAGATCTTCTACAACAAAGATGGCGAGCTTTAGGTGCAGGGAATAGAGAGCAGGGCGGCCAAAATGACCGGCGTCAGCTCTTGGAGGGCAGTTTGTATATGAAAACACAGTAAAATCTTTGAATAAAAAAACTCAATACTCACAGTTGCAATCGGGTCGGCATACACAATGCAGACGAGTTTTGCCTCAAAGCCTTCTCCAGAATGTATCCAAGATTTTTCAACTTGTATATCAGGAGGATCTGCAAAGAAAGACATAAACAAAGTTTTTAATAGTTTAAAACTGAAGTTTTTTATAAATGTTGATAAAATAAAGTAACTTTTGCCGATCAAAGAATTTGTCTTAATGCTGTCTTCGAATTGGTAGCGATATTTTGAACAAAATTTGCGTATCAGAGGTTTGTGGTTATAAGATATATCTGGTTGTATTGTAAGAAGAGCTGGGTTATATGGTTATATTTAATATGAGAGTTAATACAAAGAAATCAGCTATGAAAATGAACTCTGTGTTATTTTGAATTCGAAATTTTAGAATTTGCAAGAGAATTGCAAACAAATAGTTGCGATAGTTTTATAAATGCTGAGAAAAATTGCTGTTAAAGATATTTGATTTCAATATGACAACATAATCATATTAATCTGCTTCATGTGAATAAAAATGTTCACTGAGAGCAATTTGGATCATTGTACAATATTTGAAATGAAAAGATGGCACAACTTATTAAAGTAAATAAATGTAGAATCAATAACGTTCAATGTTAAACGCTTGCAAAGTTAATCACTGTACGATCTCACCAAAAATCCGGCCACTCCCTTTTATTTTAAGCTCTTATTCGTTTCTTAGTTCTTAGGAAATACAGAAAGAGAAGCCTTTTTTTTATTACTTTTTAACGTATTTTTAATGGGCTTTTCTGCGGTTACGTGTGTTTCTATTTACTTGTGTCTTTTGCCAAATATTCATACATAATTTCTTTGGCTGGTGCAAAAAACTAATAAACACTAAAAATAACATTTGTGAAACAATATTTTTTTTTCTTCTTCTTCTTAACTTACACAAAACATCCAGGCGTATATCGACACTAACTGGTTCACCAACTCCATTATCTGCGGTGCACTGATAAACTCCAGCCTGTTGACGTTCCACTTTTTCCAAAGTTAAAATTGGACCATCGCCAATACGAGCCGTTGATTTGCCAGCGCCACTCTATTAAATGCCGTACACATAAAAGAGAACAGAAAATAAATAATGGACATGAATTAGATCAAGTAGAAAATGAATTAGAATTAGAAATTTCATTTGTTTAATTGCGAAAAATAACTAAGAGTTTTTATTATTCTTAAAGAAAACAGAGATTCAAAAATTTCAATTAGGTAACGTTGGGCTGTCCACATTCGAATGGTTTAAATGTGTGCAGTTTTAGACCAGCGGCCATAGTTTTTTACCTGAACTAAATGGTCATATACGCCCCCACCTCATCACAACTCGCCACAAAATTAAAGTCTCGAAAACAAAAAGAGCTTAAAATTCTATAAGAAACTTTAAAGCTGTGTTTGAGCGATAGAATTAACTGCCTACAAAATGTGCCATAAAACGTGGAAATATGTCATTATTATAATACAAGATTATGACTTTCGCATACATTTTAGTCACGCTTCCAGCTTTCTTAATGCGTAAAACATTAAGCTCTTATAGCATCTTAATTTAACAAGTGTTTATTCAAAAACATTATATGATATAAAGTTGATATATGAAACAAGAGCTTTTGGGGCTAAAGCTATGCAACAAGTATTTTATAACACATGTTTTGAGTCGAAAAATGTTTAAGATTCCAAGTTTTCCAAACAACATGAAAAACAAAAATGTATTCCCTAATAATTGCTAAAGCTAAAATCTGAAGGAATTTTAAACGAAGTTTCACAAAGTTGACAAAAGCTTCTCTCAATGAAATTTGGCCTCCATAATTTAAAATAATTAGTGATTTCAAGAAAAACATACTTCAACAACAGTCACTATTTTTCGGCCAGCACAACGAAATTTACGGCCACCTGATGAGCAGATGATGCACTCTTATGCGTGAAATATCCCTGTGGGAGGTCCTACCGATCTTCTGCCATTTCCCTTCACACATGTTTATCAATTAAAAATTTGTGCTTAACTGAAGCCTCAAATTTCTTACTAATTCTTTTGGTTCTTTGTAAACCAGGCACAACCTGACTACCGCACTTACGCTGCTGTGTGTGCAGAGTGAGTGTTTTTAATGCAAACTAATACCCTACACTTATGATACTAAATCACTGTCAGCTATAGACTGCTTTTAAAATGTCAATAGAGTCAATATGTCACAAATGATGGCAAAAGAGTAGACATACTCATTCAACGTTACACTCACACTAACACTTAATCATTTACGAAAATAAGGATAAACACCGGAAGTCATATAAACGCCACTGAATACACGAGGTTGGCATGAAAAGTAATTTGAATTGTCTTTGAACTAATTGGTTATGAAGTTGATGTGATAAAACGACAATATTTTTATTTTTGAAAAAAGTACGGTGCAGGAATTGAGTGCATGATTTTTAAAAAAATGGGGGATCAGTACGAATGTTATTACACATTTTTAGCTGCATATTTCGGACTGTGGCGGAAGTTTAATTGTAAAAATAAATCACTGATAATTATTGCTGAGGACGGAGCTGCTGGTGATCTCCTTTTGGAGCGATCAACTGTCTATTGAAGTAAAATTATGTGCTCTTGTAAGCCCGATGGAGGGAAGGGAAGGACTCATGGTCGCGTACTCTGATTGTTGAGGTACGAATTTTATTGGCCCCTTTTTTACAAGAATTTGCCAGTAATTTTTGCTCCATAGGAATGTGATCTTGCCAATCCACATGATATTGTTTCTAAGCTGTGTAGCACAAAAGGTATTTGTTTTACCATAGAAGATGCAACATTGTTGCCATTAATATATGACAAATGACTTGGGTCATTACCGTCGATATGGCAGATACTGATGAGCATCAGGATCACTTATATCTCTTAGAAATAGTACTCCTTTTATATTCCCTTTTTCCTTTTTTTTTTTGCCAAAAAGCAGTCATAATACACATTAAATCTGTTGAAAATCTTAAGCGAACGCTTTATTGGTATTGGCCTTTTTGGCGGCAGCATTAAACTAATTTCTTCCAGTCGCAGCCCCGAAAATTAAGTTTCATCCTAGCGGCCATCTTCTTTATTGGCATTTTTCAAGGTCTCTAAGCAATTTGTAAGCCGGCCTTGCTTTATTCTACAATGGATTGGCTGTGCCCTCTGCACAAACACGCTGGTGTGTTGCTTGAGACTAAAGAACGTAACAAGCAGCAAAAAACTAGGAAATCTAGTTCGTATGAAGCCATTGAAAAAAAACAAGTTCTTTTTATTACAAGAACAGGAAATACATCATGTAGATGATGACAATAACTTTACAAATGAAAGTAGTGCAGAGCAAAAAAATAGGAAAAACACAACTAAACCGAAAAACATTTACGAAAAGGTGAAAGGCCACATACTGTTAAATGCACACACTTACAAATTCACATATAAGTCGTTTTTTTCTATGCATTGAAGCAGGAAAAAATTGCAAGGGAATCGGAAAAGAAGTGAAGTGAAGGAAGAGGAAAAACAAACCGAAAGAAGGACAAAAATTTCCTGGCAAAAGAACCGATATTGAAATGGTTGCTGTTGAGAATCTTCCCATGAGTTGGTTGCATGACGTCTCTTAAGGTTGTGCATGGCAGGTTGCTTTAAAAGTCAGGCAACATAAAAACTTTTTAAAGGTAAAACCAACAGATATACTCGCACATATTCTTTTGCTGCTGCTCGTATTTGTTGCTGTTCTTATTGAATTGTGCTGGCTGCCATTCCTTTGGTTTGCATGTTTTTGGCTTAAAATGTTGTTATTGTTTTTCTTGCTGTTAGTTGCATTTGTAGCCTTTGACATGACTAAAGACCCGCCTTGTTTGTGCCAACCTGGTTGCCTGACTGCCTGCCAAATTGTAATTAATGCGAATGACTTGGTTGCAATGTCATGTTAAAACTGCAAACAATATATGATGACTATGCAAAGTAAATGTAAATTTTTCTTTCGATTTTTATCCCTTTATTCTGTGTTTGGTTCATTTACAAAATAAAAAAAAAAATTAAAAAAAAGAATTATTGGAAAAAATTGTTTTCATTCCTCCTTCTTTTCAGTTATGCAACAAAAAAAAAAATAACACCGAAGAGAAGAGAAAGAAAAAAATTACAACTGACCTAAAATCGTAGCATTTTTTTAAGCTTTTGCTGCAATTCATTGCCATCATTGTGAAATGTTGATGAGGAGCTTTTCCTTCGCTGCAAGACTTACAGCACAATTTTATATATGTTTAAACAAAAAAATATATAAACATTTGCATTTCTTTTCATTCAGAACTTTAAGCGTTTCACTAAATGCAGCCGATTTTTGAAATTGTAGAGTTTTTATATTTCCTGTAAAATTTGTAGAAACTTAATCATGTGATTTTGTAGTGCATTGAAATAGGTTTTTCCACGCAAATGTGGGAATTCTCCTAAAAATATACTTCCAAACATTTTATTTTATATTGTCGAAGTGTGTTTTTTTTGCGACAATAGAAGTATGACAGTATTTTTATTCAGCTTAATAAACTTTGAATCCATAATGGAAACAACTTCTAATGAAATCAACGTTAAACACTGAGTTATCGCCTTGATGACAAACTATGGAGTTGCAATAACGAAAAGGACATGAGACTGAGTTCGAAATAAATCTTATATTATTGTACCGAATGATAGCGACTACACCAGCTGAGAAATTTAGTTAAGGGATCCCATTTTAGCGTCTGGGAGAAAGACAGTACTAATGTGCAGTCATCATACAATATATATTCTCGTTATGTGAAACTTTGAAGCGCTTAAAACACTCTTAAAACACTTTTGCATAATAAAATCCTGGCTAATACGAACGATTAACATTGCAATAGTATTTAATCAATTTTAAAAATACATGCCCTCTTCTCATTGTGTAAAAAATAATACATTATTAATTTTAATAACAGCTGTTGTACGAATAGTTTTGTTCCTCTCCGTATAGAGAAAAATCGTTACATTCATTTTGAAGAATTATTGTAGTATTATTCCTTTTTTTAAGCCATTTTAAACCCCTTTAATTCAGATCTAAAACACAATTAGTTTTTGCCGCCATCTTCAGTTCTTTTCAGAGTCCGTACGAACACAACTTATTAATCCAATTGACCAACTACCAAAAAAGATAAGGTATTGTAAAGGCTTCCAAATATTTACCAAGCTGTCTAAATGTTCATTTATTTTCGTGCAAAGTAAAAAAAAACACTCTTATAATGGCGAGTCATTGCCCATTACTTGTGTGTCGTGTCATTATTTGCACGAAAAAGTTTACAAACCTCTTAATCGGGAGCTTTAGTTTCCCCCCGCAAGCAATGCCCTAGACAGTTCGGAACCAAGTATGTGAATTTGGTAAACTAAAGGCCATAAGGGGTATCTGCAATGATATTTCGATCTCCAGAATTAGGGCCACGCACAAACTTTATGATAACAATTTATCAGCGTTTCTAAAGTGAAACTTTAGATTTAGATCACCACCATAACGACACAAACACCAGGGATCCTCGTGCAAGGCATCCCGGCAACTATGACATCTTCGCTATGAATGGCCAGAAGCGGACCACAACGTATAAGTAGACAGAGTTTACTTTAATCCAGCCATCTGAGGTACAGCAGATTCAATTTCTGATTCATGATTCCCTCCGCCCAGATATTCGAAGTGAAGACGAGACTGTCTTTAGCGATTGGCTAACTGGGCAATTATTCATTTTCATTAAATTACCACACATTGTTATTCATTATTCATTTCTAATGTTAAAGTGTGTACACTTTGAAGCATAAAAACATGAGGCCATGTAAATGTCTAACGCATACAGCGATTCGAATATGTTTTGTGTGAATATGTACAACTGTGTGTTTTTGTTATTGTTGTTGTTGTCTAAAATGCCATTTCCCAGGTGCTGCTCTTTATTATAAACAAACATGTGTAAATGAACACGTACTCGTACATACAAGCCTTAAACTGGGCAGTGGTTTTTGTAAATGTTTTGCCAACAAACATGAGTTTTTGTTGCGGCCTGGTTTATAAGGTTTTCATTGTTTGTTCTTGAAGCTTTTGCAACAAAATAATTACATTGTTTATTATCTTGAAATGTTGTCATTAACTTAGATTTTTACTTAAAGGTGTCAACACCTGATAAAAAATCTTTCTTGAAAAAAAAAGGACACAATATATTGTTCTAGTGGAAGCAACGGACGGATTCAACAAAATAAACAAAAAAACGAATTTAAATAATAAAGATAATTTGCAAGAATATTAAGTTGCAGGAAGCAAATGGATTTTATTGCGTTGACCATTAGATATATGTATGTAGTCAGTTCTAGACAATATATTACATAATTTTACTTTTTGGAATGAAAAGAACAGAGAGATAATAGCCAAGCATTTTGTTGATATTGCATTTTTGTTTATATTACAGGGCATAAACATTTAGTTATTATGCTAAAAATATTGACTTTTAATATGAAATCGTGTCATTTTAACATGATTTATCAAGCGAAATCATATTGATTTATTTCATTCAGTATTTCGTGTTAGTTTATCATGATTTCATATTAAAATCAAATAATTTCAATAGCTTTTTTCGATTATATAAACAAACGCCAGGACACTGAAGGACCAAAAACTTATAGGTAGATTCTGTATGAACTCTTTTTTGGCCCAGTTCATCTATCGATTATATCGAATATGCTGAGAGTAAGTCATTTACATTATATTTCATCAGTTCGACATCGTGAGACAGGCTTTTATTATTCTTGAAATTAAGTTTCAAATTGATCAAAAATGTTTATTCAACAGGATGTCATAATTGTGTTTTTTCCGCATTAAACTAAAAATTTCATAACGAGAAGAGAAAATACCTAAAATGTTAATACACTCTTAAATTTTAGCTAAAATGACCCTGACGCCATTTACTTTTCATTCATTCATTGCTTTGGTGTATATTCCAAACTTACCTTCTTTGTCCAGTAAATAGAGGGTACAGGATTGCCCGAACCTTTGCATTCCAACGTGACTGGGCCACCTTTGCGGGCTTGCAAATTACCCGAAGTAGGTGTAGCTCGTACGCTCGGTGGAACTTTAAACACAAAAAAAAATATATATATATATATAATTTATTGATAAATATGTGAAAGAATTAATTTGTCTCTATTACGGCTTACCCAATATTTCAACTGTATGCACTTGATCACGATTTATCTTGTCACTTATTTGACAAACATAATCTCCAGCATCTTGTGGTTCCAAATCTGATATTTCTAAATTATAACCATCTATCAGTCTCACACGTTCATCTCTTGTCACCATTATATTTGAGGCAGTTAAAACATTTATGCCGCGGCGCCATAATAAAACAAATGTTCCTGCAAAATGAAAATGCAGACATTTGGAAAAATACACGCATCATTAGTTATTTTAGAAATGACAGTTGATGAAAAAGAAATTAAAGACTGCCAAGAAAAGAAAACAGCGAATAGAAGTTTTCACTATAAAATTTATTTGCTAAAATATTCGGTGTATCGGTATATATTTACACACAATTTCACAGACAGTAATCAACTTCTTGTAATTTGTATTGCTTTTAAATATTTTATTTATTATTATTTTCAACTTTTATTTGATTAAACTTTTTTGTTTTTAAATTGATATAATTAAATTCCTTAAATAAAATAGGATATTTTAATATGCAAACAATATTTGGAAGTATTTTTGGTTTTACAACAAACAAAACTTGTTCAAAAACAATATGAACTAAAAAAGACAGCTTTTCATTTTAACCATAAATTGCAATATTTATGTTTTTATTTCCTTAAAAAACATTAAAATAAATGTGAAATTTTTGCGACTAAAAGAGAATTAAAAATGCATTCTGTGCTGCAATTTGTTATTTCAAAGAATTTAATCATTTCATGTGTAAAAATATATAAAAACAAACAACCAACAACAACAAATTAGCTAAAAACCTCAAGGGTGATATTCAAAATTAGTAGACAAAAGCAAAGAAATGCTTAGCCAGATAATTGGATGTTATTGATGGGTCTCTCTAATCACAAAATAGTACCAACCAGCTTAACTAGTAATAGAAAATCTAAGTAAAATTTGGTACGTCAATTGAATGCTGATGAACGGTGTAGCGACCGCGAAACAGTTGGCTGTCCCTCCTCAACTTCTCTTGTCACAGTTAGGAAATTAATTTGTTAAATTTAACAAATTTTCTTTCTTTATTATATAAGAGGGAAAAACTTAGGTCCTGTTTTAATATCTCGAACGTTAAAGTTCCCACGTATGTAGATCAAATGACGAAAACAAATATTTGCTGAACTTCAGGGGAAAAAGTTGCTTCAGATACAGCCATAGAGAACATAAAAAAGTGTTTTCGATCAACAAATCAGTTTTATATCATTTTGTATAAATGATACGATATTTTGTATCGCAATTAACTATTTTTATTATTTAATTAACTTTTTTATTATTATTTTTATTAGCAATTAACTATAAGCTTTGACTGATAAATTCAAAAAAAAAGAATATTAACATTAATTTTAATGTTAAAACAAAAGGCGATATAAATCTTAAAAAGTAAGAATTTTTCAACTTTGCCCTTCACTTTTCAGAGGCTTCTGTTGTTGAAGAAGCTTTTGTTTTATTCCGCTATGGAAAATTGTTAAACTCAATAAGTGAGAATGAAGGGAAAGCTATATAAAGTGAAGTCATTGTCTGGCGAGTCTGAGAAAAATGTCGCATAAGAAGAATTTTCTGATGCCAGTAGTAGAACTTTTCCTTCAGGAGGCCGATAACTTTATTTCTCTGTTCCATATAGCAATTGAAATGAAAAGGAAAATAAATTTCTACTCTATTCTACTCTTAGTCCTAAAACTAAGGCCGAATAGTTTTACAGCAGCATTCTTGCTTAGACCTGCTTTTGAATAAAACCTACAGGTGTGCCAAATTCCTTAAAGGATTTCTCCGAAGATTCTACAGGTCATAAATTCTATTATAATAAATGCGCCTAATTTTAAAATATAGAAAAGAGCAAAAATTTAAGCTGCCAAGTATTTTCTATAAAACTTGTGTGGGGAGATACAGTGCCTATACACGATCATTAAATAGGGGCAACTCAGCTTTTCGACATAAAGCAAACTGCGCTATTCCGTCTTTGTAATAACTTTTAAGTTTTATTTAAGCCAATTTTTTGACGAATCGGTTTCGGACTTATTCTTTGTTAATATGTATTATGAAATCAGTTCTAATGTACTGTTTACAGAATACGAAAGAATATTTAGAAAATTTGTATGGCTGAACTTGAAAACTTGAATGCTTTTCATACAAATTATCTAGACGTGCCTGCCATTTATTCCTGTAGTTGAAATAAATTTACAACTTTCTTTTTCAGTTTTGAAGATCTAATAAGACAACTAATATCAGTGGAAACCGCATTTTCAGATATCCCAAATTGACGGCGACGATCATGTTTACATACATTTAAGATGCTGTCTGAAAATTAAACCAATTCTTTTACACACAAATTTTTTAAAATTTACTATTTTATGCACTCCCATTAAATGTTTGCACAAAAGTATATACAAACCTACTAATAGATTTTTGTCACATACATACACACGAACATACATTTATAATTTGGTAAAAAAATTTTTGTATTTTTCCTATAAACATTCCATTTTGTACAACATTTTATTGAAAAGTCTTGTAGTCTGTTGTATTTTTATTTCACTTTAGTTGTACATTTAAAAGTTTTATCATACCTCCTGCTCCACTTTCTTTTAGCAAAATATATTGTTGATTGTTTTTTAAGCCTTAAAATATACCATGAAAAATAAATCTGTAAAGAAAAACATATTTTGTCTATTTACTGGTAAGAAGTGGTGGAACTGTTACCATAAATAAAAAAGAGTGAAACTGTTTTTGAATGTTTTATGTTCTTTCCTTGTTTTCTGATTTTGAAACAAATTGTGCGAAGATAAGAGCACTTCAGTTTGGATGTAAGGAAAATTAGTGTTTAGTTTTGTTAAACTTTTAAACGTTGAAGAAAACTGTTCAATAATAGGGAAATTTGAGCCAATTTCGGCCAATTTGTATAGAAAATAAAATTTTAAATTAAAAAAAATCTTCATGGGTATGAAAGTTGGTCTAGAAATGGGGCAATTAGCAATTGAATTAGAAATATATTTGTGGTGAAGTTCACGTTCTGCTTAATTCCATCAGTATTATTTATAGCAGAAAACAACAAACAACAAAAAGAAAAAGATTCAAGGCGGCGAGATTCAAGGATCACCCAAAACATCTGGAAGGCAATAAGCTGCGCTTTCATTTTCACTGCTTATAAAAACGCCTTGATAACAACGAAAAAAATTACAGCTGTTCAAGGTGATTTACGATATTAGCAGTTGAGTTTGGAAGCGTACAGACTCACCTAAATTACGGTGTAAGACCGGATGTCGTATAATGGCTACCTTTCACTAATTAAGAGCGCTAATATTGTGCCAAGAACAATAATGTTTCATAAAAGTCACTTAAACAAAATTATGTACAGAGATAAAATGGCAAAATTGGTCTGAAAACAGCTCAAATGTTATTACTTCCGTTCTTTACGCGCTGCAAGTTCCTTAATCGCGCTATTTGTGTTCGTCTCATACATATATTTTGTATGGTCTGTTGAGGGAGTAATTTTTGCTGCCTGCTTTTTGTGGCTCGATTATGAAATGCTGCAAAAAAAGCAGGAAAATAATAACTTTAGCCTATTTAGAAACGGTGTTATCATTTCATTGAACTGCTTTACCATTTCCAGTAACTTAAAACTTAGCTGCGGTTCGGTGGTCCTTCCTAAACTTATTTCATTCTTTTTTAAATGAGAAATATTATTTATAAAAAAAAACTTATTAATTGTTTTAAATAATAAAATTTAGTTATTTGGTTAAATGGCTTCAAAAATTTAAATTCGACCGCCTTCAGCAAGGCCCTAATGCTTATTGGTGACAGAAGGGTAGAGTGTATGATGTGATTTACTATTTAACGTTAATACCATGGATTCGTCTCTAAAGGGATCCAGGATCTTGGACAGAAAATCCATATCTTTTAACGTAGTACGTGTCCGTTGTCTAGCGCTTGTCCACTCGTAGACAATTGGCCACTGAATCCCACAATAAATTAAAAACAGAACTCGTTCTTTAGCGCCACAACTTTTCTTTACAATAAACTGTCTTCCTGTTTTCCTTCCACACTGCCTAATTATTTTTCCCATCCTGAGGTGGTCCCCTAAGTATGGAGCCAAGACAAAAAAACCAACAACCAGCTACAATCATTGCTCTTAAACATATTAAATCTTTTTACAAATAAACACGTCTTGAAGTTGTTTAATTTGCGTGAAGTTTAATTTGTAATTTCTAAATAAACTTTTAAATCAAATTATGAAACAGAATCTTTGATTTGCTACACATCGTATAACAAACGCTTTACTTAAAGCTGCGAATAACTTTGTAAGCAGAAAGCAATTGGATAAAATACACACAAGTGCATTATAAAGAAGATTAAAAGGAGTAAAATGAAAAAAAATTCAATGTATGAACATGTACTCTTATGTCTAAGCAATAAACAAGTATGTAATTCAATACAAATTAAACAGTTAAATAAGCAAGAGAAATAAATAAATGGGAATTGTGCAACAAACTAAATACTGGATGGAAAAGTTATATAAAAAAAATACAGTTTGCAACAGTTACAAATAAAAAACATTAATCTGCAACATAATAAAGTTTTTTCTCTTTGATTTTTTTCTATAACAAAATCGGAAACAGAGAGAGAGAGAAAATTTCATACGTTTAGAAATCATTTAAATGGGGGGCGTGAAATCCTCTACTTTAACGATATTTAAAGCTTAATCCAATAAATGAAAGCCAAGTGTCAAATGTTACTTTTGTGTTCTTTTCTTCAGCTTCATTCTGTTGTTTTCTCCACCTTTTATTTGAAATGGCACCAAAAAGACCAGGTGGCCGGTTAACTGTTCAAAGTGGTGCGGGCAATCATAATAAGATTTTATTAGTTCAAACAATCAATTGGAATTAAAATGAGTTTTCTGTGATCAACTGCCTTTTTGAGGGAAGTACTATAAGGAACAGTCAAAGTTTTCAGCAGATATTTAAGAGATATCTCGAGCTTAAACATTCAGAAATGAATTCCAAGAATCGTCATCTGAGTCATACTCGACGTTAGAGCAACGCCTTCAGTTTACTCGTTGTCGACATGTATTCAAGTCAATTATCTATTAAAATTAGATAACTTTTTTTTAACAGCGAACGATTATTTAGAATATCGACTAGATGTACGAAAGACAACGACTATTGGAATAATGAACTGAAACGTTATTTGTGCTGATATCATTTGATATAGAGCAGTCGATATAAAGATGTATCATAACTCGATCGGGTAGAGTCTATCGCAAAGAGCAACTATAGATAATCTATATTCTTTCATTGGACAAAGGCGAAAGTGTGAACACCTCTTAGATGGTCTACATATAAATCCGGGTTTAAATCTTAAAGTTAACGTGAGATTACAAACTCAGAGATATAATTTGTTGTAGTGACAAAGAAGAATGGACGCAGTTTGCCCACATAAAAATAATGCCTTAATATTTTGCGAAACTTTAAGCAAAGCTGAAGTTTTGAATGAAAAATTTATGTATTTAAAATAAACCACATCAATAGACAGAAAACGCAAATTGTGACAACATATTTTAGGACCTAGAAATATTGTAAGTGATTTTTTAAATTATAATTTTAATGATAAATTATGTTCAACAGAAAACAGTAGAAACATTATTTTTAATTCTTTTATTGACTGTAACTAGATAATTTTTAAGAATATTTTACTCAAAGTTGTTTTTGTACAAAAAATGTATTTACAAAAAAAAATAACATTGATTTTATTACGAAATCATATTAATTCAACAGGACAAATGAATATGACTCCCTATTTTAAGAGTTAACATGCATCGTTGACAAAACTGCTGTCATGTTTTAATAAGAACTTGGCATAATCTAGACTTTAGACATGAAAATTTAGCCTGTAAAAAGCTTTCGATTGGTGTCAACAACAGGGATACTGGAGGAAAATATTCGGCGTCAAATTGGTATGACTACGATGACCATTCCTGGAAAATTTTATGATTTCCTACTCTAATTAAATAGTTTTGTGTGAGCAGCTGCATATAATGCGTTCGAAAAGGTTACCTTCCCCTCAAATATCTGACCGTTTCACTAGTTTTTTTTTAATTTATTTAACGATTGATTGTTTTAGTTTTTTTTTTTTTTGAGTTTATTAGATGGCAGTTGTTTGAAAAGACCAGAAAGGGAGAACAGAGCGGAACAGAACTGAACTGAACAAACAAATAGAAAAACATGGAAGTAAAAATCAATGATTTTATATATTCAACTAAATCCTTTTTATGCAGTTTTAATTCTACAAATCGTCATGACTATTTGTTTTTATTTGCTTTTTCTTCGGTTGTTATATTTTTAAGCTGCTCTTTTTTCCATACGTGTATTTGCTTTTCTTAAACTCATTTCATTTTGTCCAATTTTTTTTCTCTTTTTTTTTTCCAAATAAATGAACACTGAACTTGTTTTTATTATAAATTGGATTTTAATGAAATTTAATGCCGCTGTTTGTTTTGATTTTGTTTTATTTTGTTTTTCTTCCTTTTGGTTTAGACAAGAACATTTTTAATGCTGTTGTAAAAGCTTTGGGTCAGATAATTAAAATAAAAGCGAATAAACAAGAAGTTGGTATTTTTCTTTATAAATTTAGTTTTTTTATTTGGCTTCCTAATTAAAAAGGTATTGAAATACGGTAAAGTTTTTAGCAGAAGTTAGGAAAGTGATTGACTTTCAAGGGGGCTGTTGTTTGGAAGCGGCAAGTGGTTGCAACGGCGAAGTCAATGACTTGCAAAAAACATGTATAAAAAGAGAAGACTTCGGTAGTTTTGAAGGGCATAGCAGTCATATTGTCGCCTTCACATTTGTCAAGTTAACTTTAGCTGCAGTTTGTTAAAGTCTGCTGAAGGTAAAGGATAATAACAAGCAAAGTATGGCCGCTGAATGGAAACTGTAGCCTTCATCACAACGTCATCTTTTCTTCATCAAAACGTTGTCTTCTCTCCATCAGAAAATCACCTACGACAATGAAGTTGTGGACAAAGTCTAGAGCGTCCAATGCATTCCATTAACGTAGATTTTGATCGGGTTTCGTCAATGTCATTCATATCATTTTATGGCAGAGTCATCCCACTCGGAAGTATTAGAAACAGGCCTATGATATGGTGCGTCTTAGCGACGTTAGATTTTTTTCTGTGGCTGTTTTCTTAGTTCACATGTCTAGCGGCCTTCAAAGCCAACAAAAATTCTGTCATCAGTCCACATCCGCTAGAATCACTCAAACTCTTAAAATTCGTATGGGTGCAACCCAGCAAACGGTAACAACATCGTTTGCCTTTACAAACGAAAGGAAATTTTTGCATACACACATCACTCGCACACACACACACGCAAGCGCCAAGATTAATAACACTTATATGAAAGACCCTTTAGCTTTTAGAATGCTTGCGAGGTATTTCATTTATCGCTGGTATGATGCAACCTTGATGAGGTTGTAAAACATATTAAGCAAGAAGGAAATGCGTGACTATTGTTGGGCAACGGCTGCTGGATCTAAGTGCTTCCAAGATGTTTTCTTTAGACGAAATCCTGGACAAATCCTTGACTTAAACAGTCTGGCTGTGTAAGACGCTCTTTCAAGGTGTTCAAGTGTCTTTTGAATTCCGGTTGTCGAGCAACAAAAGTCTGTTTTAGTAAGCAAATAGATGGTCTAACTGTCAGACTAACAACTGTTGGCCCCAGCTGATGATTCTTACTGATGTTGAGCTGCCAATCTTAAGTCTACAAGCCGTCTAAGGTGCTTGGTTGGTAGTGAACTTGCTTGAGGTCTTTTGAGATCGTCAAGTACAAGAAGTGGCCATCTGTACGGTCTGAAAAGCCACACACAGCCGTTGGTGGGCCGTTAACTGATTCCTCCTTTGTTTATGGCGGGCCCAGGGATTTGGCAGTAACGGCAGATACTGATGGCAACGTATTCTGCATTTATATCTCTTTTCTCTTCACTCCCTACAGCTGTTATGCCTTTCACTGTTCAAATGCACTTTAGCTGACCATGTTTTATATTTTCTTTTTACTTTGCTTTTATTGCAATTTAGTCTTGCTCTGAAAAAAGTTCTTTTGCTGTTTCTTCACTTTATTTTTTATGCATTATCTGTGCTTTTTTCGTTCTTGTTGTACATTATTTTGCCATTTGTAAAGTTCCGGCGAACATTTGGCTGGCGAGTACTTTATAGATTTGTTTTGAGCTGTTTTGGTTTGTTTGTTAACTTCACACCAGCCAGTAGTTTATTGCAGTCTCTTTTTATAGTTGTTGCTTTTCCTCTCATTCCACTGCTGCTACTTTACAGCAATTTATTGTTAAAAGATTAATTGTACTTTATAACCCTTCTTGTCGCATTTTCATTACATTTATTGTGGGTATGTACTCATTAACAGAAAGAAGCCCGTTAAAAACAAACAAATATTTCATGAGATTTTCATTAAAATTTATATGACTTCCGCAGTAATCGAAATGAAATAAAGAGCTTTTCGGAAGTCGTTATTGAAGTTAATTTTGTTTTGGCAATCAAAGAATAAAAACCGAATAAAATATCAATTGCAGTTTGAAATGAGAAACAAACGAAAATTCAATTTACTTCAATAATAAATGCGCAAAAGAAATTTGAAACTGATTTGGAAAGGGAAGAACGAATTTCTTCATTTTTGTATTGTAGTTGTTTTATTTTTGTATTGTAGTTTCTTGTTTGCATTTCAGGAGTTTCATGTGCATTTGAAAATTTTCGAATTTGTTCCATAACATTTTGAGGTATTAGATGCATGAAAAAAACAGCAAAGGTGGTTTAAATATCATTCTTTCATTAGTCCGATTGGGAATGAACCGGTTCATGCGTCCAACTGTTCCAGAGTCCAAACAACTACATTCGTTCGCTTATTAAAAAAGCACAGGCATGATCAACCTGCAACTTAGAATTTCCCTTATAAACTGCAAAGCTTTTTCAACTACAAGTTCAACTACAATCTCCAGACTGTTGGTCTAAAGCTCATTCAGCGAGGCACTAAATCTGAAGCTAAGAACCTGCTTTAGTTTGATCATCAAAATCAGCAAAATTGCTAAACAGACTGTTAAATTTTAAAAAGCTTTGAGCTCTCTTACGACCACTGAATGAAAGAAGGATGATACAAATCGGATCCTGCTTGTAGATTTATTTTTTTTTTTTCATTTATAATTTTAACAATTATTGTAATAAAGCAGTACAACATGTTCAAACTCACCAAATGTTCACCTCGTATTGAGAAGTCTCTTTCTGATGTTACGCACCGTTTGGTGCCTGCACTCTGACGTCTGAAAAAAGGTATTTTTTTTAGCCTTTTCCCTTTTAAAATCGACCATGCGGTGTTTTCTAATCCATATGTTTAGTACCTTCTGGCATTTATTGTACTATATTATCCTATACCATTATAGAGGGGAGTAAAACTAATTTCCAATAGGTTTGCGAGACAGAGTTTTAAGAAATCAAATTATGGTAAAAAAAATTAATGAGGCTTTACGTCCAAGCCCCCTCCAAAAGCTCTCTGCCCACCATGTGTATTATCAATATTAATAAACAATTTAAAAAAAGTTTTATTTGGAAACTTGTATTAAGTGTCTTCTTGTTATTGGCAATTCAATTAGGAACAGGCAAAATTTCTTTTTAATATAGTGGAATAGGGGAAGTAACATTTATTTTATTCCAAAAGTTTTCAGTTTCTACGAAAATATTTTCAAAACAAGTCCTCATTGAACAGTTTAAATGCTCTAGATGAAACCGGAAATACCTGTCTGCACTTCATCAATTCTCAGTCATTTTGCAACTTGGAAATCTAAAGGAAACAAACGACATTAGCCATGACTTGTAATTTAAGGAAAAGTAAGCGACTACAGTAAACAATAAAATAAGACTGCAATGAATAAAAAAGGAAAAAAAAAACAACAACAAAATGGCAGACAGGCGTACAGTAACCTGTTAATGGGTGGGTGCGTTGCCATTTTTGTGTTTGTTAGTCAGGACTTCGCTGGTACTCCTACAATGGCAAACTATTGTTTTTATTAAACAAACGTGTCTTCTCTTAACTTGTGCCTATTGACCTTATGGCTTTTCCTTCTGTCTTTATTACAGCTGTTGTATTCTATATATATTTATTTTTTATATTTTTCCTTAACAAAGAACTAGAAAAGTAGCAAAAAGAGGCTTCAACAAAATATCACCTGTAAACACAATGAAAATAGCAGAGACAATAAACATATAAAATCAACTGGCAGACAACAATCGATGATACTCCCTGTTTTGTTGCACAATGGGTAACAGCCGGGCGAAATATAAAAACCATACAATTGTTTAGTCTTTACACTTTCATTGTTATTGTTATTGTCAATTCAGACTTGTGTCTACAACTTTACACAAAAAAAGAAAGAAATTCATTTTTATTACACTAGTTTTATAAAAACGCGGCTGATAAATATAAAACGGATTTTTTTTTTTTAATAACTACAAATTTTTTAAATTTATTTTCAGGTAAAGCGAATAGTTTCCAACAATTTGAACTGCTTAGATATTGTGGCGTATGATCAATAATTATTATGACCTAATTTAGATTGAGTATAACTTATATGAGTCCGTTCTGTTTAGTCCGCACTTTACAATAGAGAGGAGAAATCAGTGGCGGAATTGATCGAAATAATTAATAAAACAACAAAAACAGTAAAAATAAAACTACAGAAATGAAAGAAACAATTCAGTAATCTGGAATCATTAAAGTTAAATTCATATTTAATATAAATATAAAAAAAATAATACAAAAAGAATGTGATCAGATAGACATCCAGGAAAAGCGGCGAAGGAGTTGATCATTTATTTTTAAAACTTAGAAATTCATTTAGTGGAAAACTATCGTAACAAAGTGGCAAATTTTCAGTTTCTTTTAGCTGATATTTTTGATTATTATAATTAAAACTCTTTATTTTAACATTTAAGGCTTCTGCGGTAGTCTTGCAGCTTAAAATTTCAATTTAAAGAGAATGATTTGCCTGCAGATTCACAACTACATGTGATGCATATATTTCAGTAAGTTTTTCTTTACGCGCATTGCATTTAGCGAAACAACTTTCAATACATGTTCTGAAACATTTTCTGAATCTTTAGGTCGCTTTTTATTCCTATTTATGAAGGAGGAGTTCAGCAGAGTCGCTGAAGTTAAAGTAACGAACAAACGAAATTCTGCTACGAAATTCTAACCCACGTGATATATATTTATTGAAACTTAAAAAAGTCAATACAATAAAAAATAACTACTCTTTGAAACTTTAAGTGGCAAAAAAGTACATTATGGTACTGCATTCTTGATTTTAAAAGCGATATAAATTAGAAAAAAGTTTAACTCTGTTTCACAAATGTTCAAATCAGTCACGTTGTGCTCCATGTATTTGACGACGAAACATAAAAGTGATGATACATTAAATTTAATGCACTGCATTTCCTTTGCATTCTACATACTTTATCATACACGGTATATTAAATTTTATGCACCTGTCATAGTTGTTCAAGAGTAACAAGTGCAACAATTTCATGCCACATGCTGCACATTTGCAGCAGGAATAAAGAAAACATCACCTTACATTTTTAACATCGAATAATTGAGAAAAAGTGGAAAAAAATAAACTTATGGTACAATAGAAAAAACAGTATGAGAATAAATTTGCAAAAACAAAAGTATGCGAGTCGTTGGGCCACTTCCCCTTAGAAAAGGCTTATGTTGGTTGGAGTTAATCTTGTAAAAAGATATGAGGAAAAAACAACGCATTTAATGTTGTCAGTCCTGATGTATGTATTTAACCATCAAGCACTAAGACGGAGGCAATACAGTATTTTCCATACGAGATACAATTATCCTAAATGACACGTTACTTTAGAATGCTTTTATCCTTTTTTTTCGAAGTGCTGACTTTTATAGTTTTTTGCAAAGTTTTTTGCGTGTCTAGCAATTTTTATGAAATGTGATCGCAGCGAACATTTTATTCAGATCTGGCCTGAATAAAGAACAAATTCTTCAGATATTTTTCATACTTTTTTTGCTAACACATCAAAAGTGACTAGTGACATAATGTCATTTAATTTTATTGCATTGCAGTCGCCGTTATGTGACAATTCATCATGGCTACGAAAACATCGCAACGAAAACTTCAAGCTATCGTTATCAAGCGTTGAGTGGAAATAACTTAATTATTTAATTGTTTAGTTGCAGTAACAATAAAGATTAGATTTGCTCTATAAATGGACGTGGTAATAATTTTTTTTTTGCCTTGGAAATCATATTGTAAATCAAAGAAAGGTGACAATAAAATGGTTGGCTATAACAATGGTATGGCTCTACATGGCAATAATATTATTGGTGGTAGCAAAAACATGCTTACCCAGTACAATAAAACAGTTATTTGTTACACTGATACACTGAGCTAAGCAATAATATTGATTTCTTCAAGTTCTTTTTTTTTAATATAGATTTATTGGTTATAATCATATAAATGAATGAAGAGAATATTGCCACACCAAACATAAATTTTATACTTGCAGGCATTTTTAAGTTTGTGGGTCTTTGTCAAAATTAGAGATTCATACACTCGTCTGAATTCTCAATCAAGCATTCAGAGAAATGCAGAAGAATAGAACACATTTATATTCATGCAACATGAAAAGAAAGCAGGACTTTATAAGCAAATGTCAAAGAATGGCAATTTTCTTTTTGTTTTTCCCCTTTTTTGTGCTTCTAGACGAGTATTATTTAATTTATTACTCATAAGTTTCATGCAGTTTTTTAAAGCAAAAAGGCAACAAACAAAAAATCTAGACGTCACTCATCATGTCATGAGACATGAGTCATGTTAATAGACCGTTTATTTTTGTCAACTTAAAATTTTTTTTTCTCTTCTTCTTTCACAATTCCAGGCAAAAAGGGACAAGCACGGAAACCATTTTTCATCCCGTAAAAGAAAGATGTGATTTTTTTTCCATGTTTGAACAAGATCTAAATTGAAATAGTTGCTGATGAACAACGTTAATGGTTTTGGGGCAATGCTTTTCGTTTTGTGCCTTGAAGTGGCTTAAATAGTTTTGTATGGAGTTTATATCTCCATTTACTATCACTTATATGATATGATATACGATTTCTTAATTATTGATGCAGCACAATTTGCCGCAGTTTTTCTTTGTCTTGTTGTAAGTTATTCCTCAGTAAGAGAATCTTATAGATTCTCTGGCAAATATAGTGAAAAGTGCGATATGTCCTTCTGTGGCCAGCAACTGGGCAGACGAACAAAACACTACAAGCAAAGAATCTCTCAAAATGCCCTTAGAAATGTTGAATATTTTGTGGACAGCAAAACAAAAGACCAACAGCAAAGCAACAAGAGTTTTTTTCCTAGTGACAACAAAAATGTGTTCTTTGCAACGAGATGTCAGTGTTTTTGCTTTGAGCAGTTTGATTAATTCAATCAACTTTGATGTCATATGGCGAATTTATGCTGGACAGCATTTCGTTAAAAAAAACTCTCTTTACATTGATAGAGAAAAAGAAATAGAGAGCGAGAGACAGAGTGTGTAATTTGCTTATTTAAATTTTGATTTAGGTAAATATATCCTGCAACTCTTTACCTATAAAGTACAAAGTAGTTGATACATTTAGCATGAAAACACTAAATCTCATTTAAATATGTTTTTAATTTTATTAATTGTCTACTTAAAATGTATGTTTTAGGTTCAAAATTACTTTACAGAAGCCCAGCCTTATTGAATTTGTACTCAAGTTCTATAATAAAATAAATTATTAATTCGTGTATGGCACAATAATCATAGATTCATTTTAATTTATTTACCAGCTTCGATTGAATTAAAAAAGAATGACAACAGGACGATAAGTCCACGTTTTCCCTGAGAAATAAACTAAACTTTAAAGTAGACAACAACTGATTTTTGTAGCAAATATAGCGGAAGGGAAATAAACAACAAAATTAAAATCGCTATCGTTTTAGAAGCTGTTACCTACTTTTAGTCCACAGAGCAGACTGTGACTTGATATAGAGTGCATGTGTGGCGGTGGCGAAAAAAATGCAAACGGTATGAAATTAATGCGGATTTCATCTTATGTTTCCTTAAATAGCATTAATTGGAAAGATGGGATTTAAGAAATAATTAATAAAACTTGTTTCAATAAAATATTTTATAAACCCAAAATTTCATATAAAAACTAAACAGCCAACAGAAAGAAATTTAAAAGTGTGGCAAGAGGGGATCTTAAATGAATAAGAAACCGATTAAATATTATTTTAAATATAACAAAAATTTACTTAAAAATTAATTAAAAATCGTACCATAAATAATCACTTATTATATTTATCAGAAAATGAGAATTTACCCATGAGTTCATATGCGCTTATTTTCCAAAAGATTCGATTATGATGCAAATGTTAGCTGGGTTATAAATGTGAAAGTTGTGTGTGTGGTAGTGTGCTGGGATTGGGACTAACAGTTGGAATGGTCTCATAGGCGGGTTAACTTATTATAATTAAGTTCTAAAAATTTATTTAAATGAAGCCACAATTTTTTTCTCGCATTTCTTTAAATTTAATACAATTAAAATTTGCCAGAAAACTTGAGTTTGAAATAAATGCGACAGCGCGTTTCAGTATTAAGGCAACCTTTTATTAATTAACTGGTTTCAAGACAACAAAGTAATAATGATTTCAAAAACCCATTTAATGCCACTAGAAATTGAGGTTTTTTGCAACATCATAATTAGTTTTATATATAATTAATAAATTTTTCTGCTAATAAATGATGCAATTTAAGTTTGAAATTGGCAAACATACGGTTAATGATTGCAACTATTTATTATACAATATTTTTGTTTGCTATTGTAATTAATAAATGTTTTATTTCATTTAAATTATTGTAATATTTAATAATATTTAATACTCGCAATATGACCTGGACGTTTAAATTTGCATTTAAAGCAGTGACCGAACCAATATGAAAAATGTATTTAAAATCTTTTGTGTTTTAATCAAATTTTAACATTTATTTATTGTGAAACAATTGTGTTAGAAATATTTTGAATATAAAAGAGGTCTGTTCAGAACATGAGGTGTATTTAGTTTTATACGATTATCTATTTTATGTTCGTACACTCGTCTCGAGCGAATGTTCATAAAAATTATAATTAATTTGATTAATTAATTCCTTCATTCAAATATTTTATACTAAAAATTTATTGCAAAAACATTTTCCTTTTCGAAATTATGTGTGACAGTAATTTTTAAAATTCTGATTTAACTAAAAGAGATGGAATATTTTCTTACCCAGATTTTCGACTTGACAGGGCAAGACCAATGTGTCACCCACAACAGCACGATATGTATGACCACGTGACAGAAAACGTGGTTGCGGCCCCGATAATGAACCTTGAGGTGAATTGCTGAGCGGTCGACTATTGGTGGCTGGAAATAGAAGAACGTAGAAATAAAGTATTAAAAGATGTCACGCTGTTGTATAAAGTTTATATTAAATAAAAACAAAGCAAAGAGTTTTCAATCTTAAAAAACATTCTTCCTTTTTTAAGCGCCAATCGTTATAAATTTCCAAAAAGACATTTATAACAGACTTATAGTTTTTTCCTCTGTCTTTATGCTGCCTATTTCAAATCACAAAAAGAACATTTGATTCATTATTTTTTCCACCATTTATTTTAACTTGAAGAAAAGTCGTTCCAGATCGATAGTACATTTGTTGCCATGACATTCAATTAGCATAAAAATGTCAAAAGAAAATAACTTTGTTTTTTCTTTCGCTTAAGTAGAAGAAAAACATTTGTAGACAGCAGAAACCAAAAACATAGAAAATGTCTATGAATGAGCAACACAGCAACGATTGTGCTCATAAGTGGGTGTTATTAATGAAAGAGCAGCCTAAATGTCCTCTAACTGCTACATCGAATAAATGCTCTTGCTGGAACAAAGTGTTCACATTATGAGAGACTATTTGATGAAATAGAATAATTTTAAGCATAAGAAGAAGTGTCCTGAAAAAAACTTATTTAAAATAAAATTTGCGTACTTGTTGTTTTGTTTTCCTTTTTTTATACAATAATTAATTATTTTTGGTTTGTAAGCAAATTTAGAAATTTGTTGGTATGTAAATTCGATAATGGTAAAGAGAACACTGAAATGTTTGGAAAAGAATATAAATGTGAAGGCGGCATTTTCCTACTCAAGCCCAAGAAAATACGATGGAGACAACATTTTCAAAGCATTTTAAGACATTAAAGTTTCCAAACAGCTTATCAATATATTATGTTTGTTGTTTAAATATAGTAATAAATTATTGTAAAATAAAACCTGAATTAAAATGGAATAACCAAATAAAACAATTGTGAACAATTGAAATTATTTCTCAACATACTTCCCTCAATGTTTTCATGTTTGATTCGAAATTCGTATTCAAATTATTTTAATTGAATTGAAACTGAATAACAAATTTGGATCGAAATCAAATCGAATGAAATTTTCCCCGAAAAAAGTAAACAAAGAGTCGAGTATTCATAGAAAAAAAAAGTGTTTTGTCTTTCGCAGATGGGAAAGACGTTTCATTGAAAAAGAAAACTTCAGCCACAGCTTTTATATATTTAAGAAATATTGTTTATTAAATATTTTTAATCAAATAATTCGCTACAACAGCAAAAGGTTTGTTTGTATGCGAAAATACGTATGTATATAAAATGTATGTTTTTTTGTTGAAAAAAAGAAAAATAATTGAACGCTTTTGTTTCTCATAGACATAAAACATTTTTCGTTGGATCATCAAATACAGGTGCTGACATGCTGCACAAAACTTAAACGGTTTTCCATCAAGTGCCCCACAAACCAACTTTATTTTACGAGACCTCACACCATTATTGCGTAACAGTTACTTCTGCCACATGGCAACAGACAACTGGATGAATATGTTCATTTTGGCACCAAATCAGAGTCAAATAAATTAAATTTTGCATTTGCTGCTGTACAACACTTTGGCTTCTGATAAATTCAAACTATTCTATGTTGTTGGCCTTATAAATTTCTAACATCTTGGCTGGCCTTCTAGCTAGCAAATTTGCGTCTCTTAATCGGTTTCTGGAAGTATAAACTGCAATATGAGCCTGCAAGTGTTCGTTTGCCACATGTGCTTCTAATTTCCTTGAAGTGATTTGAAGTTCTTGGCGAGCAGTTGAAACACGAGGTTGGCCACTTTTCGACAATTCTCTTCACCACCGATTTATTGTCACGGATAATTTTATTCACTGATTGATTATTTCTGCTCCATAGCGCTAAAAACCACAAATTGGACTAAAAACTACTTCTATTACAAAATAATACCTATTGAATAGTTTTTCAACTGTCAATTTAATACTTTTGAAAAGTTGTTGCAGTTTTTCCACTAAATATAAAACAATAAAGTTTGCAGAAGAGCAAAAAAAAAAAACTAGATGTTGCTAATTATTATATTCAAAATACAACACCAGAGTGGAATTGAAAAACGTCATAAATTCCAAGCCTTAATTGAATGTCATATGGTTGCAGTTTTCGCTCTGTTTATAGAGAGAAAAAAGGGGTTGATAAACTTTAAATTCGGACTGCTAATTAAATGTCATAATTATATTTATATTTACAAAATATTTTACTTTTCTTTAATAATCATGACCTATTTTTTTCCAACCAAAAAAAAAAAAAACAAAGTAAAAAAAAACAGCATTCGCGAAACCGCACAAATGTTGAAAAAATATGTAAATGAAAACACATCCATTTGAAATAAAAAAGTTAGAACAATAAACCACTTTAGCCATAAACCCTGACTAAGAGACTATGACAAACACAACAGCGAAAAATACGAAAAATACAAATAAAAGCAAAAACAAACAACAAAAATATTTTTTTAGATCTTTTCGGCAACAAGGACATTTAGAAAAGTAACTGGAGCATCAAACGCAAAACAAAATGATAATGTTTAACAAAAACGTTTAAAAAAGAATTACATTTTTTTAATACGAGTATATTAAAATTGTTTTATGTTGTTGTTGTTTTGTATATTTTGAGAATATTCTGCTGCTAATAGAATACTGGTCCAGTCCCTCTAAACAAGACTTTGTAATAGTTTATTAATTAACTTTTTTTTTATTACCCGTATTTACGAATGTACAAAAGCATGTGTCAGGCTTTGTTCAGAAATTTATTTGTGTTTGGCCAAATAAGCACAAGTAATCTATTACTATTATTACGAAATACACAGATAACTTATTGTATTGTCTACAAATCCAAAATTAGGAAAGGCACAGAAATAGTAACAACTCAAGTACTCAAACAAATTTCCAGTAACCATTTGCAGTAAAATATTCTCTACAAAATATTTTATATATATTGTGGTGTGACAACAATCTAAAATTTTAAAACATTTGTTACTTTAGTGAAATGCTTTTCTAAGTCTGAGTTAAGCTTGACAGATCATTTTCATAAGTTTAAAGCAGAAGCTCGTTGTGGATATGGGGGTTTCCAGCTCGACAGTCTATTTTTAGATTTGCTTTAATATTGTGTGCCTCACGCTGTTTCTGCAAATCGGATAATGTCTGGCAACCTGAAAATACGACATAAGCCAGAAACTTAAGACTCTGTACTGATGGCAAACGTAAAAACTTACAAATACATTATGGGGAAATCAAATCCTTAAGCATCAGAACAACTTCCAATGATTGGCCAACCAGACCAAACTGTAAGTACCAATAAATAAGTAAAGACTTATGGTTGTGAAAATCCCTGATTCTGTAACTAATATCAGCCCCTTACTTTATGCTTAGCATAATCATAAGCAGGATTTTTTGGTTCATATCAATGAGCCAGAAAGATCAGTAGCTCTGGAACAGCAATTTTTTGTGGGTTATAAAAAGAAACCAATAGAACAGGAGTTAGCAGAGATGACTATAAAGTCTTTTTACCACTTTCAACTAATTATGTTTTAAATAGTAGACCTACTTAGAGAGATTGGCATAAGTACGTAATGGCTTGTAGTTGACAACAACTATTTCTGGCATAATAATATGAAGATAATGAAGGGATAATTTCCTGTGCTTTACTTCAAGACGTCTATCGCCTTGATAATCTGCTCTGAATCCGAGCGGATTATGACTACAGCACCTAAGAGTTCTTGGTCACTGCAATATAACTTTAGCTCTGCCTACAGCTTCCAAACGTCATTGAAATAGATTTTGGTTGTACAAAATCCTAGATTTTGCTATCAAGTGGTCACTTCCATTGTGGGCTCTGCTAAAAGAAGTTCATGCTGGCCACACTGAGCATAAAATCAGGGTGCCTGATGCTACGCTCAAATTATTAAGATCTCATTTCTCGCTGGCAAAATCGCTTCCATAGAATCGAAGTAGTAAAAAATATTCAAAGTTTGGGTACTCGTACGTTCATTCAAAAGCCACTTTAATTTACTTAGATACTTAAATCCTCAGCCATCCACTTAAGCCTTAAAATTGCTCACCAATTCATCTATTCTGCAAATAAATAAGTAAACTTTTTCAACAACCTACATAAATATGCCTGCGAGTGTGTATTTAAAGAGAGAGAGAGAGAGAGAGAGAAAAAAAAGCCGCTTATAGAATTCAACCATAAAAACAGCATCCATTAGTTTATTTCCTTAAGCAATCTCGAAAGTAGAACAAATGGAAATTTCATGCCAATTCATTATTATTTTCCTTTTAGAAATATTCAACAATTTCCTCATTTACGTACATACATACGCAGCAGAATGAGAAAAGTTACAATTACTAACACACATGCCATGCCAACTACACCACCACCACTCGTCACAAACCTATAAGAACCACATAAGAGCGTTAAGGAATTTGAAGAGCAGTTGACACAGAAACTGACAACAACAAAGAACGCACCACTAAAAAGCTGATGCAGAAAAAATTTTATACTATATACGAATGTATGTATGTGGATATGTAGAGAATTTTTAGTCAATGATTGCTAGAAGCTAAATGATTTCCTTTTGCACCTTATTTGCTACTAATTTATCCACTTGATGGAATCCTTTCGCAGCACAAAGCTGTTATATGATGAAAAGAACTTTGCTGAAGGAGAATGAAAAGCAAGAAACCCCGAACACCGACTACCGACTATCGACTACCGAACTACCAGCAGATGTGAATATAAAAAAAATACTTTTCGATATACTCGCTCTAGTTACATTTACTGTATAGCTTTTAGTTAACAAGTAGATACTACGAGTAATAGAAGTACATATATAAAGCTGTAGGTACGAGTATGTAAATGTAGTGCACACGTTAGTATTTATACTGCACTACATGAGTCTTTTCTGGGCTCTTGATAGTTTGTTTGTTTGTTGGTATATTGAAGTGTCAGTCACATTAATGCATTTAAATTTAAGTATTTTGTTCTCACGCTAAAATGAGTGCATACATACATACATATGTGTGAAAAACCACAATCTTATTTTCCCGTCAATTTTAAAAATGACGTGCATTTATCAATTCCTCAATTTCTGCAGCTCAATGTACCAGTATGCAAATGTTTCAAGTGCGAAAAATAAAGTTCGTTAACTACAAGGGCTGCATACGAATACACCAGCGAGGCAAAACTCCTGGCATAAGACTGTCATTACTTCTGGCTGGCATTAGAAGTCATGTGTGGCAGCATGTGTATCTGTGAGTAACTTGATCATCATCGCCCACCGCAGGAGTATCTCGAAAACACCTTATTGAGAAGCAAATGCCGGAGTTGCTTGATTTTTGTTAATATATTCCAGTGGCAGAGGGAGGCAAGCCACCAACAAATTGTATAAAAGTCATTTTTTCAAATTCAAATTGTAGTCAAAAACGAAAATGTATTGCAAGTCTGTTGGCACGGTGGCGCAGAGTTTACCTACAAACAATGTTTACAGTGAACCGAAAACTAATTTGAGCCGAGATTTGTATTTTAATGAAATGTGAGCCAACAAAAGAAAATTTCACAAAACTATACCCTGAATGCGGACAATTGCAGACAAAACTTTATTAAAAATATTTATTGATTCAATGATCAATTTTTTTTTGTTCCATGTGAAACAAAAACGTTATGACAAATGGCAACAAAAGGGTTTAAAAAGTTGAGTGACATTTTTTTTTCTAGTTTCTCGCCCAAACTGATTCAGATAATTATTGAAAAAAAAATATTAAAAAAAAACATTTAGAAAACAACTAGTTTTTTTCCTCGAAAATTTCGCTTTTCAGTACATAGTTTCGTTGTTTCAGTAAACAAATTTTGTTGAATATATAAAAATTCTTGCTAGAGTTTTTTTTCTCGTTTTTAGATCCGCACTCAACCAAAATCTTAACTGAATGGGCAAAAATAGCTTTAACTTTTATTGTGTTAAATATTTTCCTTAACTTATTGTTCTTTTTGCTTGTACTATTGACTAATATTAGCGAATGGAATGTGAGAGATCCTGGCTGAAAATTGTGCTCTTTCAATACCCAAATAAACATTCCGCCGCTTAACTATTCGATTCGAACAGGCTGGAAGTGGAAAAGATCTGGCAGAACTTGGCTGACACCAGTAGAGGCGGACTGATTGATTGTTCAGTAGAGAATATCGTAATGACTACGACCACCAGCCGGAAACTATGGCGAATTTTAGTGGAATACTCATAAATTTGAATTCTAAATAAAGATTTCCATCACCCAAAAAAAAAAAAAATGTTCCTTTATTCAATAAGAATAAGAAGGTTAATTTTGCATTTCCCTGGGCTTCTTAGGAAAAATTTCATTCTGTACTTATATCATCCAGATCTCGAATTCTGAATGGACAAAACATGGCACGATTGATATCAAGTGCCAACTCTATAATGAATAGCAAAAGACTTTAAGCCAACAACGGAAACATCTAAACAGCAACTGCTTATTCAGAGAACTCGCACTAGTCTACTGGTTGCCAAACGTTCCTATTCTAGGAATTAAAAAAAAAGAGAAAAAAAATTGAGTTCCATTGTGCCCCTTAAATAAGTTTGCTTTGTTTTTTCAGCCAACAAATACCCTTTTTGCACTAAAAAAAAAAGTCGATCTTAGTGACGCGAATATCTCCTGGGAGATTTTTTGATACACAAAAGTGACATTTTTTCCAAGTGTACTGCTGTCCTGACTTCTGTGTCATGCATAAAAACTGGTGAACTTTTCAAATGAAATTTCTTTTCTGCTTTTTCTTATAGCACGAATCCACACACACACACCCACACACACACACACACCCACTCCCCTAGAGTTTAAATACCTTCATTGACATTTTTGTAATGGAAGTTTATATGCATAATATATGTATTTATTTCTAAGCTTGTTCACATGTACACATATGTATGTGTGTATGTGTAAGTTTTGTATCAGAATGTGCTCGAGAGCATGTAATTTTTTTTTTGCCGCGCTGCGAATGCAGTGAACAGGAGTCGATGTGTGCGTGTAATTTCCGGTGTCATGTGATAGTGTTAACTAACTAATACTATTGCCAAAGATTTTTGTCACCATCTCTGACTGTTGTCTGCTTGATATGCAAATAGATTTTGATGCAACATCCGCTTTAGAGTCATTGAATATATTTTTTTTTTCGTTGTCATTGCTGATGCCACAGTTAGACTGGCACTAGCTGGGCTATAAGTAGCATTTTAGCTTCACAGCTCTTTATTCCTCCTCCTTCTTATTCTTCTTCTTCTTGGGTATTTAACCGGTTGCTAAAAATTGCATGGTTTTTGTGCTTATTCGTTTTGGTTCTACAATTTCTTGTTTTATCTGCTTTTGATTTGGTTACATGTCAATGAAAGTAAATCTATATGTCTTCTTTTTAACTTACATATGTACACTAGAACGTATGTATGTATGTGTTTGATGCTCAAGTTGCGTCATTGTTGTAGCAGCGGTTTTCTCCTAGAAGTCGTTGCACATTAAGAAATTTTAGTGATTTCACTATTAATACGGTTGGTTTTGTTATTTTTCTATATTATTTTTAATCTGATGCTGTTTGTCACATATACAACTTTGACGTACATACATTTTGTGTGAACTGTACAAAGTTGAGGTATCCTTGTTAAATGTGTTGCACAATAAATGTGAAATTTTACATGGCTATTGTTAAAATACTTAAAATTAAAATAAGAAACGATTGAATAAATTTTAAAGCTTGAGAAAAATTGGTTAAAGGAAATGAAGTTAATAGTGCAGCAGAGTGAGGAGTAGCAAAACAAAACGTACCTTTATTATATTTTTCTTACTTTATTTCCTACTAAAAACCACTTGTTTTGCTGATGTGGTTATTAAACTTCCCATTATTTGAACAAAAAATAAAATTATAAAAAAGTAACACTTTTCTCTAATTTCCCATCTTTTTTTATTAGTTTTTAAATTGCAGCTGAAATAGATAAAATTTTAGTTGATAAAGATATTGCATTAGGCCAGGCCTGCGATTTTAAGCTCATATGAGAAGAAACAAACAAGTTATGGCCAGCCTTTAACATTGTATATGTCACAAGAAAGTCAATGAAGGGAACGACTGGGATGGCCTTATACCAAGAGACTATCCTTCTATACCGAAAATTACAAAACTATTTTGAATCCAATATGTGTTTTTAAAGTTGCGTCCGTTGGCGAATCACAAGTTAAGTAGAATATTTGCTCATTTATGGCTTAAACGCACGAGCGAAGATATATTCCATATTAATTTAAATGTAAATAGAACCGTTTAAGCTGACTCGACAGAAGCGCCAAGAAAACACTTTGTTGACGGCCATATATGATATTTATATATATTTATATACACCTTTTCAGCAACATTGTATAACATTGCAACAATAACATTGTTGGGGAAAACATATTTATTGTTGTTGTAACAAAGTTATTGGTAAGTTATTATCGCTGCCATATTTCTGCTCTACTTGTCCGCCCTCTCTTCATTCTGCTCTGCATAAAATTCTATCCTATTTTTCAGTTTTTTATTCTAAATTATTTTAGATTATATTAAATCAAACTTTTAGTTCTCTTTTACAATAAAAACTGCTGTTTCTTCTCCCACAAATATTTCCGACGTCTTTATTTAAACGTTGTGTATTTTTCTCGATTTATTTTTTGTACTTGTTTTTCATATTTTTGGTTTTTTTTTCTTTATAAAATTTTTGCTGACTACTGCTGCTGCAACAAGATATTCTAAAACGCATCTCATTTACATGCTATTATTTGCACCACAACACCTTGTGCGTTCTGTTTTTGACATATTGCTGTTGTTAGTCTTGCACTTTATACAATAAATTGCAGTCAACTATTTGACTCTTAAGCTGATAGTGCTGGAAGTGTGGAAATTTTCATCAACATTTAATTCCATAATATCTGTGTTATCAGCTTGAACACTAGAGCTGCCACCACTATCATGCGCAAGTAGAAACTTAAAAGGGATTTATCTGTTTTTCAAATACGGATAAAATATTTAAAATAAAAACTGATACATTTCTATTGTTTCTGCAGAAGGACTTCGCTGCCATCAGCAACAAGTCAACATGTTTTGTTTGTGGTACTTAAGCTGGATACAAATTGAGATTTAGAATGGAAAAATTGTTGTACTTTTTAAAGGATTAGTAAGCAAATTTGAATTCAAATCGTTAAGAATTAAAGACATTTAATATATTAACTCTGCAGAAGATATTCTAGTTTTCATGTTTGAGGTCAAGCCAATCGTTGCAATATATTCATGTCACAAGGTAAAACACAGGGTGAAAAGAAACGCCAAAGAGATGGCAAACTAAATTCTTAACTCTGGCATTTCTTTCACCTTTCCACTCCTCGTTTTTTGTGCTTTTGTTCGTTTAAACAGTTGGTTCCTGTTTATAATTATGGCAACCTCTGCAGAAGTCATGACACGAAATATTTAGCCTCATGGCGATTATGTACGCAATGAAAAAGGGTTTTTAAATATTATTGTGACAATAATACTATGATTGCAATACCAAAGCCTATAACTAACGCTTAAGCAAATCGGTTCAGAGCCAGTCGTTTTATGAAATTTTGAATGTTTTCTTATCTCTTAATATAAATACAGAAAAACATTTTTTTTTTTGCTATTTTTTTATTATAAAATAACTTTTAACTTTAATTTTGAGAACTAAGATATTTGCCAAAAGCTTGGAGGATTATGTAGTATTAATTTCTCGAAAATTATCGATACAAAATTTTCTTTGACATGTTTCACAAAGTCAATATAAAAGTAAGATAAATTTCGGAAATATATTATTAACCAGAAAAATATCAACTATTGAAAATACTTCGAAAGGTATAAGTCAAACGATATTCGCTCCCAGCAGCCGATATCATATTTCCACCAAAAAGGACTGTAAATGATATTAAAGAATTTTGTAGAAAGTTTTAAGGCAGAAATTCGCTTCCTACTGTTGCCAGCAGAAAAAAAACTGACAGGATAAGTAGCATCTATTTGGCAGTCCATATTCAACAGTTCTTCATCCACTTTTTATTACACGACCTCAATTTAAATGCATCCAAAATTAATGCTGAACTTGCTGTCTCTAGAAGCCTGTCCCACACAGCCGAAATTTAACGTTCGTCATTATTTGAACAAGAGAAGACTGATTAAGAGCAAACCGACTACCCTAATCCCCAACTGCCGCAAATCATTAATGAGAGCGGTAGATGAACTCGGCTAAATAGACCTCATAATAGTCCCCGCAATCAGTTCTTTGACACCCCACATACTGGCGATCTTTAACGTTTGATATCATGGAACACGCCATAAGACTTTGTTTTCGTTGAGAAATAAACTAAAATAAAATTTCTTGATTTTATTTGATATTTTTTTTATGATATTTTTTTGGTTATATAAAGAAATCATAAATAATGTCTAGAAGCAATTGAAATTGAGAATTTCTATTTGAAAAAGAATTTAAAAAAATACAAATTTCATGATTTCAATTAGAAATTATTAAAAGTTAAATGAACGTGCTTGAATTTCAGTTGGCAGTTTTCGTTGAAAATTTTGTAATTCTCAATATCAAATTATGTGAAATTTGCTCAATATAAAACGCATTCAATTCTTAAATTTTGTGTGTATCTAGTACATAATATGATATAAATAATTTTATATACCATCTACAGATTTAAATATTTAACACATATTTTGCCCATAGTGCAACTAAGCGAGCATCTAATAGTTTAAAACAAGAGAAATTGGCCTTTTGGCACTTGTGTATTCCGTTAAATTATAAAAAGGAAATGATTGATAACGACAACAAAAATTGAAAATGAACAAAACAGGCTAGAAATACTATTTATTCAAAAAAAAAAAAAAAAAAACAAAAGAAATGTCAAATAAAAGAAAAACCGGTTGAAAGATCTGTACATTCGTTTGTTCCATCTGAAGATGAGTTTCGAGTTTAACATGACATCGTTTGTAGTTGACAGAGATGAAAATGTTTTATGTACAAGTGAAGAGGAATTTATTTGACGATACTTTGTTCTGTGAAAACTTAAAGAAAGTGGAGTAAAGAGAGAAAGAAACGGAATCGTCAATAAGTCAAATATTGTCAATTTTCCTATAATAATCTACAGACGTAAATGCTTGACAAAATGTCATTCATATGTACTTAGCAATTTGTTTCGTTTTTCTTTTTTTTTTTTTTTGTAATAGTAACTGAAGCAAAACAGTAGGAAAGAGAAATGACAGGAAATGGATATATTTATGTACATACACATATGTTTTTCTTTGTTATAGAAAATGTCCCAATATGCTTGTACATGTACATATTGACAGCCTTTTTTAAAGCAAATTTTATATAAAATCCTATTACATAAACAATCTAAAAGTAAAAGTTTTATTATAACTTTCGACCAAAGATTCATTTTTCCTTTACTGTCTGCTTTTCTCGCTCTCTCTGCGTGGCAGAGACATGCAATGCCATTGCATATATGCACAATAATGATATATCTATGCTTTTTGAAACTATAAAAATATCTTCATACGACAACACAGAATTTTTTTTTTAATTTTCTAAAACCAAAATATTAAAGTCATTCTTTGCATTCTGATGGTTACATTTTTCGTTTATTGTCACAAAACTTTCGCTTTGTATTAGCGTATTCGCTCAGTTCAATTTTTTACCAGTTCGGGGGTTTCCCAAATTCACGTAGTGACATTCATATTATCACAAAAATGTATATGTAAATATATGTGTAGGTCACCAGAGTCGAGTGTTTACAAATCTAATATGCACCAACTTTTCTCCAGATATATTCAAAATTCTAAATCTCAGTCATTCGTTTATCAAAACGGACTTTCATCATTTTGAGTAATGGTTTCTCTTTTTCGGCAATTTAAAATTTTTCTTTGGAAGAATAACTCGAAATATATAATTTTTTTTTTAATTTATTTACCCTATGAACGCAACAAACATCATAACGAAACGTGGATTTGGTTAAGTTTTTACAAAATGAATTCATACCAGATGAAATTGTTTTCGCAGGGATGACATTTCGCGAAACTTTAACCCAAACAAAATATAAATACAGGCTCTGCCTCTTTTTCCTTTAAACAAAGTCTTAATGAAATATATGACTTCAAGATCTGTGATTATCAACATAAATCGTTGTAATATCTAAAGATTAGGTCCCGAATACTGCAATTTTATATGTAAATGAAAAATTTGTTAATAAAGATAAATTGATGAAATTGAAAAGAGATGTAAATAAATCTTAGCGAATTTACCAGCTTCGAATTCATCTTAGTTTTGTCGCAATATATGGTAAAAATTCTGTGTACACAAGCCAAATGTTAACGCATTGACAGAACATTTACGTCCATAAGGTGGCAACTGTCAGCTGTCAATTTGTACATCTTGACAAAAGTTTTTTTTTTTTTTTTTTTTTTTTTTTTGTATTTTCCCACTTATAGTCGATGTTATGAAAAGCCGTTCCGAAAATGAGTTTAAATTCATTGGGGTATAATAAAGGTTTACATGACATTCGACTAGGAACAGAGAAAAAGGACAGGAGTTAAGACCTGCCATTTTGGGAGCAAAATCCAGTTTGTAAAACAACAATTGTCTCATTAGTCGAGGCATATTTCCTTGTTGTTTTCTTAACTTTAAGACTATTTAACGTTCACCAAATGCCACACGTTTTCCAGTTTGTCTATTTGCTCCCATCTTTACAAAGTCTTTGCAAATAAATAGAGTTTATGGTAAAAATATCAACGTCAAAACAATTTATGCCTGCTAAATACAACTCGTTTCTGTCTGTGCTAAAACAATTTCTTTAATTTGTTTTCCAACACATTTTCCCAACGCTCTGCTCTGAAGGCATTTTGTCTGTGTTGGAAATGCAAAAAAAAAAAATGGAAGATATCTTTGCGAGCAGATAAAGTATAAAAGCAATGAGAAGTAGAAGAGGAAAAAATTATCTCAGAGTCTTAAGTTTGTAATTAAAAGTATAAATAAAATAAAATGTGAAAAAGAAATAAAATTCCTTTAATTTTCCTACAAAGGAACAAACAAATAAACACTTTGGTTCTATGTACATACACACATATATACTCGTACATACAATATATTTAAAAAGGGAGAAAAACAATGAACTGAATTCTTTGTTTCTTTGCTCTTCTTTGATTTCATTTTAGAACCTGACTTTGGCCATCAGTCAGTGAAAGGCTAAGAGGGAAATGGAAATTGCTAGCAGAAGCGTTCAAGTGGAATAATTTGGAAAACTTTTAATTTTCCGCAAAAGACTTTAGAAGAAATGTATGACAGACAAAACCAACGAATGCCTTTTGTGAGGATATTTTACGATTTTATATAATTTTGGCATAAAATATATATAAAAGTTGGACAGCTATTTTCTTAACAGTCCTTTCAATTATAAGTGTGAACTTTAGATTTACGCAATTTGAATTTAAATTCGTAAATTTTGTTGCCTTTTGTGAGTACTCAAGCAGGACACACATTTTAGCCCACATCAGTCAGGTAACTAAGAAATATGTGCATTAACAGGGCACTAAATTTGTTATTTAGTTGGCCTTTAATTTTTCCTCTTTTAACATTTTCACTTATTCACTGCTCAAATTTCTTGCCGAAGCCTGTGCAATTTGGTCTTAAGGTTTCAACCAAATATTTATGGTTGCTTTGGTTAAACATAAACCGAGCCAAATCTGTGGAATATTTGAAGAAGACGGCAAAAACAAATGACTTTTGCGGTTACTTAATGTTGTTGATAAAATCTTAATAGTCAAGGAATTTGTAACAAAAATAGTCATACAATTTAATGCCAGCGCAGCGACTACTTAAAAACTAAGCAAATAAAAATTGATTCTACATCTTGAAAAATACAGCTTGATACAGCTGTCTATATGTACAGTACACTATATACATATATTATTTTGTAGGAAACTTTCTTGTGGCTTAAGCAAATCGATTCAACAGCGTCCTGAAGGCCATTAAATGTTCTAGAAAAGAAAACATATTGTCGTTTCAACAACTTGCAGTTCGTGTGAGTTTGTTAATCGAAATTTTACAATACATTTACCACAGCACACTTCAGGGCTTTCGAAAGTTGCCTAAGCAGTGCATATTCAAGGGGACATTCCGTTGTGCCTTTAGAATTAATTAAATTCAAAACAATTCTGTTGACTCTAATCATAAAGTTTATTTGCAGTCTTTTTCTTTTGCCTGGGACCCTTGCAGTTCATCAGCCTGGCGGAAATAAAACTACAAGGAGCATAATTTGAATTCAGTCAAACACTTCAAATTTCCATAAAAAAAAAATTAATTTAAAAATTTTTTTTCAAGAATTAAACCAATTTTTTCTTGTCATTTAATAAATTCATTGTCAAATATGTATGTATGTGTGTATGTGTGTGTGTATGTATTTGGATTTCGTTTTCAGACAAGTTAAGAAGAGCACATTCTTCTTTTCCCGCCAAACAAATTTCATATGAAAAATGGCATAATTTTTTTTACAAAACATTGACCTGGTCAACACAAATTTTTCTTAAGAGTCACTCACGAATTTAATATTGATTTGCTTGAGGACGAGCCCAAAGTGATGAGATGCAGTTATCGAGGGCTCAACAGTGGCCCCTGCAGGCAGGTTCAAGACAAGAGCATCTCGGGATATTTTGATGCCCAAAAATGGGTCCATGCACTACACCTCTATTATTATGTATTACCAAAGATCCTTCTTGCCATTTAGGTTCTAACGACAACTAGAATATTACAAAAAGGGAAATGAGCACCACCATTGTACCTCGTTCAGGACATCCTAAATCAGAAGAATTGAAAAACCAAATCCATGATCAAGAGTTTGGGAGTTCGGTTGCCGTATCAACAAAGTATCCTCGTCTCTACTGTACACTAGCAAGAAAAGTGTCCAGTTTGGAACTTGTTTACTGAGACGATCCTTGGAAGTTCTTCTTAAATACTTAAAATGGTTCCACTACAATCAGAAGGAGCCAACAGTTCGTCCGGCGATTTCAACTTTAGGCCACCAGTCAGAACGTTTCAGAATGCCTGCTGCAAGTTGATCTCCCTCTGCAAATAAAAATTTGGGGAAGGTTGAACAAGCGACCAACACAACCACAGTGAGCAAAACCTGCTTCCCTGGATAATTTGTAGTTCTCAGTACCAAGTTTTTTTTTTAAAGTAAAACAATTTTAACTAGAAAATAAAGTCTGCCTTTGCCAGAACATCCTCTGCTGCTTTTATGTTTAATTTTATACGAAATAATTTCTAAAATACAAAAATACTTTTCAACTTAAACATTTTAGCGAGACAGTAAAGGTCACTTTGAAACATAGATTTCGAAAGGAATAAGTTGGCTTTAAGCTTTTTTCCGTTGTTTTTAATGCTACACAGAAGGCAGGCTGCCATTATATTGAAAAACAAAGTAAAACATTTTCCAGCGCAAATAAATAATGGAATAAAAATTTGCATAAAACAATGTTTTTGGTCAAAATATTCGAAAGTCTGTTACTCTCGTTCGTTCGCTCGTCCGCCCACCAGCTGCAACGTTTTAAAGCCAATCGCCCTCTTAACGCTTTAATTTAAAATTTATTTTTAAGTTTTTCCTTATCGTAGCGCAGCAAAGAAAATTTAAAACTATCTATTACGATTTTTCGCCCTTTTTCAAGTGCTGAATATGTGTCTGGTTGTCTTATCATTCGTTTGTTTCAAGAAATGTGTTCCTTGCTGTTCGCCTTTTTCCTTTAATGTGCTGCTGTTCTCTAGTTTTTCTTCAGCTTAAATGCATATTTTAATGTAATTTCTATTTTGGTGTGTAGGAAAAAACAAAAAATTACATGAAATATTTTATTATTTGCTCCAGTTTTAGTTTTCATCTGCATATATTTTCTTATTTAAAGTGTATTTTCTGGGATTGTGGCGTAAAAAGAAAGAACGAATCAAAGACGTTCAAAGTTTTTTCTTGCAACGGCAAGAGCTGTGCTGTGCAGTGTCACCATCAGCAGTTCAGTGTGAAAAAAATCTTTTATTCTAAAATAAGCTTAAGACGCTGTTGAAACGAATGCAGATGTGTGCAACTGAATGTGGCTGGGTGATGATAAAAAGTCGGAAAAAGACATTGAGTGTATTTGTAGTTTCTTTTTCTGGCAGACAAATTATTTTCTCTTGAATTGATAAAATAATTATATGCTATTAAGGATAATGTCCTTTGGTGTTATCCAAGTTAAACACGATTTGCATAACTATTGAGTTTAAAGTTATAAAAAACAATTTTGTTGCTGCTTCTGTCTGTCTTTGGTTTTCTTAAGACTGTTTTCCTCTGAAATACAAATTATAACGTTTCCGGTTTCTATTTTGCTATTTTTAAACATTAAAGCTAAAAATGGAATGATATAAGTTCAAAGTTGATGTAATAAAAGTTGAAAAACGAAAACATGATTTCTGAATGTTATTGAACTTTTTAATGTCTTCCTTCAACTTCCGGCTTTCTTTTAAAATATATAAAATTAAAAGTCAACGATATTGCAACGGGATATTGTATGTCAGTCTTTTAGTACTATAGTTTTATATATTAATTCTTAAATAAAGAGTGTTGGTTGTTTCATGCCATCAAATCTGTAAATTATTGCAAAGTACTCGTATAGTATTTTGAGTTTTGTGTAAGAGACTGGGTTATCAAAAGCTCTAAAATATACTTCAAAGCTTTTGTAATAAACACTGAATAATATTGTGCAAACTACTGAACATTTTCAATGCAATATGTTAAGGCGTTGGCTCTTCCATAGGGGTTTTTTGTTGGTTTCGGTCCCAAAAACGGCCTTATAAGACACTCTTTTTTTATATTCATGCGTATAAATATTGCACAAATCAAATTGGTGCTCAGCGCCAATAAATCATTTTAAATAAAACATCATATCTAATTTAAAAAAGTATAGCTTAAATGAAAACTTGGCAGAATTTTATATTTCGATATACCGTCAGTAGGGAAATTTAACACTTTTCACTTTTTAAGAACTTTCGTTCTTAAATATTCTATAAATGGCTGTGATTTGAGCTTCCTGGCTCGTTACCTGCGTAATTTAATATGAGTTAAATAAATTATAAAAGTATGTATATTTTGTTGTGACATAAACTTACATCTAATTTTTAATTAAATTTTATTTAAAATCACCGCTTTGTGTTGATAAGAAAACTTTCATAAATGCGTGTCATAATTTTTTGTTTTTTCTTTGGGAGAAAACTTTTTCGTTTGTAATTTTTTAAGCTTTATTTTATTAGAATTTCAAACACATTACAGCTCGTTATATAAACAAACGTTAATATTAAATACAAAGACAGGCGGCATTAACTACTCACACAATTAACCCAGCAAACATTTTTCATCGAAATTGTAAGTAACTATGACATACTCGTAGCTCCACGACTTCTTTTATGGAAGTTACGTACGCAAAACACGAAACTCCTTTTTTTAACTCTGAAGTAATTGCAAGAGTTCGAGCAGTTTTCTATCCTCTTTGATACGAAAACTTTATATACAATAAATATATATCCTATCTAGTACGTTGGAAGCCTTAAAATATGTTAATAGATTTCATGCGAAATTAGCCCCCCTATAAAAAAATTTATAATTTCCAACAAAAAAAAAAAAAATAAATCGGGACAAAACCATAATTTTAGCGCCCTCCATTGATCCATTGCAATTTAAACTTCCATGTGTTTGTGGGAGTACCACTCGATCTTTTCTTACATACCCTGTGCGTGCAAATACAAGCCCTGCTACAAAAAACGAGTGGAAAGTGTTTAATATGAAAAAAATTGTTTAAGCAACTTAAAGGCTTAACAAAAGTTTATTATAGTTTAAGTAAAAACAGCTCTGGAGAAACAGTGGGCTGATATTCGTCATATAAAAGTAATTTTTTCAAATATTGATTATGAAAAGAGAAAGAAACGTTTAGAGGATGTACCTAAAAAAATTCCATTTATAAAATCTTCCTTTTAAAAAATATAACCTCCGAACAAAGCAACTTAAAAAAATTGCGAAAAAGGAACTTTCAAAAAACGTACTATTGAAAAAATTACTATTGAAAAGAAGTACCTTTAAAAAAGTATAATTTAAAAAAAGTTCTTTTCAAAAGAGTAACTTATAAGAAAAGTACCTTTTGAAGAAAGTACTTTTTAAAAAAAAAGTACCCTACAAAAAAAAAATACCTTTTCAATAAAATACCTTTTCAATAAAATACCTTTTAAATAAAATACCTTATAAAAAAAGTACCTTTTAAAAAACTATCTTTTGAAAAGTATTGAATCTTTTAAAATAAGTGTCTTTTGAAAAAGTGTCTTCAAAAAAGTCCTTTTGAAAAAAGTATTTGCACATTTCAAAGAAGTACCTTGAAAAAAAGTATACTTTGTAAAAGTAGCTTTTTAAAACTGCACTGTTTCAAAACCTCTAAAAAAGTGGCGTTTCAAAGCAGTACTTGTTTTTAAACAATAGTACGAAAAATCAATTAAAAAAAAGCAAAAGCCTTATACGATTCAGCATTGCCAAAACGGTTCGTTAGAAAATAGGCCTTTCCACAAACTATGAACTTAAACTTATGACGCCTTGTCTAGCAGTTCTCTTTAGAAATGTTGTTCTAGTCCTTAATAGCTCTTACAACATTTTTTATGTATGTATGTGTGTATATCCGTTATGGATTTTACAACTTTCAGTTGAAGGCTTCTGGATAGATGAATCCAACATTTTCTTAGACAAACACTGTGCTTTCATAATTTTCTCCCAGGGACAACCATAAAAAAAATGGTGCTGGCTCAATTTAAAGCGAAGCAAAAGTCAAATGACAAGCATCCAGCAGCCAAGTTGAAAAATGACAAAAAACGAAAAATATTTAATATTGTTTTAAACTGGAATTAGAGCAGACCTTTCTCAACATATCTTGTATGCACGCTTGGCATGAACATGCATGCACACACGGCTAAAACAACAAAAAAAGCGTATATTTTGCGGAAAATTTGCTGGAAAATTTCATTGAATTGCTTTCGCAGCATGCTGAGTTATGAGGAAACTTGCACATTTAAGTACACAAGATTTTTAACTCATAAACTCTCAGCCACACATGGCATTGAGTGTTGAAATGATGTTTGAACTTTAAAATGCACACACACATGCCCACTACATGTATAAATATTACACAGGGCTTTACAAAAATTTATTAAATCCAAAGCCCGTTTAATGCTGCACATGAGCAACTTTAAGCATTTTCAGTTTCACTTGTACAGATCAACAACATAACACCTTTTTGCTTTACCCGCCTGCTATTTAAAAGGAACAAAAGAAAGGACCTAAAAAAATACTAAAAACCAAAACTAACACTTTTCAAACCTGTCTTAAAAAATGTAAGAGTATGAATGTAAACTATGAGTTTTGTCAGTACTATTTTCCGCTTTGCAAATACTTTTTGTAATAGAATACATGGATGGTGGTTCTGAACGTACGAATCCACATGTACGGAATTGTGAAACTAAAATAGCAAGTGAAACAACGTGAACGTTTATTGTGGTTGTACTCTTGATTGTTGTTGGCGCTTTCAGCTTTTATGTACATATATGAACTTTTTATGTGTGACTTTTAACTCTTTAATCCTATTATTTTATTATGTGAATCGAAATTGAAAAAGTTACATGCGAACGGCATTTAAAAAAGGATTGTAATCGACAATTTTTATGAAAACAGTACACGATTTTTAATACTAGATACAGACATATTTACGCTCACAAGTATGTATTTGTCTTCTAAAATCGCTACGGTGCTTCAACCCCAATTTACCAGCATACAAAGGTGGGACACATGCTAATGTGACATGCTAATCTGACTTTAAAGTAAAAATTCTTTAGCTTTTATTTGCGGCCAAGACAAAAAAAAAGGGAATGAAAATTGTCAATAGGTGTCTCAGAGACACAGGTTTTTTTTCAAAGGCAACTTGACTCCAGTTGCGAAGTGATTTATGTTGAAAATTCTAAAATCTACTATTAGTTCTTTGTTAAGTGAGAAACAAATGCTAGAAAGAAGCAATTGGTCAAGATACCAGAGAAAATTTTTGTATAATCCGATACAGAATAAAACGCAGCAAATTCCTTCAGAGCAGTTTCTCGGATATTCTTAAATTTGAATAAAACAAAGCGCATGTTTAAAAGGCTGACTGCTGTTTTTATATAGAGAACTAAACGCTTATAAGTCAATGCACCAGTTTCTCAGGGCGGCACGCAACCGCACTGTTGCATTCTACGTCATGGAGAATGGAGTACGTTTATCTGATCCTGTAGAACGGCAAACGTGGCATCCATCTCATATAATTCAGACCTGTCATTTTAACCGATAGTCTACTTGACACTTGTTCAAAATTCACCATAAGCGACAGCAATGCCTTTAACAGATGTTCCGTTTTATACTCGTAGGGGCATTCACCAGTTGTCTACTGCACGAGCGGACCTAAATTCGTCCGCCCTAATGTGAATAGTTCTTAGGGGAGAATGTTTACTGGCAAGGCGCACAGAACTTTGTCGAGGCATTTTGATAAAATTAATTTTTTGGCTGGCCGCTATTTGATAATTCCGATCGAACAAAGGACAGGTGGTGTGACAGTTCCAGCTTTAATTTGTTAACATTCTGAGCGATATACTTTCCGAACAAGCAAACATTTATGATAAAATAAAGCAGCTTTTTATTACTCTCGACGGATGAGTTGGTAGCGTGTTAATAATAGTCCAGACGAGAAACCTTAAGTGTTACTGCAGACAACTAAAAATGACTGAGACATTTGGCCGTGAATTGTGCAAATGGCTCCACACATTTTGACCTGCCTCTTTAAAGAAAGTTATAGCGTGTTAAACGCTGGTTTTACCGCATGTATTTGCTCCATATATAAGTTTTCTGTAATTCCTGCTAAATGAGTTTCCTCTCGTTACAGTTTTTTGCTTATTTTTGTTTATCTTCAGGTTTATGCATTGCCCTCACCTTAACCCATCACCTGACCAGTTCTTTTGTAAATACCAGTAAGTGAAAAGGTTTTACATACAAAATTAGAATATGATTTGTTTCCAAAGTTTTTCTAACAATGTAAAAAATTTAAAGTAAATTAGAAATAAACTTTCTTGTTTTTTCTCTTCTATGGTATTTTTTTGCGGAAGAAATGCATATTAAACATGACAGTAAAAAATCTCTTACAATAAATATAAATGCCAAAATTTAAAGTAACTTTTTGTTTTTATTTAATATTTTTATGCATTTATTTTGTATGTTAAGACCACAATATGTCTGAGTTTTTCAGGCATTGGTCAGTACTTTTTTGTTGTTGTTTGAAATGCAAGCAGCTTACAACAGAGCAGTTGTTTATGTTTAGTTTTCTACTTCCTTGTTGTGTTGGTTAGAGTAAAATGTTTGTGTATATATTGTTGAAGTTTACTTGGTCTTTTTTTTTCACCGAAAAAAAAAGTCATCTACACACAAAATGAGTTTGTGTTGTTCGAGCGGAATTTTGAAAACCACTCTCTTCGAAATGAGGTTTTTGTAAAAGTTAATGATTTCAGTTGAAAATACGCAGCTTAAAGTGAGCTTTACTTTAATGTACTATTGATTAACTTAACAATCTCGGTGCACAAGCGAATTCAATTTGCTTACAGCGAATTTTCGACAAGAAATTAATTTGGTAAGTAGCTGGTGCAGTGATGCCACTTTTTACAATTCATTCAACTTGTTTTTATCTAATTTTGTATTGTTTTCTAAGATATATGTATATCAGTGGAAGTTCAAGTCGTTCAGCAGGTTGCATTCAATATGTCAAACTAAAATGATCGCTACAGCTTGTAGTGTTCAAGTTCACAAAAAGTATGTCGTGTGTTTAATTTGTACTTAAAACATTTACATCTTGTTGGTCTTCATGCTGTTTTTCATGTTGCATGTAAAATAAAATTTATATTTTGTGTAAATTTTAATCCTTTGTTTTAGAGGTTTTGCAAATGTTGTTTGTTTAACGAACTTTCCGTTTAGAAAAACTAAAGTACTGTAAATTACTGAATAACATACACAAACAATTTATTGGTAAAGAAAACCTCCACTGAATTTAAGCAGGAAGAAATAGGTGGCTGGCTATTGGCATGAGCAAAATTCTCTTGCATAAACTCTGTACACCCAAAATGGGGCAGCTCGCATGTGGGTATTTTAACGTCACCAAACAAATAACGTAAAGTTTATACTCAAACTGGCAGATTTTTTTTTTATCTGTGGTTGCCAACAAAAACCAGAACTGCAATTGTTGAGATTTGGTGCTGTTCTGAAAATGATTTCAAATCACAAGAAAATTGCAAGAAGTCTTTTGTTTGCTTTTGTGATTTCGGTAGTGATTTTAAAGCAATCAAACTAAAGAAAACCGATATTTGAGAGAGTTTTCAATTGTAGTTGAAAATCACACCGTAAAATACGGAAGGGCTGTAGCTTGCAAATTCACACGTGTGTCTTTCAAAGCACATGTGGTTTGTTATCATGTGATTATGAGAACGAAATGAGTGTAATGCGAGAACATTCACAATTTTTTACTAGAAACTGTCATTCGTGTTATTAGGAATCTGCAAGTTTCAGTATTTTCTCTGAAATCCCAAATTTACTAACTTGAGATTTTTTTCAAAGTCTAGTTTTTGCAAAATTTTGATAGTGGCAACAAACTGAGTTCGGGTTTTTCTCTATGCATGAGTTTTTTTAAATTGTCTCCCACAAAATTTCAGACGAAATTTTCCCATTTAAAACATTTTTTCCCTTGCACCAATTAATATATATTAAACTGTGATCATTACGTTTAATGAGTCTGAGTTTATTTATTTTTCACTAGACACAAATTTAATTTTTCATTTTGTTCCGTTTAATTAACAAATCGGATTTAATGTTTTTAATTATATGTAGTTTGAAACTAATATTAACGCGTACACATGACGCCATATACATGAGTACAGACAGGCCATATGTTAATTTATTATATGAACATATTCAAATACATTCTCTGGCTGACAAACAGTTTTTCAGAATTCTGTCCATTATATGCTTAAAATGAATTATATATACTACTATCAAATTTAATAAAACCGCAGCTTAAAACCGCAGGTTAGATTCAACAAATAGAGTAAATTAAAAACTCTATAATTCCTGAAAACATCGAGGTACCGACCATCATATTTACATACCAATTTGTGGTAGATTAAATTAAATAAAATATAAAAACTATTTTGTTTATTTTCAAAACATACACATTGGATATAAGTTTTGAAACTTACGCATGTACAAACACAGCAAAAACTACTTGCAACACATATTCCACTGGAAAACAGCATCAATATGGTCGAAGCTGGTGGTTCAATTGCCGCAACAGCAAAAAAACAGGTTGAAATTTGTATAAGAAACATCTCAGTTATGAGCCTCGAAACTGTAAATGATTTTCAAGCTGTCCTGATAAGAGACAACTCATATCGGCCCAAATAATAACTACAAAAACCTCAACCCCTTTTGAGAACAAAATGTAGACGGAAAACTTACAGCACTTCTGCATCACTAGTCAGTTCAGGGATTGGCTTTTAGGACGGTTGTGAAAATTGCCCAAGCCGCTGCAGTTCGTCCTTAACAGTCTATGTAGGAAATTGCAAATTTTTCCCCGTAGTCCTACTCATTTACACTAATATCCGATCGCACTGAATATCTATTTCCATGCATCTATTGTTCTGGTCCAAATCTCATATGTCTGGACGTCTGGAAGTTCTACTGTATTTTAACTTTGAACCTGGAAAACTTCATTGGACATATTTCAATGCCTACTGTTCACATGACAGTTAAGGAAGGCAAATATCTTGGCAGATTATTTAACAACAATAGACAAATGTAAATAAAATAGGACAATAAAAGTGACATTAGCAGTATTCACTCTTGGTAGTAAATTCCTTTGTAGACCTGGTACATAGAGGAGATCTGGTTATAGTACTACCGCTGTAGCAAAATGTTCTGACCTTTTTTTTCTACGCTGTGGCTAAAAAGCAATACAAAAATCTATATAAAACACTCGTGTTAAATATTCAAAAATATAACAGCTGAGTAATAAAATGCAATTATGGAGCCGCTCTGTGGTAGGAATTGCTGTGCATATAACCTGGTTTGTGACAATAATTTAACGTGTGAAACTACTGAAAATTTTTAATACTAAATTAAAAATTTTAATACTAAATTAAAAATTTTGGTAGAATAAAAATTTACTTTGTTGTTGTAAACAGTAAACAAAAAATTTACCCGTATTCCTGAATAATATTTTCAATCAATAATAGCAAGAAAACCCTCGGATATTACATATATTTTTTTACTTTTTAAGACCCACAATTAAAGTGCTGGTAGACGAAAGATTTCTTTTACTATTTAAAATTTAATGTAAAATGTATTCAATTAATTTTTTCTTGGACGCGAGTCACTAATGGAGTTTCGGAAATTTGTATTGTTTAAAACATCGCAGTTAGAGTTCTTAGTTCACTATTATTTTTTTTTTACTAATTTCATTGAAAATATTGTCAGTAATTTGTTTGTAGAAAAACAGGACCACAAATGTTTGCTCCAAACACTTGCCATCAAATTATTCATTGAAGCCGCTAAATTATCGGTCTAAATGCGCAACTTTTAATGTCTTCTTTTCCTTATTTCGTACAGAAACAAATCATATCACTGACTCAGCTTGTATTAAACAAATGTTCGCATTTATTTTTTTTATATAGAAAACATATTGTACTGATTGAAATTTTTAATTGAGTGTTTGGAAAAATTAACTGATTTGATTATGATTTTATTTATTTCAATAAAAAAAATTATTTACAGGGAAAAATTAAACGCATTTTGATTGATATAACAAATTTATAATTGAAATTACAATTTCTGGCATTTCATTATCGTCTTCGAAGACTAAATGCTTTAAAGTTGAACGAAACAAGATTAATTAAAATTTTATTAAAGGATTGTTGTGGTGCGAGTAAATTGTTGTTTTAGTCGGGCTGCAAATAAAAACGGCCACGTGTATAATTCCGTTCCATTTTCACCACAAGAAATATAGATAAATTGAAAATATGCTAATTTATGAGCGTGGCTTTTAAATAGTGCATATTTACGTGCAGTCAAATAAATATGCAAATAAACACAATTCTGCAATAATTTTGTGTTTAAAGCCTCAATGGCAAATGGACAGGTATATGCTGTTTCCGTTTCCGTTAAACGGCTTTGGTATTTGTTGGTATATTTATATCAATGTGCATTTGTTTTTGCGTGTGTGTGTGTGTGTGTGTGTGTGTGTGTGTGTGTGGTTTTTCCATAGAAAAGCTTGAAAGCAATTACTAATTTATTGCGGTTACGTCACACAATAGTCTGGTTAGCGAAGCAACAACAGCAACAGCAAAATTTATTACTATCTCCTCGTATTTGATTTAAATCATTTTAGTTATTTTTATGAAATTTAAGCATTTTTCTGCTGGTTCCTTTGAGGAGAAACAAATGTTTTGTCATTCATAAACATCAGTAATATTTGATGCTGCAGCACTGTGTGTTGCCACAGTAAAATCAATTCAATTCCATTTCCACACTTCAAATTATAATTGCAAATGTTACTTAAGTATGTGCGAGATATCGTAAAAAAATCAAATCAAGCTGAAATGTCAAAAATAATAATAAAAACTAAAATAACCCAGGTGAAAGCAGGCATGTTGTAGTATATTTTCCAACAAGAAAATGAATGGCACGGCAGGCACAGTGGGCCACATAAGCAACGGCAGATTTACAATTTTGTTTTGCCAAAGAGTTTTTCGCCTCTTATGGTAACTAGTAAAAAGGCATTTCAAATACTGAACCAAAATACAAAACTAAAGGTTATTAATAAAATATCAATTGTAGTGTTGAAGCTTTTAAGGTGTCAAACTGCTACTCAATCATAAGATTTTAAGGAAAAGTAAATTCGAATTAAGACGGTTTTCCAGAGCTAGAGAGCCTTGCAGTTTTAATGAATAGTAATTCAATAGGGGGAACGCAGCACGTTGCTAATAAAAAAAAAATGGGGGCAACAATTTAAGTGCCTCGAAAACGAAAAAGTGTATTAGAATTAAATTAAGAGCATGGAATTGTTTGGATGGGATAGGACTCTGCCCTGGAATTTCACGGTTCAAATTAATAATAGTAAATGCGCCTTGAAAACAATCTAATTGGTTGGAAAAAAAACCTAAAGTTAAAAGGGCAAATATATTCCCTAATGAACCCCATCAGCTGATTAAATGCAATACATTTTTGTTAATTATTTTTTGCTATTCGCAATTCGCTCGCCAAAATGACGCCATGACTATCTTATACTCTTAAAATTAAATCTTATGACTATAGAAATAGTATTCGTTAAGCAGATATATACAAATAAATAGCATTTCTAAAACATATGTTTTTGTTATGTCGTATGACACTTCGCTTTTCATTGTGTATTTGCCATGATGTGATAAAAGTTGTTGCTGGAATTGAGAGTACAAAACTGATATGAACGAATAAAACTACTACATAAAACTGGATGTATTGAATAAATTGTAATGTAATGAAATCAATTTATTTGATCAAATCAAAAGCTGTTTGTCACTTTCGAAACTGCATACAAAAACACACATATCACTGGGAGACATATATTATGTATGTGAATCCCAACAAACTGTAAGTCTTATTTCTTTAAAATCAAAGGATTTATTCTTCTGCGAAGGCACTTAATGTTAAGATTTTATCCATTAAACAATTGATTTGTGTTTTGTTTAAAACAAATAAGTGTTTTTAGCAGAACACATAAACAAATTGGCAACATTTTATTAAGTTTAAGATTCACCGCGCAAAACGTTTAGAGAAAATTGTAAAACTTTGAACTCTTGCTTTTTGTCGAAGTTTTTTTTTTTAATATCAAACATGCGGTTTTTTACTTACTTATTTTATAGCAGCGCCTTTAAAGGAAAATCTTTTTAACACTTATTTTCTAATTTGTTTCTTTAAATTGAATTCCCTTAAATTAAATTTGCCAAGTTATGGAAAACGTATTAGTTACACGAGAATGCCAACAAATCTTAGAAGGCGCTGGAAGAACGAAACCAATGAAGGGGAACCCCCTGGCTACAGAGTCAAATGTTTCAACACTCTAGTCCTCATGAATTTCGAGCTCAAATGTCGAAAAGCGTTAAAAAATTGCAAACTGGAAAAGTATCTTAAAGGTATATAACAGCCCAGCTAGAACGTTTGTGTGTTGCCTGATTTTCCCTTTCTTCTTAAAGTATCTGGAGATTCTTGAAAAATTTAATATTTTCTTACACAAACTCCACAATTATACAGAAAAGTTTCGACAGTTTTTAATATATATAAGTGTGTGTATATGCCAGCAAAACTCTTAAGGTCATTTATTATTCGAAAAATAAACTTTTTCTAAGTATTTTGTGAGCTTATGGCTAAAAATAGAATTTTTAGGTGAAATTTGCAACGCCTTCAAAAAGTAGAGAATATCATTAAAACCAAGACTATTTTCGGTTTGTAGTTGTTTTCATCTACGCTCAAGTAACTGTTTCACTCTGCTTGAAGCATTTTAAAAGAAAGAGATACAGTGCATATACGTGAACACTAATGAGGAGACGGTTTGGCGGGAAAATTATCTTCATGCTATTCTTTGGAAATAAAAATATTCAAAATTCCATAAGATTATAAAATAGAATTTAGGTCTATTTCCAGTGGCAGAAAGACTGTAGGAATTTTCATATGACAACATATTTTTTTTTATTTAAAAATTGTAAACAAAAACAGTTTATACTTATTTTAAACAATAGTAAATGCATTAATTGGTATGAGTAAAAAATTTTCCCAGAAGCAAATTTTGTAAACCCATATTTAAGTAGTTTTGACTGAAATCTAATTTGCATCAGTATCGTTCCTATATGTCCCCTTTGAGGCTGTTGCACTCTTGTCTATCTCCTTTTAAGAGGACTTCTGTCAAAGCTTCTAGGACAATTGCTTTCCTTATATTTTCACAGCTTTCGACGGGAATTTTTACTTATGAACAAGTAAAACTCTCAAACATCACAATCGGCTGCAACTTTTTAAGGATTTCCCCCTTTTTTTATTATGAAATACTCAGCAGGAACTATTTTCCACAAGTTTCGCAGAAAACGAATCATGAAAGCAACAACAACTGATTATAAATCATTGTGTTTGCTGGTATATTATGGCTGTACGACATTTATCCACAAATGTTTGTATGTCAATGCATCCGACATATACTACAGTCGTAGAAAAAATATCAATGCATAACATAATAGAAAATAGTATAGTCTAATGATAGTTTCTCAAGTGGAAACGAAAGTATGTCAGTAGCATGTTTTAGTAATTTGGTTTCATCTCTCTAAAGTACTTCTCTTGTACAACTTGAATCTGATTTACAATTTCAATCGATTTGAGCTGAAAGCAAACTACAAAAGTAGTGTTTGAAGGGTAGTAAAAGAAAATGTACATAAATGTATGCAAACTATATGCAGGATTAGTGCAGAGAAGGAGAAGAGCGAGCAAGTTATTATGCGACAATATTGGCAATTCAAAAAAAAAAAAAAAAAAAACGATTGTTAAGTTCTATTACAAACTAATCACCACATGAAATGAAATGCGAGAACCATAAATGATGCAAAGAGTGCATTATTTTTCAAATCATTTGGGGTTTTTATAATTCCCCAATATTTAATCAACTCTCAATAATTACAAATTATAGCGAACCATTAAACGCACATGTTTCTGTAGTATCAAAGAATTCTCAAACTGTATACAATGGGCTGAACAATTCCTATTTGTCTTCATTTGGCCTAGAAAACGGGAAGATTATTTTCGGTACGGTTGGATCTTCTTCTTTATTTTTATATACGAGTACTCTTCATTTACACCTAAATTATATTTTTTATACTCAGGTATCATACTGTTTATTTTTTCATTTTAATTTCTCTACATTCTAATCTTAAATAATTCAATTTTTCTTCACAGTTTTGATTTTTGTTATGAATGTTGCAAACAAAAAAAAATACCACCAATAAATTTCTTGTCCAATTCTGAACAGCTCAGAAATATTAACATTTTTAATCGTCTTACAAATTTACCTGCCCAGTAAAAATCCAATTTTATTATTTCACAAGAATTCAAGGATCCGCTAAACTCATTACCTCATCCCCCACCCCGTTTTCCCCTTGGTTCACCTTTTCCCGTGACAAGCAATTTGTTAAATTCATCAAGACTCGCCAGCAGTCACTTGTCTATTTCATGGCCATCTTCATGTACGAGTACAACACAAATGTTACACTGATATTAACTTTAGCATAAAAAGCAGCTTTTAAATTTATTCAACTCCCTGGTTCATTTAATTCAATATTACTTTCATGATTTTCTCAGAAAATGTAATTTTATTTGCCATCGTGCGGCAAAAAAATTTCCGTGATTTAAAAATTATGTCTGTATGCGAGTGTTCTGTGCACAGACATCGTTAAAACGGCAACAATAAAGTACGAATGTATTTAACTCACTTTAGCTAATTATTTAAGTTTCACGTACAAAACGTGCGCCTTATGACTTTTTAATTATACCTTCTGCCTGGTGAAATTTGAGCGCTATCGCAGTTACATCTACAACTGCAAATGCGGAGACAGACCAGACCATGATAAACTTACCTGAAAATAGAAACAAAATGACAACAAATTTAGAGTTAATGTTTTCTTTTCTTTTTTTTTTAAGCATTAAGCAAGAATGAAATAAAGAAAGTGCGTTTAAAGCTTAAGCGTAAACTTTACCATGAATAATATTTAATTAGTAGCATGAACAAAATACCCTGTAGAAAAATAACTAATAAATTTGTTCAAGAATACTCTCAAGGGCAATATAAGGAAGCACTTATTCAAAATAATACCTTTTACAAAAAAATTTTAGAAAATTGATTTTCCGGCCAGTATCGTTTCAAAGAGGTACCTGTGAAATTAGTATATTTTGAAAAAGTTCTTTTATAAAAAAGCCAATGTTATAAATTAATATTATAAATAAAAATATGAATTAATATTATTAAAATAAGAACATTTTTTTAAAAAGGACACTTTGACAGAAAGAAACCTTCGAAAAAAAAACCTTAAAAAATTTGTTTAAATTATCTTTTTAAAGAAAAGAAAAAAGGACGTTTTTAGAAAAAGTACCTTTTCAGAAAAAGTACCTTTCTAAAACAAGTACGTTCTTAGAAAAAGTTCCTTTTTAGAAAAAGTACATGTTTAGAAAAAGTACCTTCTTAGGAAAAAGTACCTTTTCAGAAAAAGTACTTTTTTATTATACAAGTACCTTTTTTAAAAGAAGTACCTCTTTTAAAAACTTACTCCCAAAGAAATTAATTAAAAAACACTTTTTAAGGAAAGAACATTAAAAAATTACTTTTGAAGTTTCTTTAAAAAAATTTATAAAAAATATATTTAGGTGGGCAAATTTTTGTTTAAAAATAAAGTTAAAAAGAAAAAAATTTTCGCTGTTGAAAATATTGGTCGTTTTCTTTTAACAACTGTTTTTTTTAATTGTTATTTAAATTGGCGAATTTTTTTACGCGTTAGTATTCAAACAATTTATTAACTGATTGAGCGAATTTCGTTATTAAATATCATTATGGAGTTAAGATAGCGCGCTGGGTCATTAGTGGTACAGGCTGATGAAATAGTCTTTTCACATACACATATAATGAATGACCATGCCCAGAAATATGTGTATGTCGTTGAGCGACTGTATGTGAATTGGCCGTAGGTTCCAACACGTTATACTTTTTCCTCTGGGTTTACGTTAATGGGCCACAATCAGAGTGCCGCAGGTAAGAAAAATGTACAGTCCACCGGACTCTAGGCTATACTCTACATAAAATGGCGTCGGGCTTAAGAGCGATTAAAAAGAAGCCGATGATGTTTCAATTTAACGAGTGGAAGATACTAAAAATTTACGGTCATGATATCCAACACATCGGACCTATAGTTTTGCGATTACGATGTGTCAAATAATAATGGCATAAATGATATAAATTCTTTTCCTTATTTTATATCAGTCAAATTAAATTGTTCTTCTTTCCATATAAAATTAACTTTTAGCTGCATTAATTAAATAGGTATAAGGTTGGACACAAAAGTTATCTGTTATGGAAGTTAATGTTTATCCCTTCATTAAATTTGTTTAGTTTATTTAATAAAAAATTAAATATTAATTGCTGCACTATTTAACAATATTTTCGAAATAAAAAATAATTTCATAAAAAAATGTGTCTTAAAAACTTGTCGTTAAAAGTTAGTCCGCCTCCCAAAAGAAAAATATTGAACGCATTTGTTATTATTTTCTAGGAAACCTTTTGCACACAATAAAAATGTAAACAAAAAATATTAGCCCAAGGACATTATATAGAACTGCACGCACTTACACACACACACACACACACACTCACACACATACTCGTATTGCCCCAGCAAACTTCAGCAATTGCTCGCACATACGAGCACCTTGAACACAAATGAAAACTTTAATGGCAACACCGAACGAGGTTTCTGCTCTTATATTCTTATGCCATTTTTATGCGAAGCCATTTGAAATTTTCTTTTATTAATTGACGCGTGTCATTTATTAGTTACGGGCTGGTTAACGAGGAAACAAAAACAAGCAAAAACTATTATAACTTTCTTTATAAATGCACACAAATGAATCAAATCAAGAAAAAGTAGGTCTCTGTAACATTTTTACTTTCGGTAAAACTTTTAAAATATTATTTTGTTATTTAACCCCTTTTTAAATGACTTTGTACAGCTCTTGCCTGCAATAAGCTGGATTTTTCTTGGGCTTATTAATTTTTTTTTTTTATTAAATTAACACACACACACACACACACACCAACATATAGACATATTTGAATTTTAACTGCTTTTTCAACCTACATTTTTGGTTTGAAGAGTTTTATGAATTGCTTTAGTTTTCCTGTTTTCTCAACCAACTGCTTTAAATTGCTTTATTTTGTTAAAAAAAAAACTTCATTTTAAGCAAATAGTTATCCTGGATCCAAGGCATGTTTGTATATTTAAACAAACTGGTTATTATTATTATTATAAATGAGCTAAAAAGTTAAACAAATGAGTCTTGTGGGTATAAAATAAATTATAATTGTTGCTGTTGTTACTGCACCGAAGGAGTTGCATTAGATTTCATAATAGATGTTTTTCTGGCAAGGCTGTTGCATAAAAACTCCTTAAAGTGCAATAAATCTCAATGTTTAATGCACGAAATATTGTACAAAAGAATAAAAAAAAGTACTTTTTTAAAGCTTTGATGACACTCAAAATTGTAATCCAAATTTCAAGCAGGTGGCATAAATGTGAGCAAGTTCATGCCCAAAAGATCTACAGGATGGACCAACTTTGACTGACTGATTTGGTTTGCTGAAAATATTTTAATGCTAACAGATTATTTTTTACTAGAGTCATTAGAACTCTTAGAAATACTTCGTTTTCAACAAAAATTTTACAATAATTTTTAGCCGTTTTATTTACAAAACTTTAAACATTTTCAATCTTCAAACAGTTTTTTTTTAGGGCAAAAACCATCCTCAAACATTGAATTGATTTCTTTCTTATTTTTTTTATTTTTTCAAAAGACCTTTTAACAAACTCTTGCCAATGCCTGGATGGCTTTGAAGTCTTGCCGAATAACCAATCCGTCTTATTGATTTCTTTTGAAGGTATTCTCGATTTATGTGAAACTTTCTGCTCTTAATCATGGAATGTTCTTGGATAATAAAAACGAAGTTTTATTTCTTCAAACTTTCGTACAAAATTTATTTTTAATTAAGTTTACTGCAGTATTTAGTCTAAGAATTTATAACTTGGCTCTAAGTCATACAACAACCGAACGAACATGTTTAAAGTTCATTTTATTATCTAACATTTGAATATTTATTTTCTTTAAGGTTCAGGTAAAAAGTTTTCTGCTTGAAGGCAAAAAAGAAACGAAAACCCAGGAAAAAAATATCATTGTGCATAAAAAGTTTGTTGAACAAATTTTTGAAAAAAAAAAAAATGTTCTCTTAAATTTAAAGCAATTATTTTTGTCTTATTCGTTATCCGAAAAGTATGCTACAAATTTGCTCTAACCTCATAGTGTTGTTGGCAGTTTGTTTTAAACGAAATTTATTTAAAGCATACTTTTTGATTTAGCAGCAATAAAAACCAAAATACAATAGAACACATATTCAAGGGAGAGAAACAGACCAAGAAAAATAAAAGTTTAAGCATACTTTTAGGAATACCATCATGCCTTTCTTCATTTACCAAAAGCACTCACTCTTCTTAGTACTTTGAGGTATCTGTGTTAATACTCTTCGTATTGGTATAATGGCATAGTTGAATGACTGTGTTTGAGCATGTGTTCGAGCTTTCTATCTCACTCTCTCTCTCTCTCTATGCTATTAACCTAGAAACCTTGCTTGCAATTTTCTAAAATTCATAGTATTTGTTTTAAATTTAGCGTACATAACAAGTTGAGTGTTGCAGATACTGCCACAACTGTTTTCTATTAGATACAACCAACCTACAAGCACCGACAAGCAGGCACTTCTTTAATAAACAACAGAAACAACAACAACAACAACAACAAAAAACCGAAGAGGTAAGAGGTAAGAAAGTGAAAAAACGAGCAAAATGACACCAGCAGCAGTGTTACAAGTACCAGCAACAGTACATTATTGTCAATGGATTTCATCGATTTTAGTTTGTGTGTGTGTGTGTGTACGTGTGTGTGTTTAAGTGTCTAGTTCATAGAAATATTCAGTCAAACAAGATGCTCGTGCTTGAATCAGTAACAAAATAAAACAGAAAATACACCCCAAAGACAAATTCGCAAGGTGCTCTAAATATGGAATCAATTTAAAGGAAAAATTTATTACCACCACCAGGATGTGATAAAGAATCAAGCAGGTAGCAAAAAACAAAAAACAACAGCACAAAGAAAAAAAAAATTCATTTTGTAAAATTCATAATTTTATTTATTTTTTCTCTAAATTTGTGTCAAGTGTCAATACAAAAACTTTGGTAAATTTCTTAGAGCACTTTTTTTTTTTTAACGGAAATAGATTTACTGAAATAATCTTGTGAACAGTTTCGATGATGGGAGTGGGACCGAAGATGATGGTGAATGATGGTCTGTGAAATGAATACAAAAAGAGGGAGATAAAGGGGCGGGCAGTTTTCTAAGGCAACTGTTCTGGTTAAGACAGCTCAAGAGTTCAAGAAGTGGCATCTCCCAAGGAGTGCCAATATTTATAGTTTATTGGACAAATCATTGTCATCGTGGTACTAATGATTCATGTACATATCGTGTACAGATATGACACGATAGCCAGATAGGAAGGGCATTCATTTCTTAGCATTTTCTTTTCTTGTTGTTTCCTGTTTTCTACTTATTTCTTATAAATTAATTATTAAAGGCCAATTGGGATCTCTGAGTGAATATGTTTTACTGTAGGCTGCATTCGCTAATAAATAAAACACTAGCACTAACAACTTTTGGCGCTTAAAACTTGAAATTAATTTAAAAATTATTAAAAGCTGGTAGAAACTGATGGGAGTGCTAATACAAGAAATCTAATTGCTAAATATAATTACATATTGCCATCAGTTGGCATTAAAAGACTTTCAAAATCAACATTTATAATTGTAAGTTCAACATTTAGCAATATTCCAAGAAGTCTACACATGTTTTTAAAGGGAAACATATTTTCGAAAAAAAATTCACTCACGATTCCCTGTTATTTAAAAACACAACACACTTGAATTTAATAAAACAAAAAATATATCTACATACATATTTAATACAAACGTCTTTTCAAATTGCGTTTGTGGTAACAGTTCCCAAGGCATTCAATTCATGCGCTTGTTAAGAATCATTGAAGCCAAAGCAATTCGAAATTTAACCACCACACAAATAAACAATAAGAAAACATAAACTTTTGAAAGGAAAAAACAAAAAAATAAGTGACTGTATTATTTAGGCCCTATTACAATACAATTTAGTGTACGGAGTACATGAACAGCCAGCCAGTCAACCAACCCTCCACATCTTCGCGTTTCTCGTGTCAAATGCTTACAAGCCAGCATTAGTGTCATTTTTATTTAAAGAGCCAGTCATCATCGTCATCATCAGTGACGGCCATGAACGCACCCTGATTCGATTGCGATTACTGTGTCGCTTCCTAATTGTCAAATATTTTTAAAACCAACTAGGAACTGGATGCCACTTAATGGTGCTATTGTTATGGTTTTAATTTTTCCTTTGTCCTTTTTATCTTTTCCAAGATATATGGCGTGTATACGTAGAATTTTGAATTTTCTATGGCGCTTCCTTTCAGAACTCATTGTCTTGTTTTCTGATGTGGAAGGCATTTCAAAAAGACATGACTTTTTTTGTGTATCTAAATGAATAGAAAAAATATAAAATAACTGCATTTCATATAAAGCGACAATATCATAGATATGATCAAGCATTATTTAAATTAGATATTGATATTAAATAACCATATTATGGTTTATTTCAACAATGTAATAACAGTAAGTAAATATAATACTATTCCCAGTTACCACGTTATGGTCGTAAACAGCTGTACTACAGTTATAATTATTGCCATAACCAAACATGTTGTTGTGATAAAACAGTCATACTATTGCAACATCTAGCCATATTATTGTTATGAGTAACAACTTAAACCTCATTTTTGGGGGAATTTTATTGTAACAGTTATAAGTTTTTACTTAGGGTACATCATTCTTTTGAGAAAATATATATCTATTATTAATGTTTAAGCTGGTTGCTCATTTATGCTTGAGCAACGATCATAAGTATCTTAATAAAGCACCATTTATTATTACATGTGATAAAACTATTGTTGTTGGCAGACAATATTTGTAAATACGTACTCTTGCACTGTAAAACATGAGCCAAAAATTAAAGCAAAAACATATTTCGATGAAAGAAATCAGGCGCCGTTAAAGCGGTTTTATCTAGCTGAGTATTTTCTAATCATATTTTTCATTGGATTTGAGGTGTCGTGGTAGGACTAGAACACACAAGGCTTGTATAACAGTCCGAGCTACCCTTAAGTACAGTATTATGAACTTATATCACACCAAAAATATTCATATTCGTGTTTTCCGTCATTCCTTTAAAGAGAGCTTCATTATTTCGTTTATTAGATTATGAATATATACTGACAGCTTCACAATGATTTGAATATACATATAATAATTACCAAAGTCATTCTTTTTAGACATTAATTGTTATAAATTTGCTTAGATTTTAAAATCTACAATAAGTTTTTTCTTCTGTTTAGTCAAATATGCCATAAAGAATAACGGATAAGAAATTCTTTATAACCTCTCATCTGAAATCATTCTTTTCGAAAGTTTCATCTGTAGTGACATGTGCAACATGCCACTGACAGATAAGCAAATTTACAAACGAATGAGTGTTACACCCTCAAAGAATCAAGCAAAGCAAATTCCTTATTTAAACAGATTATTTCCGTTCTTCAATAGTAAATGATGAAAAATATAATACTTGATTTACTTTCAAATCTATCGTAACTTGCTTTAAGATTTAAAAGTGTTTTTTTCATTTTGCATAAGTCAAATTTTGAGGATTAAATTGTTAAGCTTGAGGAAAAAGGAATGTACTTGGAATAAGAGATCTTCAAATTAGCTGATGCGAAAAAGTATCGGCACGTGTTGCGACTTTGGCTATAAAAGGGCACAAAAGACATCTACGAGTACAATCGTAATTTGCCGCAGGTTATACAATTTGCTTAGTACACAAAAATATGTGTATTTGGTGTAGAATAAAGAACGGAAATTTTTAAATAAAAAACTTATCTCTTTTTATTGGCCATATTTTTTTTGGCGATAAATTTGCGACAACAATTTTCGCTGACGACTTCAGTTTTCGGTGAAAACAAAAATCAAAGTAAAACTAAATTCATGTAAATAAAAGTTGGTCTCGTCGCAGTGTAAATTCGGGCATGAAATTGTATGAGCCTCAATTTACGGCTTCGGGCTACAAAGTATTGACATTAAATTTGCATTAAAATTTAAAGATGTTCATGGCAATAAATAAAATTTGCAAGAGAGTTGTGAAATCTTTAACTTAAAATGTTAAACAAAAACTTTTTCGAAAATGGCCAACGGGGGGAAAAAACGCCAGTGTAAGTTTCAGTTTAAGGGAAAAAAGATCACAGTACAATAATAATAACACTCAAGCCGAAAACAGAAAAAAGTATTTAATAATGGAAAAACAGCCAGCATTGTTTTTTCTACTTTTCATTTTATTCTTTTGCGTTCGGTAACGGACAGCGGATGTGATGGTGTGTAGAGAAAACAACATAAAATTATATTCCTTTTAATGTTTCAATTAAATATTTACCAACACCACAGGTGCTGAAAATGTATATTTTGTTTGTACAACAATGTGTGGAGGGGAGCGGGGGCGGAGAGGATAGCAAAAGAAACAGATTGAAGGAATAAGAAGCACCTATACCTACATTCATACATACATACAACTGTTTGTATGCGTATGTGTGTGAGCAAATAATAACCTGGTATATGAGCAACGTGTAATAATAGTAAAAATAACAATATTAATAAGGATAATGGTAATGTTGCTGATGAGCTTTCGTTATTTTCTTTGGGCCGCAAGTTTTTGCTGTCTTTCCAGAAGCCTCCGAGAAATGTTAAAAATCCTGGCAAATAATATGGAAAACATACATCCACATGTACATCTTCTTACAATATTCCTATATATAAAATATTTATTCGCAAAGAATAGACACCCACACTGTGAAAACGAAGCATTTCAAATTCTAATGCAAACTTTGTAAAATCTTAAACTTAATTTATTTATAAATATAATATGTATTTATGTATAACATATTAACTTAAGGCCTCATATGCCGAGCAAGTTTTAAAAATATTGCTTTAGCAAAACAAAATTAACCACCTTTTAGACACTCTAAAATTGAAAAGAAGCTTTTTTAGCGATACATTTTCTGCATTAAATTTTCGTTATCGAAATTTCTTCTACAGAAACGATAAGCGTTCGTAATGAGATATTTGCTAGCGATAAATGTTGCAATTGATTAGATATTTTTAGTACAAACTTTTTTGGTAAATTTTCTAGAAATAATTTGATCCAGAAAATTTCGATTCTGAAAACGATTTGTATACCAGCACTTTTGTTATAGATAAATTTCCTATAAAATTTTTTCTTTAATTAATAAATTGTTGACTACGAAAAGTCTTCATTGTCGATAAATTTTCACACATAATTTTTTCCACCGGCAAATTCTTTTTATATTGTAAAAATTCTTTTTATCATTAAAAAAGAAAATTTTTTATTTGATTGTAGACTTGAAAAAGTTTTTTACTATCGATAATTTTTGGTTTGTCGATTAATTCACAATGGTGGAATTTGGCCATGAAATATATTTGCCGTCAATAAGTTTTTGTTATCGATAAAAATTTTCTACAGAAAATTATTGTTATCTTTAAATTTTCTGAAGAAACACTTTTGTTATTGATCAATATACTTCAGAAAATGTTTTTTTTTTTTATCGATCAATTAATTATCTGTAAACACTTTTTCGTTATCGATAATTTTTTTTTTTAATTTTAAAAATTTCAGAAATCAATATATGAACAAACTTTTGATGGAAATTTTTTTTTTGCTGGAATTTTTTTTATAAAAATTTGCTAGAGAAAAGAATTTATAATCCATATATTTATGTGGTCGATAAGTTTTGTGTAGAAAATTTAAGTTATCGATTATTTTTCTACAGAAAATCGTTTTATTTATATCGATAAATTCAATTTATATCGATATTTTCGTGGTCGATGAATTTTCTATAGAAACTATTTTTAATCAAGAAGTTTTCCAGAGAAAATATTTGCCCTCAATTAAATTTCTAATAGTTTTACATTCTAATATAATTTTATCAAAATACAATAACAGTCCGTAGCGGCTATTTTTCGTGAGCTTTTAATTTTACTTAAACTCTTTCCGTTTATTATAATTTAAAGACACAGAACTCTTGTTTTATAAACTATAAAGAACATATTACAACAGATTTTACAAGTTGTACTTATCAAGTCCCGAAAACAATTAAGTCTTAACAGAAAACTTAAACCCGATATGAACACATCAGGAGCCATAGCCTTAAAGTGTCTATTGCATTAAAAATATTGGAGATAAAAAATTCATAAAATATTTACATATACAAATGTATGAATGTATGTAGATATTTCAGTATTATGACAAATAAAAATAAGTGTATAAATAATATACACACATTCTTACGTATGTTCATATAGCAGATATATAAATCTTTTGTCGTAAAACAAATAAACGTAACAGAAACAGATTTTCTTTTTTATTTCTGACTAAAAATTCAAATCATGTCTGGGACTTTAAGCACGAAGAGAATAAACACAAGAACAAAGAAAACAGACGTTTGAGGATTATTTCTGCTGTTGTTTTATTTAAAATCCAAGAAATTATATTTATGTAAAAATAATTTTTTATGGTATATCATTTTAGTAATTTTTAAACATTAAAATTGTTATCAGAGGTTTAAGTTTTTGATTACACACAATTGGCTTTTTTTATAATTCAGCAAAATTTTTGTTAATTTTTGATGCAGTTTTAATGCAAAGAAATTTACAATTTAACATAAAGAAATAGTTATTCCCAGAGATGTGTATAATACACTTATACCAACATTTTTTTGGTATGCATATATTTTAAAAAGTTAAGTGTCATGCAAATTGTATTAGTTAAGCTTTTAAAGAAAATATAAATTTTGTTACAACAAATGCATACATAAGTTAGGAAAACTCATCATATCGTGTAGATTAAACGCATCCAACGAAGAAAGTATAGGCGAATAAAGGGATAAAAAAAATAATATGGAAAACGTACGTTATCGGAAACAAATTAATTTTCAGCAAAACTCAAAAGATGAGTGAAGAATAGTTGCAGTCAGGTTTAGAATGGTCCTTCGCACTGGCCGTCGTTGATCTATTGCTCTTACTCTTACCTTCAAGAGTGTTGTATGTCAAGGAACCCCACCAACTGCTTTAATGGAGTCTGGTTCATTCAACTTATAGGCATAAAGTAGCCTCATGTATCGTGGTACCACGTAGTTGGCAATCAATTGCCTCCTCTTCGCCACAGAACCTGTCTGTGTTGGAGATGCCATGGAGCCCAACTAGTTTTCAAGGCGAAAAGATACATGGATGACGTAGTGCTGAGACAAGCTGAGACTTTAATTCGCCAACTGATATCTTTCCGGGCTTTTTAAATGTTCCTCTTCTTGAAATTTCTACATCATCGCTTTAATATATTGAATTAATTTTGATGATTTCGCTTTAACATCGAGCAACAAAAGTTTTTGATTGTTTATACTAGAAAACACTTCCTCTTTTTCGGCAGTTCGTCTTCCCCACGCTGTACAACAGCAGCCAAACTTTATGATGACACAAACACAGACCAAGAAAAATCTCTAAATAATTTGCTGTGAATAAAATTAATTTTATATCTTCTTTTGCGAGTGGCCAAAAAAGTTTTCTTTACTGGCATTTACAGTTGTTGTAGACGAAATTCTTACAAAAATTATTCATAAATTTGTTGCTTAAATAAGCAATAAGAAAGAAACAAGGAAAAAGTCAAAAGTTTGCTAAGATTCTTGATGCAAGTTTAATGTTGCTGCCACAAAAGTATATAATTGTTTGATTGCAGCAGTGCATGTGTTTTGGAGAGTCTTAAATTTGCAAGTTCATTGAATTGATAAACTCACAATTAAATTATTTTGACTACCAGCATTTGGTGAAGCCAAGGAAAAAGCAACACAGAAAATAAATTAAATTTGGTAAGTCTCTATTGTCTAACGTGAATGCAAGGGAAGCTAATTGAAGGAGAAAACTTTGAATACTAAATAACTGGATGACAGAGACTTATGCATCTGTAGTATTTTAGTATAAATAATTTAAACTATACAACGATATTTTTTAAAAGCCCGTTTGAATATACAACTGCTTCATTTTAAGCTTTAAAATATGCTTTAATATTATTCGCAACATGTTTGTTTAGCCCCAAGGTATGCCTCGTTTTAAAACTCCAACAACACTTTAAAACTTTAAGTGGTTTTCATTGCAGCAATATCCTTTTTAATAATTATTCTGGACAAATTTGATTTAAATATTTAATGCCAGTTAGGGAAACATTTTATTGATGAGCTTAAAACCAAAAATCTGTAAATCAATTTCATTTTAAACGCTAAGACGTGCTTACAAACTGGTAAAGAAAAGTTTGCTGAAAAGTTAGAATTAATAAAAAAAAAAAACAAAATTGTCAATGTCATTTATACATGAATGCGTCGTAAAAAAGTGTGACTCAGAAAGCAAATAAGAAGAGAAAACAAATTAGATTAAAAAGTTTACAGGCAGAACACGAAATAAGAAGTGAAAAAGGCACGACAAGCGAAAGAAGAGCTGAAAATTAAAATAAGTGAATTATTTGACAGTTAGTTTTTCTTTGGGTTGTTGCTGCTACTAATTGGTTTGTTATGTGACAGAAAATTCTAATTAAAAAATTAAGCTTAATGTAGAACAAAAAGTAAGAGAAATTGTCCTGTACAGAAAACTGCTGCTTTAAATTGGGAGATATTTTGAGACCGAAGTCAATAAATTTGAAAAGGAAAATGACAAAAACAAAATGAAATTGCCCAAGACGTCAAAAAAAAAACTTTTTTGTATATAAATTAAATTCCATATATAATATTTTGACCCCTTAAAAGTATGACTAAGAGGTATCATGCTGTCACCGCGAAAAAAAATATTATGACATTAGGGAATCTTACCACTTAAACAACAACGAAAACAACATCTTATCGCAATTAATTACCTGCAATAAGACAATTTTCTACGGGTTTTAAAGAAAACTTCTCCCTTATTTCTCACCTTATGCTTTTACGCCCTTTTACCTGACTAATTTAAATTGTTATAGAAAAGAGAAATAAAAATATATTTTTTCGTTTCAAATTGGATTTCAAAAGATTTTGTTTGTGAATAAAATAAGATGACAAAAAGCTATTTTTTTTTAATCAGTTTTAAGCTAAAGTTTTCATCTCCTTTCACCAGTAAGATGCACTCTGTTCGTATTTTAAACAAGGCTGGACAGCATACAGGCATACTAATGCCCTGTATAAGATTACTAGACAAATAAATAAAGTGAAGCAGAAGAACTGGAAGATTTGTGATGATTCCTTTATTAGCAGCCACATTTTTTGGAGATTGATTTTCTAATTGCAGTATTTTAATAGCTTTTCGCACAGTTGTTTAGCTTTTGCATATCTAAAACACTTTAGCATAAAAATGTATGTGTATCGAACATTAACATTAAATTGGTTGACCTAATGGTAACCTGTTCTTCAGTTTCTTTTCTTTCAAAATACTGGCAAGTTCGTCGTCGTGGGACAGGCTCCTAATTTGCCGCTCTCACATTCAACTTATAATCTAAAAATTGCAGTGAAAAGTACATGATAATTAAAGTTTGTAACAGCTGGCAGGTTTGGTCTCGTATTGCACTTTCCCGACGCTTCAGGCCTATGCCAACAAACCGCAGCCAAACGATGCGAGCAATTACTCAACGTTAGCCAAATGTGTGCGGTGCAGTCACTGAAAATTGAATCACTCAAATCCGTGCAGCCGAAACCAACCGATTGTTATGACTTTTTCTTCCAACTTGTTTCATTCCTTTACGTTTTTTTGTTTTAAACTTAAATAAATTATTTCCCTCGGCCAAAGTGGGCAAATTTAGCTTCCAATATCGTATCTTAATTCCAAAGACAGCAAAATAATAATACATTTCAATTTTCATTTAATAATTTTTCCTATCCTTTTATTGTCATCCAAAGCAACTGGCTGCTTAATTGGCTAACAGCAATAAGTTTTAGAGTAAAAAATGGCAAAAACAAAAAGAGATATTCGGTAAAAGCTATGCCAAACTGACTCAATTAAGCAAATATTTGCTGTGACCAACTGTTACTTTAACGCCCTTTTTCTAAAAAAAAATTAGAATATTAATAAAGGAAACAGTAACAGTACCCCCCCACACAAACATTGTTAAGCTAAAACCTTCCTTTGGATTTTTCCTCTTAATCAATATGGCTGGAAGTTGTAAAAAAATTTTAAGAAATATTAAAAAAAACCAAAGAGTTGCAGCGTAATTAAGTCTACGGCATGCTGGGTTAATTTGTACCATATAATTTTTCTCCATTTGTTCGCTGTGCGATGCTTATATCTATGAAACTGTGAAGACTATAAATTTTTTTCCCTCCTTTTTTGTCTTAATCCTGAGGAGAAGATAATTAAAGCAAAAAGGCGAGATTGAAGAAAGTGTTTGCGATAAAGTATGCAACAAAATTTGTTATTTTAATTAATATTTCAATTAAAGCAAAGCTAAAAAAGGAGAAAATTGTTATATATTGCTAATGTATGTATATATACATATTTTCAAGCCTAAATGTAGGCAACAGATATTAAGGCAATATTAATCATTTATATATGCAGCGTTTTGAGGGAAGCAACGCTTTATTTTAATGAGTTTTCTGCATATAAACGTCTTTAAGATTGAAAAATTAAGCCTAAAGAGAAAATGGAAATTTTTATGCCACAGTTTGTCTGTTTACTTCGTTAAACAGCGTCAGAAAAAGACCTGAAAAATTAATACACAGCATAAACAAATAATTCGAAACGGGATTAAAAAAAAAAATTCTGTGAAAAATAAAAATATATGATGCCTTGTGGGGTTAAACAGAAATGAAGTTCAGAGGAAAGTATAACAGCGCGGGAACGTGCCTGACGTCGAGAGATGGTTTTAAATGGAGGCAACAATTTTTTCTCACGAATAAATTTTCAGGGCTTTTCAAGAATGTTTTTAAAAAGTATCTACGTTTGATTATGCCCACAATATGGTGGGGTAATGTGGGGTATATCTTTGTATACCATATGGCTAAAAGACTAAGTACAATATATTAGTGGGAAGGAGGTGTAGCCTACTTCAGTCCTGTACAGCTTTTATTTTCGGCAAACAATGTCAACCTTTTATATGTATTTCTAATCTAAAACTGAAACTGAAATTTTATTGCCAAACATATATAATTGCTGTACGGCTACCAAATAATGACAATGACATAAATTGCTTGGATTTTTATTTGATTTTTTTTTTTTTTTTTTGGTCGAAGATCTTTTCTATTTCAATGCTTTTTTGCCATAGCAATGAAACTGCTTTAATGGAATGTCTTGGCCCGTTTTTTATGCTTAAAAGACAAATTAATAACCCATTACTCTTTGGCTTAGTTTTGCACTCGAAGATTAATTGCAAGTGAGCTTTTTTTTGTGCTGCTTGAAAGTCTCTTTTGATAATAAAATAAAAATTGTCAAAAAATACAGATTAATGATGACAAAACAACAACAAAAAAAAACCCCTAATAGAAATTGTTTATTTTGTAGTCAGTATTGATTTATGATGTTTGTCATGAAATATTGAAGTTGAAAAAATATTACAAATCAAAATGAACACCCCACCCCTAACAAGTCGAATTCAGAGCAGTGTTGTTGTACTTATTGAAATTTTGACATTCCGTCAGGTATCAGCTGCGCTGCCAGTTTCACCTGTTCCGAACTTGCCTTGCAGCCCAGCACAATAATTTCAAAGAAACTGTTTTGTTTAGATTTTAATACTTATATGATACACTATGGTTTATCAAAAGCTAAATGTTGGTAAAAAATTTCGAAATGCTGGAAAAAAGTAATAAAAATTTCATAATTAAGATGCTCAATTAACTGCTAAGCAGGCCGCTTTCTGAATATTCTTGTTCAACGGATAAAGCATCCGCAGCATGTTGCAACCACACATTTTAATGTTGGCAATATGTATTCAGTATGTAGAAAGGGTTGTCAGATTACAAAATATTGTCAGTAAAATATATCTGAAAGGTCTGGCAGCCCTGTGAGCTACCAATTTTTGTATTACAACGTTGTCAGAAATATCATCGTAAGATATCAATGTTGTCGGACAGCTGACAACGGTGAAAACGCTTGTCGTTGCCACTGCCAGATTCGGCTGAATTCGCAAAACACTAGTAAAGCCTTTAATTTTTTGCTGCAAATGATCTTTTAACCTATTGTCTTATTTTAAAGCGTTTTTTTTTTACTTTATTACTTTTTAAAATTTCTATTAAAATCGCTAGTCAATGAAACTAAAAAAGACAGATTGTAATATAGCAAATCATATGCGAAGCCCTAAACCAGAGCTATTTACTCTTCTCGTAAAGAGAATTTTATCTTATCAAACATATTCTCCGCAATCCGGTATTAATTTTTACTTACCCGTAAAAAGAAAAGAAGAAATACTTATGGTTTATTACGAAACTGACTCTTACACGGTCGTTTTCAACCATTTTTCTCTGGTATAACCTACAATTGTTGTCTATGTGTGTATGTGTGTGTGTGTGTGCGTGTAAGTATGTGCAAAAGATTGCTAATAATAACGGCTCTGCTTAAAATGTGAGAGTATTATTAAGAACTGTAACAAAGTTTGTCCTTTTGTTAATATTCTACATGAAGGAGCACAAGTAAAAGTACTTGAGACTAGTTATGTTTTTCCACTTTTCATTTTTATTTCATATTTGTATAGAATTTCATTTTGTTTTTGTTGCTTTTGTTGCTCAATATTGTTGTTCAATAAGTTGAAGACGAACAAATACAATTCACTAGAACAATATTGCAACAATAAGATCTAAAAGGATTTCAATAATGTTTCTATGACTTTCTAGGAAAGTATTTAACTATAAGAGTGTATAATAAATATAGTAAAATATAAACAAAAAATAAGAAATCAGACATCAGAAATCTTTACACATGTGTTTGAGGACGAGTTTATTCCTATTTAATTTTTTTTTTGATACAAAAAGAACAACAACTGCGTAATTACTTGGAAAAGTTTTCTTTGTTTTTCTTTCAAACTGGAAAACAAAATAAATACTTGCAAAACAAACAACAACATAAACGAAAATCGAGTAAACTTTTATGATACAAACGAATATATCAATAATGCCTTTTATGAACTGAATTTAATTGAAAGTTTCTTGGTTGCGAAATAACACGGGGGGCGACAGGAAGGAAGAAGCGCTTAAAGTAAATATATGGACAAAATTAAACATAAAATGAATTATATGATTATATAGTCAAACTAATTAATATCAATAGTAAAGAACGAAAACTTCTTCACTGGTTTTAAACTGCAGGATGGCATCTTAATGAATTTGAGTGAGTCTGAATATCAAGGTAAAATATTACTTCTCAACTCTTTATAATAGTTTTATCAATTTATATTTTGTTCACTTCCTGCAGATATAAAACACTATTTTCAGACCCCGAAGAAGACCTGAACCTTGGGCTCACTCAGAGACTAATTTTTATCTTCTCAATCGTCACAGAACGTCATCTCTTTATGGATTACTTCAACCCTGCGTACAGGAAAAACTCGCAGAAGGTCAAATATAGTGAATACCGCGGCTGAAGCACGATTATGGTGTAAACTTTATCAAAACAAAATTCGGTATTTTTGTTCAAATTCAGAAGTTTTACACCGAACGTCGCTGCCATACTCTTTATGCCCGAAATTACCAAACAAAACATAATGGCTTGAACCAAACGATACGACGACTTCCTCATCCACTTCTCGGACAGTCACTCGTCAGTTTTTACCAAAACTTTTATGGCAATCCCTTGATGAATTTCCTTCTAACTTGTTCGAACTTTATTGCCTCTCACAAATAAACCAAACATTCTAAACAGATTAAACGATGAGAATATATGATCTGTGCACTTCAAATTTACCTTTTTATTTGAACAGACCTCGTATTAACCCAGCGGTGCTAATAATACTACTGCCTGTTCTAGTGCCTATTTCTTCTCGTACGTAAGAACTTCCTACCTCGACTCGTTTAGTTTAAGACATTCCAAATATCAAAAAATTTACTCAAATCTTACTTCACGTTCGCTTAGAGTTGATAAAAAAAAAACCCGTTTCTTTTTGTTATAATCTTCTATATACAAATATTGTACATAATGTAAAAATTAATCATGTCGTTAAAATAGATAAAAAAACTGCTGCAAATTTGTTTTACGTATCTCATAAAATTGTTTTGCTTTCGGACAGACTGACGCAGAAACGTGAAGAAACTTTCCAAGTCCTCAAACCGTAATTGCTCCGTAATGTCAAACAATTACGATAATCATCATTAAATACGAATAGCAGGCCTCAAGGCTTAAATACAAATTAGGGAACACAGAGCAAATTTGGTACAACAAAATGTTCTTTTCTCATCGCATATACTTGAAGTTATTGTCTTCCTTAGTACTAGGATCTCTTCATCCAGTCATTTGATTTCTATGGTTAAATTTTTTACACAATAGTTTTTTTCCTCGACATGTGTAGTGTCCGTCCCTTTTTGTGGCACAAAACTGCGTTTTTATAATAATTTAATTTGGTTTATTAATTTATTTTGTTTGCTTCATAGACAAACATCAAAACATGCTGCACACAGTTAAGTTTTTATATGTTGTATATTTTTTTTTATATATTGCTTTAGAGGTCTTAACAAAGACACGAAAAAACACGCACAGACACGCTGCCATACGTATCGCAATTACCCAACTAACCACAGTATTTTTGTTTGTATGTACTTGAAATTAAAAGGTATTTTTTATATTCCTCCTCTACTCGATTATATAATAATAATAGTTTATTTGCATTGTTAAATATTATTTTGGAGAAAATAGATTTATTTTTTTTTTACAAATCTCATTCTTAACATCTCATTATATTTAAAATCAGAGTCACGACATCAGTCATTAAAATACGTTGGGGTCCTAGAGATACAGGTGTTGACGGTCTGTGGTTTTAAAATATAGAGTCTTCGTGTTTATCAAAAGGGTACTGTTCCATATTATGGTAAGGGTCCCCCCTCTTCAATATAGGGTCTTCGAAAAAATCCATATAAATATTAGGATGGATCCAAGTCTATCAGTATTCATATTAATAATACGAATATTACTTCCATTGGAAACTTTTTTAAAAAAGTGGCTGCATCTCCGCAAATATTGATTTTATCGCAAAAATAAGCGAAATTCGAAAAAACTCAACTGAGGTATCGATAGTGCTCTTTTCAAATATATTAAAATTATTGTGATTTGAAGAAATTTTTGAAAAAATCCATATAAATATTAGGATGGACCCAAGTCTATCAGTATTCATATTAATAATACGAATATTACTTCCATATTAATTACTGTATTGCTCCATATTGTGATAAGGGTCCCCTATTTTCACTTTTTTTTTATTACACATCTTTATGTATTTGGATTTTATAAATTTTTTTAACTTTATTTGTTAATATAATTCTTACCTATTTTTTCTAGCTTTAAATGCATTTTCAGTGCAAAATTTAAATTTTTTAGGCTTAACAGCGTTCTGCTACTTAATTAACAGAGGTATGTTAACATTGCAGGTTTGAGTCTGAGGTTAAAAATTTTTAAATTTATCTTTACACCCATTTTTATTACAAGGGATTTTATTTAACACTCACTTTAGAATTTCTGTTTATTAAAGCACTTAATGGTTTTTTTTTTTATTTTTTCTATAAAGCAGAGAACATGATCCCTTCATTATAGAATGATGAAATACTTTTGTGGATATTTATTTAGTTTTTTATGATCAAAAAAAGTTATTTATTGCCAAAGGTATATTAAAAGTTTTGAATTTATAATTCTTGAAAAACATGTGATTTTTTTTTGTGGGGGATAAGCAAAATTTTACATGTAATTTTATATACTAATTAATAATTAATTTTGCTATTTTAAAATTGTTTAATACGACCAATCGAAATTCCGCTACAAAAGAGAAAAAGCGTTTTGAAACTGTTTTTCCGTTGCGCAAAGCCAAGAGCCAGCCATTGAACATCAAGAACATCTTAAAACTTAAGGAAAACGAACTATTGCCTTTTCTTCGTTTCAAAAAAGAACATAAGCCAGATAATAAGGAATTCACGCTGACTTTAAGTCGAAATTTGTAGAATAAAACAAGTTTTATTTCACTGGCAATTAATTAGATCATACGAGTGCATAAGCCAGTTGGGTAACTTTGCTTGTTAAATCCTCATGTTGTCCTGTTTAATAAAGTCAGTTTCGATACAATCACGTGCCCGCATGTTTATACAAATGCAATTTTCTTCATGTTTGATGTAAATGTTTGTATTTTAATTAAATGTGTTCATGTTCAGCTTTATTTAAAGTTAATTTTGAGAGTAATTTCAATCAAAATAATTATATTTACCTTAAACGAAGCAGCAATTTCAATATAATTTTATATATTAAAAAAGGGGGCTTTCAAGCCAACAAAACTCTATATGATAGTGAACATTTGCTCAGGTATAAATTGGTTTTACCAAAAACAAGTTTGCAAAAGTTATATTTTCATTTCCTTGTTAACCCCTAATTAGGTAAGGAAAATCTGCTGTATCCAGCACCTAAAGGTAGGCACCAGATTTTTTTTAACAAGAAATTATTAAAACGCTAAGAAAATTTAATCTTTTTGTACAGACAATGTAAAGTTGATTCTGAAATATGAAATATCATATCAAATTTTTTTAGCACTTTGAGAATGGAAAATGCTAATTTCAGACAAAACTCACTCTTGAGCACTCATAGTGGCTGGAGGCTAAGCTGAATATGAAAGAAGGTGCAGTGTGTTGGGATTTCAAACAAAATTGTGATATTTTCACGGAGTGCCTTTTACACAATTTTCACATTCTTACTACAAAGCAACTCACCAATTTAAAACAGCAATTTAAGACTTTTATACAGTTTCAAAGCACTGAAACTGCTTTTATTGTGAATTTTTTTAATATGTTTAATTCTAATAATTTGTATTTTTTATTGATTTTCAATTACTAAAACACTTGGCTGAATAAAATATTTTGCCACTTCTCATAATTTCTATAATCTCTCACAAACACAGTCATACACAACATCGTTTTACTTAAACACCCAAACATAAATAACAAAGTTAATGTCTTAACAATTTTCAGACATTTTGGACGGAATTGAAACCAATTTTATGTGGCTGGCCAAAGCGTAGTAAGAAAAAGGGAAAATATATTTGCAACATTAAATAAATTTTCCCATAAATATTTTATCTCTTTATCGACTTTTCACTTTCAATGAACGTTGCCACAGCTTAAAGAATAAAAAACGAGGAACAACGAACAGACAGACATCTAACCGCAACAAATAGAATTGTGGTTTCTTTGACCAAATGCAGAATCAAACAAAAAATTGTAGTGCATGGGAAAATAATTCGAAAAATTTATGGTAAGGACTAAAGAAAAAACGAAAAAAAAGGATCAGAATCCTTTAAATATAAAAACGTGAGTAGAATTTGAACTCTTCTGCTGTATAGAAAAATGTTACAGCGAATAACCATACCTTTTAGATAAACGAATAGAATAGAATAAATGTTTGTACGAGTACTTAAGCTATTTTGCCAGTATTACATGGTTCAGGATATTACATAAATATACGTGCATGTAAATAGCATGAAATTTTTATTAGATTAATCTGGAGAAATTTTGTTTTGAAGAAACTACAGGTTACTGGGTTTTATTCCTATCTATATACTCCAATTAGGCAACGAGAATTTATTGCAGCCAGCGCCCAAGGGTAGGCAACAGATTTGCTAAAACAATAGAAACTTGCTATTTTGTTGTTGAGAAAATTTAACTTTTTCAGGCAAAAAACTTTAAGTTGTTTTGTAAGAAATAGAAAAAAATCATTTAAAAATTTCTTTCCTGGAATACGGTACGGAAGAAAATTAATCCAATTTTAAGCCCAAATACGTGATAAGATTTTCATTTTCGTAGAACGATGATGAAAATAGAATTTCAACAGTCCATACATATACATACATACATATGTTTGTATATAGTGTTTATTGATGAACTGAATAAAAATAATGAAATGGGATAAAACACGTTGTAATGATTAGATTGGAAAGTAAAGCGCAAGTTGGTGTGTTAAGTTATACAGAAGCAACAACAAGGCTTAACAAAATGGTTGGTAACTTTTTATGGCCGCCAAACGAATCAAATATTTGTTGGTTCTTAGGGAAAACTATAAATTACTTCGAACATTTGTGTAAAATGAAAAGTTTTGTTTTAAGTTCTTCTTGAATACTGTGGGAGGGGCAAACAGCTCAAGATTTTAATCTGCTTAAATTAGGGTTAAACCTATTTGTTTCGGATCTGACAATATCAGCGCATTATCGCCTTCGTGAAGAATGCTTGTCATTGGTCTGTTACCACAAACCTATACGTTCATTGCTACGTTTATATTATATTGAAGTTTTTTATTTAATACAGCTTAATAGCTCTGATATTCAGGTATGTGAAAGAAGTCAATTTGAACATGAAAATGCCATAATTAATTTTTTTTGTTGGAAAAATAAAAGTGCCATGATCTGTTTTGTGAACGTTTTTACATTCGGAAATAACCACTTTACACAAGTTTTTGATTAATAAATTTATGTTATTACATATAATGAGTTGATTTCATAAAAAGTATTTTCATATTCGATCGTTTTCGGTTACACCTTCTCAAGCCCACATGATTTATTCAATTTTTCGATAAACTTAATAAATTAAAATGCTAAATCCTGAAATATATTATTTTATTTCTTTATATAATTATTACTAATTTTTTTATAAAATATAAATTTTTTAGGCTCAACAGAGCCCTGCTACTTAATATGGCAGGTTTGAGTCTGGGGTTAAACATTTTAAAATCTATCTTTACACCCATAACATAATTAATTGCCTGTATTTTTTAAATAGTTGTTAAAGTACGTAGAAATAAAAAGGAAAATTTTTAATGAGATTCTATTGAATTTTACGGTAATTTATTTATGCCCTGCTGAAAGGGCAAAACCTAATTTGGCGGATGTTTAGCAGCTTTCTTTTGGCCAGTTTATCTATCGCTCACGGAAATGAATTTTCCGTCATGTAGCGAATAGATCAGTTAGTTTGCTTTTCACTGGTACAGCTTTTTTATATTCTATTAAAATGCTTTAACACCAAAAAGTTTATTTACTGCAATGCTATGGCATAAACAGAGATAAAACGATGGGAAAGCCACTGGAAAAGTAATTGTATACACAACTCTATTGACGCTGGTCATCATTCGGGGTGATCTCTTTCGGCAGTTCAAACTGTCTTCTTTTTACTGGCTCACACATCCATTGTGGGCAAGCAAAACTTTCAACAAAAGTTTGGTCTAGTACTAATGGTTTGCTACACTTCCACTAGCATCGAAAGAACATCCCGTAATTCTCATATGATTCATAACAGATTTGCGGCCACTTAAATTGTACTCGCTTTCCTAATTCAATGAGCCTACAAAAGCGCCAGTTGTGACACATATTTTCCTGTTGCAATAGATTTGAACTGTAATTATTGTAGTAAAGACTTGAAGGAAAATATTAAAGTCAATAAAATGCAACATGTGTTTTGTAGGATTTCAGCTGAAAAACTTATCCCCCCTTTAAAAGAAAACTATTCAATGGTTTCCATTGGCCCCATCAACGTCTTAGTTGAACACAAATATTGAAAAGCTTTGGGAAAAACTATGTTCTTACAATGTGGGCTGAAAACAAAAACTGCACTTTAAAATGCTTACACAAGCAAAGCGCTTTCTTAATATCTTTTCAAGCCACAGAAAGTTAAACAAAATTGTTTCTGTTCTTTTATATTCGTGAGCAGCATATCATGTTTACATGAGCATCAGACAAAAATCAATTTGTTAACTAAACTGTTTTCAATAGAGAGAACATTATGCTCTAGAAAAGGCACACAACAAACAAAAAGTAAACAAACAAATACACAAAGAAAAACAAGTGGTTAAGGCAGAAAAGGGTTTTTTTTTTAATCTAGTTTAGTTGGTTAAGATTTTTCTGCTGAGGTTGTCTTTGCCCTGCTTTTCTTTAAGTTTGCGGTTTCAGTTCTGAAGATTTTGGTTGCTGTTCTTGTTAAGTTCTGCCTCATCTTTTGAGCTTTTTAATAGTTAATGGTTAAGTAAATTTGTTTGTAGGCTTCAAAGTTGACAAAACTTTTTGTTATCTATCATTAAAAGTGTTTTTTATTTGGCTTTTCTTACAGAAATCGTTACAAAAGAAGCGCTTCTGCTCCACCATTCCATCTTTTTGCAATTATGCTAAGTGCTTTGATATTTTAAATATTTCAATGTCTTTTGTGTAGCATACCTTGAGGCAATTTTTAAAGATGTCATATCGGAAGGTTGATTAGGTTTTTTTAACGTTGTTATTGTTGCCTGATACTTTTATTCTCTTTTTTCTCTTTAGCTACACTTATCTTTTTCTTTTGTAGGCATTTCGCCTCCTTTCCTTTTTAGTGATTGTTTTAAGGCATTTGCGCAAGAAAGAGGCTAAAACATTGAGCAGAGTATACAAAGAAATTAAATTTAATTTCTATTACTGACATCTCGAAGGTCTTTTAGATGAGATGTAAATTAGTTTTAAGAAATTTTTTTGAAAAATTCAATTAAATTGAGTGGAAAAGTTTGTTGAAGTATATCGCCGGCAAAACCTATTACATACGTTCATGGACTCAGAGTTCTGGCCGACTTTTATAAAACCACTGTTGGCAGATAAGTTTGCAATATGTAGAAAACTTTTCCCCATCCATACTCTTTTATTGCGAAGCGAACTTCTACACTCATTTGCGGACCTTCAATTATTATTATATAATAATTGGCGGTAAAAAATGTTCAAGATATAAATTAATTTTGCAAAATTTTCGGTTCATTTGCATGTCTCTGAACATATTCATGTATGACTAATATTAATTAAAATAAACTCATAGAGAAGGAATTGCATGCCGTCAAGTAGACATGTTTGTAAATTAACAGTATCTTCCTTCCTTCTTTTTTTAATGCCAGCTGGTGTCCTGTCAATGAAACAACCATGTCATCGAAAATGTTACACCAGCAAGGTCGAAAGGTCAACAACTTTTATAGAAGCAAAGCAACAACAAGTTACCACCTTTCAAATGTAAAACTACCATTAAGTATATTCATCATCAGAAAGAATTGATGTAAATTATTATTCCACAGCACGAAGACTAATCCTTATTTTATGATAATACGAAATTTAAAAAAAAAAGTTTATAACACACAAATTAGCTGAGTATATAATCGAAGTAATTCTGATGACTGGACATTTCTCTTCTTCTTCTTCTTCTTTTGGCGTTACAGTCCGTGGTGAACCTGGGCCTCAACCAACAAAGTTTTCCAGCTGGCACGGTCTTTAGCCAGCGTTCTCCAATTGTGCACACCAAGTTGGTTGAGGTCCCTCTCCACTTGTGTGCGCCATCGGTTCCGTGGGGCGTCCTCTACTGCGTTGTCCCACAGGTTCGGAATCAAAGATTCTACGGGTCGGAGCAGTATTCTCCATGCGCTCTACATGGCCCAACCATCTTAGCCTGGACATTTAGATATATAATTTTGAAACCTAACAGCTGTCTTGGCTTTTAGCGAACTGCCAGGTTTTAAAAACGCAATACCAATTTTCCACCCCTGGTTAACATTTAGTTTTGTTCTTAAATTATTAAATCAAATTTTGTTTCCGTTTCGCTCGGTTTTCCCAGACTTAATTTACGTTTTAAAAATGCTTCAAATCTAATAAGTGTTTTTCAATGGTTTCACCAGGCTCCAAAAATATTTTATTAATTTGCCTTCACTCGTTAAGATTTATATTTATTCCAAAAATTTTATTAACTCATCGCGTTATAGCGCAGATACAAGAATTAAAAAAGCTAAATCTGTTTCGTTTCTGAATAGCTAAATTCACTTAAACTGATGGGGGGGCCAAATGTGGGCTAAAAGTTGCAAATTGTCCCTCTTACTCAATTCGTATTTCATTAATTAATAAACATGTGCCTCTGCTTTGTCGTGGCAGCGTTATGCAGCGATAAATTCTCTAATTTGTGAAAGCCATTCAGAGCACATTATTTTGCTCAGTCTCAGTTCAAAAACAGCTTCTGTAAACTATTTGCTGAAAGGGAAAATACATTAAGAAAGCCTTGGATCAAGAGCCTAGAGTAGATCTACCTCATACACGAGTAGATGTGATTATACTCTTTATGAGAAATAACGACTTTAAGTTTTAAATAGATAAATATATTTTAGGCGCAGCCAAATCAAAATTCCCGACTGCCACTTAAGTCCTAGTACTTAATTTCTTTAAATATTTTTTGGCTCTTGACACCATCAACTTAAGGTGGCAAAAACACTAAAATCCGTCCATTTAAACTCCTTAAAACCAAAAAACCAGCCTTAACCTTGTGACAGTTCCTGACAATTCTTATTAATGATGTCTGTGTAAATAACTTGAAACATATGAAAAATGTTTGCGGCTGTACACCGAGTTAAGAGTTTTACTTTTTCAAACACATATTAATACCGGCTTAAGAGTACAACAAAATGGTTTGAAGCGTGCTAATGAAGTTGAGTCCTTATCATAATAATTTAAATAAATTTTATATAAGTAAAACAGTCACACAAGCATGTTTCGGAATAAACCGACAATGCAGCTCTTGAAGCTTTAATTTTTTTATACTTCTCAGTTGTGTTTTTAAAATACAGAAATTTGACAGTCATGCCAATGTGCGTAAATGTTGGCTTTAAATAAAGTTTTATTGGCAGCAAAGGAAAGGGAAAAATCGTAAGAAAGAGGTATTGAGGGTACCGACATACATACATACATGTGTATAAAAATCCTGCCTGCATAAATCACTCATACGCACCGACGACTGTGGCCTTGTCGTTTGAGAATGTTTATGTGCCCGACATTAAAGATGTTTATGTGACATAAACAGTTTTAAAATACATATACACTTATATATATATATATATATATATACATACATATGTCTAATAAATTCGTACTTTTATGAAGCAGAAAAATATATGTACATAAACACATGAACACATAATGCACGCATACCCCGTTAAACAACAATTCTAGTGGTTTTATATGTATGACAGGATTTATTTATAAATGATGTGTATGACTGACATATAATAAATAAAATTTCGTATGTGCACTGTATGGAAACACACTTACATATGTATTCATTTAGAGGTTTAAATACATACATACTGCATAGTTTAACACATTTATGACAAAGAAGAAAAGAATTGCAATAAAAACAACTTTCACTCAAAATGTTGTTCTACCAAGAAACTACAAACATACATAAAAATATATATATTTTTCACTTCATACATATGTACATATATTCCATATACATATTTAATAAGATGAATTGATGGCCAAGACAACAACATTTGTAAATTATGATATTTCTTTTTTTGTTACATTCTTGTTTTATATTATTATATATTTATATTTATTGTTTTATATTATTATTTTACAATATTTAGGATATTGTGGACAACTTTTATTCCCTGTTGATGTAGACATTAAAAGTGACAGTGATTTTTCTTGCTGTCACTTGAAGTCTGATTGCTTTATTAACAACTTTGTGGGTGTTATAATGTTTTGCAAGTGAGTTTTGGTTAAGGTGGGGAAACCGGGATAGGGATAAAACAACCAGCTTTTAAACATGCCCCCAAAATAGCAAAGCAAAATAGTGGATTTAGAAATAAAACTTATTAACTAAACAAGAATTCTTAACAGATCATTTGCGCAATTACTTTATATGGGTGTATAAGTGAGAAAAATATTAATATTCGGGCCTCTCCCATGTTGTGGAACTTTAGCGTTCGACATTTGAGCAACAGTTTGGAAATTCTACATAGAGCAAAATATGTGCGAAATATAAACTGGATCTGAGGTGTGAGCACCTCACAGTTCTACCCGCTGAACTTAAAACTATAAATTCCATTTCCATTAACCGCTTAAAATCTAACTGAAAAACAACTTCATATAAAAGCTGAATCTGAAAATTTAACTGGTTCGGAAGACCACAAGCAAGAAAATGTTTTAGAACAGCAAAGTTGAGCAAAAAAGAATTTTGCTCTCCAGCCAAAGAAATGTCGGAAAGACTGCTACTTATTCAATTTCTTTTAGAAATTTTAAAGATTTTTCATCGGAGCCTGTCAGTTCCATAGAAAACATGGAACTATAAACGGTAGAGAAATTTCTTGAGACAAAGATTGAAATCTTAACTTTTCTGAATCCTACAGACGTGACATTGGAAAAAATACAGAAATGGTATAAATTTATCAACATTTGGGGGTTGCTGGCAAAAATCAAATGTTATTTATAGATTTCTACTTTCTAAGGAATATTCCTTATCCCTACCAAAGGATTTCAATATCCTTGCTGTAAAAAATATCCAAAATCTGGGCTCTGGAAGAGATTAATGTTTAAGAAAAATACATAAACGTGTATTCAGATATGATATTGAAAATATTTTTTGCAAAAGATGTTTTCGAAAATCGTTTGTCAACAATTTTTTCTTTTAATTTAATTTTAAAATTTTTATAAAAAACTTCATAGTTTGAATCGTAGTAGAAGCTTTTATTTTTTTTATTAATTTATTTTCTATTGTTTTTCACAACTCTTCAATTTAAATGACTTGAACTTTTGATGTGCATTATTGAATTTAGTCCTTCTCCATTCCATTCTATTACTTTTAATTAAATTTTTGTTCTTTTACGATTGTTTTTTTTTGTTGTGTTATTTTTTTAATTGAAAATAAAAATGAATTTTTTGCTTATTCGCTGTTTTCGTTCGCCAAGAATGTATTCAAAAAATTTCTGTATCGCAGTCGTTTTTCAACATTAAAATGAGGAACAGTTCAAATAAATAGTAAAGGAAAATTAAGTAATCAACATTCATTTTTAAAACACTGCATAAGGCGCTTGTAAAAAACTTTGTTATACACAGTTGTTATTGCTTAAATACACTAGGCTACAAAAAAAAAAAAAAAAAATAAGACACTAGTTTTACCCTTCTAATTATTGACACACGTTTGTTGCAACAACAACATTACAAAATGTTGATTTCAAAGTGGCAAAACTTTGCTTCAGTCTTGGGCTATTTGTATTTTAAATAGAATAGCCAACTAGAGTTTCCGAATATTTTATTTTCCACTGTTTCTATTGAAATGCAATTAAAAAAGAATTTACTTTTCGATAAAAAATATCTCTATAAATTTATATAAATGCCAATAAAATAAAATACGACAATTACCGCTGTACCAGGATTTCGTATTCAACTTAGTGTTTAAATCAAAAACAAATCGTTCATACTTGTGTGGATATACAATAAAAAATGATATTTAAAGAACATTTTTCAACAAAACTACATGAGAGTTTTTAAGTCTGATAACAAGGCAACATCATAATAAGGGAAATTGGGTGCGCATCCGATTACTTTTTTATGTTTCAAACTCCCTTGGATGCCAACAGCTCCAGAGTGAACTCTTTTGTTTTGACATTTCGCAAATATTTCACAAATATTAAAACAGAACGCAGTAAGTACTAAGGACTTAGTCCAGTTTTGTAAAATATAAGAACTTGCTATAGTGTTGATAGCCTTCCAATCCTCTTTTATACCTCTGCTGACAGAGTGCCAGCATTTAGCCTACACCCAGACAACACCTGCTCTCCGAAGGGTATTAATAGGAGCAAGGAGAGCAGATAATTATAATTGTGCTGATAAAATATCATGATTTATCGCGTTTATTTTATATTAGTAGTTTTAGGCGCAAGAATCTGGTGTGTGATTTTAGGGTGCGGAAAAGTTTTTACATGAAGTTGAAGTAATTTCTTTATTGCCTTTTCCATCACCTGTGTCATAATTACTATGACGTAGTTGGGGAATTTTCTTTGCAAGCCAGTGTTTTTCTTAAGCCAAGGCCGTGTTACGCGTCTAAAGAGCTTGTCAGGACTTTAAATAGAATTAAAAATACTCGCAAAGTGTTTACTTTCTTATAGGTTTATACATTTTGTTCGCAATTTGTTTTCAAATAAAATCTATTACTTGCAGCTATAACTTTTTCAAGAGAAATTTGTTTCGTTCCTTTTATTCGGAATATTTATTCTTGCTTTGGTTGTTGGTGTTATTTATTAGTCTTTTCTTCCTGTTCGTGTGTTCCTCTATCATTAGCAATGGCGTAAAGTAGATTGTAAAAGTGTTTTACTTTAGGATTTTTAAAGGCGTTTTTTTTTAGAAAAGACTTTAAAATTGTAAAGAGCTGTTTAACTTTATGGTAGATTTATGTTAATTGTAACCTTAAAAAAATATCGAGTTTGCATGAAAATGGATTTTTGTTTTCTTTTGCTTAAAACATTTCTCCAAAAGGTGGCTTCAAAGTTTAATGTTCAAAAGCTCTATCAAGGTGAATGTCGATTGTAGATGAAAGAAGATTTTGCTTTAAAAAAGGCAGTAAAAAAGTTGGTTAGTTTTGGCTTTGAAGTGGCGCATGAAAATACAATTTTGTTTTTATAGTCAAAACTGTTTTGCGAAATACAATAAAAAAGTTTAGAGATTTATGCTTTAAGAAACACGCGGAATAGAAGACTTGGCAAACAAACTATAAAAACCATAATCATAATTTCTGTCCATTTGATACAAATTAGTAAACGCAGAAAGCGCTCTCAAAATGTAGCCATTTGATGATTTTTGTAATAAAGAGTCATCATCGTTAAATAGTACTTTTCACTATTTGCCAGAATTAAAATTAGTGTAAGTCATTTGTTAGCTTTTCGTTTTAAAAAAGGACGAATAAATCTGATATTAGAGATTGCATTACATTTGACGCAAATTATGTTTATTCCATGTAACAAATGACTTAGAGCTTTTCCACCAAGCTTGAGCCGATCCATTAAATATGCACCGATAGTTATCAACTTGTTTTCAGTAAAATATCTGTATCATTTAGATTTCAAACTTATTTCAAAAGGAAAACAAATAAAGATATGTATGTATGCGATGAAAGCTTTTGTCTTTTGACAAAGACCGGACCTCTGGACTATTGGACAAACACTCTGCCAAGTCATCCATATTGGCACTGTGTCATTTTTTGGATAAATATTTTGTGCAATCATTGCACAGGCTGCAGATAATATTTTAAGACAGCAACGACATGAAAATCATGGGATTATAGTCTGCTGAAGAAGAAGTTATGTAGTTGTCCTAGTTTTAAGTTCCGTGTGTCATACATATATTTTAATCGTAAAGATGAAACTTAGAGAACAAACTGTCCTCATCGCCGATGGCCACATCTAATTGTTTTAATAAACTAAATCTAGTTATATTTTAGATTCAAATTTAAGAGGGAAATTAATTACAGAACATTTTTTCAAACATATCCACATTTTTTAATAATAAATATATTTAATCGAAATTGGGGGAATCCCTGCGTGAATAAGTGATTATGAAAAATGTTGACGCCCGAAATTATGCTACACATTTGGTATTAATAATGTTTTTCTGCCAGCAACTTTGTCTTGAAGAACGGCTCCCGATTCATCGTAATTATTTCTTAAGTGCGGTCAGAATTGCCACTGTTTGATATTCAGGAGTTTGACGAAATCATTTATTTGCCTATTTCCTAAAAATGTAGTGGTCCAATCTTATAACGGCTTTTGGGGTCATAGGATTTTTTTTAACTACTATGACTTTTAATGAGGAAATATATGAAGAATTCAATACTGTTTTTGGAACATTCTGTTTATAAAGTTACACGAAGAAAGTCCGTTTTAACACCCCTTAGAGCGTTCCGTTAATGGCATTTTGTGTATTAGAAAGGTTGACAGTATCGGCAGCTCTAGATGTTTCCGGAATCAAAATTCATGTGAAGGTACTTATAAAGCTGTGATTTGCTGATCGTTAATTTGTACGAAGATGACAAAACAAAGACACAGATAAGGATTTGCTGTTTATTGCTTTTCGCAAGAGCTCTTTACTTAGAGCTTTCGAATTTTTTACCTTTAGGAAGTTAAATTGCACAAAAGACCGGCAAAAAAACGAACCATAAAATACTTATGCTGCAAAAACTAAAAATATCATCTACGTTTCATATTTCTTCTTTAAACACAAATTAAATTTCCTCTTATCGCCCTCTTCGTTATTGAAAAATATATTTTGTTTCTCCGCTTATTTGTTTGTTTTGGGCCATAAATTATAATAAAGTGATAATTTATGTTTTAACAAATTGTGTGTGTTTTACTATTTAAGTGAATGCGACCGGCAGAGATAAAACAAAAAGTTATGCCAAATGTTAAATATGTTTGTTGGTGTTTGTTTTGCTTCTTTTTTAATCTGTGCTAATAAATATATATTTAAGTTTATCTGTTGTGTTTTTGTTCAATTTGTTTTTGTTTTGCTTAATTATACTCGAAAATATATATTATTGTATTAAAGTGGAAGGCGCCTCAAAATATGCTTCATTTAAGGTAATCTCTTAAAATCTAAAACTATGCTACGCTTTTAAGTTTCGCTAAGCTTGTGTTTTTTTGCGTTCAAACGTTTCCTCTTTTAATTCAACTTGACTTTCACAGCAACTCAAACTTTTTCTTCTTTAGAAAAACATGAATCAAATCTCACGTTGACATGACTTTTTCACAAGTACAAAAATACTTTTTTATACGGGCTTCAAATATTAAGAGAAAAGTTTAATTTTTTTTCTTTTTGTTTGACTTTAGCAGAGTATTGATATTTGTTCTAAGAATTTCTTTTTCTTCGTTACGGTGCGTGATGATGTTTCTGCTTAAAACGAAACTTATTCTGTTCAGACAATTTGACACAGTCTTTTTACGCAACGCAATGTACTTGTAAACCCACATCATCATTTGTACTCCTGCACTAAGTTTTTTTTTTTGGTGTTTTTGCTATTGCAGAGTGTAAACACTTGAAAAATAAACAAAAAGAAAAAACCTCTAAAGTAAAGAGAACGATTTTTTCGAAAGGCCTGCTGGTTGAATTTTAAAGAAAAAATAAACTTTGTCTGCTGATAAACTTTTTCTCGGTATTTTTTTTTTTACGGCAGGCTGAAGCATTTCAAAAATTTTATTTGTCGTATATACTTGTTACAACATAAGGTGATTTTTTCTCCTTATTTTTTGTGCTTTTTGCATGAGTAACACGTTCGCCAGCCATAAACTTTTTTTAAAAAGATATTTGGATTTTTATTTATGCCACAAAGTTACCTGCAGATTTTATACCATAAAAAAGAAGTTTTTCGTTCCTTTTTCTTCTAATTTTGTTTTATATATTTTTCCTGTTCACGAAATTTATATAATTTTCTTGCTGGGGTTTTTCTTCATTTAGCTCAACTTTAGTTGATTCTTTCGTTTATTCCGTTTTATACCCGAAAATATTTTTTCCTAGTATTTTTTATTTAAAGTTTTTAAAATAAAAAAACATATAAAAAAAAGTTTTGTAGTTTTAAGTTAAAGTCAAGCATGTTCGTGTTGTTAGTGACACAGAATAACAGAGATGACATAAACGTTTAGGGCGCAGTACGCCAGAAAAGAAACCAACAGAAAATAAGCATCTCAAGCAAAAACACCATTTGCTGGTCTTATTTTTCTTGTGTAAGGCTGGTTTTAAAATTGAAATATATTCAAATAATTCTTAGTAGAATTGTATTTGGTTCATCGCACAGCGCCAGTTCTGGTTACTAAAAGTGGCTCAGTGGGACCATTACAACAAAACCGCCGCATTCATGCCAAGAAAGTTGCTGTTTTATACAACAATATGCACAATAACGTTGTGATACTTCAAAGACGGGCGTACTAGTCCAGTTAATTCTTTGTAAGTGTCTTTTGAAATCATTACTTTGCATTTTGCACGACAAGACTTTATCTGGTGAAACTACATTTGGCCGCCACACATTGGCCCTTAAGTATGTAAAATACCAGTTTTTTTTTATGCATTTGTTAAACATTTCGACTTGTGTGATCTATGAATATTGGATATCCTTGCAGTCCACTCAAATTATAGGTGGCACAACAAGCCCAAACAACTGAGCAATTTGCGTCATATAGTAAAAACTTCTAAATTCGAACTTCACGTGTTTTTTTCAAACGCTCAACCTGTGAGCCGACACATAAAACCAGCAGTTTAAAAGGAAAATATGAACATGTTTTTCGTTTATGTAATTTTTTTTAACTGCCTGTAAATTGCTCGTTTCATGTGCAGAGATCACCAAACATGCTCCTCATTAATGTTCACGTGTAAGTAGTATTATTCCCACTGACTGTTGGGTTATAAGGTCCTCTATATAAAACGAGAAAACAAGGAAGAATATATTTTGATTTAAATGTGTGAACAAGTCAAACCATATTTTTTCAAAGCTGAGTTTTTTTTTGTTCTATATTGCAAAACCATTAATAAATAGGTGTTAGGGTCTTTCTATATCAAAGTAACGATATGCTGAGTTGTTTTTCCTCCTTATAACATCCAAACAAAGTATTCTAATGTAAATGTAATGTTTTCGTTAACGTCATAGACGTTATACTGATGTTTTGGTTACACGCTGCAGTAATTACGAGTACCTCAGGAAAATATTCGAAAAACAGTCGTACCATTATTCGAGCATAATTTAATTGCTGTGAATCGAAGTTCAAAGTTTATCCTGACAACATCAAAAAACAATTTGGTTTATGGGAAAAATTTCTATCATGAATTTTGTAGTGAAAAATTCATTGTTCGCCGCAGTACAAAACGACTGAGTGTTACCAACGTGACTGTCTATAGAACATGTTTTCACTCAGTACTCAAAAATGGTTTAGAGAACCCAAAAACACTGACAAATAGGGGCGAATATAAAGCTAAAAGTCAAAGCAGTGACATGTATAAAAAAAACCTGATCCTAAATAAATATTTAACAAATTTTATGTTCTTCAGTACTTTGATGCATGTCAAAATCAGCTGGAGGGTCTTAGAAGATATTTATTGGCTACAAAATAGAGTGGTAAGATATAAATTTTTGTTAAGACAACACAAGTTATTAAGTAGACTATTTGCCAATTAATCTTAAAAGAAGTGTTTCCACTGTAAGAAAAACCCAAACTGTTATTTTTTATGAGTATTTTGAATTCAACTGATTTTATAGATTAAAGGTTTTGGCATACATTAATTATTGCTGTAAGATTTTATATTCTTTTGATGATATCGGGAAGCCTAGAGCAGGTCGCAAGCGACAGAGTTTTTAAAAACCCACCCATTAAGAATTCAAATGAATTAATAACTAAATAAAGTGGCTGCCACCTTTTACAACGTCTGTTATAGTTGTTTTGGAGATAGTTTTTGAAAAACTGAAACATTTTCATACGTTTTGTAAACAGTGTAAAATATGAAAGAAACGGTTGTGTATTCTGTGCAGAAAAACTGGAATTTTCTTTATTTTTTAAGTAAAGAAAATCAACAACAACCCCCAAAAAAAAAAAAAAAACAACATGCTGAAATAAAGTTTATTTGTAGTTTGTTGAAGAAAAAGAAGACAATAAGAAATAAACTCACAGCACTCAGATGAATTGGGAAACATTTCATAAGCAATCATCTATATAGTATATAAAATATATCTATATACCAGCACATCTATGACATACATATACATTCGTATAAAGGAACTTGTTTCAAATTTTATTAGTTTACAATTTTTTCTAGCTTCAGGAACACACACGTACATATTTAGCTTGAAGCGAAAGACACATACACATGCCTTCCCGTACAGACAGATACAATGGGCAAAGCTTAGGATTCTATTCTGAGATATTTTTAAGGAATAGATTTGCTCAATTTGTTTAGAATACGAGGAAATGTTGTGAGCACCTGGTGATCAAAAGCGTTTCACTTCGTGGCAGAAAGTCAAAAGAATAAGAAATAGAGAGAAATAGAGAAATGGGGATCCCCAATTGTCTTTTAACAGCATTCTAGAAGTTATGTTTTACGCCATGATTAAGTAAAATATATTGACTTTGGCGCGAAGAAAAACTAGTTTATTTTCAACAACTTTTGATGCATTCGCCTTTCATGCGTACAAACAAACAAAAAGGAACAGGAAAAACTATTTCAAGATTTCTCAAACTAAGTCAAATATATTAAAACTATCAACTTTTTGCTTAAGCAGAGAAACTAGTTTCTTCTTGAATGTTTAAATCATACAAAAGACATAAAATTGTCTATATAATGAAAACTTAAAAATTTGAATTTCATATTTCTTATCGCAAGAAGCGCACGTTGTCAGAACTTGTAGTATTAATTTGAATGAAAGTAAAATTCTCTTAATGAGGGGCAGTTGTGAAGACACTCTAAAATTAAATCCAGCCAAATTATCGCTATTAAGTATCGCAGTAACTGACGATTATTGTTTTTTGGTTCTTTATTTAAAACAGAAAAAAAATTTATTGAAAAGTTTTGATCATTTTCTTTAACTCAACCAATATTTAATTAAACCGCCACCAAACAGCCAACACACAAAATTATAATTATGGTGTTTGTGCTGGCAGAAAGTATCATTTAAACTCGTACAGCGCCAAGTAAAAAGCTGTTTATTATAAATGAAATTATCATATTTGGAGTTACGTGAAGGCATAAACTAATTTAAATGCCAGTTAACCTATATTTAGCCACAACTCCAACAGAAATACGGAATACGGCAAAAAAAAACCAAGTGATTTAAATCTCATTTTCAATTCCACTTAAACCCTATAATTTAAAACATGGCGCAGGGTTTTCCGTTTCCTTTTTTCGCGTCCGCACAAGTGTTGGTGTATAAGTAATTTGAGTGTTTTTGATACAATTTGGTGTAGTAATAAAACATTTTTTCTTTTTGTACTACGAAACAGTTTCGTTGCTTCATGCGAGTATAAATTTTTGGTGCTCATGATTTCTTCATACGGAAACATTGTACAATATAAACTGTTCTGACCTTTTTTTTTTGTTGTTTTTGGGTTTCTTTGGGCCTTTTTTGCAATTGCTTCCTTTGGTGTTAAAGCTACTTTTTTTTTGGATAATTTTTTAGGGGCTTGTTTTGCTTCTGCTGCTTTCCATAATTTTCGTGTTGTAGAGTTTTACCAGAGTATATCCGTTTGCAATCATTATTACAATAAAAGTTTGTATGTACTTATTGTTTTATTTTGTTTTTCTACAGTTATTTCGCAGACACAAGTGATAATGTTGGTAAAAAACACAGTTACTTTTCTTTAATGCTGAAAACATACTGGAATATGACCATATGAATATGTGAACCGACAGACAAATATTATGTTTTGCGCTCCGGAAAGATATTAGGTTTGCTGGGGGCAAACAACATTTAAACATGGATCAAAAAACCTTAAGAAGTCCATTAAGAATTATTGTCGTATGCACAAGTGTTTACGGTATAGGACAAAATTACTTTACTTGGAAACATTAGGGCAAGGCTGGATTTTTGCATTCAAAGAAATTAAAGTGACATATTGCCAAAAAAAAAAAAAAAAAGTTTCTATAAAATCTCCAATTTTCGTTCTTAGAGCCGAAATTACGCACAAAAGTAGGCTGCCGGTCGCAACGCATTGCCAGAAACGAAAACTGATTGTATTCAGCATTTCAATTTGATGGCGGTTGTTTTCGAACCTTAACAAATTTAACAAATTGCTCACAATTCTGGAGAACAATGTGTAAATAAAACATTTTGATTTCTTTTCTAACGTGACCAGTGTACGGTACTGACATTGCAAATTGCAAGTTATATTTTCATTGCAATCATTGTAATTTTAAGGTGATAATCAAAATTAATAATAATAAATGAAAGGGTCAAATCTGATGGTTATAGGCCGTGAGGAAGGCGAGCAAAGAACGGTAATAAATCATGTATGACTCAACAGTGCAGTTGGAGATTATCGTTGTGTTGCTTGTCTGCCTAAAAACATCCACTGCGCTAACAGATATTGTTTCTTTCCTAAAATAATCCTAAAAAAGTCCGGTTTCCCAGTGAGAAGGCCAGGTCTGAAGTTTTGGTAAATGAACGGCCCTGGTTACCCTGAAGGTAGTGACAATATCAAAAACTAAATGCCTTTTTCATGCAAAATTAGGTTCATGTTTTAGTAGTTTGATTCGTGAATCCTTTACCAATTTAGTCTTACATATGTTTTATTTGCTTTTCCTATGGTTTTATAACTATAACTATCTAAAGGATACTTTTTTCTAATCGCTAAAGTTGATTTTCCTTCTAAGCGTCCGTTTTTTGTTTTTTTAACGAAACTGTCAAAGAGCAAATAACACTTGATGATCAAAATCACTGTTCGGTCATCCATGGCAGAGCGTGGACGATACATGGGCAAGAGCAGCAGTCTACATCAGCCAGATACACTGCAGGACATGATGCTCACAGCAAATGCGCAGCTAATGGCACTCCCCAGTGAGCGTGACATGTTGGAAAGCATTAGTGCCAGTGATAGCTAAACTCGACGAAACAGAGCGACCTTCAGCGGCGAATATTAGCGTTCGATATCGTGAAACAAGCCATTTGCATGAGTTATATTTTTAGTAGCCAAAAAAGTTGCATATTTCTTTTTTTCCTTCTGCGTTCTGTGCGCTTCATCAAATGCCTGATAGTTAATTGTAATAGTGAATTCATTCCTAAAAACTTCTAAAAGAAAAAGTTCAGCAGAAAAGCGTGATTTTTGCATTTCCACTCTTAAACATAATTGAAATTTATAACCGGTTTTAAGCCCCCGCCAAAGTTTTCGCTGCTCCCTATTCTTTGCCACAATTTTATGTACAAATAAATTGTTTTAATGTTCATTTGTATTGTTAATGCTGTTCTCCTTCAATTTTTGCCACGTTTAATGTCGATTTCCATTTACACTCGTGCAAAAAAAAAAAAAAAAGAAAAGGAGGAGCACAGAGAGAGACAGAGAAATGTTGACAGTGTTACAGTTTTTTCTTATTTGCTTAAAACACAACCATTTCGTAACATATTTGCATATTTCCTTCATCTGTATTTTAATGCTGCCAACGGTGGGAAAGTACAACAACAATTGTGTGTGAGTTTTTCATTTTAACGGTTAATATTGCAACAGGATGTTGTAGAGAGTGCAAAAAGTTTTGTCCTTACAGCCAGTAGTGCTTGTTCAAGTTGAGTGGAAATGATACAGTTTTTGCTAAACCCTGTCTTCACAATTCATTATTTTGCAAATGTTGAAAATTTCTGCTCTTACTTGTACCAGTGTTGTCGCCAGTGCTTCTGTGTTTGGTGGGTTTGATATGTTGTTATTATTCTATGAATTTATAATAAAGGCGTATAACAGTTCGGTTGTTATACTTTTCAATTTGTTTTTATTTTAATATGATGTGTTTTACTTTTCTGTTTTTTTTTTTTGTTTGTTTGTTTGTGAAAATGGACTCTAACAGAATATCATCAGACATAAATTTTATTTTAAATTAATATTGTGTTTTATTTTTTTAATATATTCCAATTCAAAAGCTCTTGAGGTGACAAACACGAATGGTTTGCATGATATTTTCGACATGCATTTATGGTTTTTAAAGTCAAATATATGAAAATAAATAGATTCCAATTTTATCATAAGAATACATTAAAGAAAAGTGGAAATGGTGTATTCATAAGTTTGTTAAAGAAATTATTTTATAAACTTGTATAAGTATTCGCCACACATCAAACAGATACTTTAAGAGTGATATTATCAAGAAGAGGAAGAAGAATTAAGTGTAAAGAAAAGTGATTGTTAGATTCTTTTCTGAAAAGGCCGTTAAGTGGTACAAAGTAATTAATTATTGTGTTTGTACAAGATAAACATATAAGGGATAATAAATGATTCTGTGGTTAATAAAACTTTCTGCCACCTCTTTTAATTGTTGTTCTTCATTCGCTAAAACAAATATCCGCCATTAAAGCACCATATCAACAGCAATCGGTTACATTAATTAATACAAACCGTAGAAGATATGGAACTACTACACAACGAGGCCAGCCATACACTTGTATGTTGCTAGATGCCGGCTCGAGTTCACAAAGCAATGAAAACGAGTTCGCGTTCATATCGGGTCATTGGTGTTATGTGACACTACTTTTAATATACATACATATATGTACAGAAAGCTCTTTTAATTTTTTTACAGCAGCGTGCAGTGACGAAAAATGGTGTAATCATATTTCTTTCTAAGCAGGTTAGCAGTTTTACATGTAGCACTACTTTTTGAAAACTTCGGAAATTTGGAAAAACACCAAACTGGATATGTTTTACAAATGTTTGAAAATAACGCTCCAGTCGAAACACCATTGAGGAATTATATTCAATGAATTATTCAACCCAGTGTAAATTGTTTAGCATTGATATAAAGTAAGAGCGGAGTTATTTTGCTCTTAAATTTCATATGTTCCATACAAAACTGAAAAAATTCAAACGAATTTTTTATTGAACCTAAAACCGCATAATTATGCAAAATTATTCGCTATACGATTAAAGTTTCTTAAAGCCAAATATATTAGTTTTTCGAATTTGGGATATTGAAATTTTTTTTAAATCTTGGGATAACATGATTTCATTATAAACTTATATATGTATTTACTATTACAATATTTTTAATAATCGATATTCCAATAAAAACTTTATAAATGTACGAATAAATATCTGAATTAGTATTCGAATGAATATTCGCATAAATATTCGAATAAATATTGGAATTAGTATTCGAATAAATATTCGCATAAGTATTCGATTAATATTCGAACACATATTTTAATATATAATAGAATAGGTATTCGAATAAATATTCGAATAAATATTTATAGCTATAAATTCAATTTGAAACACTCTTCACTTTCGAGGCAGCCGTTTTCTTAATAATCATTACTTCAATTTCTTTCATATGACTAGAGAAATATCGAATTTCCAACACAGCAGCAGACAAACATGCAAGAAACGAAGTCAGGTAAGAATTATAGCCTACGGTCTTTAATAAGAAACATGACTGTAAACTAAACACACCTATCGGGCTGGCTGGCTGTACGAGTGTGTCTATCTGTCTGTCTGTCTGTCTGTCTGTCTGTTTTTCTGTCTTTTTCCTTGCCTTAGTTGTCTATTCATATGACACTTGCACACGTTTGTTATAGTAATACAACAAAACGCGATAGACATAATGGCAGGCAGAAAATATTTCAAATAGATTAAAATACCCAAGAACACATGCATGCCTGCCTTCATAAAAGCTAATAAAGTTGAATTAGTATTGCCAACTCTATGTGATTATATGTGTGTATGTATGTATATAAAAATGAATGTTAGCTGTGTAATGGTTTGTACATATTAAATGTACGATGATGGGGCACTGTTTTAAAAACGCGTAAATACGGGAAAATTTCCTCAAGTATTTTTGTCCTATATTTATAGACATGAGAATATGTAAATACGTATAAAAACATACAGAATTATTTAGCATTGCGGTCTTGTCTATGTACATACATACATACTTGAAGCACCATTTAAGAAATGAAGATGTTAAAAACAAGAATGTTCGAAAAACACAAAACGATAAAAAATACTTTTAACGATGTCACTGTATGTGCCAAGGAAGGTGTAAATATGTGCTGTAGAATGTGCATGGATTTTTTATGGAATGTGCTAAAGTGTTTATTGAAGCGTCCTTGATAATGTATTTGTAAATGTTGTCAGTTAATGTTTGTTATTTTTTGTTTGTCTGTTCTTAAATGGCTTACTGCTTTCCCTAACAATTGATTTGCAGGTGTATTTTGTTCATACGAAAGCATAAAACGCTTTTGAATATAAGTGCATATGTGTAAAGCAAAACAATTTCGATTAAAAGTTGTATAATAAAATCTGTAATTTTAGTGACCAAATAGTTATAAAAGAACACCCATGTCAATGTTCGTTCGTCTTAGTTGCACCGAACTGTATTGAAAACACTAAAGACTTTAGCAAGACAAGCCGTCAAAACGCTTATGGGTTGTGTGTCTTAGCGTTTTTAACGCAGAATCTGATTTCAGATATCGATAAAAGCATTAAAAGCAATTTGAAACTCTAAGAACTTAAGATTAAGACTCAAATTGCTTGTTAAGAAACAGCAAGAAGAAGTATCGCCATTACTAATCATATTATTTCTATGATCAATTATACTCGTATAGACATGACTAATAAGATTACTTGAACACGAAAAGGATGGTATAGAGAGGGGGAGTTTTTGGAACGTTGAATAACAAACGGCTTAAGAGTGTTTAGAAAATGCTGCGGGCTCATGAAGAAAGTTAATTTATACCGTATGTTTTCATCAGAAGCTTTTGCGTTACGTCAGGCATTATGGCGCTTTCTTTTGTTTTCGTTAAGAATTATCTGACTTCAAAATAAGTCTAGATAAATTAGATTGCTTCAAATTGCCATCCTGGACATAATAAGTGTACAGTTTGCGTTGGACAAGCAAATGGTTGGTCATACGAAAATATTATATATAAAAAAAAATTTAAGATAAGTGGTTTCCATAACCTGAAATACAAGGGCTTTTAAAGCATAAAGGCGCAAGTAAAATTGAATGTTACACCAAATCAAAATTATTAATATGTTATTGAGGACGTCGTTGCAGCTGAGTTGATAGCACGGAATAGCCCAGGAAAACCAGACTATAATCTGTCAAGTTTTTGTGAAAAACAGCAATCTGTTGAAAGCTGGGAAAATAGGGCCAACACCTATAACCAACCATATACACTAAACGACAATAAACTATCTTTCAAACTATTGTCGTATTTAGTTCAACATGTTTAAGTTACAATAAATTTGTATAGTAAATTCTACATAAATCATCTAAAGCATTCACAAGCTTCTGAAATTGATTTATTCTTGTTTTATTTTGTTTTACGTTGGCGATTTGGAAACAAAATTCTTTGTCGACTTGTGCTCTGAGAACAAGCATTATGACAGAGTTATTTTTTCAACAACGCTAAAATACTTCCCAAGTTTTCAGTTTGGCTTTTAGCTTCAATGCGGTTGACTTTAATGGCTGAATACAATGTTTTGCGGTCACTATTATGGTTCCCTGCAATAGAAAAATAATAATAATTTGCATTTGTACGGAATGGAAAATTTAATGTCCATATTGTGGTTGGTGTTTTTTTTTTTCGTTGTTATTTTTCTTTTCCGCTGTTGTCCAATTCTGTTTTATGTCATGTCAAGGTAATTTAAGTGCTTATCATCAAAATGTTCGCTCATTTGTTGGTCTCTTTCAAGGATACTTTGAACAAATTGCTATAAATTTGTGGGGAAAAGTAACACGAATAAAGAATAAATTATATTTTATCGCAAAGTTTTTAATTCTATTATAGTAAAATGTGATTTGTAAAGCAAGCAAACACACATACATATGAAAATTAAGTTTCATATCTAATCTTGATTTCTCATAAATTTCTCTCACAATAAACTGAAACCTAATGACATAGAAGTTTTCCAACTTGACTTGTTTGTAGAAATTATCTTACAGGAAAAAACCTGACCTTACGAAGAGGTTCCGGTATCTGAAGTTACCTTTTTCCAACAAGCCGATCACCTCGCAAACCTAAACACAATTAATAGAGTTGTAGGAAGCCCAGGAACTGATTAGCCCAATAAATTGTGAACAAAATCTTTAAGCATTTATTTATATAAAATGAAGTTAAATTAAGGTGCTGAATGCTTCCAATGAAAAATGGCTCATTGAAAAACACTGGGAAATGGACCCAAAATCAGATATGAAAAATTATTCCAAAAGCACGGACAAAATCTGCAAAGTTTGGTATTTAATTTCAGACATCTTTTTACTCTGACCAAATACCGACTAAATGTACAACTAAAGAGCAGGTGTCTGCAAAACCCAACATTTCCCAATCTACTACAGACTTTGTTGGCGATTTGTCCCACGCACCACGAAGACACATGTACGATATTTATATAATCCCCATCGAAATTTTAGAAATAACCCAAAAATCTGACAAAAACTTGCCTTAAACTTTGTGATGCCCAAGATGGTATTAAGCCGTGTAAGTGGGATGCAAAATTCTTGAAGGTGTCTATTAAAATAGAATTACGAGGGCGCTAGAGCTTTTCCAAAATTGGCAAAGGAAATATTTTTTTGGATTTCATTTCAGATATTCTCATAATTAAGTAGTTAAGTCGCCTGTTTGTTAAAGGTAGAGCTTTACTAAATTAGCGCCGAATCTCATTTATTTCTGAGATTTTAAGCATATTTTGTAAAATATTTGTAAACTTGATCCAAATTGTCATTTCATTGAAACTTTTAAAGTGCTCTTAAGTGATTTTTACTTGGTACGACTTAAGGTTTCTAGTGGAGCAGACGAATTGTGGTAACTGAAGAAATTATTCCGCCAAGAGTGTAACTATTGGCAACTATACAAGTATCTCCTGTGTCTTTGTCCAATTTAAAAAAACTATACTAGCGCCTTAAGGTCTAAATTATCGACAAAAGAGATTAAAGTTAGGGGAACTTTTAGCGCAGGCCCTTAAAAAACAAGAGATCCAAGGATAATAGGAGAGGTAATCATTGTCTCCTTAGCCGCTTTTTTCCCTTTAAATGTATTTACAAAGACCATTTAAATTTGCTATAGAACAATAGAAGTTTTTTTTTTGTTCCTTTCACAAAATACATATAATTGTGTGTTAAATGCACACATCCATAAACGTATATTTAATTGTCATTTATTAAATTGAAAAATTCAAAGAAAAACGATATAAAAAAGTAGAAGAAAAACAATACTTTTACAATATATATGAGTGTGTACGAAACACATATACAAGGAATTTGCCCACTTTGCACTAGAGTATGAGTCCAAGGAGATTTAATTTTGTCAAATGGCAAAAGTTTAGACATTAAACAGCACCAGCACATTTAATTAGAACTCAAAAGAATGCCAGCAAAGAAGAAGTATGTAGGAAGTGATCTAATAAGAAAAACAAATTAATATTTAACATAATTTGCATTCAGAATATTGAATCAAGTGGAAATTAGCAGGAAATCTTTAGCAGCTGGTGCGAAGGTTGCGATCATTAAAAAAAGTGATGTGATTTGAAATATTTCACAACGTTCTATTGTAACGTTACAATTTTAGCCAAGTCGACGAAAAATGGCTGCTTAACAAAAACGTTGCGCCAGAATGACACAGACAATTAACCCACGGTTTTGAATCTGGAAAATCTAGCGAGACATGAACACTCAAACAGACACTTTGTGACATGTCACAATATAAAATACGAGTAGAAACTGTTATTATTATATTTTCTTTATGGTATTTTCACAAATCAAAGCTAAACTTTCAAGTTTTCATAGGGAATTAGAATCAGCAGTTGTTGGGTAAATAGGGGTCATACGACTGTAACCAATCGATTGTTCGTCAAGTATAATGTACTACGATTTAAAAGGCTGCCGACAGACACTTGCTTCACTATTGAAGTCATAAGCCTTGTATATACGGTTTAATTTTTCTCACCGTCTACGAGTTTAATGAAGATCTGCTTCAACTTTTTGTTTACTGGCGCCATTATTTTCTAGCAAAATAAATATTTAATTGAAATCCACTGATCGGTAAGATTTGCAAACTGATTCAGATGAACGCACAACCTTCAAAGTCTGGCTGACGCAAAGTGGAATACAACAACGTACTTCTAATGCTGTAAGTCTGATGTTCGCGATGCTAACGATGTAATTCGAAACGAAAGAAAAAGTTATGGAATTCAAGACAAACAGTTTTGCAGTTTCTGTATTAAGAATATTGAAATTGTGTTAATTCTGTTCTGGCATTAATAATTACTTAAATGAGAAAATAGTTTGGAGCGTGAGAAATCCTTTTACATGCTTTTACGCACCTGAATCATGCGCTTTCACTCTTAAGAACTGTTTTATTTTTGGCGTATACAAAATTTTTTATATTTTATTTACGGAAAATTCAAACAACTTTGGCAGGAGTCATTTCGTTGGCAATAACTACTGAGCCCGAGTCATGTTCATGAGTTTTCTATCCGAAACGTTTCATTTAAAATTATAAGAAATATTTATAAACATATCCCTGAAAAATAATACAAAAATTTCTCTTTAATCTATTGAAATTATATTGTATAATATACATTTCTGTGTTATTTTCAAATGCTTTTTTTTTTTTTTTTATTTAAATCAGAATATACAATTTAATTTCAATTGTATCCGTATGATGTTTTTATTGTTGTTGTTGGATTTTAACAAGCAAAAGGATTTTTTCAACAGGAAACAACCAACAATTTCCATTGAATCTCGGGCATTGTTAAAGCAGTTATGATTTTTTAAACACCCACATTGACCTATTTTCAGCTAAAATTAATTATTTTTGCTTATATTTTTACTCCTTTTTTATACAATAACTAACAACAACAAAAAAATACCTGGCAATAATTCAAATGTTTTTATAGTTTCTCCTTTTAACCGTTTTGCTTACAAAGCAAATATATTTCAACTTTCTGCTTAAAAAATATTCAATTCCATCTTTTTTTTGTTGGTTTTTGAACAAAAACTGTATGTTCCACTTAAACTTATTAATACAGAAAACTGCTACCAGTGAAGTGATGAAAGCGAAAAATAATTTGCAGCAAAATGCAAAAAAGCACCTGGAATCAGCACATACAGGCATTTTAATAGGTTGCAGTTGCTATTGATATTGTTGTTTTTTAATTGATATCTGAAAATATACAACCTTCCGAAAAACTTGTAAAAACTGTTCATAGGAGGCCAACAAAAACTCTGTGCTGTTAAACGACCTCCAAAAAATAATAAAATAAAGAACAGCAATTCTGGCACGTTATTGCTAGAAAAATTGAAAAATGTTTAAAATTAAATCAACTGCCAGTGAAAAATTGGGCAAAAATTCAGTTAAAAATAAACTGGCAAAATTTCCAAATTGAAAACAAAGCAAAAAAAAAAAAAAACAAAAGAGAAACAAATCTGGGAACCTAAACCCCTGCACATTTAGTTAGAACAACATGAAGCGGATGTACAGTTTAGTTAAATTGCTGAGCGGAATTTGTGCTCCTGTAACGCAGGCTATTTCCTATTGTTGTTGTTGTTGTTTTACAAAGTTGCTTGTGTGTACACAGAGACACGTTGGCAAAAGAGCAAGTTGAGGTCATTGAAGTTGCAGAAAAGTGAATGTTTTTAATTGCATATGTTAAGGGGGCATAAAAGTATTTGGGTTTGTTGCATATCGAAAGGTTAAAACCTAAAATGCAGCTGAAGAAACAATATAATTGACAAAAAGGCAAATATGGCTTGAAAAAAGCGCTCAACATATGGAGAATAATTGTATTGTGGCGCTTGAAAAAAACCAAAAAATAAGTGAAATATAAACCACTTAAAGGATTGTGTAAAAGGAATTTTTATTAGTGGTAACTGGCAGTTTGCTTAAGCATCACAGGTTGTTCAGAGCAGACAAACGAATTTTGCTAATATTTCCGGGCTGTTGTTGAAAGTCTAATTTAATAAAATAAATTCAAATGGGCTGGGAACTGGATTTCTAACAACTAATTCGGTTTAAAATTAAGTTTATAAATCTGCCATAATTGGATAAAAAAAAAATAGCAAAGAGGGCTCTGCTCGGAATGGCTGGTTCATTATGAATACTTAAAATGGTAAAATTTTTGAGCCTCAACTGTTTTGCGCATAAAATTTATATTTTTTAAAATCAAATGGCGAACGCAGAGTTCCCTGGAACCTTGAACCGTCTGCTTGACTGCTTTGCTTATCGTTTTCGCAAGGTAAGATTTGATGCTCTCTCTAACAAGTTTTTTAGTTGGCTGCTCTTATCAGATCCAGCTATAAAAAATTATACTTTTTATAAAACTCGAAAGTATTCAAGCAAAAAACTGAGTATTTAAATAACTTTTAAGTCAACAAAAGTTTGTATTTCCAAGACTTTATTGATTGCCTTATAACGTGTGTTTGGCTATTGAGTGATTACGGTCTTGGTCTTGGAAGATATACAAGTTCTTAATTGGTTACATTTATATCTCCTCATTCTTGTTCGCTCAAATAGTTTGTCTAAACAGAATAACTATTAAAAGCTGGCAATAGTTTATAGGGACTCCTCACCTTCAACGACCTCTGTTGTTAAATCAACATGAAACACTGTTGCTGTTAATAGTTCACCGAATTAAAATAGAATTTAGTTGCCCAATTTTAAATTCGATGGCCATTCAAGACGATTTTAAATATTTTGTAACTTAAAAGCTTTGTGACATTGTATGTCAATATGTATGTTGAAAACATTGTATTTGCGCCAGACCTGGAAAGTTGTATTTGTTTGGCAATTTCCTAAATATATTTTTAGTAAGTGATAACTGATACCAAAAACTGATTCTGGTGATGTGTACAATTCAATTTAGCGTTTAAACTATTTAAATGAATTGAGGTTGTCATAAACTATTTAACACCATTTCGCATCGTATCAAAACTCTCATATCTGGCTTAATGAAATGATGTACTGGTAAGAATTTCCATTTTTTACATTTGGCAATGCCATAAAATAGTAGTTTTCTACTACTAAATCTAGTGCCTTTTCAATCGATGAACTGAGCTTTTTGAACAGAACACATGTTTCTAGTTCACTCACTGCCGGCCGTCATGAGCCCTTGATGAGCTATTAAACTATTTCGAAGACTAATTTACGAACTCCTGGCAATTAAAAATCTATTAATAGCTTTTGTTTTAGATTGTGAAGGCGTAAACATGTTGTGGACATCATCACCTATTATGATGGCTCGAGTACAAATTTAGGTGTTATAAAAAAGCGTGTCAGAGTATCAGACGCAACCATAAACAAAAAACTTTTCTATATAGTATATCAATAACCTTCAATATGTACCAGAAACGTTAACATGTCTTCTTTTCATTGTACATTTCTTTTCTTTGTACTTGGCAGCCCTCAACACTAAAACAATAACTTTAAGAAAATTCCCAGTGCTGTCTATTACGGTTGCCAATGAAAATAATTACGTTGAAAATTTGTAGGAAAATAATGTGTGACTGACATTGGCAGCGAATGTCATAAGGCGACTGCTACTGATAAACATAAATATGTGTATGTGCAAGTATTGCCTATTCGTTCATACTCGTAAAATGTTTTTTTTTTTTTTGTTCAATGAAACAGACACATCTACGCTACTCCCAGCAGGTCTAAAGAAAATTCCAAATTTTTCCATACCAATTACTTGCAAAATGGAGCTCTTAAAGTGCCTCTTTCATTGCATTTCACCAAATTCACAGAGAAACAAAAACCTGTCTACATGTTGGCTTTTATCTGAGAACTTATCATCAAAGCTATGGGGATTTGCATAGAAGATTTGTACCGACGACACAATCAGCAATGCAAGAAAATATCAACAATTGTTGTCATTGTTCTGGCATAAATTTGTATGTTTAAAGTCCTGTCTTTGTTCGCATCGTAAAAAAAATGCATGTAAACGAATGGAAACCTAAACAAAATCTATATAAAACTTGTGCACCTGTACCGGAAATATTGTTTTTTTCTCTCAAAACGTTCGGTTGGCTTTGAGGCATGAACAAGGCACATATCCTGACCAAGTTTTGGAATATTCTATGAATTTTTATACAGCCATATAAATGGTATTTTTTTTTTTTTGGATATGCACGAAATAAACTGTGGCAACAAAAGGTTTGAACCTTAAGCCTAGAGTGAAACTGAACTGTTTGATATATGATGTCAGATGACATGGAAATAATCACTTTATTGTCAAGAGCCGCCCTTCCATTTATATATTTTGATAATATTAATTAATCATTTCATCAATAATATTAATACATTATTTAGCCAGCTTTATAGATATTAGAATGACAGCTCAGCTTAAATAATGCAATGAAATAAAGAGATTTATTAGGATTCATTCAGTTTGGGGCCGCTATTCCAGGGACTTTCTTCACTCTAATTTGCCATAAAAAGATTTCAGTTTTTTTGCTTACATCTATAATAAGTTTTTTTCTTCTAATATTTGTTATTTACTATTTGGTTTTTCTGTAATCTGTAATCTAAGCTAGTGATTTAAATTTCCTTTAAAGAATTGCGAGGAAATCATCAATTTGAAATCAGAATTCATAACCGCGTAACCGAAAGCCGTTGCTCGCAGAACTTCCAAATTGGAATGAACAAAATGCTGCAAAACACTTAAATTATTTTGTTCCATAAATCAGCTGCAAAATGAAAAAGAAAAATAAAAAATAAATCACGTTAAACAAAAAAAAAAAAAAAACGTTAAGCAGCATCTTTGTTTTTCAATTTAATCTTGATTTAAGAAAAGAAAACAAGGAGTGAAAAAGGGTCTTATAACGCTCAAGGGGCTAAAGTGGAGCAGCGAGAAAAAACTACAAACGAAATGGTCAGGAATAAAATAAACGTAAAATTTGTTTTTAGTTTAATGAGTAAAAAAATATTTATTATGATCAAAGAGCGAACAAAAAAAAACTATTCCAAAAATATTGTTGCAATCATCATGACATTGCTAAGACTGATGTTGACGTGAATAGCGCAAAATCATGCTGTGGATTACTGAGCCGTCAAGTCACTTTAGAAAAGTCGGTACCCTGTGATGTAAAAAAAAGTTAAACAAATATAAATCCAGAAATGTGTGGAGCATCGGTACTAAAAGTCCAAAACAGAAATGAATGTACATTCAACTGACGGTACTTCTAGAGACTTCAATTCTGAAATAAAGTATCAAGACCAGCTCAAAAACTAAACCGATTTAAATTCCAGAAAATTGTATGGCATCGGTATTAAAATGTTAAGAATAGAACCAGGAGTGTGATCTTAAAAAATTTTGCAGCTACAAATACCTGGATGTCCCTCATACATTCTATATTTTGAGGAATCTCTGGGGTGGATTATCGTCCTACCAAATTTGTTAAACATATTATTTTTGCACCAGATCTTACTTACTTTTGGAGGCGCTTTACCCTCCTGCCAATTTTGATTTTATACCAGAACTTACGACCTGCCTTTTTCGTTGTTCCCGGAGCAGTTAGAAGCGAATAAAGAGGATTAAACTAATATTTCTCGTCTTAATCACGCATTTGCTTTATTTTTCATACTTTTTTTGTAATTCGCAAAGTTCCTGTAGGAATATTTTGGATTTAAGTAAATAAAACAAATTTTGTATTTTAATGGCTGGCGTTGCAACTAGTTTTATGCGCACAGCTGCTGAAATGAAAAACAGGAAATAAGTTGTTAAACAAAACATGCACATTGGCAAACCCTTTTACAATTTAGCACAGATTTCATTAAAGCAAAATCTAAACGAGAACGCAGAACTTAGAACTTAGATTTGTTCGCATACACCGTCCGCTCAGCTCAGAGTTCGAAAATCTGCAAACACATTTCAGCGCCACAAGTACGTGGTTTAGCAGGGAAAAAATTCCTGCAGTTTTTCTTTCTCTTTTCGCCGCTATTTTTTATTTTTTTCTTTGATTTTGTTGCGTTAACTTAAGCATTAATATTAAAAAAAATTTTATGTAATTTTTATATTTTAATTTTCCGTTTCTACTTTATATTTGCTGTTTTAAGGTTTTGCATTCGTGTTTTGTTTGCTCAACAAAACTCTCTCGCAACTAAAACTTTATTTAAGTGCATAATTTTGCAAAGATGTATGAGTACGTAAATGAATGGAATTGTTGCTGGAGCAGCATTAACACATACGTGTGTGTGCCCACAATCGCATACGCATTTGAAAAGGAAGCAGGCAAGGATGTAAGTGTTTAACTTTTTTCTACTCCACTGCTCTAGTCTGCTGCTCCATTGTTTAAAGTTTAGTATTTCCTGTTTGCTTTCTGTATAGAATTATTATTGTTGCATCATTGTATTGTATTTAAACATTTTTGTATCTTTTTATGAATTTTCTTTGCCCACCTGGATCCACTCTTATGCTCCGCATATGTAGCTGTTTGCTTTGGTTGTTGGGGTTTCTTTCTTTTTTTCTTCATTCTGTGTGTAATAATCCTGCTTTCATTGTCAACTTTTAGACAATGCAAACTTTTCATACGCCACGTTGCTTAAAAACATTAGGAATAAATGAAAATGTACAAAAAAGAAAAAAGAAAAAAAGGAAACCCAACAACATAAAAGTGAATTTACAGGCTCTGGCAAAACACTAGAGGGCGTTAAGAAGAGCATTGTGTGCCACAGTAAAAATATACAATACAATAAAAGAATCTCGAAAAGCGGCTCTATTTCTCTATTTCGTTGGCAATCTCACACAATTAAGATGTAGGAAAAGTAGATATTTTGCAAAAAAAAATTAAATCAAAAGAATGCATGTGAGAAGGTTTCATTTAAATTTTATGAGCGCTTAAAAAGGGTATTGCGTCCACTTAAAAACTCTTGGCTATGATCTCTGTTCTTGTTAGACAGAAATATATGAAAAATTAAATTGCTTAAAAGAAAAGAATTTATGCAATTTCCTGTTTGGGTTAAAGTTATATAATAATATTTTTTAATGTAGGCAAAACAATATAAGATGAAATATATAAGTGGTTTTTTTTCAACTATAAATAGTTCCCCTTCAAATTTATATTTTTATAATGAAACTGAATCATCACGGCGTCAGTTTGTTTATTACTTGCCATTTAAAAAAAAAAGTTATTATAAAAATTGTTGTGGTTAAGAATTAAAAAGAGTTACGAAAAGTATATTGTGCCGATCTTTGGCAGAATAACATCTGTTGTGTGGCATCTAAATCAGACACTTAATGGAGGAAAAAACAAAGTTCAGCGTTTGAAATTGAAGCATTTTTGTTGCGGTGGAAGTCACCAGCCGTGAACAAAGTTCAAGCTTATTTTTTTGCAATTATTGTAATATTTAAAAAGTTCTGGAGTATAGAAAAAGGAATCTCTTTTAGTAAACAACAACAACAATTTCCAATTAGTTTAAACAAAGTTTTCAGGAAATGTACTTATAATCTATTTACAATATGAAGCTGTTATCACTATTTTCGAGCTGTAGATTTTATCTGTTACACTCATTGTAAAAATGTAACTGATCTCACGCTTGAATACATATATTAGAAGTTGAGATATATTTAATACATTAAATTAATTAATTATCATATTATGACTTCATTATTTTCTTATTACAACACAAATTTAATTAAAATGTGGATCGCTTTTTAATATTTTTTTTTACTTTATAAAATGTAAAAGTATTTTGTAAGGCCAACAAAATTTCTATAAAAGCTATAACCAAAGTTGTTTACCATTCCGCATAATACTAAAACCGAAATGGTCACTCTGCTTCTAACTGTCTCAAACCTTTTTTAATGAAGTTTTTATCTTTGATGTTTACAACTTTTTTCGTAGAAAAACATAGAAAAACTCAAAAGTAATTGTTCCTACGAAATTTAGAAATTTAGTCTTTAGTAAATTATAAAAAAACGGTTAGAGCTTGAAGAAGCTTTAAGCAAGACTTAGTTGAACTCTTAATCAAAATGATTGTATACCGGTTTTTTGTAGCATGTTGTTGGGCGTTTCTTATGAAATTTTCTGTTGCCTATCTCGAAATGCAACTATTTGCTACGTATTCCATTTACCTAATTTATTACAAATGTACTTAGAAGTTGTCCCAAGTCCCCAAAAATTATAAAACCGACCTTGTTTTCTTCTGCTTCAATATTTAATGTGCTCATATTTGGCCGTATGATGGATTTACTCTTTCTAGCACAATATGTTTTCTAACAATTTGATTTATTTATAGAAGGCTTTAGCCACACATAAAGATCTAGATATTGACAAATGTATGTACGACATTATAAAACAAATACACGAAACAATCACAGAACAATACCCAAATGGTTGGGAAAAAATCTGTTCTCATGTGCTGCTGATAAAAATGGAACGACTAACTAAGAAGACCATGAAAAACATGTGATACAATTTTATAAATATTACTAAGTAAAACATATATGTATGTACGTAGAAAGAAATACACACACATGGACATTCTTAACTAAATACAAGTGCTGGCGTGTAGAATGTTTTTGTTTTTAGATATCGTGGCTTAAAAGCTCTACCAATTCGTATTCATTCATCTTCTTCCATGGATACCAGATTTTGCCTGATTGTATGCTATAAAACTCTATACTCTTATGTGGTTATTTTCTGTATATTGAAGTGTTTGTGTGGTGGTAAATATTTCTTTGTGTATTTTTCGTAATATCCCCACAAATCTCTTGGTAATATGATATTTTCAATTTCCATTTGTAGATTTCATTTATCAATATGTTACCGAGAAAAACTAACAACAGCTTAAAAAATAACGTTTTGTGTTGTTTTTATCCTTTTTCTCCTCTAGCCGGTTGCCTGCTTTGCCAGTTTCATTGATAAACCACGTTTTTTAGTCAGTATTTCTCTGCTGGAACCAGGCAAAAATATTAAAACCAACGAATTTTGTTTGTCGTTCGGTAATACTTTATTGTTCTTTGTAAAACAATTCACCAAAAATATCATTGAATTTCTATTGAAGGTATTGGCAGAATAAGACGTGCAAAACTGGAAAACATTGTCATATAAATCTTATATTGAATGGAAAAAAAGTAAAATTATATTAAAGTGAGCAGCGGTGATTTCAAAAAGTACAGTGGTACAAAGAGTTAAATGATTCAAAACAGGAAGAAATGGCATAAACGAAAATTGGCCGCCTTAAAATATGTTCTGATTTAAGCTCTAGTGATTTTTGGTCTAGATATGTGTGCCATGCAGTGTTGCCAATTCAGCAATATTCAGTTCATATTGAGAATTTCTTTTGCTTTATGATTGAAATAGTTTATAAAAAATAATTTTCAATTTCAACTCAGTTCTAAGTTTTTTCAATAGCGTCAGGACACCCTATTTTCAGCAGTTTTTTTAAACTGGCAACCACGAAAAACTCTCGGGCCAAAAAATTAAGAACAAGCGACGGTGTTTTTAATCAAAATTCAGCAATTTTGAAACGAATTTCGCTCTCAAACTTTCCAACGAAAAATTGCATGGGACATGCAGAGACAACTGACGCGCTGACATCCTCTTCAAGGTTTTCTGCTAATAGTGATTGGATGATTCACCATAACAGGGTGAGCATCTTCATTCACAGCATTCTTCCCAAATAGCTGAAACTGTAAACGAATGTTCGAGAGACAACGATAATATTAATTCTTCAAACATTTGTAACATGTTTAAAAATATAAGACTCAGAGGCAAAACAAGATTATCATGTGGTATTAGATCCAATTGGCTGCTTGCCAGTTTTTTTAAAAAGGTGCTTGCATAATTAAATACAGATAAATTTTGTCCGTAACAAACTTATTGGCCATCATATTTATGACACACAAACACAGGTTTCTTAGATAAAAATCACGAAACGTCACGGTATTGCTGGCATAACATCATTTCTGTATCCTTTCGATTTAAGCTTTCTAACTCGTTGAACCCACTGTTATTATTGCTACTTTTATATAGAAAAAAATATATATAGATAATTTTATTTGCAAAATATGAAAATATTCAATGAATATTTAAAACGAAATTACAGTCAACTAAACAAGTCAAAACAAGATTTGCAACAACACAGCTGTTGTGAAAAATACGCATGAAAAAGCTAAAGAGACAGACAACATGTCATTGAAAGAACATAACGCCTGAGGAATTAATTTATTTTTCGATCGCCAGTTACCGAACGGGGTCGTCACTGTCTGGTAGCTGGCACAAAATAGGCAACGAAAGATAAAGGTTTTGAGAGTTTCTACAGGACAATAGCACTTCCTTATATAAATACATATTCCATGTGAACCGATATACCAAAGTAAAATCTGCTCAAACCGAAGAATTCTTTATGGGGAGTTCGAACAACTTTAGTTGTTACTTTTTCAAAATATTGGACAAAAGTTCAATATACTTCAATAGTTGATCCTTTCGAAAGCTGGAACATTTAGCTATTCTCCAGCGACAAAAATCGCTGCTGAATCAATGAAATCCCGCAATTTTCATATATGAGTGGACGATTTTTCAATTTGTAACTCCCGTTTTCTTGTCATTAAAAAGTGTTTATCGTCGTGAAGTTAAAATGTGGTTCGACACTTTGATAAATATTTTATTCTGACGAATCTCAGAGTGGTTTTCCTTATTAAATAAAATTTGCTAAAAACAAAATCTCAGGCTGCAACAATTTTCTGAATCGACCAGAAAGTGATCAAAGAATTATATAAATTTGATCCTTATCAATGATATTGCGTTTAGTCTGAGCTAAAGCACTATTTAAATTGAAGTAATAAATATTAACGTGAAGTAACAAACGTTTATGCACGAACCGCCAAAAAGTTTGCCCTGGTGCTTAAGCAAGCCCTGGTGGCTGAATGAAAAGCACTTGGTCACTGACCGCCTCTATTTAAACAACAGTTTTGCTTTTTTATTTGGGCCAGTTGAGTGTTACTGTATGGAAGAAAAAGCAGAAGGCTCAATACTGGCATTTATTCTGCTCACACAGGGAGTGATATTTCTATATATGTATTTTGCTTCTGTTACTTTGATATGCACATTATTTTGGAGTTTTTTTTCCGGTTTTTCTCAGTTGTTTACGATTGCGAAATACTTCTTCTAAAGCCTGATGAAAATTTATGCTTTTATTCACAACAAATATGTTTGATTTCTTCTGTTTTTTTTTTTTTTTTTATCCAATACGGCAAATTTTTTATACGGTTTTACTGATGTGAATATTTTTTATGGCCAACAGCAAAATACCACCACAACAACAAACAAATAGTTTTTTTATTATTGTAAATTCGGGTTCTCCCCTCGAAACACGACCGAAAGAATGAATGTATGAATGTATAATGTGAATGATGCTGGTGATTCTGTTGAAATTCCCTTTACATGTTTTGGTTTTTGTTCATTTTCTTTAGTTCCTTCCTGCTGGTGGAAAGGCACGTTTATTTTATGAATGTATTCAATTTATATGTTTCTGGTTTCTACTTCAATATATAAGAGTATGTATAAATAAATGTTTAATGCTACATGTTGTTATTGTTTTTTTTTTTTTTTATGAAATTTGAGTGAAATCACTTGAAATCCTACTAGAAAAGAACAACAGAAATAATTCTTATATTCATTCCGTGGCAAGCATATTTTTTATTGTACAATAAATATATCAAATTATTAACCAAATACAACAAACAATATGTTTCACTGCACAGTGAATGGTTTTCTGTGTGTAGACGAGTATGTAGAATAAATTAAATGGAATGTTTAAGTTTAATAATGGAAAAATACAGTTGAATTTAAACGACAGTCTATTAAAATGAGATTTGTACTGGTATTCGTGAGACCGGCGGTGTATTATGGCAGCTCCGTTGTTGTTTACATTTTAGAACAACAAGTTGTTTAGAAATAACTAACCTTTGCAATATGTGCTTATTAATTTGTATTACTTTTTTTAATATTACGACTGCCTGAAGTTGTGCTACAAAATTTTTAGTTAATTTTTGCACACACTGGGCTCACATTTACTTAAGCCGGTTTGTTTGACTTATACACAAGTTCCAATTATAGAAACATCTGTAGTTAACGGGCTAATCAATTTTATGCCTCTAACTCTATGTATTTACAGGATGCCTTCGAACGCAGCAGTTTATATATGTATACCGTTTTGAAAAGATAATAAGCCTGGTCACTTACGAAGCTTGACCATTATGGCGGAAATTTTGTGGGTCTAGTTTCGTAAAGAGAGAGAGAGAGAGAGAGGGAACTAATTACTTTTTAAGGTATCGTCCTGACATGAATAGCACAGGAAACAGTGTTGAAAACGGACAAGTTTTGACACTCGGAACTGGCATATCATTTACGTTTTTAACTTGAACTCTGACAGCAGGTGTCCTGTAAGTCACTATCGCCAAACTCATATCGCACAATTTGAAAAAAGTGTTAAAACTTGCCAAACATTTTAAGATATTTTGAATAAAACTTTCGGTTAAAATTACCTGAATACATGCAAGGTAAAAAAAATCCTCTTTGTTTAAGAAAATCATTTAATTAAGAATATATTGATTTGAGTGTTATGTGGAATTTTTAAGATGTTAGTTACGAGTACTCTTCCGTGTAAGACCTTCCAAGAAATCGCTTTGCAAGCAGATGTCACTTAAAACTAAAGCCAGCAGGTGTATTTTATTTTTCGCAAGTTCTTGTGGAAATGGTACCAGAACACTTGCGTGTATGGCTGTATCTTAGAAAAAAGTAAAACTTACCTCGACTTGAAATGGCAGCAGCGGCGGTGTTCCACAATAGACATGAATGTAGTAAACAAACGAGGCTAATTACAAATAAAAAACGACGACAGTATTTTTTTATTTGTGGATAAATTGCAACAGCGTTGTATAGCGAATAGGCAGACGACAACGACAGCGACGATGACGACGACGATGATGCAAACGATGATAAGGACAACGAGGATAAGGCAACAGCACCTAAAGATGTTGAGGGTAATAAAGACGATGCTGCTGCTTCTGTTTCTGAAATGACTGATGCTGTTGTTGCTGCTGATGATGATAACGGGGATGATGATGATGTCGACGACAATAATGAGCATTTAGTGGGTGTTGTTGTATTAAATGCGTGTGTATGTTTTTCGTAAGTGTGAACAACAGTTTTTGCAGGCATTTTAGTAAAAGTGTTGTTGCTCGTGGTAGAAACTGTCGCCTGAGTTAATTTTGTTGCTGTTAGTGTCTTCTGTAATTGTTGTTGCTGTTTTAATGTTGTTGATGCCTTTTTATTATCCTCATCTTTCATAAAAGAAGAACCGTAACAATATTGCTTGTTGTAGCTGTTGAAATTAGTTAAAGGCATTATTGTGTAATTTATTCACTTCAGCATTTCTCCTACTAGAGTTTAAACATCGAAGGCTGCTGCGTGGAATCAGCACGTTTTTGCTTATTTTTTTCAAATCAGTTAATTAAACAAGTATGTCTGCAATTTTGTATTTTAAAATTATTTTTTAACACTTTTTGATTTATTAACAAAACAAAATGCAAGGATTTTTTTTAATTTGTTAATCGGATTTTTCACTTTTGTTGAACATATTTTAAGGATAATTTATATAAGCATATTTTTTTTACAGATAATTACAATTAAATCGTTAATTGCTTATTTTGCAGTTTATTTTGTATTATATTTCTTTTTATAAATTTTTCAATCAAAATACCTTTTTTAATAAACTTGTTTTAATGAAGCATTTACATACTATTTTATTTAAAAGCAGCATTTTATATTATATAATAAAGGCTTTGTTGCAAATCAGTCTATTTCGTATAGACTTCGTTGTTTAGACCTTTAAAGAAAAGATAAAAACAAATTTAAATAGATTAGTTTACTGGGAAAATAAAGCAAGAACAACCACAAAAGTTATTTATAATATATTAATTTACTGGCAAATAACACAGCAGAAATATTCCTAAAATATTTTAGCTCTTACTCAATTTAATTTCATTTTAGTATGAAGTCTCTGGCTTAAATAATTTGTTTTTAGATGAGTTAGTAGTATTTTTTTTTTTATCACCAGCCTCGTTTTAATTTAGGTTTTTAGAGAGAAAAAAAATGGAAAGCCCCTGATTTTTTTTCTTACTTAAATATACAAACAGCAGAGCTCCAAATATAAACAAAAGTTTTATATTAAACATGACCTACAAACTGTGGAAAAATGTTCTCTTTTTCCTGCTTTACATTCCACTTGCACCGTGAGCACCTTCAAATTGTGTCACCTTTATGACCAGTTGAATGAAAAAAAAAAACAAAATTACTCTGTTAAGCCGTAAAATTATTTCATTATAAACAACCAGTAGCAGCAAGAGGAGAAATGAAAATTATGGCGAAAGTTGTGTGTTGAAGGTTCTAATGTTGAGAATAATAACTTTATTAAATTTAATTAAACGTTAAGCATATTTTAAGGGGCCGATTAAAAAGTTGGCGTTAGAATGTTTTGAGGCGATCTGAAAATATGTAATTTTGTTACACAACACAACAAAAAATCAGCCATCAAGTAAAACGCAACCCAGACATGGTTGGTTTTTGGTGCCAAGAAAACAGGATTTGTTTTACAAAGCTGAGGGCTAAATGGCGGCAATTATTTTTGGTTCTCCAGGCAGTTTCTTAGATGTTGTCTGCTTAGGAAAAAAAAACTATATCAGACAAGTTCTATTCTATTATAAATGCAATTCTAAAAAGTGTTTCAAAAGACTTGATGTCGGGTTTTTGAATGAGTTTCTTTTTAAAAATCACACTTTTCAAAAAAAAAAGAAAGTCAGTAACGAAAAACCCTATACCAGCGATATTAGTAGCTCTCTCCTAAAGTCTAAGATTTTTGTTAAAACTTACCGCTTGTTCTTTTCTACAGATAAGATAAGATTCTCATAGCCCCAGGCAAGACCCGATTTGGCTGCTGTGCAATTTAACGTATGAAGCTACAAAAAATTATCCAAAGAACAAGGCCGACTTAATAATAGAGTCTAGTGATCGAACCACCACAGAACAGACATGAAAACTATGAAAGTTCTGATATGTATTAGCTTTCCTTTTGTCCAATAGGTACGTATTGCGAAGCTACAGAATCACGGCAATGTAGAAAGCAACACTTCTTTGAGTTCCTTTAGCTGAAGCCGTAATAAAATGACGGGCATTGTCAATATCAGCATCTCCAAACGGAACTTTTCAGAGCAATTGCCAGTTAATGGCCGCAACAATATCATACACTAAGAGGTTCATTAACCCTAGAATATTAATGAAATGTGCTACTGCGTTACTGCTAATTAAATTTAAATTATGCGTACTTTCAACTAGTGGTTTTTTCTGTCCAATTACTCCTTAACTTTTGGCCAGAGCTTGTGGTAGGAATCAAACCTCCCAACTTATCCATCAAGGCACTTCAAGCAATAAATGGTTGTCATATGTTTGTTTGCATTTAGGAGGTACCGCGGAAGCCAATTATGTGTAACATATTAAACGTAAATTTTACTTATAGTCCTTTAGCATTCACAGCCTTAAAAGAGTTTGACGACCAAATTTGCATTCTTAAAGTTTCTGTGTGTGTGTGTGTTGAAGCGCTATTACAAGGAGCTCTTGTAGAATGTGATTATGAAAAGTGGTTGACTGCATTTTAGCACTTTTTTTATAAATTTTTGTAGATTTTTTTAAAATGAATTAAGAATCTACCCTTTGCTGGATTTTTCTTTTTATAACAAAATTTGCTGTTGATGGCGAAAACACAACAGCTTTTAAAAAGAGAGAAAAAATAATAAAAATAAGAAAAAATCAATCCTTAGTTTTCCTGCTCACACAATTATTGTTTTTACACAAACCATTTCCTTAGCGCCTAAAACGTATTCAACACAATTACTCGATTTTACATCTCTCATGTCGTGGCGAAACCTTAATATAACGCGGCTGAATATTCTGAAAGGCTAAAGAAATATCACGGTTCTTTTTTGTGTGTTATTTGTAAACAATAAATAACATTTTTATGTGATTTATGGTAATTTTATAGGAGGACACACAAGTGACAGACACAAAAAATAAAATGCAGCTGAAAACAAAAAGCTGAAAAAAAAGACTTCAAAGATTTATGGTTTATTTTAATTTAATGTATTTTCCAATAATAAAACAATCGGAGCGTTTAAGTAAAAATGAGTCCAATAAATGATACATAAAGAACGCTTAATGACAAAAACCAAACAGATAATCGTATTCAAATGAGAAAATCAATTTTAAAATGTCTGCATTCATGAATAACAAATAGAGGTAAGCCCATAAGTATGCTACATATTTAAGAATAAATCATACACTCCTGCATCAATCATAAGGAAAAAAAGAATAAACATACATTTGCAAAATTAAATTGATTTATAATTTTTGTTTGCCAACATTGTGATGAATTTAATCAATTTAAAATGTTAAGGCAAAAAACATATACCAATTTATTTATAAATACCGAATTATGCAATATTGTCTATATATTTTAAAATTTTAAAAATATGTAAACAATTTTGCAAACTGCCTTAAAGCAGACAACATTAAAGTTATCAATATTGGAGTTTTCTTTCTGTAGGCATTAAATTGTAAATAAAAATTTTGTTTATCCTTCCAACAGACTGACTGCATTTTCAGTATACACTTTTTGTTTTCTATTTCAATTATTTAAAATTAAATAAATTATGGTTTATGTGAACAATAAAGAATTAAAATTAAAAGCAAAATATAGTTCAATAAAAATTTATTGAAAAATTTACCTTCGGAAAAGTGCAGTTTTCCTGTGCTTTTTATTTATTTATGTAGAAAATGTCCTGATTTATTATGACCTTAATAGAAAACAGCTTGTTGAAAAAATGGTACACTTGTAGTCATGTACACGACTGAACATAAAGGCAACTTTGATCTAACCATGCGTTCATATAAACATTTTTATGTTGTATATCTTTTGTATTGGTTATTGAATTCACAAATATTTTACAGATGACTTAACATTCAGTTAAAATCAAATTTTATTGAAAACAAGATTAAAAATTTATTATACAACCAAAATCAAACAAACTCTTTTAAACGAAAGTTAAAAGAAAAATAAAAATATATACTGCAACTGAAGAGCAAAGGCTCACTTTAGAATCTAGAGCAAACAAGCGTACCATCTGTGCCAACTAGTGCAGCATATTCTTGCTGTACAACAACCAAATTCTTGAGAGACGCAGAAAAGTTGGCAATACTATTAATCAATAGCTTTTACATACTAAAAGTATGCAACACTTTCTGACTTTCAAATTAATAAACATATGAAAACTTATGCCAAGAAATGTTGTATGGAATGGTTGTAGCAGAGAAAACAAACTTTTTTAAGTTTGTTGCTTTAGCTTTTTCTGGCCCGTAAAATAGTCTACAAAAAGAAAAACCAATAGCTGTCAACGCCTGAAATTTGCAATATTATTTTAAGCTTTAAAAAAATGGTTCTAAAGAGTGAAGTTTTGCTTTTCTGATTTGGAATAACAAACACACCTTATAGCACCCTTTCACTCACTTCTAATCACTCACTTTCTAATCTAAGCACAAAAAAACGGGGAAACAAGGATCCAAAAATTACACAGTGGCAAAACGTGATAAACTTCTTGCGCAGCCTTAAAATAAAACATGTAGTTAATCTTTTAGAAATATGTATTTTTGTTTGCCATGTTCGATAGGCTGGCGCTTTATTGCAAAATTCTTGGTTTCATTTTAATACTAAAATCGAACAGCTCCACACATTGAAGCTGATAACTTTATCTGTACCCCAATCCGTTTAATTCACAGTTGCCACCATTTTACACATTTTCAATGTTTTTTAAACGTTTTAACTTTAACTAATGTCTGGGGTATTTTTAAACTGGACTCAAGATCTTTATCGAGAACTTTTTTTTAGAAAAATGTTATTTTGGCCATTGATGACTAAAATCATATTTAAAGGGATGCTTTACACCTACTGAAGCGGGTAAATATGGGAAGATTTAGAGCAATATTTCAGGGTTTAGGCCACAAATTCGCTCATTATTGTTTCTTAACCATCCGAAAAACCAACAGTATGTTGCTACCAAGTTCAAACACCGTAAGACTATTTGTTTAATATATATAAAAATTCGCTTTATTAACTATTTCATTAAATAAATAAATAGTAGTAAAGAAAGTTTGCTTGACAAACAAAAGCACCTTTTCCTTAAAGCAGTAAATACTTGATTAGAAAAACGAACTTCACTATGACGAACCAAAATTATTTAAAATATTTGAAATTTAAAACATATTAAGCAGCAATAAAGCCTTCCTCAAAACTTAAACTTCAAAATTAAAAGAAAAAAATTAAATTTAAAACTTGTTTAAAGATTTAATGATGCGTTATACATCTGCTTGAAAAGGAAATTATTTGTTTGGTAATTGTAAGAGACTTAGTTTACCATAAATTTCTGAACGCAAACAACTACTACACAGTAAAAAAGTTTAACTAAAAGTTTAATTAATCTGAACAGGTATTCAGTTTAAAATTCATGGCAAAAAATAATTTAGGTTTCAGCTTTAGAGCTTTAAACTTTAACAAAGAAAAAAAAAACTCTGCTGCTGGCTGCTAAGAAGCATTTTTTTGCGTGTACCTTAAAAAACTTCTACAAATAAACTAGCAGGGTAAATGTAAAAGAAAATGTAGACACACTCTGCCAGAAGCATCCCAGATTAATTGATGAAGTATTTGTATAGTTTTATGTGCCGATATGCATTCCAGTGTGCACACACAAACACACACACACTTACAAACAAAGAAAATTAAACATTTATACATGTGTATAGAGACTTTGCAAATATGAAAGGAAAAATAATGCTGAAAATATCCGCAAGAGAGATATTCTACAATAATTTTCTTACATTTAGTCGTACGCAAGAAAAACTATTTGGAAATGATTGCAAATTGGGAAATTGAGAAAATATCATCTACACTATTCCACATAAATATTGTTTATATATCTTACTTGAACCGATCAGGCTCAAGGGGTTGCCAAACAAAGAAAAAAAAGGGATTTGCCAGCACAAGAGCTTTAAAATTCAGCAATAATAATCCAAGTATGTCAGAGCCGAAAAATGAATATGTATTGAACTTATCGAGAATTTTGAGTTTTCAATTCACTATATAAATTATAAAGAACCCACATGCATCTTAAGTTATAAGTTTTAATTATTGACCACAAAACGGGGAGTCTCAAGAGAAAATTTATATTTTGCGAGTCGATAAAATAAAGAAAATATATCGGTAAATAAAATTTTTATTAACAATCTAAAATGCAATATTTGTAAATTTATTAAAAAAAATTTCGTCTATATATAAAACTTTTATTTAGTCAATCGTTGAACCAATCTCTCTAGATTTACTACATCAGCAATCTTGTTGTACAACTGTCTGATTCGAAGTGTTTCTCTTAAGAAATTTATACATTTTTTTACACGCTGGTTTCTTAAGTTTATAAAATCAACAAGATTATACTATTTTTATTAAGTTATTTTCGATAGTTTAAATTATACAAAAATATTGTGTGCCTGGCAGAATGCCACAATTTATTGTATCAATTCTAGTTCTCGTACGTTTCTGAATTTTCGTTTAATTACCTCACTGAGGTAATTAAGCGTAATCAGGCTATAAAGTTTCCCGTTTAATTGCCTAAATGTGGCTTAATTACATCGCAAATTTTGTGTTTGCCCGATTGAAATTATTCAAAGAATGATTTCTCCAAAGTATTGTAAAGCAGTAAATTCGTTTAATAGCCTCATTTGGGGCAATTAAGCGTAATCATTTAAATAAAATTATGTTATATGAAAGTTTTTTTTTGGATTTTTTTCCTAAATTTAGCAAAAATAAATGAATTTTCACTCTAAGTAAACTAATCGATTAGGTTTGTTTTCCTTGCCCGAATTCGTTATCATTGTATTTTTAACTTTGTTGTGTTTGTCTGTTGTGTTGCTTAATAACCCAAAAGCAATTTTTTTCTCCTGTAGTTTAACAAATTTTAAAAACCAGGAATTTCTTCTAAAACAGATCCCTAAACCTGTCGCCTTCTTACCTTTTACCTTTCTACTTGCAATAACACAATCTTATCTTTTCCAAGAACGGAAAGTCTAAGTTGCGCAAATCAGTACATCTGCACAATTATACCTTTTGACAAAAATTGTTGCACATAAAAGAAAAGTAATCTGTGTGCGTTTTTTCTTTCTCTGCTCACAGTTTACTTAAACATGAGAAAATCTTGCGAAAACTCTAGAGATTTTTATGATACTTTAATGTTTTGTAAGCATAAATGTTTTCAGTTTATGTGGGACTATGAAAACAAGAATGCCCAAGTATGCTGGATTGTAAGCTTAGGCGTCGTCGTGTGTGTGTCTGTTGCTGCTTGCAAGCGAATGTGTAAACATGCTTTATAGTTTGCAATTACTGCCTTATTTATTATGCCGAAATGGATTATCTTTTAAGCATCCTGGGAAGCTGCACACAGTCACACACACACACACTTTACACACACACACACACACAATTAATACAAGAGAATGCAAGAACATGCAGTGGTTGCAGTAAAACTAAAACCGGTACATAAAAAGCATTTATGCAAACGTTGCTGTTTATGCAAAATTATGAAAAAGCAACAACAAAAAAGAAGAAAGATATATTCGAAAAAAAAGGATATTCTTCCTGCTTTACAAAAGAATCAGATGTTTGCTTGTTTGTCATTATCGTCAACATTATTCTCCAACCGAAAAGGAAATAAAGTGAAAACCGAAAAGAGAAAAATGGTTTCATATATCCATAACGTATCAACATTATTTAAATACGAACATTTTAAATGCACACACACACACACACACACACACACTCACACTCATACACACTCATACACACACGCATTCACGTAAAATAAAATGTGTGCTTTTAAAAAGGACTAACGAGTAATAGAGGTATGCATTTAAGCACACAAAGCGTCGAATGCGTGTGATAGTGTGCAGGTGTGTGTGTGTGTGTGTGTGTGTGTGTGTGCACATATGTATAAATGATACGGTTGCTTAGATTTGCTTGCATATGAACTTTTGAAAAGCATAATCACACACACTTGCATAAATGATAACAAAACAATGTATGGAAATGCTTAGCAGATAAGCAAACCTAAAATTTTACAGACTCTGAAAACCGAAAACACATTCATATGTCTCCCCTTAACAAAAAAAAAAGAAAGGAAAAGATTTTGCAAAATGCATAAATATTCTATAAATTTTTCGGTCATCCTGGCAGTTATTTTTCATTTCGAATCGTCGTTATCGTTAACGTTCTGTATATTTAATATTATGCAGTTTTTGTGTACTTTTTGTGGTTTTTAGTTTTCTTATGAATATTTAACATTGTGTGTAAGTGTTACGGAGCTGCAAGATTATCATTTTCGAATTAAAGATAATTTAATTTCGTATAAATAAGAAGGAAGAAACGTACGAAGCATTAATGCATCATATGAGTTTGAAATATTTCCAAAAATTTTGACAAACTTGCAATGATGCCAACTGATGATGATGATGATGGTGATGCAGGTTTTTCGATATGCGAGGACAGTTGAATAAGTACAGGAATTTCCACATTATTATATTTGTTCATGGCGTCTTGTGTTAAAGAGCTCAAACACTCACACTTTCGTTAATTGTGCAGTTTAAACACTGAAGAACTTTTTTTGAAAGATCGTATTATGTGTAAAAATTTAAAAAAAATACACGATTTTCATGAAAATTTCCTGGGGGAAAGTGAAAGTTCATTTAAAAAATGGCCTTGTTTATTACTTAGACTTGTAAAAATTTCTATATTTACAGAACTAATAAGACCCTGAAACGAAAAGTCAAAATGAAATAAGAGGGGCTAAATGGTTGGCAAAATTGTTATAAAAACACATCAATTGTTTTGAACAAAAAATAATATTTTTCATTTTGTTGCTTCAAAACAAAAAATTAAACTCACAATTTCTATTTTACTGCAACCCTCGCATCATGTCATATTCTTGTAATTGTAAATCAGCGTTCTCAAATGACAATGCCAAACAAATTAAGAGCCAATGATGTCAATGCGTCATTTGGTTTAAAATCCACCACAAAAAATAACTATTTGTAGATACAGTGGCACCTGGTAAACCTCAGGACGAACGTCGCCAACATTTTGGGACCCAGAAAACTGACCATGAACAAACTAGCTGACCTAGTCCTGGCATGGCGCAATAAATGAACCTGAGAATATAAAATTCAGAAATAGTCTTCAAATCCTTTAGTATTATTATTTAAAATTGCCGTTGGGACGGGCAACAAAACCGTTCGTCGGATCGACGCGAAATTTTAACGAGTTCCTAAATAGTAGCTGAATCTGCTGGCCAATGTACTCTTATAATAAAAACTTGAGGGTACTTGTTTGGCGTTTAATAACTTTATCTTTAACAAGATTGTGACGCCTTGTTGGTAGTCTAGCTGCGTTTTGTGTCACATTCGCCTTAACCCTCCGCTCATTCCTCCCCTGACATGCAGTAACTCTCGGTTAGTTGAAATTTTAATGAATTTATGTTCGAGTAAAAGCGAAAGGAATGCTTAAGCTTCTTTAGCAAAATTCTATTGGCAATTATGGGACACTAAATCTACAACGTTAAGTAAGACTGGCTAATGAGTTTATATATATAAAAAAATTATGCCTATTCAAAAGTACACATTCCCGCTGCTGCAGGAAAAAAAAAATTATCATTAAAATGTGCGCATTACGCCTGGCATAAATAAATAAGCAAAATAAATTAAATAAAATTCATTTCATTTAAATATTCGTTACACACACAATGTATCCTCTTGTGCAGCAAAATTTATTATATTATTTTAATTTACCATCTCTCCAAGTACAAACGCGCAGCATAGAAGAGCAACGATTTTAATAAAGCCCTGGCAAAAAAAGCTACACTTACATTTATCGTTGCTCAGAAGCACCAAAAAAAAAAAAACAAAAATAGAAAAATTATTTAAAATTTGTAACTAAAAGATTCTGAACACGATCCTAGTCAAACAACATTAACTACATGAATGTGAACGTGTAATGACAGCATTTTGTGCGACAATGTAACAAGAAATGCGCAAACATTTGCACACACAAGCACATACACACACACATACATACATACACATAATACGTACTCTCACATACTTTTTAAGCACCATCAGGATGGAAATAAATAAAGTTTGCAAAAGAAATCTTATATCGTGGCAACACAATTCATACTCAAGCATTCAGACTTGCAGACAATGTAATGCGATGGTTTCAAAACAAAACTCTATTTTGTATGAGCAAAGAAAGGGTTTTGCAACAAGAACTTTGTTTTTCAGAAAACACGGAAAACAAGAAGTGTGTACTTACATTTAGGAACATTCTTAAATGAAAACTGTATTTAATTGTATTAATTGTAAATGAAATCGAATAAGAGGCTGATGCTCGCCAAGTGAATTCAGTCATCAAAATCTTCGTTTATATTTCAGCGAAATTCCAAATCTGTTTCGTTTCACGGATTTTGTAAACGATTGTTAATTACTTTAGGGCAAAATGATGTTTTGTGTGGAAAATTTGTCGCCATTACCGGCCCTTTACAAGCACTTGATACCATATAGAACATGATGATGATAGCCAACAAAAACATATAGTCGTAAAACAAAATTAATGTACTTTGTGTCAAACATATTAATTTTCGTTTCAATAAATATTTTTACTGATTCAAACAAACAAAAAATAAAAGGCTCATTAGAGAAATGCTGAGAAAATTCCCTAGTTTTTGTTCCAACTGTTTTAGCCAAAATATTGTTTGAATCCCTGAATTACTCTGCAGGTTTCAGTGTAAATCATTTATTAATTGATTTAGTAAATTTTAATAATAAAATGCAGTTGAAGAGTATCTCGAAATTACACATAACAATTTGCTGGTGTGTAATCTATATAGAGATTTTGCAAATAACTGGTGGGCTGCCTAATCGCTCCAAAACGAACGAAAAAGTATCATACAGTCACACATTCACACCACGAATCTTGTAGTATCAACTCCAGCTTTATTATTATATTAATTCAGCTTCGTTAAAATTAGATTCCATAAATGTTAGCATTTAAGTTCTGAATTGAAGTTATTAAAAGTGTAATTATATCAAATATAATTCAATCAAACAAAGAGTATAATTAGAGTATATTTCTGTTTTCTGAGGATGTCGAAAAGGCACCTCAGCAACTGCTCTCTCTTAGACTTCAAGATAGGCTTCGTCTATAGGCAGGGAATAAAAACTCATGAAAATATGTCTCGAAATCTACATAAAAAAAATTAATTTGGGCCGCAAAGCCACCAGCTCCATGACTCATGACATATTTATTATGCGAGTTATGAAAAAAAAAATAAATTTCGTTGCCAGAAAATTTCAAAACGCGTCTGTTATTATAAAAGGGTTCTGTAGAAAAATAAAACCTTCGCTGTAAAACCCGTTGAGTACTTACAAAGACATATATATATATATATATATATTTATTGTTTAAACTTAAAGGTGTGTGTGTGTGTGTGTGTCCTTGTTTGTTTGCGCTCGTGTTGTAAAACGTGTAATAAGCCTTTTTCACACGGCTAAAGAAAAGAATTTTTGTTTTTCTTAATTATTTGTCTGTAGTTGTTAGTAAACTGTTACCACTCCGGCACCTGATAATCATTTACAAAATATTAAAATTATGTGCATTGTTTTTTAAATTACTTCAAAATAGGAATTGAGCTGCGTTGTGTCAAAGCTAAAGTATGTGAGTATAAAGTATTTCATGCATTCGATAAAGCAGATGTTTCGAAGGTGTTTAGGTATTTCAAGAGCGTTTGCCGTTCTTAGGCTGAATTCAAACAGGAAACTTAAGCAGTTAATATTTTAAACAGACACCAATTACGAATGTGTTTACGCCAAAAAGGAGCTAAAAACTGCATTATTTTTCAAACTTTCTTATAATATATTCATAACTTTGGAAATCTTGCCATACGAATATTTCCAAATAGTTTTCACATGATTTATCTAAAGCTAAAGTTGTGATATATGTATGCTGGTAACTCTGTTATTTCCATAATAAGTATGGATTTGAACTGAAATCACTCTAATATTCTTTATATAATTCTCTCAGCGGTGTTCCAGTTTAACTATCGTTTCAGTGGGTAAAAACTATACAGTCACATGAACACTTACGAGGAGGAAGATTGATGACCTTTGAAAATAACGTTGTTATATTCTGCCTGCGTAATAGATTGCATTTTTCATTTTCATTGCTCCACAAAAATACAAATAAGGCAGACTTTTTCCTCATCAGCTACACATTCAAGACTAAATTAAATTCATGATTTTTTTACAGTGTAAAATACAGAACAATGTCATAAATAAATTTTCCTTGTGCCTTCAAAATGTAAATATGTCATAGTTTCTCTTCTATCAGATACAAACTTGAGACTATATTAAAGTTATAAATCGGTAGATCTACAGCGTGTTACTTATAAAGCTGCTTATGGAAGGCAGCAGGCAACCACACTAAATGTTTGTAATCGAACCATATTATTTTTCAAAACAAATCGTTGGCCAAATATATCCATGTAACCAGATATTAGTTTAAATTATTAAAATTGCAATGTAATTATCATATATAACAAAAATAATGTTGTCGCAAATTTTATCACACTAAAATACCGTTTGTGACAACATAATAAACTATTACAGGGTTCATACTTATATTGGCCGCTAAAATAATGTGTAATTTCTCTGGGCGTATGTGATTTTGTTTGGTTTTCTTATGGTTTTTGGTTTAATCAGTATAAACATTTTCAGATAATTTAATTTACTATGACCGAAAGTCATTCACGTTTGCGGTTATGATGTTGTTTTCTGCGTATAGGAATTTATAAAACGGGCACACATTTTGACAACATTAATTCGAGTTCATATTTTACAAAGAACAACTTAATACTCCAATATAAAAATTTAATTAGTTTTGGAAATTCGAGAGCTTTTGTTGGCTTCAACGCTCAGACCAAGAAAGCAAAAGTGAATTGCTCTACATGAAACACAGAAGCTGTACAAAAACCAACTGCATACAACCTATTACAAATCTTTAACATTTCAATTAAGTTATATTAAGCAGAAGATATTGCAAATCATGTTGCTACAACACGTGCTGCTTTACACATTTTCTGTTGTTTTTCTTGTTCCTTTCAAGTTTATGAACTCCATGAAGTTTGAAGTACAGCAGCACGACTTCAATTTGTTTTAATTGTTATGCCCGTAATTAATAGTCGTTGTAGAATACAAACAATTTGCAAGCGTTTGTCAAATGTATGTTTCTGGGCGCGTAATTGAAACAACATACAAATGAATTTTCTGCTTGTAATGTTCTAGAAGGAACACACCTGAATCAAGGTTAATTCTTACTTGGTTTGCAGATTGTTTCCAAGAGTTGTTTGCTTTTGTACGTGTAAGAAATTTTTTATGTCGCTTTTTTCTTGTCTGATGCTAAAGCAGGAAACTCAAAAGAAATTTTGCTCAACAATAAGATTTGAAGAAAATTGAAGTGAAGTGTCATCTGAAAAAATATATCTTTAAAAAAATTCGAGTATTAAAAAGGCATCTTTTAAAATGCCTACTGTAAAAAAAATGCTCTTCAAGACTTTTGTGTTAAGTGCCTTTTAGAAAAAGTAGGTTTTAAAAGAAAACCTTAAAGCACAAGTACAGTATGGCCTCGATTATCTGTGCATCGATTAAATGGCAACATCAAATAACTGGGAAGATATATATATAAATTTGTTTCATTAACTCGATTTAATTTTTAAACGGGACTATAAGTGACTACAATTAAATGTAGTTCAAATAGTCAAGAGGGGGCAATCACATGCGTTAAATCAAAATTTAATTTTAAAACTTAACATGGGAAACTGAAAAAATAATATAAAAAATACTGAGAATTGTTACTCTAGTAGCCGGAAAGATCGATTATCTGGAATGTTAACGGTTCCAATCATAAATGGATAATCGGATTTTTTAAAAGTACCCAATTTCCTCTAAGAAAAAATAGTAATTTAAAAGTATTTTATAAAAAGTACTTTTAAAAAATCCGATTATCCGTTTATGATTGGAACCGTATATATATATATATATATATATATATATATATATATATATATATATATATATAAATATGTATGTGAATAGTCGTGTAGAATTTACAAAGTCATAGATTTGAAAGAAAGAAAATAATTTGAAAAAATATAAAATAAAAATGTAATTGCAAAAAAAAGGAACCTTTTAAAAAAGTACTTTTTAAAGCAAACAAATGCAGCCCTTAAAAGTTTAAATTAGTATTTAAAATGCGAAGCCATGCCTTTAAATAAGAAAAACAGCCATCAACGACAGATGATGAGGTCTGACTTGGGAGTAGGTTTTACAAGTTACTCTTTCAATACTCATCCAGCGTTACGAGTTTGAAAATTACAGCAACTGACTACCATACACACACAGGATATCTACACACACATGCACATGTACGTATGCAGGAAAATACGAGTAAACAAATTCATCAGATTAAATATGAATGCATGTATGTATGTCTTGCTTAAAGCAGAGCTTCATTGAAAGTTTCGTAAATTATTCACATCTTACATAAATAACTTTCGCTTGGGTCACATGTTCACTTCGTTTCAAAATATCTCTTTCATTAATTTTTAAATACTTTTCAAAGTTTATTCATCTGCCTCTCAATATTAAACTTTTTGTTGTTTGTTTTTTTTTTTTTTTTTGTTCTTTGTCTAATAAACCTCATCATTTACAGATAAAAGCAGTTTGTTGGTTTTGTTGTTTTCACTTGATGATTAATAACAAAAGGCCTTTTTTTCGACTTATTTCTTGTTGACATCAATGAACATGTACTTGAAAAGATGACATACAAAGACAAAGGCTAGGGCCGCCTACACCAGCCAAACCTCAGTTCTTTGGTTACACATGCAAATAAAATTGGCAAAACAAAAAACATGGAAATATTAAAAATGGTTTTTTCTATTTAACAGGATCCTTTTTGTTGGCGAATAAAGGGCATTGGCAAGATGTGTTTAAACCCTTTTGTTTTTTGATTTTATTTTATGTTTTTATTGTTTTGTTCTTCATTATTACTAACAGCAAATGATAACCTTTAGCTCCCCGCTCAGACAATTCGAGAAACTTGAACTCAGCCCAGCCCAGCCCAAGCACGCATTGGTGTGTGTGTGTTTGTGTTCATTCATAACTTTAAGCAGAAATGAAACGACATTCGAAAAGTCGTCTTTTGCTGGTAGGAAACACAAGATAAAAGTGAAGCAGGTTTTCTTTTTCAGAAAAGAAGATTTCGTTTTGATAAACCTGAGAACTTTAAGTGCAAATACAAATAATATATTACACACACACACACATATGTATGTATCTTACTTACGGCTACATACTTCTCGGGAAGTTTTCAAAGTGATAGGAAAGGGGTGGAGGGGGGAGGAAATGAATAGCAAAAAGAAGAAAAGAAAATTTCAACATTTTTGAGTTGAATTTGTTATTTTTCTTTCTTTTGTCTTTTTTAACCAGGCACAAGAGTACCGTAAGAGTTAGAAAGAGTTGATGGCAAAAATTAAAGAAGTCGTTATCAAGATGTTACAAAAAAGTAAAAAAAAAAAACTATGACTGGTTTTATTTGTTTTTTGTTGTTGTGTAACATATGTAGACACATGCATATGAGGCGTACCAATTCGTTTGGAAAATTTGTAAAATCTTTTATCACTTTCACACAAAAAGAGTAGCAACGAGATGAAAAAACAAAGTGTGTAATAGTTTTCAATTGGAGAGGAGTTTACATTTTGTCTATCGCAGTTGCTTTTTCCTACAAGAACTCATGCCGGTGGCACCCTTTCTTTTATTTGCTAAAAGTTATTAAAACTAATATTGGAAAGTATCAGAAAAATGCACAGAAAAAATAACTACGAAGTTTTTTTCCTAAATTTAAACAAAAAAATAAGTGAAAATATTCACAAATCCAAGTTTGATTTTAGAGTTTGTATTCAAACAAAAGTTTTACAGATTCAGCGAATTATTTGATCGAAAATATAAAAAAAAAAAAATCTGCCAAAAGAAAACAAAGAAAATTTCTTAATCATTTGCTGTCCAGCAAATAAATATATTCTTTGTTTCAAGAAACAATTTTTGTTGAATATGTAAATGTTGTGGCTTGAGTTTTAAAATAGTTTTCAATGAAACTCTTTGGGGCCTCATTAGTTTCTACTTTAATTTGCCGATTGTTTCATTCTATTCTACATCAAATACACAATTTGTAGCTTATTTTTCTGTTTCTACCTGTACAAGCTACAATTAATGCTGGAGTAACAAGATTTGCATTCAGTAAACAGTAAACTTCGTCAAATCGACGACGCATGCTTGTATTTTGTGTTTTTCTTGATCGTTTTTTTAAACTTTTTTTTTATTGAATGTTTGTAAAACTCTAATCTTTGCAATTTTGTTGCTGTATTGTTTTTCTATTGGCGTCGTCGAAATGCCAATTTATGAAACTTTAAAAAACTTATTGCCAGCTGACGGATGTCAAACCTGTTCGATTGCCAGCAATAACAACTTTCAAAATGTTGTTCTTGTTTAAATGTGATTATGCGAACGAACGAACCAGTTCGATATTCGTAAACTGCTTTTATAATGTTTATTGTTTTAGTATATTTCCATTTAGCATTTAATCTTTACATTTAACAAATAAAATAACAACTTCAGTAGACTTATCTGATAAAGAAATTAAGAACTGCGACGACGAAATTTGGCGGGGACGATAATGGCGAGCAAAATCCAGACAATATAGTGATAAAAAATATGTCAGAGGATGAATTAAAAGTACCAAATGGTTTTGGAATGGATAAACAATATCCTCATGTAATGAAAAAGCGGCAGCCAATCAAAAATTTAACGATTGTAGATACTTTTGATCAAATTTTATCCATTAAGAACTGGCAAATGAAAATTGCGTCAGTTCATATCTTATCGGCGGCAATACTTGTCATAGTACTGAGAGTCTGCTTTTGATTTAATTTGTCTCTAGCCAGTTTATAAATAAAACAAGTTTTATAAATTTTGTAGCTTCCATTATTTAGCTTCAAGGCATTAAGAAACTTTTAATTGGATGGATAAATGAAAAGATTTGGCTATTTTGTATTAAATCTTTAAAACTATAAGTCTAGAATGCATTTTGAATAAGAGTCCTTGAACTCCATACAGTGTATGTTATTTCCCGTGAGTTGAGTCTAGTAAAACTGGCTTAGAAATGGACTATTCCCTTTTTTAGATTAAAATTCGCCAAAAACATGGAATTCACTTAATAAATTTTCCGGCACCGTTTCTTTTAAGTAATATTTAAAAACTAGAATTGCAAAGGCTTAAATTTATAGTTTGTGTAAAGCTGAATCAGTTGAAGGCCTAATTTCCATTTCTTCAGAAGTTTGGTTTGAAAATTATGGTCGTCCTGCTCAAGATTTCAAAGAACAGCAAATTTTGCACATTTTTCCTTTTCTCTACTGCGCTTTATTTATACATTTTCTTTTAAAAGATTTCTAGCATATGACAAGAATTTACGCTCCTAAGACCACAACTTCGCCACCCCAAAAAAAAATTTACAACAATAAATAGCTATAGATTTAGGCGTGCAATCTTTTAAATATCAACTGATTTATTTGCCAGTTTTGGTATTTACGTATTAAAATGGTCATTTTTGAAATTATACCACACAGGATGTACAAAACCCTTTAAAACGCCCGTTTTCTGCAAAAAGAGTAATAAAAATCTGAAAAAAGACCAAGAGGCATAAGAGAGTGTTAAAAATTTATGAGGTCGCTTTCTTCTTCGCACGCATAAAGCTATTGCTGCTTCAAGTGTAAAATATTAAACATACATAGAACATTTCATATGCGCAACTGAACTACAAAACCACTTAACTATCACTTTAACTATATAGAAGTAAGAAATGAGAAGCGTGTGATGGTATTTATATACTTTCGACTTTCGCTCATAATACGTGTAATTTTTATTATATGAAAGTGTTGTCGTTTTGAACTTCTTTTTTGTTAGTTAGGTGGTTTTGCATTTCAGCTTACGATATACATATCTTTAGCGTTAATACTATTGTTAACAGACCTGAACCATAAACAATTCAAAACCTGATAATCTTGTGAGAAAAATGTTCCTTTTTTTTTTGCATATTTGTTGGCTTTTTATTATAATAATTTTTTTGTTTGCTGGTCAAATTCCGGACGTGTGTTTTTTATTAATATTTTATAACAAATTTGACCGTAAATTGTATATTTCACTGAAAATATTTTATTGCTCCTGGAGGATATAAAACAAAAATGAAATGTTTTTTACAATAAATTTATGACTTTTGGTTGTTTGAAGAATGTTAAAATATGCTCGTTGGCGTCTAATCCCAGAATACTTTGTCTTTGCAAATTGTGCTAAAATTAACAACAACAACCACAACAACAACAACAAAAGTGAATTAGGTTCTCAACCCAAAGAATAGATATATAAAAAGTGTGCGTAGTTTTGAGAAGCTCTTTATTTTTGCTTTAAGACAAAATAATTTTGATTAAACTGCTAAAAGTGACCACATTAAAGAGTGCAAAAAAATTACTGTATGTAGTTTTTATAACAAGAGCCAAGAACGTGATAATGTAATGCCGAATTATTAGCTCTGGATATACTGTTCCTGGCAACTGAAACGAGTTGATTGTGTGGGCCAAGAGATGAAAACATTCTTTAAGCCAGAAATAAGCCCACATATATAAATGATAAATCGATCGATAACACAGATAAATCAATGAAAGCAAATGTAAGCGTTGCCACTATGGGACATTCCTGTTCGCCATTTATTTCAATTTACTTACTTTACAGTATAAGTTTTGATGTGTCCAAACATGTTTGAACATGCAAAACTTTCAGCCAAATCCAAGATATTTTGAAGTAATACTGTTGCGTAAAGTCCTAAAGTTAGTTGCAACATGCAACTGTTTTAAGCATTAGTATAGCTGAATTCCTGCTCTTTATAAGGCGTCACTAACGCCACTTACGTTTTTGTCAGCTTCGCAACACTAGTATTTGTTTGCCAATTTCTTTCATAAACTTGCACCTTTGCACACTAAATATAAAACATTTTTAAAATAGATCTGACATATTAGCTTAAGCGACTGTCACGTTCGACACCATGAAAGTGTTCACATTAGTATATTGTCAATCATTCCTTGATCTGAATCTCCCGGCTATTTTGTCAGAGTCAATTGCATTATTTTCAGACGGTAGTCTCAAGGTCATATATTTAGAAATAATAACACAAAAAATTCAATGTGCAATTTCAAAGCACTGTCTGTTGTTACAAAAAAACAACTTATAAATATTTGTTATTAAAATGTCAAAAACTAGTTAAAAATTTAAAACATTTTAATGAACTAAAAATGTATCTTATTGAATTGAAATGGATGTTTTTCTAGGCGACGAAGAGGAGGAGGCCGAGGCTGGTGGATAGTTTTCAATAAAGGTTGCGCAGAAATGGCCACGTTCACATCCCCAAAATCTGACATATGGCCGCAAAAGGTCTAAGAAGACGTTTGACGACAGCCAAATTTTCGAATTTTCGTATAAACTGGACTTAATAAAAGATGATGAACAGCTGAACACACGTTACACACAAAAACTGCACAACTTCCCATCGATATTGTTGTTTACCGGTTTAGGTCTTCAAATGGTCTTTGGTGTGGATGATGGGTACCGCCAAACGTCACAATACGCGTATATGTAGTTCAAAAAGTGTTCTCATTATATGACTTGTTTAGTTGAAGCACAACAACATTTATTTAATTTATTTTATAGGTGGTAAAGTAAATTTACAATTGCGATGGCGCGAGAGCTGTTCTTCATCGCAGACGTTGCTTTACCGACAGCAACGACAATTCTCTTAAATGGTTTAAATGGTATTAAGACACTATGAGATTGTGACTCATAGCAAAAGTGTTTGAATCCCCCCAAAATAATCGAGTGTGGTGCTTAATTTTGTGTATCATTCAATAAGTTTTACAAACAATTAACGACATCATTTCATAATTCTCACTAACCTTTTACATCCTGAACACAGTATCAGTTTTCATTTGCTTTTCTGAAATCCAAAAAAAGCCAAGAAAACCCACAAGCGAAAGAAAACAAGTTGGGAAATAAAGCTTATAGAAAATAATTTAACCAAATAGCATTTTCAGGCTTTCAACGCATACACACGCACACACACACACATACCAAAACAACATTTTATGGACAATTTGTAAAACGGAAATGATATCTATGCTCCCACACACACCCCTACGCACACATCTTCAAATCCTTAAACAAAATATTGTAAAAGGAAAAAAAATATGAAATATTGTAATATACAAGTAAATAGAATAAAGAAAGTTTTTTTTTTTTGCTTGTAGCAAGAAATGTTTTCTGAGAAAAGTCATAAAAATAAACGAAAGCAAACAAATAACTCAAAACGTAAACTTACGTTTCTTAAGGATAAAATGCGTCGGACGCCTGAAAATGTCTTAAGCCCAAACGTTCGTATACAAACAAAAGGAAGTAACCTAATTTATTTGCTGAATATAATAAAACAATAATCGGCGCGTGCGATATTTTGCCATGGACAGCATAAACTTAATTTACTATAATCTACGCATTTGTCGTCGGCGAGAAGTTGCTTAAGAATTAGTTAAAATAAGCTTTTGGAACTTCCTATTCATTTGTATTAATTGTTGGAACAACAAAGAAAACTAGATATTCAAAATTAAGTTTAAAGCAAAATATAATACGAGTATTACAGAACTATCAAAATATATGTTATTTAATATATAAAAAAAGTATATGACTAATTCTGTGTAAAACTATTTCAATAAATGCATAAAAACTAGATTTAAGTCAAAAGCAAATATTTTTGACGTTCATTCCACTAGAAGGATGGATTCTTTCTTAATTTTGGAATAATTCAGTTTATTGTAAACAGTGGCGTGGATCCCAGTTGCCTCATTTTCTTTGACTTAGCGGCACTAATCTGACTAAATTTGAGCAGTCGTGGATTGTAAGGACATCGCTCGATTGCGACACATTAGCACAGATCTTTCACTTCAGGATGAGCAGGCAGGCACGAGGCTGCTATCATAAAATACACGCTAAGCGCGCAAAATTTGCTCTAACAAACGCACATTTTCGTAATTAAATTTCATCATTTAGACGTGCTGTTCAATCATGCAACTTGTCATGGTATCATCAGACATCAGGAACTGAACAATAAATATCATATTAGACAGACGTTATCAAAATTTTAGGATGGTCACAGGAGCCACTTAAAAACTGGCTGCCTCATAATCCGCTGAATCAGGAGAAATTTTGTTTTAATGCGAACCTAAAAAAAGGGAACTTCACTGAATCAACAAAAAAGCTGCAACACTAAATAACGAAATAAAACCTTTTCTTTGGATCAGAAAATATTTTAACTGAAATTTGTTGAAATTCTGCAACAACAACAAAAAAAGGATTAGGATAATTTTTCCTGTTCAAACTTTTGGCATTTTTGTAAAACTAAAAACTGTTAAAAATATTTTAGATCTATTAAATTTTGCTTGGAGCCTGTCCCTGTCCCTGTCCCAACGTTAACGTTTGTCAATATCTTGAACGAGAGAAAACTGCTAAACTGACCTAATTGCGACTTGTCACACGTTCCTAATGCGAGCGATAGATGAATTAAAGAAAAGAAATTTCAGTTTTTTGTCCTGTAAAGTGAGAGCAACGTTAACGTTCGATGTCGTGGGACAAACGATTACATTTTTGATCAATCTTATTTAACTTCTTTTTAAGTTTTTGAACTGCGAGTAAAAATTAAATATCTCTTATATTCCGTCTGATTGTCGGCCACTTTTAAGAACTCCTTTTTCCAACAATTAACTAAAATATATTTTATAAATTTTTATAGTTTGTTTTCCGTGTTTTAGCTGCGAAGACCAATTCGTGTAATTTGCTTGCTGGGCTGGAGGAAAAATAATTGCCAGTGTGGCCCACCCACTTTCTTATGGATTTCAGTTGATTTTGAGGGGTGCGTATATGCGATTCTGAATATTAACGTTTTGCTTGTATGCGTGGTTTTTTCCTATCTGTTCGGAATGTTTACCTTAATTTCCTGTTTCGTTATTTATTCAGGCAATTTGTCAACTGTCATCGAGGCATGACAGTAACAACAAATAGTAGCATTTATTTTAATTTTTATTATTTTAATGTGGTTATTTGTTTATTTTCCCCGTTTTGCTGTAGTTCCCCAGCACATTTATTTCTTTGCAAATTTTATTTATGTGTGTATTTGCATTTGGTTCTTTTTTATATTTTATTATTTCAGTACAATGACAAGTTTAAGCTTAATGTATTTATTTGTGGATTTCTGTTCATGTTTTGTTCTCCTTTATTTATTTTCTGCATATAATTGGGCATCCAATTGTTTGACTTTTCGTTACAGCGACTTTATATGCTGCCAATCGGCCAAACCGTCACTTTTGCGTGTGTTAAAAACAAGTCATCAAATACGATTATCCGAAGAGGCGGTTATTAATGTGTTGCTGTCATGACAGCTGTTAGAATAATGCAAAACCTGTCAGATATGGTAAAAGACAAGACCATTGTCGTGTCAGTTTCTGAGCCAAATCATTTCTTATATTTGAATTTTGAGACCGAACGAAAAAGTCGGTCAAGATAAATTGAATTCGCCATAGCAGTCAACTTGTAATAATTGCAAAAAGTAGAAGCCAATATCAATGTAAATTATTTTATTACAAAAATAACTTAAAAAAGATTTACAAGAAATATATATTTAATATTAATTAAGTGAACCTGTCAAAGTTTGTATTCACCTGTCTTATGCTTCCAGCTGATAACTGAATTCACCTTGATATAAACTATAGTAAACACTAACATCAATCGAAATAGTGCTGATAAAGCCCAGTCAAACCTTCGGCTTCAGCAGGAAGAGTCTCCTCCAAATAGATGGCCTTGAAAATTTCAAAAACTTTTTGTAAGCCGTTATGCTAAGAAGGAGGTGAGGCGGGGTGACTCTGCTATAAAGGAGATACAGCCTACTGTATGTGTACATGCTGGGTGAACATGACTTGCTAACACTTTCACTGAGCACTACACAATTTATCAACGATGGTCACACCATCCGTTTTGTTCCCAATAACACTTTTATTACATTACAATATATCAACAATATTAAAAAACAAAGAGAATTATGCGATTTTTCTGGGAGCCATGGGCGAAAATCTGGATGTAAAGGGTGTCCCCAACCACCAATCATAAAAGTATTGAAGCAAATATATACTCTTACGTGCGCATAACGAAGAAGTAGCATGATTTGATTTCACATTATAAAAGAATAAGACTTCAAATCACATATATCAACATATCGTTAGCTGAAATCCAAAATCACGTAACTAAGAAAATATTAGAAATTGATTTTGATATTTTTATATGAACAGCATCCATATCACCTCATATACAATAATAACAATAAAAAACTGTTTTTAAGCATAAGTCGATTAAAGTAAAAATGTCAGTTACGTGGTTAGGCATCTCAGCTGACCGCATATGTAGTGCCTGAAAGAAATTTTGCATTTGACCTTTCCTTTATTGTATTGCAATATTTTACATAAATGTCAGTATAGATCAATTTTACGTTAAAATCATTGCCCGTATCGTGTCGTGGCAAAAACTTAAAACTCTGTCATTCATGTTAAAGGCGCATTTAGTTTCATAATAAAGATAAAGAAAGCAGTTCATTTAAAATTGTTCGAATTCCGGCAGAGTAAATTTTGCGGAAACGACCTTTCATTCGCATGTGTACAAACATAAAGTTCATTTCGTTCTACACATGTACATATTTTTACAAACAACATACATATAGTATTTTGTTCCACATGTTGGATGTGTGTATATCCGCACATGTTGTGCTGGTGGCGCGTGTGTGTAATTTTTATACAACATTTATTTAATTTAAGCTTTAATGCGATGACAGCCTACTGACAGTTACTTGACATTTAGTTTGTCAATTGTCAGTTCATCAACAAAATGGCAGTTTTTTTTTCAGTCAAAGGTATACAGACTCGTATGTACGAGTTTCTCTTTTTTTGCAGCACAAAATTTATGCAAATAATTAAAACATACATAAATGAAGTTTTAATAAATTGTATTCAGTTTAAGTCGAACAGAATTAAAGGCTGTGTCACAGCATTGAATATTGCTTATGTGCTCAGTGGGAGAGTATACGTGGCAGTGATTGTGACGGTGGGGGTTTTGTGTGCACATTTTTTATTTATTATTTGTAAAAATTATTACTCATTAATGTTATAGCTAAATGATTGTAAAATATCAGATTATCTTGTTCCGAATATAGTTTTTTTTTCGTGTAACTGTTGATGCAGTTCCTTATAAGAGTTATTTTTCAAAAGACGTAGTTTTACATCAGATTGTATTATAAGGCCCACAAATGTTTAGAATATTATAAAGATCATTAACGAATTAAGTGTCAGAAACATACATAAATAATGTTATTATAGGGTCCTTGGTAAATAATGTCAACTTATTAAAACCGCTAGTGCTGACGTTTCGTAGATTGATGACGTTTCTCAATGTCAAGGTTTAAGGTTAATATACTCTTGCTGCTGTTGTTTAAAGCCTTTTTACTGTTCATAATTTAAAACCAAATAAAAAGTTAAGAAGAAAGCAGCTGATAACAAATAAACTAAATGTAACACTATATCTATATCATTTACTTATAAGGGAATTCCCCCTATTCGCAACTAATTACTGTTAACGAACGCGCATATAGATTTTAATTGTTACTCAAGCTAAAATTTTTTTATATAGAGTTGAGGTTTTCGAATGTGATAAATGTCAATAAAAAAAAGAGATGTTGACATCTCAAAATTAAAATTCTAATAAGAAATTAAATTAAAATGGATTAAAGTTCATCGGTTCTGCATTCATACAACTTTAAACGCTTCATGTTCATGCACTACTTTTCCCTCTGTCAAAAATGGGTCTTTATTGTGTTAATTTTAAAGTATATAACACTTGTAATCGCATAATGAATTTTAATATGATTTGATGCCAAACAAGTTTAACTTCTTATTACATTCCGCCCCGTTGTGTGTTTTAGTCCTTTAAAATGTTTGGCATTTATTTTGTAATTTGATCACGTTCTAATCGTTAAGGCAACTACACGACAGGTCTTTTATAGTTCTGTAAAGCAAAGCAGATCATGTTTTAGGGAAAATTTTAAGGAAAAATACAAACATTATTTTAAATTACATCCGAACTATAAATAAATTAGTACTAAAAAACAAGTTCAATAAACTTTAAAATAAAGAACTTCAAGTGATAGTTTAGTTACAACGTTTTTTAATATATTAAAGTCTGCTTGTTTGTAACGCACTGTAAGGGGGCCATTTTTATCATGACTTTTAAAATATATGTAATTTTTATTCCATTTGGCAGTTAACAAAAAGAAAATTACTTTGTTTTTTTTTTATAATAATTTGCATTAAGTCCTTTATATTTCATGAATGTCTTTATGACATTCAATTTAAGAAATATTTTTTCATTCAATAAGTTTAATTATTACAGTCGTATTTGTTGCAAAGTTTTCAATAAATCGCTGATAAATTTAATTTCATGGTGGTATTTTTGTTTTTCCGTACAATACAATTGTGTGCGCAGAACTTTATGCACAAAAAAATATTTATTAAATTGCATACAATTGACTGAATGTATCAATAAATGAAAACTATAGACAACTTTATAAAACGAATAACACGAACATTTTAAATCCATTTCAAATCTGTTTTCGTTCTATGAATGCATTCAGACATTAATATTTTACTTTACGTTATTATAAGGATTTAAAATATATACCATTCAATAACTTTTTACAAATTTATGCAAAAATATTTACAACTTTAATAATATTTAACAAAAGAAACGCTACAATTGGTAGCACGTAGTTGATTTTCAAAGTCTTTTGCAACGCCAGCTTAATTTATCCATTAAAAAAAACACAATTACAAAAGTTTTTCAAGTCGGCAAAAACCTTAAAAGTATCGGGGTAGATTATGATGATTATAATACCAGAAAAACAAAAACAGTATGTTGAAAAAAAAGCTCATGGTCCTTCGCACTGAACTACAATAAAAATTCCAATTTTTAATGTCAGGCGTTCTATACAAAAGTTGAAGTCTTGAAAAAAATATGTCGTAGGAAGAAAAGCGTAGAAAAGTGGATTTATTAATGGTCCTTCGAACTGGTGAGAAAACTATTGGTGGTTTATATTTTTAACTTAATCTTTGTTCTTTGTGGACTTATATAAAAGTTTAAGAAACCTCTAGAAAGCATCAACGACACAACCAGCACAAAAAGGAAAATCCAATCTGTAAAGGCACTTTGGCGATTAAAAGCGGCCGTACTACTGAACCTATATATTCTATATGCCATATCTCTTTGAAAAAGTGGAGCATTTAACAACAAGCGCTAATTTACGTTTGCCATAATCACTTTTCCTAGAGAACTATTTGCTGTAATGCTGATAAATTTGAGTCTACTGGGTCAGTAACCAATAAACGAACACTTATTAATGGTCCTTCGAACTGAACAAAGTTAAGTTTATGTCTTAAAACTCTATGTATACAGTATCTTTAAACTATTCCTGGATCTTTGGATTTTCTGGAAGATTTCAGAGACCAGAAGAAAGCCTCAAAAAGCAAACCCAAAAGGGACTTTAGATACCGGTCGCCGAGCTTTTTCTGTTGATAGCAGCCAAACTGCTGAAACTACATATATCTGTCGTTGAACCGGCTGCGACTATTTGCAGCAAAATTGATCTATTTACATCCAGTGTCTTTGTAAGCCATAAGGCAACACGGCTGCCGTAATGAAACTCATGATCGGCCGGAAATATCGCTGCTGCTGCACAGCGTGAGCAGAAGAATACGGATCAGTGATATCAAAAGAATGGCTTAAAGTCAATATTTCATAAGTCTTTGAGACCAACGTTGGCCAAGCACCTCTGTAAGCTGACAACTAACAAGTTCTGACTTGACCACACTCGACTCTGTCTCAAGAAGCAGTTTTAAACGATTTAGCCTCAAATCTTAAAAGCGCTCAGAGCTCATGTAAGCTTTGTCATCGCTTAAATTTACACTGAGACATTTACTAGCGACGTGGATGAAATTTACAAATTTCGATGACATACATATTTATGTCGAGTCCGGAGCCTGCGAAACTCTTATGACTTCAACACTCGTCCTTGTTTGTAGCTCCCTCTAACATTTCGACCTCAGCCGTTGTGCCGTTGTGCCGTAGAGCATCAATTAGATGCAGTTCATAATTTGTCATTTGTGTTCAAAAATAAATTTGCGTTGGATTACAGGCACAAGTGTATATGGCAGTTTATATGAAAAGCTTTCGGTTACATTAAATATTATTAATTATGATTAAATTTAATAAAAGTTAATTAAAACATTTTCTCTTTTTTGTTGTTGTTTTCTTTTCTTTTCCATCTATCTGTTGGCTTCCATATTTTCAATGAACTCGTAACGAATCAATATTTAAACACACACAATAAACAGTTCAGAAGATAATTAAACCATGAAAGCCTTGATAAACGTAAAATCAATATATTATAAAATAACAGATTTCTGAAATGGTGGTGCTTGTTTAAATTTTTAAAATAATATTATTTAATAAGTTGAAATTTAAGTTTTCTTTTTCAGTGAAAGAAAGAAAGAAAGAATGACAGAAGTTGTCTGCTTTTTGTTAACTGTGACTCGACAGTTACAAGTAATTCGGATAAAAAAGTAAATACTCGTAAATATATATACAATTTATTCTCGAATTGCAGTTTTTATGGAATTTCGTTGATGATGACAATGTCCTAAGATCTACGAACATTGAGTAATTATATACATGGTTGGGTGCAGCAACATTTTATGGTTGTAGCCGACAATATAATACTTTAAATATGACATGCTATACTCGGTGCAGTGAACAACTGCTGAGGAATGTTACTTGTGATGACGTGACGTGACATAGCCGTTGACCATTGTGCTACAGAATATTCAAGAAGTCATGATAGTCACGGATACTAAATAGTTTTGAACTAATCAGATCAAGGCTATGTTCAAGAGGTCTCTCATTGGCTGAACATAAAGCTGCAGCCGATGAAGAATTAGTTACCAATCGTAGTTGCAAAACATATGAATCTAACTATTGGAAAATGTCTAATCAATATCTTGATGACATTAACATGAACGATAGAGCTAAATTATGCCGGATAAAAGTAAATACTTAACAAGGAAAGTCCGTTCGGGCGTTTTTAATATGTTCAACATATTGTAAGGAAAATCTACAGTGGAAATATCGGTTCTGCTTATAGCATTAATGCACTTCATGTCTGTTGTGCATTTAGGACTGTGCCCGATTAGGCCCATTTTTTAAATATCATCACGATGGAGACTGCCATTGTACCGAGAAAAGAAACAAATATTTCACGTAGTCTTGGGGCTCAGCTAACTGGGGCTGACACGGTTGTTTTACATCTTCCTTCCCTCAGTTTGGACAACAACGTACAGTCCATACCGTGCTGTGAGTGTGAGTTCAGGATCTATGAACATGTGTTCTATGTCTGCCCCTGAGTTGATGGACAAAGATCAAACCTAGAACAATTTAACGAAAATAGTGCGAATAAACAGATTATGACGTTCCGTCCATTTTGATCTCAGTGGACAGCTGGGAATGCGAGTGTTTTTCTGAATTCGTAAAATTGAGAGAGAGAATTTGATGGAAAAGAAAGATTTGGTAAGGAGGGGTCTGAGAAAATACTTGGTGTAGTCGTAAGGTCATTTTAGTCTGTTAAAGCTTCAGGGGCCTGGTACTTCAAGGACACGGTCTATCCATGATATTTTCCTTATACAAAAAAAAAAAAAAACACAGAAGCCCACACCTGCATCATAAAAACCCATATAACTACATTCTAGTTTTTAAAATATGTACAATAATATGGTTGGATTTGGAAAACGTATGATTTTGCATGACAACAATTTGTTTGATCACAAGAACAATGTGGGAGATTTTACAAACAATATGATCACATTGTCATGACTGTAATTTTTGGAAACGCCAGATTCCTAAACTCTGTTTCATTAAATTAAGAGATAAGAAAAATGCACAGCAACAAAAAAATTGTATTTATTTTTATACAAAAGAGCAGAAATAAAAATCAACGAAATTTTCAGCAAACAAAAAATAAGAAACAAAACAAACTTGAGTTGCTTTTATTTAATCAACTTTTCTTGTAACTTGGTTGTTAACTTGGGTGTAAGAAAACAATGTTGTACAACAACCTCAGCATTCATAATGCCAAAAGCATTTCAGAAACATTTCTCTTTTATTTGTTGCTTAACAACAAAAACACACGTTCATTCTCCCTACTAAGAAAGCGAAAAAAAATATTTGTTCTTAAATATATTTCACAAAGGAAATTGCAACAAATTATTTTAAATATTGAAAGACTCAAAACAAAACAGGTTAAATGTAAAAGATTTTCAAGAGTTTAAAAGTGCATTTTAACGTCTGAAACAACGAAAGCAAAGAACTTTTAATGCTGAAGAATATAAAAATAAACAAAAACTTATTGAATACCGAAAATCATGATTAATGGAAGATTGTAACAGAAATTATTTACAAAATATATTGATAGCGATATGGGGATGTAAGAAAGAGCTTTTAACTTTTAGAACAAATTGCGTTATTTTAACATTTTTTTATAGACATTTTACAAACAAAGTATGATTTGAATGATTATTTCTTATGAGCTATAAAATTGAAAGAAAAAGAAATGTAATGCCAATAAGAAACATGCCTGTAAGTTTACAAATTCCATGACTTTTTCAAATCAAAGAACGTTGGGGTAACAGCGGAACCACTTAATTCATACTAAAACGTGTCCCCACACTCTTCCGGACGCACGTCGGAATAGCTCCTACATAGATTTTATGGTCAGTGCAGTTTGTGAGAAACTTTCCGGAGGCTATATTAATATCATTGTTTCGACCGGCCAGCACAATTTCTGTCTCCGTTGTTGCCTTTCAAAAGATCGTTACATGTAAGGAAAATCTATATATTGTGCCGAAGGTGCCAGATCTCAGCTTCAGAAATATGTGTCTACTATTAAAAATTAACAGATGGCAAAACTTGAAAATTTAAGAAGTCAAATGTGGAGCCAGCCTGATGCATATTTAATTTTTCATTATTGTCCATGATTAACTCTTTCTTAAGCCAGAATAGAAAATCCCGTTTGCCACCCCTTTAAGTATTCAAATTTTAATTGTGACACGTAGTAGTAAAGGACTTTTATGAATAATTTCAAATATATTATGTTTAATACAAGTATAAACAGCAAACCGTCTTGTTCCTTCTATTTGTTAGTTGTTAGTTGTGACAGTAGAAGAGGTCCTTAATGACCTTAAAACTTTGCCGGTTTTTTGTTTTCTATCTTAGAGATTTTGCACAATTTTATTGTGACAAGGGAAAGTGTCAGCGAAACGAAAAAGGATGGAGAGAGAAAATAGGCACTAATTAAGCATTGAAATAAATTTACGCGTATTTAAATATTGATGATGGTTTCCACAAAGTTGTAGTGGGTTATTATTATTATTATTATTTTAGCAAAACCTTAAGCAAGCAAGAGGATAATTAATTTTAAGCTTAAACAGTTTACTCTAGTTTTGCTATGTTTATTTTCCAGCCATAATGATTTCAGTGTTTTCAGACAATTGGGCAATTTGAGCAAGATGGATGAAAAGTGTAACAGGACCAGAATATCAAAGAGAATTGAAGGGCGAAATACATCATAATGAAACAAATTGAGGCCACGCTAATTTAGAATATTTTATTTGGATTTTAATTTACAAGCGTGAGTTTTAATTAAATTGCAGATAATATATTTTTGCTGGAAAACAACTTGTTATCACGTTATATTAACAGCTGAGTAATTATGAATTTTGTTCTGTACAACGTGGTTTTTGATCTTTCTATTACTTTAAAATGCATCGACTATTACTTGATTCCTGTCAAACAGTAGTGTATCTGATTTTTGGTATTATAGTTTCGAAACCTAAAGCACACATTTGAAATATATATTGACATTAGCAAAGAATTGGATATTTTGTTCATTTTTAAGATCCACTTATTATTAAGCTGACATTTACGAAATATTGGCACACAGACCGATTGAAAGCTCCCAATCAATTTGAAAAGCTTTTTATTCTTAGCAGGGACTGTAACAGTTATAAATTATTTTCTGAATTTTACAATCGTAGTTTTGGCGCAAAAATAAAACTGTTTTTTGCCGTCCTAAAATATTTAAAACTCAGTTATCTCTCCCGTCAGAATCACTTATAGGCCAAATCTTAAGCAGCAGTTTCATAAAACATGTAAGTTTTATAAAAATGTTTTTCTTTCTAAAAATGAGTTTTAGTTAATTATTTATTATAAATATATAATAAACAATACGATGATGAACCGACAAAAAGCAAAGCTTGACGCTTGCAACGATACATCTCACTTTTATAGATCGCTTTGGGCCAGTATTTGAACACCCTGAAAAAACCAGAAACTGGTTTTACGATATCGATAATTTTTCAACAGGGCCTCTATCGTTTGCTTAAACTCCTTTTGAGCTTTGAGCGGCAAAAAAAACTTTTTATTTACTTATAAAAATTTGCAAAAGAATGACATTGTCTGCCCTGAAGGTGGTATTGAGCGGATTGCGTTTAAATCTTTTCACAGAAAATTTTACAAATATTGTGTTTGTTATTTAAGTTAACTTTTTTGTCGTAACTAAATTAATACATCAGCAGAAAATAATTAAAATAAGTTTTATTTGGCGAAGATAAAAGAAAACTCCTCTAAGGACTTTTCGGTTCAGAAAAAACTCTTATCTGTGGAGTTGAAATTGATTTATTTTTAGGTTCACTATAAATTTGAAACAGCACTTAAATACTAAATCTACTGGTACTTGTTTATGACAGTATAAAACTCCGTTTAATATAACAGGTAACGTTTCGGATTTTCTGGTTTTTAGTGATTTTGAAAATAAAAGTTTCAAAGCAAATGATAAAAATTTGTGCTGGAAAATCAAGTGCTGGACTTAAATTGGACACCAACAACAATCTGATTTTAAAATCTATTAATTTTCTTTAATATTAAATTTAAATTCAATTTAAATCCAATATTTAAGATAAATATACATATTTATATGTATTAATTCATTTCTTTGATCGATGAAGATCGTCAATGGCAATAACAAAAAATGTTGCCTACTTTCAGGCACTAGTAAGCAAACAGTTTTATTTGTAACCAAAATATAAGCCACAATTGCTCATCTAATTACTAGTCAAAAATTCATTTGATTGCAGCTTTATGTACATATGAGAAAAATAAAGAATTTAGTCAACTTCAAACAACTGAATGTATATTAATTTATTCCCATAATAAATACCACGTCAATTTCACCAAACAAATCGATTTGATTAACTGAACAAAAGTTTATTTTTTTATTATGTGTCTGTGTGTATTTTTGAAAATAAATTTATTTTCATTTCAGTTTTTTATTATTGTTATTATTTTTTCTAACGTCTGTTTAACATGTTTGCAACCACAAAACATGTTTATGCAATTTAGTTATAAACTTTTTTAAAAGCAAAGCGAACAACAAAAATAACCAAAGGATTATACAATACTACCAACAACAAGTACAACAACAACCAGTAAATATTATACAACAATAAAACAATACTGAAAACATTGTAACAACTGTTACAATCTACATTTTTTGGTAATTTATTTTACAACAATGACAGAAAAAATGTTATTTGTTTCTGGTTAAAATGTTGAGTTTGGTTTTGGCAACTTTGGGTTATTTTTTTATTTTTTTATTTATTACTATTATTACAATTTTAAGCCGCATAAAATTGAACAAAGGATTAAGTTAAAAATTAATTATTATTATTTGGACCAAAATTAAATCATCAAGCTGCCAAGTAGTGACAGATATTTTTCTTTTTTTCTCCGTAAAATAAAACTTTTACTATTTGACTGGCTTTTTGGAATGCAATAAAAATGTAAAAAATTGCAATTCTTTGTGAGTTCTTGTGTTCCAGCTGGCACTATGTCGACCACAAGTAGTAGACTTTCAAAATATAGTCGAACATGTCGGGTGACGAAGATCGTATGCCCAAAATTCTGGTGATATGAATATTTTTATGTTTGTTTAAGTTTTAGACGTTTTTAGGCAAACGCAACGCACACACCTGAACACTGAAGAAGAGCATATTGTATTTCTTAAACTCTACAAAGTCCTTTCTTAATTAAAATAAAGAAGCAATTTGACCAAAATCGTCTCAATCATGAATACAAAATATGTATTTCGTTGGCTTCATTCCTCAATTTATTGTATAAAAAATGTCTTTCTTACTACAAAAGTCGTCCTGCATGTTTCCTAATTTAATGTCAATATATATAATCTTTGATCTTTTCTCAACAGAGAACACACAAAAATTGGCATTTTGTTATCTTTTGCCTTTGGAAAACTGAACAGAAATTATACTAATCGATTTATGCAAATCGGATATACATACAAAATTAATTGACTTAAAAAGCAAAACTTAAAATAATCTCAATAACAAATGCCCGACATAAGAAGTTTAACACACATTTAATTCTCCTAAAACTGCCAACAATTGTTGGTGTTGCTGTAATCAACAAATTTGTGCACTCATTTAATGTCAGCCTACTTTTGGGTTCAATATTTAGCATAAATCAACAGCAAATCCTAAGGCTATTTGGCTATTTAGCAATAAAATTATAATAAAATAAACAAGAGTTTATCATGAGCCCATAATCCTTTTCAACAACTTCTGAAACAGGATTTATTAAAAGCCATACAAATACATACTGATTGGTATCGCCTTCCACAAAGATTTATCATACAACATCTAAATTGTTTTTCATGTAGTCTCCCTAATAATATCCATCAGAAGAACATCATCAATAGATTATGCCATCACTGGAACACTTAACCTATCAATAATCTGCAATGCTTCTCTTGTTCTTCTCCAGCTCTTCAAAGCATCCAAATTATACAGTTTAAGTCTGAATAAAACGAAAACGAAAACAAAAATCAATCAATGCCAGCCAACAACTTAAGCCGATTTTTGTCTATAGTCAATGAGCGTTTTGTTATGAAAAATTAAATTGAAATAAACCGAAATAATATGTAGAAAGATGGAGGGGCAGTAGGCAGTCAGAAATTGCCAAGTAATCCACTACTTTAGGTGTGTGACAAGTCGGGAAAATTAACTACAAGTGAGGAAAATAAAATTTAGGCATTTACTGCGCTGTTTAAAGGGCAAATTAGAAACTTAATTTCAGCATCAAAACAGAATTTACACTGTCGATAACTTTAGCTTTATATCCATTCAAAATATGTGCGGATCCACAATTACTGAAGTACGAGGCCAGTGAATGTGAATGCAAAAATTTTAGAAAAGCAAATACTTCAGCCATTTTCCATTTAATGCTGACAGCCTGAAGCTTATCCACTGGCGCGCCCCAACACATAAAGTCCTTAAGCTGGCAACGCAAGTTTTAAGTAATATTTTAAACTTCTTGCAAAAAATCAGTACTGATCGCTCAACTTTGGATAGCTTTTCCTTCAGAAAACAATGCGCTAAATCAGTCAACAAACTGTTTGAATAGGAACCCATAAAAGAATTCAAACAACTAATTTGCAAGAACAGCTGTTCAACGAAAACGGCCCAGTTGTATAACAAACAAAATGTAATATGCAATTTATTTTTATGGCTGATTCGAATATATTTATTATCGTTTTGTTAAACAGGCAGGAAACACTTTTTGTGATTAAATATACAGAAATATTGTTTGTTTTTAAGGCCAAAGTTAATTGCTTTTTGTTTTACAACAATTTGTTCCAGGTGTATTGAAAATTTCTGGCCCTACATGGACGGCAAAATCTCCGCAATTCTGCAGAGCCTTAACCAATAACTGTGATAAGGCGAGACCATTTCTTTAGCCCAGATCGCCGTTAACAACAGCTGCACAAGAACAATCTGTTGGTATTTGTAGAAAAATCATTTTTCAAAAGACTATTTTATAATTATTTTTTTAATGCACTTTTTATTTTTTCAATACATCATCACGCCTGAACCTGCCACTGTACAGTGCGGCACGTGGTCTTAAGTATCTGCCTGCGAGTTTGTGCCACACATCTGTCTACTATCAATTTTCATTTAATATCGATAAACTTTAGTGTCTGCAGGATAATTGACAATAAGTGGTTCACATACAAATTATATGTTTTATTTTATTTTGATACATAAAAGAAATAACTTCACACATTCGAGCATCAATTAAGTTAAATTATAATATAGAGTTTGAGTGAAAATTTCAACATATAGAAGTTTAGTAACTTTGCACACTAGCAACAGAGAATATAAATATAAGAAGAAAAAAAGCTATAGCAAAAATAATATTTTCAGGACCACACTAATGTTTACAGACTAATGAGAAAACGGCAAAATGTCACAACCATCAGATCTCATCATTCTGTTCAGTTATTAAACATTAGAACTTAATAATACTTGATACAAAAGACATGTGTACGTTTCATAATGTTCTTCAAATATATCAGTTGACACGTGGATTTTTGAAAGCTTTATGTTATATTTATGAAAAATATTGAAATGCAGCCACTATAATTACTAGAAAATACCTGTAATTAGCAGAAATTACCTGTAATCCTCTTTTGGAGTTGATAATTCTTATTGAAAATTGATAATATTAATGATGTACAATTCCAAACTGAATTCAATTCCGGATTTCAAATACAATTAATTCCCCGGTAAGATACTCCAATTACAATTACACAACACATGTACATGATTTGCAGTTGTGCTTGTAGTTAATGCCAATTCTGAACTATGAAAAAGTTTCATTATGTGCCAGATTAATTTAGAAAAACATTTATTAGATGAAAATAGGGCTCAATTCTAATAGTCACGTGACTTGTTTGTGAGCGTGACTAACGAAGCATTAAATTCTGGTGTTACACCAAACTCTCTCTCAAGGACAATAAGTCTTTGAACAGAGGAGAGTCTCATCAATTTATTAGGCCGAACGAAAAAGTTATTGCAGTCAAGTAGAATTTCAACAAGTCCGCTGCTCTTGCTTGCACAGGCCACAACCCAGTTGCCACCGTGATAACATAGAATAAAGTGCAGAGATATCAGATTGATATCGTCATGGAGTATAACAAAAACAAGGTTGAAGTGGGGCGTGCCACGGAAAGCGGCTGAGGGCAAACAAGTTGACTTTAAATGTTGTATAATATTTTCAGGATCTATTCGTAGTAAATGATTGGATCAAGTGTCTCTATCAAGTGTCTGATTTCTTTCCGATTGGAGGCCGCAGAAGCTTTGCTATATACGACTAAATGGAGATTTAGTCGCCTGGATGAAGAAGAACCAGGCAAATGTACTCCTTTTGGGAGGAAGCAGCAAACGGTTGGATGGTGGCGCTCATTGGCCAGTCGTTGACAAACTAAAGGCGGCAAGCGTATGCCGTTGCCAACAGTATTATAGTCACACCTGAACTCGTTGTGAAAAATATGATATTTATTTGTGCTTTCTTTAGAAAAGAACTGCTTTAAAAAGTGTTCGACTGCGCTTTAATCTTATATGAAAACCCATGAATTGTTTGTGTTTTTTATGTTTGTATTTAAATTATTGATAAAAAAAAAACTCTTGCTAAACGAAAACTAAGTACAATCCCCAGAAGCATGTGTGCATATGTCCTGTTTCGAAGGACATAAGGCTTGTATTGTCTTAAAAAAAAATTTATTTTTTAGGATTAATTTGATTGAAATCCAACATTTTTGAAACTGCTTTTTAGTGTTTTTCGTTTTAGTGTTTGTTGTACAGAAAAAGCTAGTGACAATTATGATTAAGTATTATTAGTATTAAATATGACAAGTAATTGGAATCGAAATATGTCAAATATGTATGTAGTTTGTAATTAATCGCAAAAACTTATAAGCACTGCCCCAGACAGCTCTTTATATTCATATTTAGTTAAAACAGATACGAGAGAAGTGTATCGCATATCAGTGAATTATGATTTTCTGTTTAACTGCGAAAATCAGTGTTATACAAAATACAAACAAAAAAAAGGGGAAAAACTTTTTGTGGCTTTAAGTTTGTCACGTATCGATTTGTTAAACTTTGTTTTAGGGATATGTTTATATCATAATTGAAGCAACTTGAGTTGAATCGCGTGCTGCCGAATATTGAATTGTGTTCAAGGAGAAATTAGTTTATTGTTTGTTTAACTTGATTCACTTTAAGAACTTACAAGCACACACACGCACACGCACACGCACACGTCTCTGAAACGACTAACAACAATTTAGCAAAGATGGTTGGTTGAATGTCTGTCATAAAAGCAAGAAGTTAAAAGCAAATAACATAAATCCCATCAATTGATTATCAATCAATTTTTCAATACAAAAGCCATTAAGTTTTAAGGCACAGAGGCAAATAAATACACATTTTCCACATCCTTTACATATGCATGTATGTATGTACTTGGATACCAGCTGAACACACATGACACGCTTCTATTGACATAATGAAATAAGTTTTGTACGAAAAGGCCAGCAGAACGGGGGCGGCAGGCATTTTAGTTTAGTAATATTTGTTGCTTGTGCCACTTCAACGGCAAGTTTAGTTCTTCAACACTATTAAAAAAACTAAAAAGGAAGTGAAGTGGAATCGAGAGTCAAAAAATAAAAAGAAAATGTGTTCAAGGAAGTGACAAGAAGGGCGAGTTTTAAATATAATCGTTTAAGTTATATGGAATTATGTGTGTGTGTGTGTGTGTATGTGTGTGGATTTTGTGTGTTGGGAAAGTTAATGGTATTAAAACTGTCAGCACTTGAACATTAAATGCTCAACAATTGAAGGGAAACTGTCAATGGCATAAGAACATGTTTCAAGGTTTTTGTTTTTCATTGGGTAAATATAAATTCACTAAAATACATTAAAAAAAATTACTTAATGTTATTTGGTTTTAATACATGCAATTAAAGTGTAAAACAGGTTGAGTTGTTTTACTTGTAAGTGATTTTGTTAAAGCAATAGCCCACTTAATACAAGCAACAAAACAATCTATAGACTGAATACAGAAGTTAATTAATCAAACTTCTACTCATAAATTCCCCCAATTAGTTGGTTAAATTGTTGCTTATTACACAAACAGTTAATTAAAAAAAAAGTGGACACTATTTTTTAATAATTTTTTATCGTCGTCATTGATAGGACTTTGAACGCAAAAATATATTGAATTTTCTATAAATATTTTTTTGAATTTTTTAAGTGTATTAAAAATATTTAGATTAGCAACTGTGGAAGCTTGCAATAACAACTTTAGCATTTTTCATACGCGACAATGGCAATATGTACACATTTCATGCTTGATCATGTCCGAAAGCATATTATTTGTATAAGTGTCTACCAGCAGGCAGTTTAAGCACCAAAGTAGGTTTCGGTTAGGTCATACGTTGGCAGAAGAGGGACGCTTTATTAAATGAGAAGCTCTAACGTTGGTGACGTGGAGGATCGTCGTGCTAAAACAAAATAATTGCAACTCAGGTTATCAACTTTTATTCAATCTTATATATTAAGGAAATCGTCCAAGTAGCGTATGATGTTCTTTATAGATTTTGGGTCCAGTCCAATCTCAAACGCGTTGAATGCGAAGCTGTACAAGGTATTGCCTGCAAGAACGATTAGGGTTTGTTAATGTTGCTAAGATCATATTTTAAAGAAGTCGCCAACTGCCTGCCTTGAAGGTCACATAGTGGCGGGACTGAGTTTAACCGTAGAATTGGTCCAACATCAGATTAGACAGTTGCTGATGCAATTACACTGCCTTCTTATATTCGATGTACAGTAATAAATATATAAAAGCACAAGTCGGATCTTCCAACATTAAGGAAGACACAATTTTTACCCAAAAAAAAAAACAACCCGAACACATCTAAAAAGATATCGAAGCAGTGATTTGGAGTTTCGTTGGCATTGCCCTTGATAATTGTGCGACAATAAGGTTTTGCAGAACACAAATATAAAACAATTATGACAATTGTTTGCTATTTTCTGTGTGCACCGACTTCGAAAATAAGATCGCGGAAAACTGTAGCGCCCTGTTATGGATGGCGCTTCAGTTACCACATTCAAAATGATTCTCAAATACCTTCAATCCGCAAACATTTAATTTGCAAAAAAAAAAATCATTTTTATTTTTATTACTATTTCATCTGTCAACAAACTTTCAATTTTATCTTCCACTTTCTTCCTCAACATTCATATTTTAACTGAGAATTCTTTTGACGTTTTCATAAAATTACATAAATAGCTTTCCTTTTACTTAAAACCAAATAAATAATAACGATTTGTTAAGAATTTAGCACATAAATACACATACGTATGTACATAAAGAAGCAATTAACATAAATAAACACTCCAACATTCAAGGCAATTATCAAGAGAAAATAAAAGGTAAATGCATGCTGATGACGATGATGATTACGACGACGACGATGATGTCGATGTCGATGTCGACGACGTTGACAATCAGCAGCATCAGCAATATAAATAAAATAATTATGCAGCAGGAAAATTTACTGCTGTTTTATATTTTCCCATGTCATAAAGTACAAATAATAAACAAACCAATGAACGCACAAAACGTTCAGCCACGAACCACATTTACATATAACCTAAAACTGCAAGAAGAGCGTGGAAACTACGATAAACATCGTCAGGACTGTTCAGCACATTAGCAATAAATAGGAAAACGGCATCAGCCTACGAAAAAAATAAATAGGTAAATAGAAACATTTAAGCTGAAAAGGAAAACCTGGCAACCACATTTGCGCATAAAGGCTGGCAATAACACGGCAACAGAATACAATCAGCAAAAAACTTAAGCGAAGCTCTTTAGCGTTGGAGTGCTTAAACATCAACACGTTTTTCTTATTCGAATATTATTTTTTTTTTTAATTATTAATATTGTATAATTATTATTTTTGTGACTACTTTGTGTTTTGTTAGAATTTTTGTTAAGTTTTTCGATGAAGGTTTTGTAGCATTCGTTGTAATTTAGCCAAAAGTACTTGTCACGTGACCGGTTATCGATAGGTTCGACTTATGTCACCACCTCACCGTTCGCCACCACTGCCGTGAAGCTTGTCGTGTTCGCAAAACAAGTACCTTGCTGAAGCGTCCGGTGTTCGAGATTCGTATACCGAAGAATGCTCTGATCCACATCCTGCCAATTAACAGGTGATATAAATTACAAGAGTTTTCGCATAACTATAGTCATGCATTTCTTCCCTTCGATTGTCAAGGCAACCGTGCAACCAGTATATATATTTCTTGCCCTGGCGGCGCCATTGGTTCGAATTATTTGTTTTTTTTTTTTGGCTTAAATTGCACCATCTGTATGTTGACATCGTGTAAATCCTGCTCATTTTCATGAACACTTTGAGGTTATGGTCATAAATTGCAAAGGTAATCTGAATTGGCCACCAAGAAACACAGAAAACGCAACACATGAGTGTGATGCCAAATGTTTTACTGGTGATGCTTTTATGAACTTGGCTAGGACCCAATACCTTGTGCAAAAGATGCGAAAATCGACCAGTTAGAGAATATAATCCTGGACTTTCATAAAATAAAACATAATTCACTTATCTTGAATTTTCTTGTATTAACTGGTATGCGAAATATGACTCTATTGTATATATTTCAATAATGTAAAAGAATATGACTCGAATAAATCGGTACCTAAACGAAAGCAAGTAGTCCTAAAGTCCCAAATTTAAATTCGAAGCTCACTTGGGACTAGTACTAAGGGATCGATTCCTATTTATGCCTTGTGCGAGAACTACGTTATGGGTAGGAGGAATAAAGGAGTCTTGTTTCGTTATTATTGTTTTTATTCCACTTTGCGGAGGTGAGGATGTCACCATTCAACTGATGACGTTTTGACTGTACAGTGCGCGGCAACAATATTAGAAACTCTCCAAGGAACGGAAATTGAATGGAATATCTAGTACTTGCATATAATATATCGCTTTCAGCTCTTTTTTTATAAGCGAATTTCACTCAATCAAATTTTCAAAGCATAGTCAGATTTCTCTCAATGTATAATATTTATATATGAGTTATTGGCGTATTATTAACCGATATTAGAGTTTGGAATTTTGTAGTTGTTTTGAAAAAGAAATTTCCAACTTTAAATGGGACAAACGGGACAAAGACTAAAAGTTTGAAGAAAGATTGTTATTAAGCTCGTAAACTCTATTATGGGGGAATACACTGAAAAAAAATTATGGAAAAAATTGTTACCTCTGCATTTACTTAGTGAAATGAAAAATGTGTTTAAATTAATTAGAAACTTTATATACGTCTTTTAAAAAATATTGTTAATATTATTACAATATCATTCTAATATCGTAATGAAATTTTTCTCTGATTGTATTTCTTTAATGGTTTTAAAATTCAGTCATTTTACGTCGTAGAATAAGTAGATATATTTTTGAATTACTCATATTTCGTTTGAAAAGCAACAGCAAATTCCGTACACATCTTTAGAAATCCACTTAAAATAATGTTTGATTTTTTATATTTTGAAAGTTTGTTTTACAATATTGACGAACTGAACTCGTCTCAAATTTATAAGGAAACCAATGAAATTATTCGATGAATTTGTTAAATCAGCTTAAAAGTCTCGTTATTTGCTTTAGAAAATATTACACTTAATGCAAGGAATCAATTATCATTATCGTATAGTACTTAAATCAATTATTTATAAAGTTTCAGAAAGCAGCCGTACAAGCTGTAATACAAATTTTGCCTTTACGATCTTAGATTGGAAGATAAGCGAGTTTTACATTTAGTTCTCGTACAGTAATTCTTTTCATTACTGCAAGTCCTTTTTCCCTTACTTTTCATGTTAAAGGAAGAATTTCTACAGGTTTGTAGTTATTAATTTATTTTCAAACACGAACAACTTTCAAGAAACGCGAATTTACTAAGGTTCGTGTTGAATATGTAAATAACAAGAGTTAATAACTTGTTAAAGCACCGACTACGCCATCGAAATCAGAATTGGCTTTTGGTTATTTAACAAGTTTTAAACCGAACGCTAAAGGTAGAAACAATTAAGAGCGGTGAGGGTAAAAAAGTTATATGAAAAAGGGGTTCTGAAATCCCATATCGATTGGACTTTGTCATTATCACAAAGCCTGATATAAATGGTCACACTGCACTGGTATTCTCAGTGCACAATAAACATGTGTATGGCTTAGACAGGCAATGCACGGAATTACTATTAGTTTGAAAGAACAGCTCCGCCTTCAACCACATTCCAATAAAAGCGCTTCTTATACAAGTTTGTACTATAAAATCAATTCTTACTGAAAGTGCCGCTTCATAACAAGGACTTTCATATAGTCATGGTAAGAAAATGATAAGAACATTTTTATGCTCCTTAAAATATGCAAAGTTTATTTTTTGTCAAGTCATTTAAAGGAGGTTTTAAATATCGCTTTTAAGCCCAGCCCTCCATATGTTAAAATTAAACATTCCAGCAATCTGACAGGAACTTCTGTTTAACTTAAAATAATAAAAAAAAAGTGTTAAGTTTTCGAATTAAGGTTATTTTTATTTTATTGTGTGTTTGTGTGTGTGTGTGTGTGTATTTCTGGTGTTGATGGGATATTTCTACAGCTGAAGTTGGGTTTTCTTATTCATACTTTAGTTGGAATAATATATTTCAGCTTGTATTCTACAGACGCGTTCAGCAAAATTACACCTTTTTAGACACCTTCACTTTTGTTTAGGTAAAAAAGTAAATCCTTTAAGTAAACATTTTACACTTAAAGAATAAATGTAACAAATTTTTGCTTACTTGTAAGTTGTTTGTAGTGTTTTGCTGATTTAAAAGTACGGGTTTTCAAATGATTGTGTGCGATTAGTTTGTTGTTGTTGTCGTTCTTTTTTTATTTGGCATAAAAACTAGAATATATTCTTTAATGATGGCAAGTAAACAGACAGATAAACGCCCATATGTAGATACAAACAAATATTTGTTTTAAGGGAAAATCAGCCAAAAACACACACGCACATACATAAATTTTATAAACCACAGTTGGAAAGTTGGTTCATTAAGTTGGGGATTTTCGTTTGTTTTACTTTTGCTTTATTTTTAGGGTTTTATTACGTGTTGGCTTGTTCTTGTTAAATATTTATTTTACTTTTCCTCTGCAGCAGGCTGCGTAACACCACGGCAAATTATTGCCTGCCAGAGAACTATTTTATATATTTTTTGTTTCTTTTGTTTATTTGATTACATTTGCTTTTTGCGTTTTGTTACGATATTCTTATGCTTTCACAACTCAAATGATAAGATGTAAATTTCTTTTGAAATACAAGTTATCAGCACTGTACACAAGTATAAAACGGCTCAACAAATGACTTACGGAAATATTAAATTTGAGCAACAAATTCCTTAATTAACACTTTGCCTCAAAAAACTTTTTCTTTCAACATTTGAATATTTTGTATGGGCTTGAAAATATGCTTTACTTTTGTAATTTTTGTAGCATCCTGTTTGTATGCTTCAGTTTCGATTGTTATATGTTTCATCAAGCAACACTTCAATTTGATTACAAAACACTTCTGTTTATTTTTCAAATTCTTTTGCCACTTTTTTTGTTTTCAAATGAAAACTTATGCTCCTACTGTAACTGCAGTTTTTCATTATTTTCCAAACCAACAGAAATTCCCATTTAGACTCCGTTTCCGCACGTTGTTACGAAACACGTCAATTTAGCCGAAAAGTCTACTTTCAACTAAACGTTTTTGCTCTGTTTCATTCTAGTCGGCATACATTTTACTTGTGTTGCTCATGACATCGTTTTTCAACTTTATGTTTCGCCGTTATAACGGTGCTAAGAGTGCGTGTGTATTGGTGGACGAGAGAGAGACTTGGTTTTACGGTGAGAGATAGTGAGCGAAATAAGGGGGAGAAAGTTCATGTGCGTCTGCTGCTCCTGTTTAAAATTTCTTTCATACTTCTGTCACAAATTACCACAAGTTGCTTTCGTTTTGTTTTGGAGTCTTCGTTTATTTTATTCATTTTTTAGTTTTATTCTTGTGCCGTTTTCTCAAGTGTTATCCTGCCAGTTTGGATGGTTATTTACTCGTAAGTTTCTGATCGTTCACCATTTTTTTTCTTGAACTATTTAAGGAAAGTGGATAGAAGTTTTGTGCCAAATTCACTTTAACTTAATTTTCTAGCACCTTTTCGAAAGTTCTCCTAATGTTGTCATCAGCACCTGATTTGCAATCTTAAGGTGAATACAGGTGAATTTTTCTTACAACAAAATATAAACAGTAGGAAATATTTATGAATAAAAACTACAAACAACGGCATTTTCAGTAGGAACTTTATCTAGGGGTATATGGGAGCCACATTGTGAATTTGTGATTTTGCTTTACAAGTTTTTTTTCCGGTGAAATGGTCAACTGCTCACCTCCATCCATCCATGGGGTCAATAATTCCCTAGGCAGTGGAGGAGGTCCTAAAACATCTGGCCTCTTCTGGTTCTTGTGAATAACCAGAATTTGTTTCCAGATATTTGGTTCACCGAAAATAATTCACTGTTCCAAGCACTTCAACCTGTGATCAACACCGAGCTCCTTTTTTCTCAAAGCATCCCAGGCATGCCAGGCATAGAGAAAATGCCTCTCCCCTCTCCTCCGTTAAATCTCAATCATCATACAATAGATGTTTCCAAGTGGGATTTCGTTAAATTCGTAATACTTTTGTTTAAAAAAAACAACTTCTTGACACCGTCATTAAGATTTTATCGTTACATATTTTACCAAAGTCAGCACTTCAAAGTCATCGTATTGCAGTAGTAAGAGTCAAATATTGTATGAAAATTCCTTGAAGTTCTCTAGTTCTCTACTATAAGCGAAATTTAAAGTTATAATTCGGTGCAGGAATTGAAACTGAATTCGTTATGGTTTCGAATTACAGTTGAAAACTTTTAGAATTTTTACTACGTTCTTCCATAAAACCGGTTTGTTATCGATTGAATTGGAAAATCCAATTTGAATAATGAAAACTTTTCAACTGAAACTTTATAATATGTAATTGCAGACATATTTTAATGTGTATAAAAATATTTTCTTCGATTAATAGTATGAAGCTTGAAAGTTGTCATTAAATTCAGTTTTGTCAAAGAATTATAATTATGTTGAAGCAAAATTATTTTTTAATTTGAAAAAAGGACACAAAATTGTTTTTGCAGAGACACTTATTGACCACTTGTAACTGAACACCCCTTCGTCTTGAACTCGTCACAAAGTTCACGCAGTTGTTGTTTGCGTCTTTGTGGACGTTGCCTGCGGTTGCCATTTAAGTGACTCTAAACTTGGGGGGGGGGCACACCCAAGTCGAAAGGCAGCATGAGCTTGTGAACAACGCATTTTTAAGCCGTATGTTTAAATTGAATAGAATCGAATAACGCATTTTTAAGCCGTCTGTTCAGAACATCAGTTGACTTCAATTTACGAAATTTCTAAATTCACATATCAAACGATTCAGTCTTAGCAAAAGAGCTTTTTAGTGCAATTGACGTTTAGAAATCACGTATTTTTCAGAACTCACTTCCCATTTAAATAAAAATCATTATTCTGCAATAATAAACTGAAGATCTCGAGCACTAGAAAATCACTCTTTAGCTCATTTTTATGTTTAGGCGTCAATCGCCAAACAAAACTGTCGAGATCTTGAAACAGGGCTTCTGTACAATTTTTTATTTAAAACTTATACTAAAAAAAATTTGTATATATATGCACAAGTATTAAATGAATCAAATATCATAAGAGCAATACGTTCAATGAACTTTAAAAAATATTACGCTACAAATATTTATGAATGTGCAAATAGTCGTCTACCATATATGTATGTATGTACATACATATAGGAGACCTGTTAAGCAGCATGTGTCGCTTTAACTGTGTGCTTTGTGGCAAATAATCTTTGCACTCTTCACCCAAATACAATAAACAATCTATAAAAATGCAAAATATATCGAATGTCAAATATTAGCAAATTTATGTAGAACATTAAATGCAAACACATTAAACTACCGCCAAATTCGCCGTAAAATCTGCACAGGAAAATTTGTTTCGTGAAAATGCTAAATTTGTTATGTTGCTCTCTTATTTTAAAAGGATTTTGAATATGGGCCGCTCTTTATTTAGAAAACTCTTAACAATAATAAAGTTATCCTTCGTGCTAGATTTCGGTGTGAGTAGAAAATGTGGTGAGTTGCCACAAAGCGAACATGTTGCAGCAACATTTTGTCCGAAATATTTTCATTGAACACTTCCATGTGCTGCTGAATACTACTTGTGTGAGTTTAAATTTGATTAAACTAAACTCGAGGCAAATTGAAGTCCATTTTAAGGGTTACACAAAATTTTATTTGTGTCATTCGCCAAACGATAGCGAAAGTGTAATGAACGCCCTGCAGGCAGGAAAAATAAACACAAGCAACTTGCTTTTGTAGGGAACTGAAAAGCGAAAAATAGAGAAAACTTAACTTGTAGTTATTAAAATTGTTTGCTTTGTAAAGGCCAGGAAGGGGCTTTACTGAAAGTTGTATAATGAAATTTTGCTAGAAAAATACAGAAAGAAAAGAATAGATTTTTTTTTACTTGAACTAAAACTTTGTTTGCCCAAAACCGCATTAAGGGAAGCAAAAAAATATAAATTGTGTTTTGTTTTAAAGCTGATTTTTTATATGTATGTTCTGCGTGGCTTTAAACAGTTGTTCCAAAAATCAAATAAAATGGTAAAATAAAGTAAAAGAGTTTTAAGAATGAAGTTAAATGAAAACAAAAGCTCGTGTCAAAATTTCTAGAATGTCCAAATATTTAAATTTCAATCCTCTCGTAAAAAATGTCAGGCAATACAACAGGCAATAACTCGAATGGGGTTAAGACACACAAGATGGCAAAAACGGAGCTAAAAAAGAAACGCCGAAAGGCCTGTTTTGATATTATGTTGTCATAAGCTTTATTTCATTAAAGATGTGCTCATATATGTGAAACATGATGTTCGTTTACTGTTTCCTGCTTAGTCTACGATTGTGTCAGCCAACTCGCCTTTTTTTGTGATCCGATACATCAAAAAAAAATTCATTTCCTTTTTAAATTGGAAAAAAATGGTTAGTCAGCTGTGACTAAAATATATCTCACCAGTGACTGCAAAATTTCATTAATTTAAGAAAGGTTTAATTTGGCACATACACAAATACCCATCATAATTTTCATGTTGCTCCCCGAATTTTTTTTGGGAACATTTTATGTACATATCTAAGATGGCGTATATAACCATAAGATTTATTTACATACAAATTTAACTCAAAGCCAGAATTTTACAAATATGGGAGGAAAAAAACTGTATTCTTCACGCTGAACTTCCTGTCTCTTTAGGATTTTTTTTTTCTCCTCTAGTCAACGATGATGTTAATATAAATCACAATTGACTTATAAGACTCAATATGCAATACTTTTAATTATCCAAAATTATATATATGTATGTATATATTTTTCCCCCAAGAAGCTTAAGCATTATCACTTGTAATAGCGATTTTGCTAGATTTCAAGATCAAATGTTTTGTCAAAAGAACTTGGGAACTACAAAATTTTTCAATATGTAAAATTCAAAATTTGTTTTTTGTTTTAAATTTCACCATGTCTTACTGTTTATTTCTTTTTATGTTTCTAACGAAAATCTAGCGCAACTAACTGGCTGAATAAATGTATTTTACATGGAAAATAACAATAAAGTTCACACCCAGTTAAAGAAGCCATCAAAAAATTTCCAAAATAAATCGTATAAAGCAAAAAGATTTTTTTCTCTTTTCGCTTATGCTGATTCGTTTAAGCATGTGTCATAAAGAATGACTAGAATATGGACAAGCAGCCAGACGGTTTCTTGCACTGCTCAATCTCTTTTAACATATTTTTTTTCTACAGCTTTTCAATTGTCGTTCATGCGATGGGAATGTTTCCATATTTTGTCTGCATTTGTATTGAAAGTTGTTTAAAAAAAAGAGTGAATTCATGAGGTGGGTCACTAATACAGCAAAATTTAAAACTGATAAAAATTTTGTTCGTCTTTTATAGAAAACAACAAGAGCTCAAGCTCGATAAATACTGCAAAGAAATTATTATAGTGTATTCAAGTCTATAAAGTTGCGCGCTAGAGCAAAAGAGGCTGTTAATGGATTCCAGTTCCCTTAACTTCCCTTCCCTCCTTATACTCGTATGTATGTTTTGAAACTTAAAAATTGGTTAATACATTTTATCAGTCTGGACGTTAGACATCCATGAGAACAAGACAATCAAGAAATTGCCAGTGCTGCCAACTTGCAGACATATCAACTAATTGGTCCATACAAAATTTTATTAAAATTCATTTAAAAAACACAGTTTGTGTTTTATATGTTGTTTATTTTCTCCAATTTTCAAAGTTTGTATAAAAAGAATCAAAAGTTTTCTTTAGATATGATTCTAAAAGGAGTATCGAAATAGCGAGAAATTATTAATAAATAAAGAGGCTTCAAACTTAAATAAATTAAGATATTAAATAAATTATAATGCACATATTATATATGTATGTATGTAAAACTGTTTTCCTGTTAATTTGCTTCGCTTATGACAATTTTCAAACTTTTAATTTATCTACATAAATATAAACAAACGGAAAATTTTCCAACTAAGATTAAAACTGTTTAACTGTTTAGTAGAAAACTAAAAGACCAAAATTTCGCTAATTATTGGAGGTATATTATAAAAGATCTTTTGACAGTTAATTAAGTTTGTATTTCCCAATGTCGCCGGTTAAAGGTAGCAGGCAAACTTGTGAGTGCAACAACAAAACTTCGCGAAAATTAATTTATTAAGTTGGTTTTTTTGTGTTTGTAAAATATTAAAAAGAAAAAGTTTACAGCTGAATTGTTGACATACCCATTCACTTTCACTCGTTATGAAGTCGACTTGATTGCAAAAATACAACAAAAATTATACTATTAGGCTTTTCAAAATTTTTTATATACATATGAACTAATATGTGTATGTATGTATGTATGTACATATGTAATTACATTATCGACGTTAATTGTCCACGAGATCAGGAGTAGCGAGAAAGTGCTGCCACCTGGCAGGCGAAAATGCATTCTGGTCTATCAATTGAACAACAAAATAATTCAGTTTCCATAATTTATCTAATTGGCCTGTTTCCGTCTCCTCTCCAGCAGTTTTGCAGAAAACATTTTTTCAAAGCTTAAGAAAAACAACAAACAAACGAATAACATAAAGTCCCACATAAACTTAAAAGCTGAAGCTTTTACTACTCTTTAGCAACTTTTCTCACAATTCACTCAATTTATCTGAAAAATAAACAACAAAACATGTGTTTCCTATTGCCATCTCATTCACACAACTGCGTTTTAAGTTTCCGCTTTGCACAAGCGAATTCCTACATAAATGCAGTTTTTAAGAAAACTTTTAGCACTAGTTTTTAGAGGAGAAAAGATAAAAAAATGTCTTATGTGTTGCTAAGTCACAAGTGCGCTGGCAACGAGATTCAGGTGCGTAAATAAATGATTGTCTAGTATATGTGTATGTGGATGTATGTATATGTATGTGCAACTGACTTAGAGTACAAAATAAGCAAGTTATTATATGTAGATACACAGAGAGACAAAATTTGCATTTTAAGAACAGATTTCTTCTCACCTTTTCAACAAACAAGCAGACATTTTTGCACCTATGTACATACACAAACGTAAACTTTATGTATTTATGTACATGCACACATACATACATACATTACTTATAAGAACTATTTTTGGAAAAATTAATCGAAACGATTCACCGTATATTACAAATCACGCACGTACATACACACATACATATATCGAATTATTATATGTTCTGTATAAATTTGTTTTTTTTACGATGCTATTGCATCAAGAATTTCACTATATCTGGAAAAAAAAAACTATTCACTCGCGCACACGCCTTAACACGACCGATACTTTCAATTAACGCGAACAAACTAAAAACTCTTTTTAATAGTAAGATTAACTTCAGATAAATATAACGGGCAATAACACAACAAAAACAATTATTACAAAATACCGTAATTTTTCTGTAACAACTTACTCACAACAGCAAGAAATGGTGAGTATGCAAAACCAGGCATGGAAAATTGAGTATATTTACATATATGTATGTATGTATATGTGCAGTGGAAAGATGCAGCAAAATCTATACATTTTTTTTTTATTTGCAATCTATTTACACTGTAATAATAAGCAAATTTAGTAAATACATTAACAATAAATAACAGTAGCGTTAAATTCCATTGAATTTAACAATTTAAAATTTATCAATTTTAAAGAATTCTATTATCTATAGATTATATGTGCATTCGTTTTAGTCGTCTAACTTCATCACTGTCGTCTAAAAGAGTTATTGCAAGAATGTTTTGGTGGTCGCTCAGTCTTTTCATATAATTTGTGCTGTAATTTTTGAGTTCATCCCTTATATTTGGAATATTGAGATCATTGTGAATTGAACTGTTTCTTATATACCAAGGAGCATCTATTATAAATCTTAGAATTTTTGACTGAAATAAATCTATATATGAAATTTTGTAGATTTTGTAGCCAGGAAAACTTTGTCACTGTAATAACAGATATAAAATTCTACAACTTTTTTCGGAGATCTGATGAAGTAATTTGCCATTCTTCAGCTAGAACCTGCTTCAGTTTGTACTTTTTTTTTATTATTGACCGCCTTTTCACTTACCCATCCAGCTCATGCCATAGATGGGCTTGCAAGCCACTTACGTACAGCGTATGCTGACTATTTTGGGGCATTGTCCTGTTGAAAAGTGAATGAAGCTGGAAAATTTTATGTTTTTGCACTTTTTGGAGGTTTTCCTTATATATATTTACATATGTATATATGTTATTTTCTTCCACCATGATAACCAACCATACAACCCTTCACAGTCACACCTTCTCCATATGTATTACCATTGAAGAAACATTTTCGATTTCAACGTCTGTAATGGGTTTTCTCAATTCATTTTGACGGCCATCACACCGAAAAATACTCTTTGGCCAATTTTAAATTCTTCTTTAAAAATGCAATGTTATGCTTGAAAACTTTCATTAATTTGATTACTGAATCTATGCAGTTTTTAATTAAGCGTAACTTGGGATCAAAAATTTAATTTAGTTAAAACGGCATTCTCTGGTTAATTCTATCATAAATGGCATAAAACTCAGACAAAAAGTTTTTAATAGTTGTGACTAGATTTCATACCAAATTTTTGTGTTATATATATTTTATGAGTCCAAATACCATAATCCATAAAATGCTAACACTGTATTTGTTATTATTAAGAAAAAAACAATAATTAGTGAGTGGTATAATTAAAAGCAAGTAGTTTTCCATACCTGGCCCTTAAGTCACATAATGATGCGTATGAAGCGATTTTTTTTATAATGAACTGCAGATAGAAGAAGATGTTTGCAGTCATCTCTTATCTATCTATTTAAGGAATGCATTTAAATTAAGTGGTTAGACAAAAAGATGCAACTTTGATCCCTAGGAAGTGAATATTTTTAAAATTTACAATTTAGTAAAAATAGTGGTTTCACTTGGCTTTCAAAGAATTTTCATTTAAACGATTTTTGAATGGGCTAAAAAATAAACGTATGTACAAGTTTCTTACACCTGCTGATGCTGCGACACATACCACCCAGTGCATCCAATGGGCTAGAAATACTAGTACCTGTATTGACGAAATTATAACAGGTGTCATGTGACATTAAAACATGAATCAAATCAAAAATCGGGGTCGTTACAAGTACATGTTTCGGTGGTATGATACCAACTTTCAGATACTGGTGCTTGGCGGGCTTTACGTTTTCCACAACAATTTACGCTTTAATGGAATATTATGTTTTTTCTTGAAATAATTTCAATGTTAAAACGAAGTGGTAAAAATCGCTAAATCTTAAATATAAACGCTACATGGTAATCCAGTTTTTCTTTTTAATGTACTCCTAATCTGAACTTCCTTATGAATTTGTGCATCTGCTGGCTTTTCGTTCTAAACAAAAAAAAAAGAAAAGTTATTTGCGCATTGTTGTAAAGCTCCCGCTGTGCGCTTGTGCTTAAAAGCTGAACGACTAATACAAATACTGACGCGCTTTATAAAGTGTTCGCCTTACAAATTAACTGACATCTTAGCCGTCTCACTCGCACAATCGAGTTTTGCGTTTCCGTCTCCTACAAATCAAAGAAAAAACAAACTGAATAACTGGTAATTGAACAATTTGTATAAAATCGAAGGGAGAAAACTATTCTGTTAAGTAGAAGCTCAAGGCGAACTCTCTACTGGGTGGGCTTGACATCTCACGTGATTAGTTTTTGCTCTCACGTTGTTTTTTTTCTATATGCCAAAAAATTGTGTCTCTTCTTTTACTTAAACCTTTAGTTTTTTAAGCCTTTGGGCACTTAAATTCAAGTTTTAAAAAAGCAGAATGTATTTGAGTAATTTTAGTTTAAACAGTCATTTTATGGTGATTTTCGTTTTGTTTCTATTTTATTTTACTATTTTCTTCGATTTTTAAAATTTTGATATTAAAAGAAAAAATTACTTGTCCGCCCTGTTCTTGCTTTTTTGATAAAGATTTAATTCATAAAAAAAACGTTCATAATTTTTTTTTTTGATATGAGAAAAAAAAAATACTTTTTGCACTGATTTGAATCCATTTCGAAAATTTATGTGTTTATTTACAATTTATGTACATATGTATGAATGTATCGAAGCATCCGATTTGAATAAATAAGAGGATTTTTCCAGTTAATGGTTTTAAAACAACTACTATTGAGATACAAGATTTATATATATTTTTATTCCGATTTCCAATATCTTGGAAAATTCCAATTGATCCAATTTCGAGTTTCTGATCTGTTTTATTTATCTACTCGCACATTATCCCTAAGAGACTTTTGCTACTCAGAGTACAGATAAATGGCCACGTGTTGTTGGTTAATCTCTCGCCTCTTTTGGTTCAGTTCATCGCGAAAGTTTTTCCTGTGCGGTTGTGTTGTCCGAAGTGTGAAAGTGTTTTTAATCAGTTCTAAAGTAAAGAACTAGAAAAGAAGTTAAATTATTAAATAAATCAATTAATCAAGTAATAGTGTTGTTGTGTGTCACTGTGTAGGTGTTAAAGTGCAATTGTTTGATAATTGTGTAAATAAATTAATGGGTATGTACATACGTGCGCATTTCTACATACAGTTATACTTATGCAAAAGAAATTATCTGCAAATGCCTTCTTGTAAATTTTTGTATGTATATCAAGATAATCCGCTGCTGGAAGAACATTTGTTTTTTTATCTTATTCTCTTAACTTTTATTGTGTCTGTTTTTGTTTTGTCCCTAAAAAAAAAAAGCTTTTTCATCTTTTAAGCAATTCCAGCGGAAATCAGCTTTTAAGCCAGCATTTTGCTTAACGACTCCTAACTAATAGTGCACACAAAAGCTTTTTCTGTTCGAATGAATTTCAAGAAAAGCTTTTAAAGTTTTGTTTTAATCGAGCGATCGCTTTTTCAAAGGAAAAGCTTTTGCATTTTCTTTTATATTAAAAGAAATGGCTCTAAGAACCTAAAATTATTCTTTCTTATCACTGTAGCAAAATGTATTTGTATTAATAGCTTTCGCAAAGCTTTGTTAGAAGGAAAGCTTTTTTTTTTAATGTTCGGTATAACGAATGATTTAATGTCGGATCCATTCATTCGTTATAATGAAAGATTCGTTTGTTTGATTTCGAACTTAAATATTTCATATACATTTTAAAAAAGTTAATAGAGAAAAAAATGTTTTATATATAAAAAAAAACGCGTTTCATTTAATACATTGTTTTATTATAGAAAAGAAAATGTTTTATATTAAAAATATGTTTTACATTAAAAAAACTACAAATAATTATTTGAATTAAAAAAATATTTTAGAAAAAGTTAGTGTCAAAGGAATGAAAATGGTATATAAATCTTATTCTTACAGGCCGAAATTATATAGGGAAAATTAGAACCAAGAGTAAATTTATGATGGTTTCACTTTTGACCCAATGCGACTTAAGATTTTATGCCAACAATCCACTCCACTTGAGTGAACTGGGTGACGGTTCACTAGCGCCGCCATGTGGCTGTAGAGGCTCATATATGGGGCAATTTCTTATAATTTGCTGCACGGCACAAATCATAAACCACTTGCTATCTAATTTCCCAGAACAGGAGGCTCCTGAGTTGGTAGCCCGAAATCCTCGGGGTACATCAGCCCTTAACCAGACTAGCCTGTACAGTCCCGTCAATCTAGTTATCGTGCATAAAACAGTTCAGTCACAAGGCAACAGCACCTCGAAGAATTTTCTTCTTCCTGCATTCTTAGTTTTCAACCACAACCAGAACGTTTCAGCCAAGGATATGCTCCTCAACCAATGACTGACCCAGAAGGCTTGAGGCATTCGGTCCCCCTTTTGCCAGTTGACATTTGGTGAAGGTTTCGGAAAAACATGTATTTCATATTCCTTTTCTTAATAAATTAATTGACGTTGACCTAATTAGTGATAAAACCCAATCTAATTCCTAATATTGGATTCAAATTAACCGAAAATATATACATATGTACATATTTTTTGTCTTCCAAACATCAACTGTATTTCTGCAATTAATCTCCGTCATTTTGCTTATAAATTTTAGCGGATGGTTTTAACACATTAACTTTTTAATCTTCTCTTTTTTTATGCCAGTTATTATTTTAACCTCCTCTTCTGAGCTACCCTTGAACTACAGTGAACGTTAATAATGAGCTCAGGACTTGAAGCTTTTAAATTACTGTTACAAATTGTGTTACTAAAGTAAGTTACAGCGGGCAGCAGACATTCCTAAGGTAAGCCAATTTCGTTTATTTTCTAATATAAATATTATTTTCTGTTACCGGAACTTAAATGAGTATTTTTGGGCTGTCCTCAAAGGCAATGTTGTCCATGCCATCCCTTAAACTCTGGCTGACATAAATGCTAGAGCCGTGATATTTCGGCAAAGTCGTAGGTGTGATGTTTTTTGTTATTTTTTTTTTTACCAATTGAAACAGCCATATCATTTGCATTGTTTAGAATTTATTATATATAATATTTCTTTGATGGAATTATTTTACGTTGTACCCAGACCACGACACTGGGATTCTTTTTGAGCCTGCTCTATTATCTGACGGAGATATACAGCATAGGATAACGTACACATCTCTTACTGGTTCGAATCGGTTCCAGCCAGAAGTTCGATTGCAGGAATTTAAAGTATTTATTTGTACAGCATTCCTGAAATACCTCTTCTTCTTCTTCTTCTTCTTCTTTTGGCGCTACAGTCCGTGGTGAACCTGGGCCTCAACCAACAAAGTTTTCCAGCTGGCACGGTCTTTAGCCAGCGTTCTCCAATTGTGCACACCAAGTTGATTGAGGTCCCTCTCCACTTGTGTGCGCCATCGGTTCCGTGGACGTCCTCTAATGCGTTGTCCCACAGGTTCGGAATCGAAGAAATCCTGAAATACCTATTTTTTTTAATTAGAAGCCTGGACAAACCCTCGTATGCTGTCGTATGGGACAGTGTTCTCTCAGAGTATTAATAAGGCTGCACGATTCTTCCCGGGGAAGTCCCGGCAGGCCTATAGAGCTTGTATGCTCCTATCTGGACTATTTAGGCCTCAATGTTCCATAGTTTTTCTATAGATTCTATACATTTTCTATAGTAATTATAATTTCAAAACGAAATACAAAATTATTTATATTTGTCGCAATTTAGCACTAAAACAATAATAATTCTTACTTGTAATAGTTTTCAAACTAATAATGTTTTTGTTGTTGTTGGATGTAAGAATGGTTCTTAAGCGAAACTTTATATGAAAGGAAGAAACACAAAATCAAGATTAAAACTAATTCCCCTGTCAGATTGTAGCGCAAGATAGAACCTCTCCCCACAATCTCAGCTCGTTATCTCTAATTTAATAACAATAGAATTTCAAAGTAAAACATTTTATACAAAAACAAGCATAAATCAAACCTACTCGCTTTTGCAAGTATCTTTCTTAGGCGCAACCGAAATGAACACAAAACCGAAAACTGCTCGCTAGAATTCCGCCTCTTAATCCGACAAAATCCGTTTACTTACGAGTATTAAAAGGAGTTTCAGTCGAAAGTAAAACCCCAAAATCTGCCTGCTTGCATTACAGCCCGTATCATGCAAGTTTCGCAACCTTAATTAAAAACAGAAACAGCAACATCAACAACAACAACAAAAACTTCACCCTTAAAAACTCTGGCAGTGACAATGATTGCCGGTGGTGGCACTCTCCGGTTACATGGTCGCATTTGTCCGAAGCTGCATGTGTTTTAATTGTGTGCCAAACCAATATTTGCTTTGTCTAATTTTGCAACTTGTTTGTGTGCGCGAGACCGACCGCCAATAGAAGTAGCATTTAAAAGCAAATAGTAAATTATTTTGACAACAGTGATAAAAGCCAATAAATTTTATTGACTGTCTGTCTGTGTGTGTGTGTGTGTGTTTTGTCATCCTTCTTAGCGTGTGGTATTTGTTTTGATTTTCCATTGCCATCGCCAATGCATGGCCTTTTGTTATCATTGTTGTAGAGATTTTTATTTATTATGTTATTTTTTTTTTTGCATTTTTATCCTAAAAAATTTTTGTTTAATGTTGTAATGAAAAGTCAGGGCGGTTTTTGCTTCAATGGCAAACATTTTGTGCTCATAATTTTGTTTATTTTTTGCCCAACACATTTTTGGACTTATTGGCACTAATATGATACAGACTTGTTTTATTGTTGCTGTTATTGTTATTGTTATTATTATCCTTATTGCTTTTACGGCCGTTTCGCCTGAGTGGCTGCGTGAGTGTCATAATAAATTGTTTGTTTTGATATTGCGTTTAGTTTAAACATATAAAACATATTTTATTAAGCTCCCGGCCATTTTCCTAATGAATTAATGCAACCGAACTGGGGTGTGCCTTGCTGGGGAGTTCCAAAAGGCATTAAGAGATAACAATTAAAGTTATGTAATATTTATATATATAAAAGCCACGGCAGCATTCAACCACACAACCAAATTTGCTACTTAATAAAAACTTTAAGTTTCAACATCTGGATCTGTGGATAGTTTTTGCCATTCGCAATCAAAGTTGGTTTTATGTGAAAAACAAACTGTTTGTGAGTGTCATAGTAACTATTCTTACAGCTGGTTAAAAATCGAAAGGTCGAAAACCTGGTAACAAATATTTTCAAGTCACTATAAGCGTTTAAGCTCTTTACCCCGTACGCTATTTAGCCCACTTTTCATCTTCGTTACACTCTTTTTTCCTGGGAAATGGGGAAAAAAATTTTTTTTTTTTGTGTATAAAGTCACTAGTAATTTTAGTAGATCATTTTTACTGACTCCCTTAAAACACTGCAAAGGTTATAGTATGTCAGCACTTGCAACGTGGCTCCACTGTCTACTTGTATGCCCCGGGCGAAATTACTGGTTTCAATGTCTTCATATGTGTCTGCACAGTCTTCTTATAATAAAGAGGAGAAACATCTGATTCCAATGGCTTGAAATGTTCTTAGTTAGTGGCACTTGTAGTACTAGTGTCGGCTCAATGGCACGCACCTGTCAAATGTCCATGACACAAACCAGTCTAAGGCGTATATTAAGCCAGTAGTACTGATGACAATGTCAGCAGTGAGTCAGTGGTGTTACACTATTCACATTTCATAGAGTTTTTGCATATTTCAGTACAAGATCCTATAATTTAACAAAATTTGTACAAAATTGTACTGACTTTTAACGATATTCAAACTGCACGAGATCATAAAAAAGAGAAAATATTGAACACTGGTAAGATATTTTTCAGACATTTTTTAAGCAAAGAAGTTTCTTCAGCCAGCAATTTTTTACGCTTCCGTCCAATTTGAAGAAAATATTTTGTTAATTCAATTAATTTGTGGATACAGAAGGATTAAGAGCAACTATTTGAATACCTGTGCCCTGCGATCTAATCCTTTTGAGTTTTTTATAGGATGAGTTGAGAAACAACTCGCAATACTGAGTCATAAAACACAAGGGCCCCAAAACCTTAGTTTAACCGATGCCATCGGTCAACTTCAGTCTAATTAAAGCGCCAGAAGTATGAACAATTTTACATTTGGAATATACACCAAGTCCCTTGCCCGCTCTCTCTATTTTTTCCTATGGAAAGTACAAATCTTGTGCTTTGTCGGCCCGCTGATCCATTAACTCATTGTTTACTTACATATTGGGTGGGGCGATTATATTTGTAGAATATTTTAACTTTGAATAAGTGACAGCCAATCCAACAGCCAATCCTTTGTCTACTGCTGAGTTTCGACAAATTTTATACACCCATTTTTATTTACATGTATATTTTTTTAGTCCCATAGTCAATAAAACATTTCGTTGATTCAATAAATTATTGAACTAAAAAGGTTTAAAATTTTTTTCTTAAGAATTTTATTCTGTTTCAGGAAAAATATTGCCAAATTTGTTGATTATAAATTAAATATGTTGGAAAAATTTTTTAATATAATGAAATGGATTTTTATATTGTAAAAATAATTATTAAGAAATGTCATCATACTAGAGGCAAGAAAAAATTTGTTTTGAAAGTCAAGTCATAATGTTTCCTTGACATCTTATTAAGCAAAACATATTTTTTTGTTTGTAGAAGTTTTAGCTACTTTTTTTCATTTAAAATACTATGATTTCAGGCAGGAAATTAATTGAATGGTGTTACAGGTAAATGTTAAACAAAAAGCCAAAGATGTGAATAAGTTTTGTTTTTTTTTTAACCTGCATTCTCAAGTGGCATTCAATTTCTTGGAAAAAATGTAATTTTTAAGACTTAAATTTTGACCACCAGCGAGCAGACACTTGACATGCAAATCCCCCTATAAAAAAATACGTGATTACGAAAAAGCAAAACAAAAGCATTTTAGAAAAAGCCAATGTCAACACACAAAATTAAGCAAAAAGAAGATATAAAATAAAAAATAGAAACTATAAGAAATGAAACGAAAACTCATTTAATCGAATCACTCAATGAAGCATTAAAAATTTTGTGTCAACGTGGCTGCAACCAAAAACCAAAGAAAAAAGACAAAACCCAGAAACTGTATAAATTATCTGTTTAAATATTATCAACAGCTGGTTTTATTTTCTTTTCTTTTAAACGTGTGTGTATTATATTCTTTTTATGTGTGTGTGTGTGTGTAAATTTTTCTGTTTCATTTCTCGCCCTTGCGAAAAACCACAAGTGGAAAGCTGCACACAAGCGTGTGTGCATGTGTGTCCCGGGGGGGCGGAGGGGTGTCAATGTGCAATGTGTAAATGTATTTGTTTATTGCAAATGTTGGCTTAGTTGTCCTTTAATGTTTGTGCAAATGTTCGGCAATTGTCACTAGCATATTTGCACAATACAATTTACAATACACGTATTCCAAACACATGAACATTTAAAGACAAATTCACACACTCAAACACACACACACTCACACACATACACACAAACGCACACATTTACACCATCCAGCGCATAATAATGTTGACTAACACATTCGGATTTGAGCAAAACAAAAAAACCTTGTCCCTCAGTTTAAATGCTTGTTCGTTTCCTGTCGACTGACTTAACTGCTACCAGTACAAATTGATATTTGCTGCGAATCTATTCAATTTCAGCATTTACATTTTACTATCCGATGCTCACCAGCACACACACACACACACACACACACACACACGCGTGCGTCTAGGTGCTCATGTTTGTACGATACTTTGTTGAGTTTTAAGAGTCAGTTTTTTTCTCTCAAACATCTTCCGCTTTAAAAATTGTTTCAACTTTAAAGAGTCCTGCAACCAATTTGTAACAAATCAATTGAAAATCTGTTTGCCTCCGATTTCAGTTGATGTTGTCCTGAAATTAACGACCGTCTCAACAAGAACGATCACTTGTATTATGGAAACATTATATAAAAAAATCAGTTGTTTCGTATTTTCACCGACTTATGGCAATTTTTTACTTCAACACTTTTCTCCTGCTAAAAATTTCTCTCATGACAATCAAAATTTCTACTGCTAAGCACTTGATCGATCCTGCCGTGTGCTGTACTTTTTGCATTATACAAACGAGTGACTCATCTGAATCTAATCACTCTTACACGCTGCTTATGCTACTGATTTAAAATTTGCTTTAAAGCCAAAGTAGCCAAAAGGTACAGAAAATGTACTCGTACTACGAGTATAAAACTTTCTGAAAAATGGAGCTTTCGCAGTTTAATATCAGAAAAATTTTGAAAACTTTCTTATTTCAAGCAGGAGAAAGATCGTGAGATAATTGTTAAAATTTCACAATACCAGCAAGAGAAATTATATACTAATACAAATCACTTCGAGAATTCAGTACTCGTAACTTTCTTATAAATTGTCGTGAGAAGTTGCTTCTGTTGTGGAAACATCATGAATTTTAAAGAGTTGTGACTAATATCTCAGCACACGAATCGCCCACGCTTTTGCGGAAATATACGCAAATAGGCTCGATCCGTCGTATAATACAAATGGTTGAAAAGTCTGTGAGACCTTAGAGTCACGAGATATACGTTATTTCTTGTGCCAAGTATTCAGTCTATGTAAGACATCTGGTATCAGCCGGAATGAATCTAAACTGGTTCAACAACATTGATAGTGTTCTTTTTTTTAGAATTAGCAACGGAAGGTTCTCTGAGGCGTCACGCAACGAACAACCAGCCATACAGAAAACCTATTTATTTAGGGTCGCAGTTACTAAAAATACAAACACTCTATGGACGTTATTTAACAAGTGTGATCTCATATTGAAATTTTCGGTCACGGTGCACGAGTTTGTGAAATGTCTATTGTTTCTTTCATGTACTTCCTGCCGACAATTATCCAGTACAGTTTTATGAATTTTCTTAATCTGTTAAATAAACAGACCACCGCACAGTAGAATCTAACTGCATGTGACAGCCGGTTGCAGCCATCCCTGTGCTGTCAGCGGTACCACATACCGATTACTCAGTAGTTGTTATCGGGTATCACTTGACGTCACTGGCAAATTGTTACAGCATGAATTTAGTTCGTTTTATATTCTTTTAATTTTTATTTTATTAAATTGAAATAAATAAGAATTCTTTAACTTGCAAATTTGTGCTGTTTCATTGGGAACCAACTGTCTGTCCCTCTGAAGGCTCCCAAGACTGGTCACCCGACGTGATATGAGCACGCAACCTTCTGGACTTCCTACCCCTAAATATAAAATATAGTGTTTGAGAGATATCATGAGATTTTGGTGAGCCCACCAAAAAGTCTGGCAACTTTCACATGTGAAGGAGTACAGGTTAGCGTCGAATGACCATGTCCTCAAATCACTTGTAAGTAACGGGCTTCTGTTGACACTTCATGTCATTAATGTTGCTTTCAGCCGCTTTAGACCAAAAAGGTTGGTAATCATCGACTTTCGTTGTCCATCGTTGACGGTAAAGATCTGGCTAATGTCGTTCTTAATGAAATATTAGCCGATAACTTGACTGGCTCTAGTAGTGATTTCTCGGAATCTAGTTGATGTTCTTAGGCCTTTTTTATCTTAAATTGTTAACTTATTGAGCGTCATTGAACCGGTTCTTTTGTGATGTCAGCTTGCCAGAAATACAGCGCCCAGCCAACAACCATCAGCCACATGACGTTTTATGTAGCCACTTACGTGCAGCGCTTATATCGGTTCAGTTTTGTGTCGGTATTTTGTGTGAACTGCGAAAAGGCGAGTACTTGTAGGTGACTCGATATGGACCAGCTGTGACTTACCTCCTTATTCTCAGGCTGATGTTTCGCGCCATCTTATGTTTTGTTGGACTACTGATGCCCTGATTCACTGTTTACTAAGACCATGAGATCATTTCTGGCCCCCTCACTGCGAATAGTTCGCTCGTTGAAGTGAATATGTTAAAAATGGACAAACCATCGTTGAAACTATTTTGCAACTTAGACGAATTGTTAACTAAACATTAGATCTAACTTCAGTAGTTTGGGCGTTATCAATAGCCGATTAGTGAAAGATCCAAAATCCTTTCATTTGTAGTTTCTATTTAATTGTATTCTGGCATATACTGCGCAAGCCATTGTTCGCTGGGTGTGTGCAGATTTAAAAAGTTAAATGACCGTTTGCCTCCCCACCCCACCCCACCCCTTCGGCGAACATGCTAGAGTTCTTAAGATACACACATGTGTAATTGTGCATGTGTGTGTGTGTGTGTTTATTTGTTTATATTTGTGCAGCGTTTATTTACAAATGCACTTTGACCAATTTCGTTTGGTTAAAAACCGCAACGCAAGTTGCCGTTTATTGACAAAAGACAAAACAAATGGAAGCAGAAAAAACGCAAAAATGCAAGAGGAAAAGGCAAAAGGAAGGTAACACGATTAAGTAAATAACAAAACAACTATACAACAACAACAACAACAACAACACAACAGCGCAAACAACACAACAATAAGAATTAAAGAATAAAAAACAAGAAATAGTTTTAACATTTCATTGGCATCATTCGCACCCTGTTAATCGTCCATTTGGATTTGTTTCGGTCTGGTTTGGATGAGTTTGTTTGGGTTGCTGGACTATTAGCTGAGAGTTGAGTGTTAAGTACACACACACACGCACACACACAAACAGCCATTGGTGCCTTCGCCAGGTATGTACAAGCAAACACAAATACATTCGATACAACGTTTGCACAGTCATGGTAAATTTTAAGTGCAAACTGATCCGCTTAAAAAGTTGCATTTATAGCATTTTATTTTCATGTTTTTGTTTTATTAACTTTGTTGTTGTTGCTGTCTTTGTTGTCGCTTAATACTGATGTTTTATCACACTACTAGTCGTTTTTCTTATTGCAGTCGTTGTTTCTGTAGTAGTAACGTAACGTGACGTTATTACTCGTACTGCAATTGTTAATACCCGCTTGAGTGATTTTATGTTTTACCTTCAGATTAATCGTATTTACATTTAACGAATGCTTTTGCTCTTTATTTTTATTTGAACTGCTTTACATGAATAGTTGACAACGAATTCCAATCGAATTCGAATTTTTAACTTAAATTTTGATTCATATTTAGGGCATATCTTTAATTCTGTTGTGGTTTTCTTTCAACAAATTGGATTTATGTATATAGATGAGATTTTCATCAAAAGCTGAAGTGTCTAAGCGAAAAAAGTATTTAACTAATTTTATCGAATAAAAACTTTTGGGTGGTGGAGGAAAAATTATTAAAACTAAAAAACTCGGGAGTCATGAGCGTTTACTTGTTTGAAAATGTGCGATTGTAACCAAAAATTTGGCTTTCCCATAGGAAATATTAGAATTATTATAATTGAACTTAATTCTGTTTTTAGGCTGTTTTGCCGAATCACTGTCAACAGCCGCTATATTCGTTCAGATAATGCTGCGAGCCCTCCAACCACTTTAAAGTCACCATTATCCTTCTACCGAGAGGACTAATTGCACGAAGGAGGGAAAACTCCACCGTAAAGGTTCCATAAGCAGTAAACCAATAAGATCTGTAAGGCAGCATCACTGACTTTAAGAGTGTCTAGCAGAATCCATGATAATTTGATGAATTTTGAATTTTATCAATTTTGTCAAATCAAATTTTGTCAATTGTCAAATTGCTCTTTGAATGAGCGCCGTAGACGTTTATTTGCATAAAAAAAATCATTTTCGAAGAAGTTCATTTAGGGATGAATTTACGATCACATCAATTGGCGTAACATCTAAGAGTCTCCATTCTAGCAGTCTAAGTGGGCGGCTGAAATGAACTGCAAAATATAATCAGAGAGTAGAACAGAGCCTGAAACAGTCGATTTCGTGTCGCTCTCAAGAATTTTACCAACTGCAGACCATAATTTAGAGAATTTTTCATCGTATTTTGGCCCAGGAGCTAAAGGAGAATGCCATTCCTTCATTATATCGGGTCTAGAGCAGTTGGTGTTGGCCCAACTTCCAACATCCTCCTGTTGCCCATTTAAGTGACTGATATTGTGTGCATTTTAGATTGATTTCTTTGAATACGAGGAGTACTATGAGATGCAACTAATATCAACGGAAGGTGATTTTCACATCTGCACAATTTTTTTTTTTTGATTTCGGATATTATTGAACTGCAAAACGGCCTGCTACTCAATTCGCCATCAATCTGATTCATAAACATATATTTTATTTGATTCTTTGCGAAAGCCACTCACTAGAGTTTTACAAAAAGCCATTTTTTATTCCAGCTTCATTTCCCCTCCTGCTGTATTTATCGTCCCTTTTACGGCAAAAGTAGCCCAGCCATACATACATACATACATATATCATTAAGCATTTAATAAAAATCATAATAAATACATTTTATTGCCGTAAATATGCCAAAAATTTGCAGCTATTAGTGTCGTCCATATGTGAACATTAAAATGATTATGATAAGTTTTAATCACAACAATTTATCACTATTAATTTTATTACAACCAAGAAAAAAAACCAGGCGAACAAATTCTGGCTCCACTCACAACAAACACATGCTCTTCGTAGACAACAACAAGAAAAAAAAAACAAAATTCATACAATTTATTCATTCAGTCATTAATTCATAAAAGTTCTTACAAAAAAAAAAAAAGAAAAAAGAGCGAGAAGTTAATAAAACTGTGAATATGTTGCGTAAATTACACCACATATTTTACAACTATTATTTTAACATTAAGTGTATAAAACTTACACCCACCAACAGATACAAGTTTAATCGCATGGAAAACGTGTTACAGCAATCAATTCAACATTTTCGGCAGACAGACCGACTAACACAAGGAAATGGAATATTTTAGAAAAATAAAATAATTGTTCCATGTACCCAGTGGAAAGTCAACTAAATTTTTTACCAAACTCTGATTAAAAAAATATGCAACTATTTCTGATGCAGTTGGCATATCCCTAGAGTTTGGCGTATATGTGATGGATTCAACTAACTCTTAGTCTATAACGTAGGAGAAGATCCACTTGCGAACACCAGCACTAAAATCCAACTCGTCGCAGACTCTAATTATCGCCAATTTCATGCTGATCGGCATCAGGCGAGTAAAGCGCCCCTGGCAAACTTGGAGTTCTCAAAAATCACGAGCTAAAGAAATAGCTGGGAAACAATCAAGCAACTCAGTCCTTGATCATTCCAATTTCATGATACACCAACTAGTTTTCACTACGACAGACATCGGTTGCCAGGTTGAGTAGAAGTAGTCACCTTCAAAAGAGAGATGGTGGACCGTACAGCATTAAGAAACTCATTCCCACATCATTCCAATTCAGTATTTCATCAACGAATTCTTTACAATAAGGAAGTACGTTATTCCTTAATCATTTCAATTCAGTATCACGCCATCCAGCTCTTCACTAGGACAGATATCTGTTGCATAGCAAAAGCACCATAAATAATAATCGGACATCTCTCACTCATTCAAACACTGCCAGAATATATTTATATGTAGAGAAGTAGTCACCTTAAATCACGATCAGATGAAACACCCTGGATACTTACTGATATCAGTAAGTGATTAAGGGCTTTAGATGTTGTGCTCTGTTTAATGGACTCTGCATTTCCTCGTTTCAGTTTGTGGTGACAGGTCACTCGTGATACCACTGTATGTTTATAGTCCAGAGAGACGAGTGGTGTTTTGGTGTTATCTGCCACATGGTGCAACCGCTTCCCCCGGAGAATCGCCTGAACAATACAAATATATTCTGAAACATACTGTTACACTAAAAAATATTGGTGTAGTTCAAAGCCAGAAAAACACTTATAAGTAACAAAAAAAAAAAAAGGAAATTAGTGTAAAGAGAAACGTACAAAAAATTAGACTTGAAAAACACAAATCGCATACTTTTGGCTGAAATGTTGCTGCTTTAGAAAAGTCGTCACCGGCACTAGAATTAAAGCTTCAAAACTTTTGGGATTTATTACATTTAATTAGACGTCTGAAAGCTCTCAAAATATATTCACTTGCTGTGTGTGTTTCATTGAAAACGGTTGGGGCACGACATATGGAAATCATTGAAGCGTTACAGCGTTACATTAAAATTATTTCAGTTCATTTTACTCACTACAGCATGTGCTTGAAAGCTTCTTATGGATATCCTTAAATAATAGTAATAAAATAAGTATAAATATGATAAAATTAAATTATCACATGCTGAGAAAATTAATGGAAATATGAAAAGAAAATAAGTCTGTGCAAGTCTTGACCAAAAGAAAAAAAACGAGAATACTCATCTTTTTTTTATAAAAGTTAAGGTCCATTAATGGAAAACAATGGGAACTACAATATAAGAAAAAAGCAGGACACTCATAATGGAAATGTAAATATGTAGCAGCAACAGACAGCAAAAAGGACTCTCAATATTAGCATCATCATAAATTATTTTGATAAATTTTGCACAAACATATTCTTTGTACGTCAATGTGTTCCATGTTAACATGAAATGGTTAATGCTAATTTGCTCATTTTTGCTGCTTGAATTTTAACAAAATAAAACATAAAAACAATTAATGATTTGATTGTCAATTCATGTCAAATTTAACTAGTCAATTCTTTTGTGTTTCAATGGGAATAGAATAGAAAAGCGGCATATTGCAGAACTTAAAACAAATCTTATTAACAATGTTTTTTCCAATTTGTTGGTCGCGTCCTTCATCGAGGCACCACGCTGAAATCCATGTTTTATGTCTAAGTGTAACAAAACACAAAAACTTATTCATTTTTGCCGAAGTTGTTGTTGATTCAGAGAAATCTGTTAGTGGGTCTGTATTGAGCAAAAAATTTTGCTGTTTCAGCAAATTGTTTAATTGAAAATAATCACAAATTTATGTCAACAATCACTACTGTGGTTTTTGTAACTTCCGAAAACAGATATAGAACGCTATACAGCAAAACCTGGCTATAGGAACATAAAGTCACTTTTTTAGAAATCTTTTTAGTTGCTTTTTTTGTTGTTCTAAGAGCACTGAAAATACTTCACATTGACAAAGAGCTGTTAATGAAATGCTTGAGGAAGGCTGTTCAATATTTATTGTTTAATATTATCATAATATTTGGCCAAACTTTTTGTTACTATTGATTTATTTTTAATGGCTTCGTTTAATTAAAAATTGATTTGTTGCGGATGTTTATCCATTAAGGAATTCAATTAATTTTGGCTTCTTATGCCATTAACTTTTCGACATCCTGCCTGTTCCAACAACTCTCAACATCACAATTCCGTTTTAGGGTGGAAATCAGATTTTGGGCCATTCAATGCAATAAATGTAGTTAAACTCTTGGACTACTAATAATATTTATTTATTATTGCATTTCTTCAGGGAGAAAAACTTGCCGAAAATTGATATTAAGATTTGGAAGTAAATGTTTGATTTGCATTTTGGCCAGAAAGTTTTTCTCATTTCGTTTTCATTTTTATTAATAGATTTGCTGGCATCCTTTTGTTTAGCACACGAGCAAATCAATTATAAATTTTCTATAAGTTATTTTTTTTTTATTTGGAAAATAAATTAATTATGGCCAATTGAAATAGTTATTTAATACTTTTTGATTACATTAAATTCTTAAGGGAATTAATATTTGATATGCACATCAGTGTTGGATATAAATGTCTTAAATGTATCATTTTAGCTAAACCAGAAATCATATACTTGCAATGAAATATCGCACTTGAAGCAACAATGAAAGATTATTACAGTTTTCTATTATTTTTTTTTTGGCTTCGTTAAATTGTGGCTTAAATGTTGATAATGCAAAACTATTGAATAATTAAACCACAAAAGCAAAAAAACAAAAAGAATCTCAACTTAATTTGAAATCAATTAAAATTCAATTTGTATTGATTATTAAAATATGGCAACAAAACTCGAAACCACAGCAACAATGTCCACTTTAAACATTCTTTATTTTGGCAGCACTTGCAGCCAGTAAAACGAGAAATAAAACAACCATAAAAGAAACACTCATCCGTAAATTAAATTACTTGTATAACGATTGATTTTCATCACACGTAAAATCAATGAAAATTAAAAATTAAATTAAACTGTTAAAATCATGATGACGGATAAATTGAATGTATGAAATCGCACAAAAAAAAGTAGCAACAGCAACAGCAAAAGGAAGACACAAAAAAAGTCGTTCAAATGTTTGTTTGTCAGAAATTTAATACACGAATTTATTCGGTCACATAAAGTAATTTTTTATGTTGTTTGACTGCAAGTAACGTTGTCTTACTTAAAATATTAAACAAAAAATAAGCAAAAAATATAACGAAACTCTGTAACAGAAAAGGTCAAATCCGGCACAAAATAAAGCCAAATTGTTTGGTTAAATAAAGTTGATATATAAAATGTTCGAGCAATAAAAGCTGCACAAATAAAATGAATAATATTGTAAAACTGGACAACAAAATCAAATCAAAACAGCTTCCAGTATTTTCACATTCTTATAGCCGAGTTAATACCCAACCAGCGGGGCAAAGCATGGATTCATTTTTGTAGTATCCAACCCACTTTATACAACAAGATAAGAAAATTATTTTGTGTCGAACTCGTTTCCAAAGAATGAAGACAATATATTGTGGGCGACTTATTTGTTGAAAAAAAGTCAAATGAAAATATCTTCCAAAATATTCGCGTTCAGAAGAAACATGACGACTGTGAAAACGCCCGGACCTAATAATCGAATATTCACAAGACTTGTTAAAAACAACCGGAAATTATCTTAAATTCATGACGCGGAACCAACTTCAAATGGATGGCAAAGCCAAATGCTAAAGGCTGTTCGATTTGAAAAACAACAACAAGTCAAATTTCTTGAACAATTTAATATTAAATATCTAAAAGATTTTAGTGCTAAAAATATTAAGCAAAATATTTCATTAGATGATTTAGAAAAAAAGAAAACATGAATCCCAACAAATGAGAGTGTTGAAGAAACCACTTGTAAGAGGTTTTCGATTATAGTTTTTATAAGTCGGGAGGAGATATCGAACAATGTGCAATAATATTGCTGGTCTACAGTATACAATAAGTTATCTAGTTCTCTAGTCATACTTTTAACAAATAAGTCCAGGTTTATTCGTATAATTTTTGTAGGCTCAGGGATACAAACAAATAATTTTTGTATATTGGGCTGCGACAGTAATTGAGTCTCTACTACTATTGACTGCAGCTTTTGATTATACCCTCATATTTGTTGCATGAATTTTGCATATTTTTTGCAAATTGCAACAACGAGTTTATGCTTGTGCTCTTCCTTTTTCTACCGTCTCCAAGGAAATTACAGCGTCTGTACAATCGGTTAAAGAAAAAAACATATGAAATACGTATTTCTTCCTCATTCCAGCTTTTCGGTCAATTTAATAAAGTCGAAAGTTTCGGTTGAATTTTGGGCTTTTTAATTTTAAAATCCTGTCCAAGCATAAATACAAAACTATAAACTGTCGTGCAGTGTCAAGTCCAATAACAAAGACTTGAGGTTTTTTTTTGTGTATCAATACAGGAAAAAATCACTGGACAACACAGTCGAAACGTGTCTGACTTAAAGAAGTGTTTGATAGCAGAATTCATTTAACTTAAGATGGACCTGCAGACAAACACATACACAGCAGTTGTTAAGCTGGCTTTCAATTTCTTGCGAATCTTCATCAGAAAAGACAATATGACTGCATGTGCCACAAGTATAAAAGACAATAGTAAAACCCGTAGTTTTCATGAATAACAGCTTATGACCAAAAATTGGATTTTTCTGCAGAGACCCGAAAGATACAGATTAATTGAATATAACGACAAATTTGCGTAGGCATCAGTTTCTAGGAGAATATATTCTAGAGATCGAGATGGTGTTGTGGCAAAACAAATTATCTCAGTGTAAGCGATAATAGTTGCTTAGCAAAAAGAAAAGTGCATTCGTCCAAGAAGCAAAACGAACTCACAGGTGATTATGATTTGTTATTGTTGTAACTAAACGAATATAAGAAACTAAATCGTAAATGTGTTCAGATAAAAGAACGTAACTGGCTGGTAAATAATTATTTTGCCAGCCGACATTTGTTAACATCGGAGTTAAAACTGATTTGAGAAAATTTTAAAAGTTGTACTGTGTTTTTTAGTTCTACATTTATAAAGTATTCTCTTTAGGGATTTCAAACAAAACCATCTGGCATATTGCCACATGAGTTGTTATTCCAGAAAACCACACAAATAACCTCGGCAAGTAAGAACAGATTAAAAGCACCTAGAGAGACAGGACATCGAAACAGCAGCACCCACGAGCTGTCAGGAACATTGAAAAACATAAAATTGTTAGTGAAAGTAAATTAATTTGTTTTTGCACATAACAAAATTTCAAAAAGCAAACATGAATTTAAATTCCTAAAATAAAGATCGATAAAGTGGCAAGTCCCTGTGATATTTTCTTTAGGAATTTGAGAATAAAAATTAAAAGTTCAGCTATATTTTGAAAAAAAGAAATCCAAGAACATACGAAATTTTGGGCACATTATTGGTAAAGGAGCGTAAATGCCACACAAAAACAAACACATTACACAACTGGTGAGGTGTCACAGAACCGGTTGCAAAATAGTTGTTCAGCCACAGCTTTCAAGTCAGGTAAATAAAATCCAAAGCCTTTCCAGTGGAAAAAAAATTTGTTTAAGATAAAAAATCATTTCAATTGCAACTGTAAACAAACCTTTTTTTTTAGCGCAACAGGAATTTCAAACACCGGTTTACAAGCGCCAGATTAAATCTAAAAAAATCAATAAAAAATATAAATTTGAAATTTGTGGCAATGCAAACAGAAAGTAAAAACTCAAAATATTGTAAAAAAAGTGTTCTTGCTACCTGTTACGACCTGACAATAGAACTGCAACTGTCGCGATACGGAAGCTTTCTTTTTTTCTTTGCCAACAATTTATTATCAATCGTTTATTTTTCTTTTCAGTGTCCCATATTCTGCTACATTTTTGATTGTCCAATATTACAAAAAAAAACATAAAAAAAACGCCAGGAAAATGAAATTTTCTGGCGTTTCTCATTTACCACCCAACTCTTGTCCAGCGAACGCTTCAAAAGTCATCACTCAAAAATAAAAAAAATAAAAACAAAATTAAAATACAGATGTACAACAATGACATGAATATCAGATCAATATAAAACACACACATCCTTCCGAACACACAAGCATTTTAATGCCGTTTGTTTTTTCTCTCATGGCCATAATGAAAATGAATGAACGATAGAACAAACTTTCGTTCATATGAATTGGGAAAAATAATCGAAAAAAGACCTCAAAAGCAAAAGATTATAACTTAAAATTTTTTGTTATTATTGTAGCGAATTTTAAATTTATTTTCTCTTTGTTTCGCAAAAAAGAACATACACACAAGTGGATATTTCTTTGGGTTGTTTATCATTCAGGATATATATTGGTTTCAAAAATAAAAAGAGACTTCATGTGAGCAAACAGTGGTTCCAGCTTTTAACTTTTTTTCATAGAAAACCATAGAGATAAACAAAAAGCAAAATTTTTAAAATTAGGCTCCATTCATTATTCAAGCGATCACAGGAAAACGCTAAAATTATGCTTGTCGAATCTAACCATGGAACATTTTTAACGTGCAAACGTGAAAAGAAAACTATATCTGACTTTAACGGTGGCAGGATTTACTCACTTTTTTGCAAAGTCTTAGCAGGAAGAAACAGCCAAAATTGGCAGCTGCGACAAAAAGGCGTTTTAAAAATCCACGACGCAAGATTTATAACTAAAGTTATGATTTATGTAGGATTAGTGGGATAAGTAGTTGGTCTGGGCCAAAATTGTGCAAAGATGACGATTGCAAGGACCCATTTGACAGAAATTGCAAAACGTTTGTTGTAAAGTTTTAAGCTTTTCACTACAAAAATATGACGTCAAGATTTGCATACAATAATTTTTTGCCTTTCTCAAGGATTGTCGAATGGTTGAATACGTTAAGCTTTAGAAGACTTATAGATCAATGAAACCTATGACTGAACTGTTGGGCTTCGATCTCTGCAAAATGTATTCCCAGCACATCATTCGAATCAAACAATAGTCTGCTCCTGACTGCAGTGAGTACAAACATTAAAAAGGCTAATTGAGGCTGCAGTTGCTTGCCTTGCAACCTGCATACATCTCAAAAACCAATGAACAGGCCAGTTTTGGCTGGCAAAATACTATTGGCCTTCTGTGACTGCATTTCACACAGAAAAACCAGTTCATAATGGGATGTGAAAGCTGCCAAACTGCCACACGAAGGCGTTTATATTTCAAAATTGACACCAGTGACGCTTGGCAGGACCACCACCATCATATCATTAGTTTTGTCTCATTCTCACCTGCACGACTTGGCACTATAAATTTCTCAACCATTTGTGATTTTGTCTTGTTCGAAAAACCTTTTCATCACTTTCTATGATAATACTAAATATCTGCTTGCTAATTCCATGTTAAACAAAATTATACTTTTGACAGTTTAATTTAATATATTTGTTACTAATTCTTTTTTTTATCTGGCCACGGATAAAATCTTTTTCATTCTAATTTGTTAGCACATGCTTTTGCAACTCCTTAAATGAAATAGTGGAAAGAAATGTAGAAATTTGTACGAATAGTGTGACCGTGAAATAAAATCGAAAAAATTAGAAGGAAAGAACGAATAAAGAAGGTTGTATGAAAAAATCTCTTTTGAACAAAACATGGTCGATGATGAAGTTATTTGAATTTTCTTAGAATTATGGAATTGATGAAAATTAACGAATTTAAGGTCCTTTTTTTTTTTTTTTTTTAACACATGACCTGATCCATAAATAAATAATAATGGCATTTAAATAATACAGTTTGCATTGTTCCACAGTATGATTTGTTCCACTGTGACTCATTAACAATAACAAAATCGAAAATACTCATCCATATACTCAGAAAAATATCTATCAAATTGTACATATTTCTTGCGTAAAAATTCACACTGTTTTTCTTGTGCCCAACAAAGATTATGTCTTGAGTTGTGATTGACATGTGCCAACGTTAACTGGTGGAAAAAGTATCCAGTGACGACACACAGACACACACACACACACACACACACACACACACACACACACACACACACACAACCCACACAGACGTACAGCCCACGAACGAGCAAACCATTTAACAAAACCCATCCAGCACATTAAATACATGTCCTTTTCCTCTTTTACTTTTACAAATAATATGAAAAAACAAAACAACAAAAATATTTTGACAGCAAAATTCGTAGATTTCATCAGTTTGATGAATATGTGAGCGTGTGCATAAGAAAGCTTTTGATGAGCATGAACAAGTATGTGGAGGTATTTGCGGCCAGTCAGTCTTCTGTAAAATAGTATCAATATTGTTGAAATTGGCAGCATAAACAATGTCAGCAAAACTGAAAGTGAACCTAAATGAACTTAAAAAGTTAAATAAGACCAACGTAAGTGGCATATTAAAGCTTAAATAGAAATACAGGAAAACAAATAACAGGAATTACAGCAAACAAAGCATATAGATTGTGTACACATGTAGTATATAGTAAAAACAACAACAACAACAACAACTCAAGCATACCCATATGGCCGAATTAGGCTGTTAGAGAATGTTTTAATATTGAAAAGAAGGGCAAGTTTAAATCAAATGAATAACAAAACTTATACGAGTATAACCACATTTATGGCTCTTAAAGGGAAGAGGGAATCGTTACTAATTTTCGTTACACTCGTAAAAAAAATTGTGTATAAAATATTTCTAGTATTTCGGGACAAAAACTAAAAATTTTTTGAATCTTTTCCATTTTTTTTTATCTATAGCAGGTGTAAGAAATACAGGTTTGCAGTGACCATATTATGGTCATATTGCCTGGCAATTGTCTAGTTCAAAACTTTTGTATTATCATCAAATCAAAGTATTACTTGTACTAATCATGTCTTGAAAATAAATCTCATCATTTCATATTATTGTCTTGCTGACTTAGGGAAGCGCTTACAATATTGTTGTGCTGAATCATATTATATTTGTGATCATACGTTTTATTAACGTTACTAATCATGTTATGCTTCTGAAATTTTTCCGCGAGTGTTGCGCAGAATGTGTATGCCGTAGCCTCACCTTCTTCTTTCACCGCAACGAACATATAAACACGCATTTGTGTTGTCGAAAAAAGGATAATGGCTTAACGTTTAGCTTAAGCCTGCTGTGATAAATGATTGTCATAAATAAAATTTTTTCAGTTCTTTTCCTACTATTCGGTCGTATTCGACCTCTCCTTAAAAAAAAAGTCCCCCAGCTGCCACCTTTTGTTGTTCTGTGCCATTTCTGGGGTTTTTTTTTTTTAATGGTTAGAGCGCTTTTTCAACGGCTAAAAATTTAAAAAGTCATTAATCAAAAATTGATGGCCTTGTGTGTGTGTGTGTGCGTCAGTTACAATACATTTGTTTTTGCTTTTTCAGTTTGAGTCAAACAAAAATTTATAACAAAAAAAAAAAAAAATAGGAAGAAACAAAATCAGAGTATTGGTTTTAAAAAATTACAATTTTATTTCATCATTTGAACGGTTGAGGCCATTAAAAAAGTTTGTTGTTTTGATTACAGCAATAAATGCAATGGGATTATAAAATGGGCAGCAGCGAAAAAATGGAAAATAAATACAAACAAATATAGAATCAAATCACTTGTTTTGTTTTGGTGCCTGAGAAAAGCGCAAGAGTAATCGTGGGCAAACTTTAATAACAATTATTTTAATGTAAAAACATTATTTAAACACCAAAAAAAAAAAAGGAAACCTGAATTGTAATAAAATAAAACCAAATGAAATGTTTTCTTTTTTTTTTAACGTTCACTTATACTCAAGAAGAAACATTTTCCTTAAGCATGATGAGTTTTCGAAATTTCGTCAACTTTAGTAATGGTCCTGGTAAAAGTTTTAACTACCATCCAAGGGTTTAGGCCCGGTCATCATGTTTCAATATGGCGGATGCTAACGGCCAAACGACAATCTACACTGTAAATAAACTGTAGAGAAAATAATTTTCCGTTCAATTTTTTCGTTTCCCATATTCTACAATTCAAATAATAATCTGAGATATAACGGAAAGCCACATTAAAATTGCAAATATTTTTAATTGTTTGTTGCTTTTTGGGTCACCCTTAAAAATACCACTCATTTTAAATGAATAAAACTAAGTGAAAAGCGCAACTTTGATAAATATTTTGCTTTATCAAACTTCAGCTTTATAAAATATACAAAGCCTTTAACTTTTTTACACATGTTATGAAAGCAAATAAAATAAATACACATAAACAAAATTTTCTTATATGAAATGTGTTTTTTTTTTTATTTTCAATTTATTGAAGAACTTTGAAATAAAACAGCAGCTGAAAAACAACACTTTGATAAAATACAAATAAACTTTTGTTGTTGTTACCCTGACTTAACAAAAAACCAATCAAAGGGCAATCAATTATTATAGAACAGCTAAAAAATGAGCAAAAAATGAGTAAAAAAATGCAAATATGAAAAAAATAAAGTTTTGGCAGCACCCCTTCCCAACCACAAACAAGTATGAACCACTTGTATATATTTAAATCTGTATGAAACAACTACGCACGCACATACCCATGACCGAACTTATACGTATTTCCATCCTCCACACACACACATACACACACACACACACACACAAAAACAAACAACAAATAATAAAACAAGAAAGCCAAAACAAAATCCCTTCTCCTCGAACTGAAATAAAATAAATTTAATAGATATTTATTCATTTTATGCCACCTAAACAATTACAATGGATACGTTGTAATTGCACAAACAAATTTATTTGTGCCAGCATTTCAAGAAATCCTTTCTCACATCTTCCCGAGCACCATCTACTCCGCACGCAACGCAACGCAACGAATAACTTTTAATTGCTTTAAGAAAATCTGCAATCTATTCGCACTCAGGAGCAGAGGAAGTTCAAGTGATTAGTGCAAATAAATGTTCGAGTATTACGTATAGTTTCAGTTTTCATCGTATTTGGGTTATATCGTATTATAAGTGCAGAGGAGCTGTGAAAGTGTATGAACGAACGTCTGGCTGATGGCTCAATGTAAGTCTTAAAGAGATAAACATCCGAAGGAAACCATTTTCATTCATATTTATGTATTAGGGAATACAATCAGTGAAAATTAACAATAGCAAAAGTTTAAAATAATTAAACTAAGTTTTGTATGCGTTTCGCGTTATTTATACAAGGACTGGTATATATATTAAAAGCAGCCAATAAACAAATTATTTACTGGCTCGATGCTATAGTAAAAAGAAATCAAAGTAGCAGTTATGTTGTTTCAACCACCCAATACGCTTTATCAGTTAAAAGTTTGTTTGAATACCGTCCTGTTAAGAAATTTGCGCGCTTGAAGCAAGAATTTTGCAAAAATAATTGTCGAATAAAAGCTGCCAAATTATAACACGAATTTCAATTAATTTTTAAACAAAATAATTGCTGAAACAAATACACATTTTACCAGTTCTTTTAACTTTGTTGAATCAGCAAAAATTTTATTTGAAATAAATAACATTTTATACAAATAATTTATGAATTTCTTGTATAATAATTTTTTTTTTTTTGTTGTCTAGAAAAACTTTGGTTTTCTACTTGTGGAATAAATTCAGCGAATCTCTGACGAAGTGACTGGTCCAGTTTTGAAACAAATATTCCTTGTAATATTTGAAGGACAAATCCTTAAGAAAAATTCGTTAGCAAGAAGTTTTTGCTAATCCGTATTTTTGCAATAAAAGTTTTTTTTTTGTAGACAAACATTTTTCTCAACCAGCCAATTTGACCGAAAATATTTGCACGAAAAGTTTTTATTTCTGAGGTAAAAAACAAACTTTATTTGTCATCATTTATCTTACAGCTTTTGTCCTTTAGCCAATATTTTCTTTCTTTCTGTAGTTATTTTACGTTGGATGTATGAGAATTGCTATATTTTACAGATATTTTACGGTAGACATAAAAGTGGTCAAGAGAAATAAATAGAATTGAAGGACACCAGACATAATCTCTTCTGTATCACTGTAATTTTGTAAACTCAGCGCTTCTAATAGCCATCATTGCTTATTGATAAATGAACCTGCGTCCGTCGATACAACTTCATATATATTTATAGATGGAACGAAAATTGGAAAATCCAAAATTCTTGAAATTGTTGAAATAAAATTTCAGCGCTATATTCGTTGGAATGAGCACATTTTTCATGCCACCATGAAACAGTGTAAGACACACATATATTCAGGCAGCAAATGGTATACAAATTTTCTGAGCGGGTCTATTTTGCGGTTACCCAACCGCCTGGGGTACTTCTAAAAGAAGTTCATTGGCGACAGTGGGGGATCCAACTCTGTATTGTTTTATCGTTTCTAGTTTACTCGGACAAGAAGGAAAAACATTTATTTCTTGGGTATTCGTAATCGATTGCCCAGAGAATCGCCATAACATTGAAAGAGTTCATTCATTGCCGTCTCTAATCAAATAGGAATATTGAAGACAAGCATCTACGATCAGCACTTTCTCTATCCTCGCCATGGCAAGCTTTGCTGCAATACACAAACTGTGTCATAAATATCGATGTATGTATATTTTTTAGGACAGCAAACTTTTCTCAGAAATTGTACAATTACTTTAAGAGCAACATTATTTTTCTTTGCGCTCAACTCCTGAGGCACTGGAGAAGAGAAATAAACCCCCACACATTTATGAAGTGCAAGTGCAGCAAAAACAAAACTATAAACCACAAGAGTCAGCTCATTAAAACTACAACAACAGCATCAACTAATGCAAGTTATCATTTAGTTAGACAACAAAGCCAAGCAACCAGCCAATAACTGAAAGAGTTGAAGGTCCTGCAGTCTAAACAAACTGGCAACAGCAGAGCAAAAACTGCTTTAATTTGCGTATGTGTTTATGTGTTCGGTATTAAAAAGAAAACAGGAAGTGTATTTTTATTTTATTAGCCGTAAATCCGTGCAAATTCAGTTTATAGCCGTCGCTGACATTTCACATTATTAATTTATTGTTTTACTGCTTTTACTGCTACTGGTAAAACACACACAATAAACATCGAGAGGTTTTAAAGGGGGACACATGACTTTTGAGCCTACGAAGAAAAAGAAACATTAAGCAAATGATATTAAATTGTAATGAACTACAGATTTTAATGTTTATTTTTATAATCATAGACTTTCCCAATTTGCACGCGATTGTTGCGATTCAGACAACATTTTGAAGAACATTTATTTGACCAAAATTTTGCAGCGCTAATCTGGTTTGCTATCACTTATCTCTTGCTATTTAATACCGCAAAAGAATAGCGTTCAACTTGTATAGTGCAAGTTTTTATTCCCCTTAAATATTGTAGAATAATTTGAATTTGTTATGTGTTCACAATCTCGAAAACATATTGATTCAAACTGAAGCTCATATTGATTTCATTCTTTCACATGACAAGTTCAGACTTCTTTATCTGGAGAAATCGCTCTTGCATGTAGTTTGTTATCTGTGCGATATGGGTGAAAGTTCTGTGGTAGTTCAGTTGATTAAATTCAGGTGATTTCAATCGAGCCACAACAAGCAGTTTATGATCTATAGCACACAACGTTGACACTGATGGCCTGAAAAATGTCGTTTTCGAGAAATATATGGGCCTATTATAGCTTCAGTTCAAAATTCGCATCAACCAGTGACTTTTTTTGGGTTGCCTTTAACAAATCTCAGCTTTTGTGAGTAACTTTCAGGGACAGCTTAACAATGCTTTCGTTAGCATATTTGCGGCGACCGTAATATGGACCAAGCATGGGGGAAGTTACCGAAAACGAACTGATATATCCATCCTCGGCAACTTAGCAAAATATACCAGCCAAGTCGTTAAATGTACCTTCAAAAAGCCATTAGTCGTTGCAGCTTGGAAGCCACTTATTGGGAAGCCAAACACCTGACAATCCTAGCGGAACTTGAATATTAAGTTAAATTAAAATAAAATTCTTTTAAAATTAAGTTTTTCGGAATTTTGATTGAAAACCATGTTAATTGTGTGTGTTCGAATGCAAAGAAATTTTAACAAATTCGGAAGTTCCTTCAGAGCACAATTGCTGACCCATAAAATCCATACCAGCATTTAACATCAAACAATAATCATATAGCTGAAATGACGTTAATTCCGGCTATAAAACAATCCACCATAAAAACACCTTTAGTGCCACTTAACAGGTTCATTGTGTTCTTTATTCTTTTCTAGTTCGTTTTATGCTGCTGCCTCTTGTGTGTTCTGTTCTTTGTATTTATAAACAAAAGTGCAAACGTATTAACTTTTCGAAAACAATTTTAGTTTTATTTAAGATTTCTATTGCCTTGGAACAAAAGCACAAGTGCTTATATCAGCATTTCAAAGAGCAAAACACACCAAAAAGGTCGCCATATACTTGTGTAGAACAAAAAGCTTCGAGCATTGTGTGAGTGTTACCAAAAGTATATATATAAATAAAATTAAAAGTATTTTAAAGCCACCACATGTGGTAAATTGCATTGTTGGCTGAAATGAGAAAAAGGATAAAGAAAAATAGTTTTTCTAACTATTACACATTCAAACGCATGGAATAATAAAAGTAAATTTTGTCAGCTACAGAACAGCCAACAATTAATGGCCATCATTATCTATCGTTTTATATATAATTATAAAATTGTATAGCGCTTAAAATATTAAATGAAATTAAATAGAAATAATGAAAAAAGGAGTTGTTAAGGTTTCGGCTTCATTGAAAAAAAAAAAAGTATTAAAATGTTATAATTAAAAGAGCTATTAAATGTTTAAAAGCCTTTAAACTTTTAAATTCGTTTAAACAAAATGCGAAACATTATGCCGGTAGGAAATTTTAGCTGCCAGCTGTAAGTTTTGAAGGCCAGCAGCCCCATAGACCAATGAAGCCCAGTTTGGTGTTTGAGCCGAATTCTTCTATTCTGAATTCAATAAAGCGAGATAAACTATTTCTGCTTCCAAATTTAATGAACATCTTTATTTAGTTCAGGTCCGCAATAAACACAAGTCCACAAGTCACTCCCCTACATTCAAAATCGTTTTTGGAAAAAACCCACTATAATGTAGAAACTTCTTACTGCAAGATTTCTAAGCATAAAACAAAGTGGCCGAGTATTACTGCACAATGTCTTGTACAATATGGGCATTTCCAACAAGCACTGTTTTATCACAATGAGTATTAACAGTTCACATTCAGTACAACCATCCTACAGAGAGACAATTCCTACAACCATTAGTGTTATGCGACAACGAAACACAAGATTTATTGAAATCACTGCTGCTGTCAGCAACTCAAGTGAGTGAGACTATATCGCTTCCTTAGCCAGAACCTGACCTTTAGCCCGCCACACGAAAATTCAATTGCCTTCTAACAATCTCACAATAATAGAATAGAATTTTTTTCATTTGGCGGCCATTGACTTTTAAATTAAACTACAATTTTCGCCTTCAATTAATCAAATCGAACTTTTGGCTTGTAGGGGTGGTATAACATTCAACAAATTCTTTTGTTGTAGATTTCCTACTGCACACTTTGGGATGGCTATAATTTGCTCGGCTAAAGAGTTTGCGATTGTTTTAACACAATAATGATTGTCATTTTGGTTTGAAAGTTCTGATAATATAATTCTAAATATTCAACGCTGTCAAAATATTAAAGGCATGTGCTGTGCGGTTGAGGCGGTGGTTTCATCGGCAGCGATATTGAGAACATCTTTTGTGTGCGAAGGTTTTGTTTTGTCAAATGAACATGTGTAAGTTTAATTGAAATATTTTCATTAATGAGGGTGTTATATGCCTTAGTTTTAGGGAAACTTGTTAAATGAGGACACAATTTATCAGCAAAAATATCTTATTTCGCCGAAAAGAAAGTTAAACACGATATTTTAAAACCACTAATGAAGGTCGCAAATAGGATTTGGGTTGGAATATCACAACATGCACACGATTAAAAAACCAAACTGTTGCTGTTTTTGAAACATGCAAATTTGAAAGGCATAAACAACATTTAAAAGCCATTACGAAACAGACAGTTTCTGAAGAGATGCTTAAGAGCTAGAGCTGTTAAAGGGGGGTTTTTTGAGGCTAGGTTTTCATAACTTAAACAAGCCGCGTGATCGATCAATGGAACCTACAAAACAGGATGAAAGTACTTCTTAAATTAAGGTTTACTGAGCACCATTTCCCTTAGCGAGGTAGCACAGAATTTAGAGTGGCTGAACTTAATTTCTATAGAAATGCCCTCCCTAAAGAGCAGCGGAAAAGTTCCGCAAGATTACACAACAGAATGGAAATAGGGACAGGAGCCTCTATGTGCATTAAAGTTAGGATATTCTAGGTCTTTGCGAGCTTCTCGTATTTTCGAAGAACACAAAGGTTGATTCTTATCATCGTCATCATCTTTCTTCATACTGATATTTAGTCACCAGCTCAACTAGTGGGTGGACGAAAAAGTAGTCTTAGCACTAGGAGGGAAGAGAGTAGGAGAGCCGTAGATAAGCTCTATCAATGTGAAGGCCCAATAAAGACAAAACAGAGCAGAAACCGAGATCATTTAAATGTGAACCAAAAGGTGTTAAGTGCAACAATTGGATCACTTACGAATCATTGCGTTATTAGACCTAGAGGCAATCGATGGTAAGAAAGATCTACTTGTTGTTTTTTTTTTCTTTAATGTGAAACCGGATGTAATCATGGTGCTTCGTTTATGGTTGAGAATAGGCCCGTTTGGCTACCAGTAGATTTTGGAATCGATTTAATAAAACTAAACTTTAATTGGTATATTTTTTACCAACCAATAAGAACTAATCAATCAAAATGTTTCACTAATATCTTGTATATTTATTTTTATCAACACTAACTATTTAACAATATCAGTGAACTGGCGAGGACTGTGGGGAGCAGGTTAGGCCTTTTTCTATATCAAACTGTAGCATTTTCGTTGTATATGGGGGCACGGCAACCAAAACTCTAAGAACTTTTTCTGAAACCTTGGCAGAACTGGGACTAATAAGTCTTCAAGCTGTCTTAAAGAATTCCAGTGTTGGTCATAGATTGAGGTGCTTTGCTGACATCTGGCTACAAATTTGCCCTTGGTGGTCCAAACGTACTCAAGATGCTGCTGTCTTGCAACATATTGTTGTTCTTCGTCCCTAACTACATGGCGAGTTGGTTAAGGCCTGCTACTCCTTAAGGATAGGGGTTAAAAAAAAAGCATACAAACTCACCATATTCTCTTCTTTGAAGTGGTTGGAAAATAAAAAGTAGCAGCTCTTATGGCTGGACAACTTTTTCCTCCTTCCTGAAAATTTTTTTCTATCAGCCTCAAGAAATTCCATGACAAAAAAGTGTTACGGCTCCATTAAATCGACTATTTTCCATGTCTTTCTGTGCTCTTAACGATTGTGTGTTTTTTGTACGAGTATTTATATAGAACAACAGACGCAAAATAACACAGAAATATCAGAAATTTCAAACGGCAAAAAGCCTTAATATTTTAAATATAGTTTTGCCGACGAAATGAATTCAATTTTGTTTATCAAAGTCAAAAGACAACTTTTTTAATGTACAATTATGTTTGTTTCATGTCAGGTTGCGTTTAATTTTAGTGCCAAAACACCAGCAATTAGTTAAGCGCGCCGCAATAAACAAAATTAATTTAACAGAAACTATTTAATGAAGCAAAATTATGCCTTAATCAATCTTGTTTAACTTGATTCGACAATATCTTAATTTCTTGATCAAAATCCTTGTGCTGTCTAGATGTAGACATCGCCTACTCCCGTACATTTTCCTTTGCTGTTCTTCTTTAATTGGAATACTTAAGGCAGTAACTGTACGGTCTGGAGGTATATAAATTTATCTTTAAATACTTAAAAGTTGTTTTAGCGTTTGACAGCCCCAAAACTGTTTAACTGCTTTCACATCATCTTAAAGAAAATTATAGAGGATTTGAAATTTGATTTGCAGCTTTTAGGTTTTTGATAGGATTACAAATACTAATTTGACGTCACATGTGCAGATAATATCTATCGTTGCGATATACGATTTGGTTCTCTCTAATTCAGAAACAATCCAGTAATTATTTAAGTTTGCAGCTATTTTCATAAAGTTTTAGAGAACACGCAGGTGAGGATGTTAAAATGTATGTGTGCGGGTTGCCAAAAATAATAGTTTAATTATCCTGATTAGCAAAAGAAAATTTCAGACTTAAGTTGTAAAATATTTTAGTTAAGTTAAAGAGCAGTTTCTTTTTCACAAAAAAACATATTTAATTCTAAAAGTAATTGTTTGTGATAATGAAATAATATTGACTAGATTGCAGGAACTCCAATCGGTGAGCTCGATTTACGATCACTGTGGGCATCAAATGTTCCTGAATATAAGTAACGGCCAACAAAATACATCCGTTCAACAGGCAATAAATTATTTGAAGACTATTTTAGAAATATATTTTAACTGCGTTTATTAACCACGAAATATTAATTGCCATTTGTAGTCTAATCATAAAATACTTATGACTTCAGCATGACTTTATTTGTGAGGTGGTAACTTTCAATTCTCAATTTTCGACCATCAATCCTAATTCTTGGCGGGCCAAAGCATCCACTTGGTTAAATGTTTTTCATTCACTTATACTAAAAAAAAGTCAGCAATCATGACCACCATTTTCATAAATAATATATTTCCGTTATATTTGTTTTAGAGAAAGGAACCAATAATGTCATGCGTCCTTAAAGTGCATTAAGCACGCGATGCTTAAGAAATGGTGTTCCCTTTACTCTATTATTGAATATTTTAGAATGGACCTGAAATGAAGTCCTAAGTTCACAAAAGCCTATCACAAACATTTCTCCACACAAAATCTTTGTTGCTGAGTTCAAAAAAAGAAACTCAATCAAATAATTATCTGATAGAAAAATATATATTTTATTTCTATGCATGTGAGAGAAACCCTTTTGGCCAATGAAAGTGTTCGTTAATTCAGCGTAATCCCTTTGCAGGTTCACAATCCAAATAAAATTTTATTCGTACTTACATATAAATTGATTGGCATGATTTTCTTGGAGCAGAAAATAAAAACCTGAATTTTTATACTAAGTGTGTTTTGAAATTTCGCTTTTCAGCAAATATTTTCACTGTTTCAATAAATAGTTTTATAGAGTGTGTAAAAGCTGTTGTTGAAGTCATTTCTTTTGCGTTAAAATATTAGAAAATGGCAAAACACCAGTTGTATTAACGAACTCCGTTTATGGGTTCGCATTCAAATAATACCCTGCAAAAAAAACCATAAAAACAAGAAAAAAAAATTTTATAATTAAATAAAACAGACTTAACATTAAAACTCCGATGTCGTAAGACATACACACATAATTTCCTTATTATCCATCTTCTAAAACTTAGTTTTTTTTTTGGTATTCTAAAAGATATGTATCTATTTTTTGACACTTATAGAGTTTCGTGTCTCCAGGTGTTCAAATGTATGAATGAGTATATGAATGAGCACATTTTACTGCCAGCATACGAATAAGTTACTTATAGGAATGTGTAGGAATTAAAGCAAATAAATTATTCTCATTGTCTCTTTATTTCGTCAAATTCAATGAACTTGAAACACCTGACTTTTATATAACGATTGACTGACAACTGTTTATGTGTCCAGTTCATCCACTCACCTAAAGTTCAATATAACCTTCACATTTGTCTACCTTTTAGCTGGGCTTTACTGCTAAATGTACACGTATTTATTTCAAACAAATTATTGCAAATTGTGAATTATTTTGCTTAGACCTACACCATCGCCAACTACTCGAAATCATTGGCCCTCAAAATTATTGTTGTCATGGCTTGTAGAATGTTGCTTAAATGGAAAATTGTAATTGTGGTACCGGATTACATCAATTAATTCATTTATAAAATTCTCATTAATTTATTAACCAGCATCAATGTTATTATTTGCTTACATACCGAATTCAAAACCAATACACACTCAAATAGGGACACACACACACACACACACATAAGAGTAAACACCTCTGCTGGCCGTTACCCAGCCAGCATTTTGGGCATATTTTTAACCGGTGAGGGTAATAGTCATTTAGGCTCGCTCTTTTTTGCTTAGAAAATTAGTAATTAGAGCTGAGATTAATATCAATTAGCGATAAAACATCAGAAAGAGTGTCTTAAACACGTTTAATCGAATCTTATTTCAGTCATATTTCACCCAAATGTTGTTATTCCCTTCACTTGTCCACAAAGACTTCATCAAGTTTTTATATATATTAATTTATGGAATTTCTAGTTTTGTTGATATGTGCTCCCATTGTTTAAAATTTCAGTCCTACCTGTTGCCTTTTACATGTGTAAATAAACTTAACTGGAAAAAAGCAACGCTTAAAAAATATGCTTGTGGTGATCCCCACTTTTAGAAGAATATATATTTTTTTTGACAACCGATTAATGACTTGTTTCCTGTTTCCATCTTAAGTGGCGGCAAACAAATTCCTGGGTTAGTTATTTTTGCGAATACTGACTGGGTAGGGCCCACAAACAACTGTGTTATTATTTAGGCTTTTGTCGATAAGTTATTGTGGGACAGGTGAAGAAATATCAATAGATGTTGTAATTTATAGTTATGGAGATTTGTTGTAAACAAGTTTGAATTCCAATAAACTAATATCTCAACAAATACTCTTTGTAGTAGAGGCCGAACGCGAGTAAATGGGGAGTTGAGTTAGAGCCAATAGCTACTTGCCCCCACAAACAGGATGCGTTTGGCAGTGTAGGACTTCGGCATAATTATCTGATATTTGGCTGGAATTCCGGCAGGCATTTGTAAATTAACAAATGGCTGTTAAGTTTTGGATATAGCGTCGCATGTAAATGCATCTTGTCAGGCTGTTTGACCAGGCAGTGTTGATAGATACTTTGATTAATTAAAGTATGATTCATAACTACCAAATTTACGATAATATGCGCACTGTGAATAGTTATGAAACCAGCAGCTTTGCAAGGGTAATGCATCTTTTTCGACTCTAAAACAACTATAGGTATTATCTTTTGATGTAAAAGAAAAGACTTGCTTATGCATTAAAAGCAAGTCATTTCCTTAGAATCGAACTAGAAAATATTGCAAAGATGATAGTCAAAAACTGTGAGATCAATTGTCAACGCTCCACAGTTTGTGTTGAACAATTCAGTTCACCGAGATCTTTCCGTGCCAAGAATTACAGACGAAATGGATAGATTTAGTGAAAATTATTTAGTCCTACTAAGTCAATGTGTCATTCCATTCGTCTTCCAAATCCTTCGAAGTCCACTCAGTTTTGTCATTTGCAATCGTGTGATCTGTAATGGCCAAATGAAAACCCCTTTAACAATTACCTTAACTTTGGAAAATATGCAAAGATCGGCACATTTCAGGTCCACATGAAACGGTTCAGGTTTTTTCTGCGGTTGCCTTCTAATCATTTTTCATTGAACATGTCGTGTGATGGCGTCAACCTTAAAATTTGTGACACTCACCAAAAAAAAAAAAAATCGCATTTTATATATTTCTGCAAAAATCCGGTGGTAGTCTCAAGACCTTTTAATCTTTTCAACTGACTTTAAGCTAAAGTCATCTCAAAACACAGTTTTACTATAGATACTTTTAATATGTAGTTCTTATCATAAGAATTTTTCTTTCAGTGTTCATTAAATTGCCACAATATCCATTAATAGTTTTCGTTTTCGTTTTTTCATACGACCATAAACAAATACGAATGTGAACATCCTAGAGGTGAGTTATAGGAAAATATTTCCTCTTCTTACGTGTACAACAAATTAGATTGGCTTTTAAAAGCCTAAACAATCTCAAGACAAAAAATTACTCAATTTTATTTAAAAGAATATAAATTTGAATAGTTAAAAACTCCTGGTCAAATATTAACTTTGGATTTTATGAGTATTTTAGGGTAAAATATTTAATGCCTATAAAAACTTACTAATTGTTTTTGCATAACAGAGCAGCAAACATGTTTGTAAATTAAATTAAAACTGGGCAACAAACACTGAGGCATAGTAGTAGTCTTCTATGTCTATTATTGGTCAACAAATTTTATTTCATGTATTTTTCACCATAAAAGGGATTACTTTTCAATTTAAATACGGAAAAAAATGTTTCTGGACTTTGTGTTGTTTTACTGAACACATCCAGCAGTCCGTTTCGGAAGATTTTCAAACAAATTGCTGCACAAGTGCTTTTATTTTAAATTTAATATTTTCTATTATATTAAGGAAGAATCGAAACCAATTCTGTTTACATTCAAATTGTAAGAGTTTTGCACAAAAATGTGTGTTTGAAGTTGTGGCAGTTTGAATGTAATTTAAGCACTTATTTACAATGAAATTAATATTTTTTTTTGTTGGCATTAAAAACATTTTGGTATTTGAAAGAATTCAATTTAAAGATACCTTTGAAAGCACTGAAATCTTTAGGCTGGCAGAGGAACAGCAAACACAAGACAGAAAAGCTAATTAATATATTCGTATGTATGTATGTATGTTACAATGTGAAGTTTGTGAGGAAAAAAGGCAAGCTCTGCCTTTCTGGTACACGGGAAAGAAAAGTGTATTAATGCTTTGGATTCCTTTTTAGAAGGCGCATGAAAATTCTGCAAAATTTTGCATTTTTACTCGAAAGGCGGCAGTTAAAATCATATTTCCATAATCTTAAACACAAAAAATTATTCTACAACTTGTTGTTAGACACTAAAAAATATTTTAGTACAAGCAAATATTTAAAGAATAAATATGTTTTTAAAACTGCAAGATTAATATTGAATAAAATATTGATGTTTTTTCGTTTTCGAAACCATTAATTTGTTGCCCAGAAGTTGCTAAGAATAATAAAACATTTATTTTGTTTATAATTCTCATTTGCTTTGTCGAATTAATTCCATATAAAATGAATAGTGTCGTGCTTCCTCAAAATTCTTTTTGACAATAATTTGCTATTCTTGTTTATAACTTATTTTGTACCAAATTTGCTTTATAGTTAGATATATTTTTTAAATATATCTAAAGTTAAAGCTAACTTTTGCTTACTTATAGCAAAATTGTTAAAGAAAGTTTCACACAAAATCTTTTATTTAAATATATGGCAAAGGCTTTGCTTCGTTCTGCTTCTGTTTGCTATTTGGGCACATACATGACCTTTTAATTTGTTTTTTCTTTCTTATTGGCAAGTTTGTCCACGGCATTTTAGCCTTGTGCTTTGTAAAGGAAAAACAGCTTTTCTTTGTGACTTCCAGCACTCTATTATTGAGTTGAATCAGCACTGAAGATTGTAAATGTGTTCATTTTAATTTTGATTCAAGGAGGGTTTTGACAACTAATTTAACAGTTTGATAATAATTAGTTGATTTTTGTTAATACTACATACATGCTTTCAAATTATTAAAATGTTTACCAATATATAATTTGTGCAATTTATGGTAGTTATAGTTCATCATTAGGGCGCCTAAATTGATGACATAATGCTTGCCCAAAAAGTTATAGCCGGTATACAACCATAACACTGAAGAAGATCTCTGGCAAACGGTTGGACGATATTCTCTGCGAATGGAGATTAAGATATGGAAAGTTTTTAATAAAAGCATTATTGACAATAAAAATGCTGGGGAAAAAGTTAAGCTTTTTGCGTGCAAGTACGACGCTTCCTATAGTATCACACGAGCATCTTGAATTGCTGATCCTCTTCATTAGAATTTAACCATGACCAACATTTCCTTTGTCAGGTTTTTACTTCAGCACGATAAATTTTCCCTATAAATGCGTTTAGGAGTTTTGATGCAAATTGTTAAACATTTGCTAAGCCTGAAATAATTCCTGACATTCTGGCGACCAACGCGCAGAAAATAAAACAAATATTAATCTCTGTACAACATGATTCTTAAAGTCATAAATACGAGTATTCTGCAATCCAACAAAATATTTTGCCGGTTCATTTGATTCCTTTTCTACTGAAAATAAAACATTTGTATTTTATGCAAAACTCTAACGACAATAAAACTGAGTTTTCTGAGGGCTTTATTTATTTTTTACTTGCTTTTCGGCCACTAGAAAGTTATTTTAATTTTAGCTATCATGGATTCAATGTTTCAAATCAGCAGACTCCATCTGTCAGCAAGACACTTAATTTCAGATTTTTCGCTTTATGCTTTTTATATATTTTTTACAGAAATATATTGTTTCAATTCATTTTTTATGTGTCGTTGCAGTTGAGTGAGATTTTTCTTGCTCTAACCCGGGCAATTGTTTAATACATTCTTTTTTTTTTTGTACTTCTTTGCTGCCAGTCTTAATGTTAATAGAAAAATGTGTCTGAAACTACTGGCGTTTAACTCTCCCTAAACGTTTTATGCAGTTTCATGGGATTTGCAATAGAAGAATATGAAAACAACAATTTTCTTGGATATTGTTCAGTTTGTTTCTTTTCCTAATGTTACTTTTTAATATATTTGCTTCAGTCTGCTATTTTTTGTTGTTGTTATTTTTATAAATCGAAAGGACAAAAAACATAATGGATAAAAATATAATGAACATGCAATTTTTTATGATTTCTGTTGTGTCATTGTCAGGTCATAACAGTTAAATTGTTGTGTTTGTGAAAGGACACTGAAGAGGGATTAAAATATAAAAATATGTATGTAGGGGAAATAAAGCAAATTTAGCAATCATCTGCGCTTTCTCGCAGGTTTCTTGTTTTCTTTTTTGTTATTAATTTTGAATTAATTTTTCTAATAATTATTTGCTGTAAGTTGGCTACATCGTAGTTGCTCAATTTCCAGTATTTGCGTTATAGTTGGCTACGCTATAGTTGGCTACATTGTAGTTGGCTACTCTGTAGTTGCCTACATTATACTTGTTTATGTTGAAGTTGGCTGCGCTACAATTGGCTACTTGGAAGTGGCTTATGTTGTATTTGGCTACATCTTAGATGTCTATGCTATGGCTGGCTGGGTTGTAGTGGGCTAGATTATAGCTGGCTACATTGTAGTTGCCTAAATTATAGTCAATCCACGCAGAAATTCAAGTTTTTACCGGCATCTTGCGGATTACAAAAGTAGTGATATGAACTTTGCTTTGTCGCGGAAACTTTGCTGTTCGCACTATAAAAACAAAGAATTACCTTAAGAATTGTTACGCCACACAGTAAAAACAAAACAGCGAAATGCAGAACTATATAGAAGCTGATCAAAATCTGCTTGCTACTAAATATTTTTGTTGCTTCATTAAGTTTTCCTTTTCAATGAAAATCGTAGTTAAAACCACGAAAGCCAGTCATATTTTAGTTGTATTGATTATTTTCCATCAGTACTTTTTTGTGCCTGTTTTTCGGTTACTCAAGTCAAGACGGAAAAAAGGACAACATGCACTGAGTTTCCAACAACTCAACTTAGATGAAATTTAAGCTTAAATTTCACAGAGACCGCGGCATTTCTTGAACAGGCTGAATTTCCTAAATTTTTATCAGAAAAAAGAGCGGCAAATAGTCTCATATAAGAGGCCAACTGCTGTTGCTTCACAGAGTATTTTAATAAATTTTGAAAATAGATTTTATTAAAAGTTTTCCTAAAAAACAAAAGAACTCGATTTTTTCTAAAAAAATTTTCTGTAATTTCTTCTAAAATATTGTTATTAAAAAACATTTATATAAAAATGAAACAAGAATATTTCAGGGATTGTCTGTTCATGCTATTCATGAATAATTTCATTTGTTTCTTGTGTGAATAATTTGATTTAATTCCGAAAATTTGAATAAAAATTTTGAATTCAACAAACAAAGAAAGTGCAAGTTGAGGAATACAAACATTATGATTATTTATAAAATATTGTCGCTCCAAAAATATTATTGTTGAAATCACTTATTTGCTTTTTTCTATGATTAATGTTGTTGTACGATTTTTGAATCATAAACCATTAATATTGATTATTTAGTTTCGATGCAATCCCAAGTTTATCTCTGGAATTAAGTTGAAAATGATAAATTATATTTCAGATTTACTCGTATGTACATATATATTTTAAGTAAAAGGTGTTTTGATGCAACCCCTCGTCATAATGGAACAACAAACTTGTGACAAGCGGCTACAACACGTGCTGCAAACAATTTCTTAAATTCGACACACCTCTGAACAGTTGCCATGATTTAGCACTAATTCGTTTTTAAATCGATTAAAATTAAAAACAGAAAAGGTAAAACTAATAACAATGATTGAATATGATGACACTCTGAAATTTGATGTGTTGTAAAAGTGAAACGTAACGAAAATTTGTGCATTAAAGTGAAAAATACTTGAAAGGTTTCTACGGAAAGGCACATTGTTTGGATTCCGGTAGAGATGGCCAAACCAGGATTTATGGTGTTTGGTTTAATATTTTCTTGTATAATTTGATTGGAGGGAATTTGGTAAAATCATTCATATGACCACTTATATATACGAAGGTAGTTGAAGCTAATTTGCAGTAACAATACCCTAAAAAAAGGACTTAATATTAAATAGATTATGGACTTACACTTGGAACTTATTTTGTTTTTCTTGCATTCTCTGTTTGCACTCATTTGAATATTGCACTCCGATCCTATTCCTCTTTTCAACTTGACTTTTGTGTTCTGCAGTTTTATTTTTGGCTTTTCAACTTGATTTGTTAATTGAAAAATCAAACCTCTGTTACCATCCAAACAATTTCGTCTATATGCTATTTTTTCAATTTGTCTTTCTTTGTGTTTCAATCGTTGATTTACCATCTCTTTCAATCCAAATTTTTTTAAATCTATTTTTCTCAAAAATTTCACAAAACTGCTATAAGTCAGAAATAGTGCCTGAAGAATGTCGACAGCTTAAGTTCATTCGTGTACAATAAAATATTCAGCAATTATATCTCCATAGCATGATAAATACGAAGTGTATAACTCTGAAAGTTTGAACTCCCCTATTTCTTAGAACCACTATGAATCAATTTCTATAAGTGTTAATTAATTTTAAATATCTCTACGAAAACAATTGCAGCCACCACTGCCGGCCATTTTTCAATAATTTCATAAAGTTAAAATGACAGACTTAATTAAAAAAATTTCCTAGTGTAATTTTTTTTTGGTACCTTCATCGTAAAGTTGTTATTAAATTATTCAACATATATCGTTATCTTAATGCAGCAAAGCCGTTGGCTTTCTTGGTTTTTGGTTTTCTTTTCTCTACGACGAACTAAAAGATTTTGTGCTAAAAAATGGACAAAACTTGACAAAAGAAACTGAGTTGGAACATTTTTACATTAAGGCAGTTTATCCGAAGTCTATTAGACTCTATTGCCTATAGATATTCAATGAATATTTACACCATTATTAGATACGTTTGACTTTTAAACACTCGTGATGTATATATCCATCACAGTTGATGGAAACTCCAAAGGCAAATAAATCATTAAAAAATTACTTTTATATAATTATTCCAAATAACTTCTTTACAATTACAATTTTAACCAGAAATTATTGTAATATTATTTTAAACAAAAATTTACTAAATAATGATTATGTGCTGCCCTTAACTTTGTTGAGCTTTATTTTACCAGCTTTAACTTGTTTTGGGATTTGCATGATCTCATGCAAATGTCTTTTATATAATAAAAACCTGCATTATATCTCTTTCGAAGCTTTTTTCTAATGAAAATAAAACATTATCCTTGCAGGAGTTTAAGAAATTAAAGAAAAGAGTCAACTGATGTTATCAAACAAATACAAATCATTGTGCTCATCATAAATTCTGTCGTTTTACGATAACTTCACAATACATCCATCGGGAAGAACATTGTTGTAAGTTTCATCATTCATAAAAATATAATCGATCACAAAAAAAAATAAGAAAATAGCAATAATGGACTGAATAAAAAATAAAATAAAAATAAGGTAAAATGATGAGTGGTAAATATTTGGGTACAAACCTTTTCAAATTCCTGACCGAAAACGTGAACGCCAAATAACTTAAAGGCGTTTGTTGCTGCCTTCCACACTAGTTTTGTGTGTAGATTTCTTAGTCAAATCCTTGAATTAGAAACTATTTTCACCCGACTTGGTGCGCTGGCTAAAACAAAGTAGTTTTATTTGTGAAATATTTGTTTCTTATGCAAAACAATCCGGTTTATTATGGGGTATATGCGAATAGTTTGTGCTGCCACCCAACTCTGAAGCAGATGACACATAATTGGTTTGTACAAAGCGGAAAAGTCTATAAGATATTTTCCTGGAGGTTTTCTAATTGTCATATGAAATGCAGGACATTTCGCGTATTGTAGCCTTTTAAAATCAAAAGGATTTGTCAGTCGAAATTGTGGGTTTTCTAGTTATAGAAACATTTCCAGCAACATTAAACAAATTTATTCTTTTGGAATGTAAAAAACAGCGGATTTTTTTTTTTTCTAAATCGCAGCCAAAAGATTTTTTTATATATAATTTTATAATTTTTGCATTTGCAAGTTCATGCATGTCTTCAGGTTTGAGTGGATGAGAGTATGTGTTTAAATGTAGTTTTTGTAGAAACTTGTTAGAATAATAAAAGGATTTTCCACAGATTTGCATAAACTCATTCGTTAAATGCATATTTAGCATTATTTCTATGATTTTTATTCTTTCTCTCTTTTATTTTTGTTGGCAAAATGTTTCAATTTATAAACTGTTGTGGGATTTACGACTACAGCTTAAGCAGGGTCACCATCATCATGTAATTTGTAACAAAAAATGTTTTTTAATAAATCGGTATTTTGTTCTTTTGTTGTTCTTAGTTTTTATATTTACATATATTAAAATGTGCTTCTTTTTGTCCAGAATCTGGGTGTTTTTTCGTAAATCTTTTAGCATTTAAGATTTTTTGAACACTGTGTTTCTGTTTAGTAACTGAAACCCTTTTCAGTGCTTTGAATTGCACTCCCTGTTTAAAAATGTATGAATTTGCATTTTCATACACTTGTAAAATACCACCTGTCAAATGTATGTACATTCATAAAACTTATTTAAACATTTTAATTTATGATGAACTACAGGCATGAACATGCATGTAAATGGCCCCTACCACCCTGCATGGAATTTTAACAAATAGTTAAAAGCATGAAAAGCTTAAAGGTATTTCTAATCGTATAATTTTTGTACAAAGCGATTTTTTCAAAAAAGGAGTTGGGGAAAAATAGAGCCGCTTTAATAGTGTTGCAGCCAGAGAGCCGAAATAATAACAAAAAGTAAACGTATTTGCTGATCCAATAAACATTGTTTCGCCTCTCAACAGAAAAATGAGCTCCGCTTTGCCTCAAAAGTTTCGTTGTTTCGGCAAAGAATTTTTATTGAATACATTAAATGTTTTTTGGAGTTTCCTAACTTGCAGTTGGCAACACTGCCTCAGTTGGCAACACATTTGACAGCTGATGGTTGCTTTTTGTTGAGTTTGGTTTGATATTTCTACATAAATAGACTTCAGCCAGATCAACGTTTGCAAATTGTTGAAATTTTTTATCAAAACGATTCTGTTTGTCAACTGCTATTGATATTGGATTTCCATTCAAAATTTTGCTCTCCGATGAAGCCCATTTTTTATTGAATAAGAAAGCAAATAAGCAGAACTGTCGCATCTGGAATCAGCGGAATCCACAAACTTTTGCCGAAACACTGTTTTCGAAAGCGAAAACAGTGTCATAAGGTGACTGTGAATGGTGAACGGTATAAGGAGATGAACTTGATTTTGGTCCAACAGGATGGCGTTATGATTGCTGTTTTGACCGTTTTAATGGTCTAATTAATTGGCCGCCAAGATCATGCAGTTTAATACGATTGGATTATTTTCTTTGGGCTTTGGTAAAGCCACTTATCGGCGTCAACAAACCAGAAATAGCTGGAAATTAAAATTCAAAGAATTATGGCCGAAATACGTCCGCAAACGCAGCGAAATGTTTGTTAAATTTAACTTTGTACCTGCCACCAACACCCTCCACATGACCGTAGTCACATTTAAACATTAAACTCATAAAATATTCTATCTAATAAAGACCGTTTCATTGATATTGAAAATGTATTTCTTTGTTTTATTATGACTTAAACCTAAAAACCCAAACAATGTTGCCGATGTTCGTTTTTTCTATAAATATATTAAAACATTGACGCAAAAAGTTCGTTCAAAGCTGCAAGTAGATTAACAAAAATCGTAACTTAAACCACAATAATTAACGGTATTTTTCTTTGTGTATGAGTCTGTCGATTATGCGGAGTTTTTGAGTTTGGAATGCCTGATAATTTCGCCAGCGATCTGAATTACATTTGTTGGTTGCTAATTGATTATAATCGATGAAATACTTTTACATTTACGAAAACTTGCTACTTTTGCTGTGCAGTATTCTGTGTAAATTTGCTCAGAAACAAAGAAAAAATTTTACAAATTAATACCAAAAACAGAAAACCAACCCACCAAATATGGCTGTTGGAATTAAGGCTATTGCATTGTAAAATAGTTGCCATCAACCCTTAAACAAAAATTGCGTTTCTAATTAACTTTCCTAATGCTTTTATAATTTATATATCCCCTGTGTGATAACAATTAGCGGTGCGGTGGGAAACGTATCCATCGATATTGATCTAACATATTTTGCCTCATTTTGTATACGTTGTTTTTGTTGTTGTTTTTTTTTTTTTTTTTTTTTTTTAATGCGTTCAATGTTTTAATGTTGTGTCACTTTGTGCGTTTAAATTAACATTATGTTTTTTTTTTTATAGATTTTGTTGTCGTCGTTGTTCTTTTTCAATCCTCGATTGAAAGAAAGGACAACATTTGCACCTTTGATGACTGCAGTCATCGTTGCGTTAATGGACGAAACAAATGGCTTTTGTTTTGTGACGTGTGGAAAATTCGCGTGAGGGATGAGAAAAGTCTCATAATTGTGTGATGGTAATAGTTTTATACTTAAGGACTTTTAACCGGTAACTTTTGTGTACACACTTTTACACTTTTATATGATGATTTACATACATGCAAGCAACTGTGAGATGAACATATTTTCAGTTGGCGACACCAACATTTTAGAGTTCTTTGCCATTAAATCTTAACTTAAAATTAACTTCAGTCTGATTCTTTATTAAAAACTGCCTTCAAACACAAAACAAATTATTCGAAAGTAGAATCAATTAACTTTTTTCTTTCTTTCGATAAAACTCTTCTTTCTATTATGTTTGTTATTAATAGAGATAGAGATGGTAACAAGAGGGTCTGCAACTTTTCTTTAGCAAATAAATTAGTTGCAAAAATAAAATAAAATTGCCTTGACAATCGTCGGCTGGTGCTATTTGAAACTTTGACGTTTGTCAGATCCATGACATTTGTGAGGTTTCAGCTGAGAAAAAAAAGATGAATTGTAAAATTTCGCTTAGAATTTGCTTAAAATTTTGTTTAAAACATGGATTTAAGTGTTCGAAAGCAATTGAAATATCAACAGTGGCAAAATCCTTAGTTTAAAATACACAAATTAAATATTTGTAATGATTACAAAAGTTGTGTGTTGGCAAAGGTTTTGAGTCTAAAGGAAATTTGTCACAATGCCGTTTCACTTGGCAGCACAATAAATATTCTCGTGAACATGAATAGTGGCAAAACAATTTATTTACAAAAGCTTAAATATTGCCACATACAAAAACACACACAGCCACACAAACGTACGCACGTACCCCACATGCAATGCCACACGTTACAATGAGATTTAAGTCTGTCAAATGTCACCTTGAGAGAATAATTCATATGAACAAAGAAATACTCGTAATAAACAAACTTGCTTACGAATTAGTCGTAGAAAATTTCAAAAACGGAATAAGCTTTGAAATGCACACATCAGGCAAACAGTGTGCACGAGTATTTCACACAAAACGAACGTGAATATTAACAGCGTTTAAGCCCCAACATACGAGGCAACAGCGGTGGAAATAAATTTGACTTAAATTTAGAATCAACGCACAACTCCAGAGGCAGAGAGTTATACTCTGACAGGATAACGGAGCACAAACGTCGCTAACAATAATCCAGGCATTTATCTGGAAGTGAAGTGAAGAGCGCGCGACTAAACTGGAAAACATTCTTTTGTTGCGAATGCCTTTGTTTGTTCTCTAGATGTTGATTGCAGGGTCGGTCCTGGGGGTATGTGCGTTGCTTTGCCGTTGCGTTTAGCTCCAACCTTTTTGAGCTAATGAAAATTAGCTTCAGCAATTCCATATTTTTGTGTTTGTTCAAATGTCTCTTATGTAATTTATTTTTATTTAAGTGTCTTAAAATGTTCGTGTGGAGTGAAAGCAAAATTAAAATAAAGATAACTTTTATGTGTCTATTTAAAGTTGCTTTTGTCAGGATGCTGCTTAATCTTTCGTAGTACTTAAAAGGCTTGAGTGTTTTTGCTGTACTTACCTTGAATAAAATAAAACTAATTTTTTTTTTTCTTCAACACATCCGTACACATACATATAATTAATACCAACCAAATGCACAAACAAACGCACGTCTAGTTTCCGTTTGAACAATCTTTTATGTACGAGTATGGATATTCTTTCCGTCCTAAACAATATTTCACAATATTACTGTAGAGCCTCGATTATGCCGATTATTGTTTTTTTTTGCATCGATTAACCGTGATTACCTGTATTATTGGGGATTCTACATTTTTTTGGATTAATTTCCAACAATCACACACAATGTGAGTAAAACCCAGAAAGGCAACTCATTGTTTACATAAGATGAGTCAGAGGTGGCAGGTGGAAAGCACTGTTAGTTTAATTTATACATTTGATATAAGTGAATCGGGCTGCATGACATAAGTCCCAGAAATAATTAAAAATTAAAAAACTTCATACGACATAGAACTTCAATTTTTAAAATTACAAAAAAAAAACCTACCAAATAATAGAAAAACTCACTTTTTATTCACAATAATTGTACAACTTAAATAAAAACTTGCATAGATTTATCAACTATTTGATAAATGTATTCGAAATTGCATTTGCCATTAATTTTATGTCATAGTGATGGCAGAGTTTAAGATGCTGGCATGGCACAAGGACAATATTTGGAACTTTGGAACATACAAATCATGCACAATCATGCACTGTTCAAAACCGGAAAGTCAAAAATTCATCTTTGGAAGATTATTCTTTGAAAATTTTCTCACTAGGCGGCAGGTTCACATAGATTTTGTGAAAATATTGCTCGATATCTATTAGCGAAATTTGGAACTTTGTATCAAGAAATGTAGTTCTGCTTTGGAAGCAAAACAAGAGCCATAATTTTAAGGCAAACCACGATTTTCGTTTACACAATTCTGCCACATGGAAACCTTCAACCTTAAAACATATGAACTTTTTTTTTCTAATTAGTTAATTATTTACATATTTGTATAATAATAAAATACATTATTTCCTTTTATTTTATTAAAAAGGTTTGTTGCTAAAAAAAACACTCTATAAAAAACTTTTTCATAAAATAAAAGGCAATACAAAAATAGTTTCAAATACTTTGCAAAGAAAATTTCTCAGTGATAAGAATTTTCTATAAAAAGTATTTATCAGCATAAACAAATTATTTAGAAAATTTGTACACAATAAATATTTTCCATAGACAGTTTTTCCTAATTAAATGGTTTCTTTGGACTATTTAACACTAAAAGAAACTTTCCACAAAAAGTCGTCTGTCGAAAGCAAAAATATATTCCATAGAAAATTTAATAAAAATACAAAATTTCTGCAGAAAAAGTATGGAAAAAAAGGTTTTTCCGCAAAAAAATTTAACGGCATATTAAAACTTTTTTTGTTGACAAAATTTGTTTTTATATAAAAAATTAATAGCTTAAAAAAATTTCGATAACAAAAAACAAGTATTTTGCTCTTATATAACAGCAGGATACAAATTTTGTGATATAAGAAATTTTTTTTGTACAAAGTTTATCGACAATAACAGCTGTTTTGAGTTATTACCGAAGTTAAATATTTTTTTATAAAATTTACTGAAATATCTACTATAAAAATTAGTTATTAATATGTGATATTTTCTTATTTAGAATGTATGTGTGTGTGTGTGTGTGTGTGTGTGGTCTCTATAACGTGTGCACATGTTTTTTAATCCTTTTGGGGGATTGAGTTCTTCTTTAATGAATGTACCGATATCACAATCAAAGTGATACAATCACCAAAATTTCAACTGATGACTTGGGTGGAAAAGCATAAAAAAATACCCACTTGCTTGGCGCCAGACTTGGGCGGTGCAGTCTCTTTTCCCAAATTTGGCTAATCCAACCATTATTCATTTTGTATTTGGTAAAAATGTTTTATGGTTCGCTCATCATCGTTTACAATTGTATCAGTCAGTGTGATATGCCTGCTAAATACTTCTTTGCTGTGCAAGATGAAGCATTTAACACTAATTCATGTTATTTTCATGTTGTATTTAAGTTTTTTTTGTTGGGTGTTTTACTGCCACTCTGGAGAATTGTACGCACATAAATTAAGAAAATATTTTAAAAATGTTAACATGCGAGAAGATGGCTGTGACAAGTAACTTCCGGTTTTAATTTCACATAAATTTATATGGCTGTGAAGTGAATGCACTCACACACACACACACACGCGTATGGATGTGTTTGTTTTGAGATGAATATATTTAAGCATAATTTATTCCGCTGAGTGTGTGATTTTTTAAAACGTTCATTTGCAAAAATACACAGAGAAACTTTTTTATTTGAAATTAAATACTTGTTAATGATTAACTTAAGGTAATTTAATGTGTAAAAAACTCAAACAGAAAAGAGGAATTAAATTTGCTTTGTGTGTTCATTTGGCAATGTCATAAACAAGATAAAATTTTCCAGAAATATATTATTTTTAAATAAATAATTATAGTTATTTTCGGCTTTAATAAGTCTTATAGTGCTGCGTCTAATTAAAACACATTAAATACAACAACATTAAAGTGGCCACGTTTAATACAAAAAGAATAAATAAAGTTTGGTCGTTCAAATAAAATCATTTTAGTTTTCGATTAATTAGACAGATTCCCACATAAGGACAAAAAAAAAAAAAAAGAAGACGTTACATCAAAAAACTGCTCACCTTGTGTCTGACCCGACAAGTAGAAAAATTGCGTGTGAGTCTATAAACGAAATAATTTTATTTTTTCAATGAAGAGGACAAATTTAAAATTAAACAAACACACCTAAATTAGCGCGTCAAACCCTGTCTGGCTGTCAAAAACTGTCATAGTACATACAAATTACCGGCGGCAAATCATGGTGGCGCGACGCCAACGTCATGCACTTAGAAATTCGATTTTGACAGCGGGGTGGAGCGTGAAGTTGGCTGCGAAAACTAATTTTTTTTACAAGTAATGCCATATCAGCTATTTGCTCAGCATAAATAGCGGCTTAGCAGCCATTTTCATGATGATGTTGTAAAAATAAATTAGTGATACTGTTCTTGATACATCGTTGTAGCTTTTACTTAGATAGAGAACTTTAAGTTACTTTAGATTGATGCAATTATTTGCCCGACCTTCATATGTCTAACTTTTGAATATTTTACTTTGGCACTGTGAACGCGTTCTTTTGAAATTTTTATTAAATTAATTTGAAATTGTTTCCTGCACGAAATTATTTCCTTCATGAAATTAAGTTTTAAACTAACGACTTAAATTGTGACCGCAGCAATTCATAAACAAATCACAAATTCAATAAAAATTTTAGTTTTGTTGATTAACACAAACCACAGCAGCACATTTCAATCAGTTAATAAAAAAAATTTAATGTTTATAAATAGTAAATAAATAAAAATTTGAAGAAAAAATTAAAAAAAAAATATGTAGGTAAATAGAATAAACTTTTTAATTATTTTCATTGCATAACCGCAAATTCGCACTTCCACAAATATAAATCAAACAAATTAAAATTAAGGTGGTTCACATTTTCCATTTCACATTCCACAGGGTTTCATTTTCAAAAGAACTTTGAGAGTTTTAAGTACAAAATTTGATTTATTGCTAAATTGCAATTCAGCCGTGAGGCTTTTTACAAACTAATTGGTAAATTGATTGAAAAACTATTTTGTAACCGATTTCTGTATGTTTCAATTAATATGATCTTCTGATTTTTATATAAAACGGAAAATTTCGAGATATTGAGCCAGTAAAATAAACCAGATTTAAAGCCCTAACAACTTGTTTGAGCTAAAATCAGGCCTGGTTACCGCCATCACTACTATTGTGGCCACAACTGTTTATTGTTTCCGTATAAGAACACGAAAAATATTATCTGTACACCATCGCCCTACTAAATTTATTTAGCTGAGTAGCTGTTTTCCATGTTCCATAAACCGCACCAAATACTCAATCAATTTTGTTAGAAAATGAATACTATAAATATGCAAATAACAAAATGCAATAAACTTTAAGAAATATGATTTTATAAAACAAAAGATCTAAATTGTGGTCGCAATTATGTTATGGAGTAAAATAACACCATATAATAAACCCATAATATGTTTAAACACAAACAAGTCAGCACCTGCTGTGATCATAAATTTTGCAGGGACGGAAAAAGTATCAGAAGGCAAAAAATATTTTAAACAAAAAAAAAAAGAATGCAAGTCTTTAAAAAAAATATACGACTATATTATTTGTGAGGATCAAATGTAAAATATTTGCTGTACGAAATGAGACCCAATACTGTAAGGCCCAGTGAATTAATGCCCAAAAAGAAAATGAATTAAAGGCCAAGAGAAAACTTATGCAAAACCACTTTATGAATGAAAAAGTGATCAATGCAAGAAAATAAGGGAACACTAAAATTTTGAGTATTTCAAACTCTGCGATTGTTTTAGAGCCCATTGAAAAATGTCAGACAAAATGAAAGAAAAGTCTCAAGATATGTCTACAAAAACCACAAACTGATAATAGTTTATATATTCATAAGTCACTATATGATAGTTTTTATAATAACCAGGCTTCGGCCGAATGGACAGTTTTGTCACTGGCTGATCTTCGGCTGGACGGAGTGATCTTTTTACTTTACATCATGTTGAAATCCAGCTTCGCTGGCGAATGACTGACCTCCGGTCAAATTTTACTCTACAGTATTTTGAGTTCTCCACAGAAATAAATCCTAGCGGCTTCAACTGCCATTTTTGGATGAATTGATGTGAGCGAACCTTCAATGCATTTTTTGTCTTATAATATTTATTTATAAAACTGAACAACTTCAACCAAATATTTTACATATTCAACCTAAATTGTTGAATGACATAAAGCAAATAGTTAGAAATAGTTTAATAAACAAAAACTATTTTTCCAGTATTTTCAATCCAAAATTTAATTTCTAGAATCAGTGAAATTTTTCAAGGGAATACGATAACTAAATCTACAAAAATAAAAAGTAGTTTTTGTTTTACATATATTGGAAAAAAAAATGTTTGTTGGGGTGGAAAAAATAAATTTATTTAAAAAAAAATAAATCCCCAAATAATATTAAATAAGACTTCAAAATTACTTTTAGAGATCGGCTCGAAAGCCTCTGCTGCTAGAGTTCCTGTTCTCTTTATTATTTATTATTATAAATGTATTATTTTAACGTTGTTTCTATCCTCTTTTTCCCAAATTGCTTTTCATAATCAAATGATATAACACCTAAATGAAAGGTTTTGAAAATTGTTTTGAAAATTTATGTAGCCTTATGGCATATCTGGGTTTCAGATCCCCCAAACAAATCAATTTTGGGATTGCCTTTCCTTTTTTTTTTTACAACAAATTAATAATTAATTTTAAACGTAAAACGAAAACTTAAAGTCGCTATTTCTGTTGATTTTTACATTTTCTATGAAATTATTTTAGTCGAAGAATTCTTTACTTCGTCTTTATTTCGGGACTGGCAAGAGTTACAGCCAGACACAAGTCCCAGGAACGTAATTTTCTGCTATTAATTTTAAATTTTGTGTAAAAGAACCTTTCAAATTTGCTACTTAATTTATAAAAGAAAAAACGCTTCTGCCAAAAAAAAAGCGTTTCTTTATTTATAACTTGCAATTTCTGCTCTGATATCGTAAGCAGCTATTTATTTCAGGAGCCGAGTTACGTGGAGTTTTGGAAAGAAAATAATCATGATTGCTATAAGTGTGTATGGGCGAGTGTGCGATTGACAGCCCGACGAAGTTGAAATTCTTTTGTGTTCGTTAAGAGTTTATCTTTGAATCTGAAAAGAAGAAAAATGAGTTTCGAGCAACCAAATAAGCAAATCGTCATACTCGTAAATATATGTACATGTACTTTGCAAACATAATTTGATGCAGCATCTTCTGTTGTTGTTGTTGTTCTGTGTGTGGCGTAAATTTATACACTTCCGTTTCCTTTTCGATTGTTGAGGTTGATGCCAGCGTATGGTTATGTTCCTTAACTTAATAATAGAGTTTCGATACATAATTTTTCTTATTTGCTCTTCTAGCTTGTTTTGTCCGTGGGTGTTATTGTACGGTGGCATGATGTGCTCAATATTGTGGCCGAATATATACAATTTTTTTATATATTAATTAATTAAGTCTGTGGTCTTTTATGTTCGTTCTACATACCCACAAATATATATTTATTTTTAAATTCGAGATATTTTGACTTTAATTTCTTCTTCTTGTAATTTCTTCTTGTCAGTTTTTTTTACGCGAGTGTCAAATTTTTTACGCGAGCGTTAAATTTTTATATATATTATATTTATATATGTATAATTATGAACACGAGCGCCAGATTTTTAACGTGAGTGTCAGTTTGAACGACGGTAGCGTGAGTTGAAAAAATTCTAGTATCGGCTTAAAACACGCTAAAGTGCAAAGTATTTATTCAAGAGCTCCATTTTGGCTTTAAAACGGTGAAATGATGTCTTCTCAAAAAACTACATATATAAAATCAAATCATTACTAAGAAAAGCCAGTCACTAACGTATTTCGACGTTTGTACAAACAGACGTGAAAATCTAAAAAATTAATTGTGGCGAAGTATTCGCACAAGACCGAAAGATGATGCCCAACAACTTAATCAGATCCTGTGATCTGCTTAAACGTTAAATTTGCTTACACCACCAAGAAACCTGCAGGGAATTTTTAAAGACAGATTCAGAGAAAATGCTTAGCAATATGTTGGGTGTAAATGTTTTGTGGTTGTAGAGCACCGAAAGACAACGTGTTTGCCTGCCTGAGGCCATTGTCAGTTTCAAAGTGTTTTTTTTTTGGTCGGTGGGTGGGGGGAAGGGGGGGATGGAGAAATAAAGGTAAAGGTAAATTGCAAAGGCGTTCGTTCATTCATTCACTCATCTGCCTGTTTGCTTTCTTATCAAAGTGTATTTGAAAACGCTTTTAGTTGCTCGTATATTACAATATTTATACTTTGGCATTCTTTGGCTGTCGTCTTTTAGTATTTGCTTAGAATTTCGTTTCTAAGCAGATTTATAAATCAATTTTTTAATCCACAAACCATGTTTGTTTTATACAATAAATTATATTAACATATCTCCTTTACACGCTAGTAAATGCCTTATCTGCTGTTTGCTTTTATAAATATTTATGAGCAAGTTTTATTTTATGATACTTTTCATTTTAGTATGCAAGAAGAGTTCGTAGGAGAGGAATGTATTAACGTTTGGGCTAACCAGCCGCGGGCAACGCCTGCAGACATTAATTTAAACATCAAAAGTAATATAAATTAAAATGGCAATTTGCGAAAAAAAACAGAATTTTGCTACAATATTTTCACGCAAGTAGCGAGGGTTATTGCTTAACTTCAACCTGCTAAAAAGTTGGGGGAAAACAGAGTCTATACAAGAACACTGATGGCTAAGAAAGTAAATTGCTGTGGTTTTAATTTGAACATTGTGTTCTATTTATCTCTTTCTGAATTGACTTGATTTAGCACATTAAGGGAAAAATATTTTTAAAAGGTTTCTTCAGAATACACTCATATATAATTCAAAGCAGCCGCCAGCGCCAGCATCAGTTTGCGTTTATTCAGCAGACAATCTGTAGCTCAATAAGTTAATCAATGTCACTGTGATGATAATGACAAATCTAAATTCATTTCTTGCATTGATGCTTCTCCCATCACGTTCGTAAATTTATACTGAACATTTTGCATTCTATCATATCTATAGAAAATCTCTCACTTAAGTGCCTGCGCAACGCATTTACTCGATATAAAAAGCAACTATATGTTACTTGTTCCGTTTAAATCATTGTTAAAACAAATTCAACAATGATTGAAATAAAGTTGCAAACGTTTTGAAGACGAATACATATATCTTAATATATTTAGTATTATTAAATAAGCAGACGCCAGCAAAGAAAATAATATAATCAGGTTATCAAAAATTACTTACACCGAACGTGAGCAAAGGCAAAAGCGAAAGACATGTTACGAAGCGTTGCGTTATCTTTTACGTAACAAAATAAAATATCAATGTTCTGCGTCATTGATGTGATTCGAATTTCCAAAAGAAATATGTTTCATCGCCAGGCTCACGCTATTGAACGTGAACGCTAGCCGGTATTTCTTAGGCTAATAAGTTGATACATGAACTGTCTGTTGCAATCATCGCTCGGACCAAAGGACAAGTCATCTTTGGCCAGCCAACCAGTTTGCTTTTCAGTCAGCTTTCTGTGCTTTTCAAAATTTTAGCGAACCGTTAACGTTGGATATGGCGGCTTAAACATATATTTTATAAATAATTGTATCGTTGTTTTGTGGTGCACATAATATGGCCAGGAAGCAGGACAAAGAAGCTCATAGGTGACAGCAGAGTATCCAGCTCTACTGATTCAGTCGAACATCGCCACAGTGTTGTTTATCGCCACCACATAGTATTTTGATTTTATTCTCACCAGGTCGGGGATATTGTTCCTGATACAGGGATATTTGCATGTAATACACATACACATTCATCGCCCAGGATTCATCCATTGTCCGTTACAAAGATTGTTTTTTTGTAGCGTAAAAAACTGCCCACAGACCGATTTACTGTCGCTTATAACACCGAAAGCTGCAACTTAGACTTTCACAAATATTATTTCCTCGTTTTTCTTCCACAAAACATTTTTTGTGTCTAGTGTTGGTACAATGAATTGATTTTAGTATGATTTGGTTTCGTGTCTGAAGAAGCTTTCCATGGAAGTCGAAGTACTGGGTCTCATCAATATAGAAGAAAACTTTTGAATAAATTAAAAAGGACGTAACAATTTTTATAGAGAGAAATACTCTTCGACTAACAAAATGTGACGAAAACTAAAAATCCTAATTACACTTTTCTATGCCATTTCAACTTGAATGTGTCTGAGGTTTTAAAATTTTGAAAAAAAAGTAAAGCAACTAATATTTTATGTTTTTTGTTTTCCTCTCTCCCTCTTTTCTTCTTTTGTTTCTAAGTGCCTGCAATCTTGTATAAATGCGCAACATTATTATAACAAACTCTTTGCTAATTTTTTCTTCAGCATCATCAATGCAACATAAACAACATAATTTACAAAACGTTTAACGTCTTCACCAACCAAACGAAATGGCTGGAAAAATAAGGATATTTTTTGTGGTTGATTTGGAGGAAATGAAAATAAATAAAATACAACTTTTCTTTATGTTTCCTCCCAGTTGAAGAACGCAATATTCCGCAACGCAACATTACACTCAGCCAACAAAACTGCAAAGAGAACAGAAAAAGAAAAGAAAAACTAAAGAAATAACCAATATTTTAAGAAGTTAATATATAATAAACAAAAACATATTAACCAGCAAGAACGAACAGTGGTTATGAAATAAAAACAAATTCTATTTAACAAACAGCTTTAGTGTAATTTAGAGAAGCCCGAAAAAGTCCTGAGAAAACAAATCTCATTTAAAACTTTAAAATCCTTTTGTTCTAAAATTCAAGCTCCAAGGAAAATAAATTCACTTCAGTTCGTGTATTAAAAATGTATTTTCCAAGACAGTGAATACGACTGCCAGCCAGAGCAACCTGAAGAAATAAACCAGATAGAGCAGATATTAGCCGTGATACGAAATTCTTGTGAATTTGAAAGCAAAACATAATTATCCCTTCTTAATGGCTCTTGCTGAGATGTTTGGGTTTTGTTTTAAAGTTGCTGGGCCGAAAGTTTATTGCAAAGTATTGTAAATAAAGGTTTAGATGTGTTATCAAAAGGGAATTGGCTGAAATCAAAAGAAAAGTTTATAATTTATTAAATTGTCCACATAAAAAGGGCAATTACTTACACTCATTAAGACAACAGCCTTAAAAGCGAACACAACAGCAAACAACGATTGGTTATAAGAAACAAAGCAGAATACGAAACGAAAATAAAGTTTTAATCTTAAATGGGAAGCGTATGGTAATCGGGGGAAGCACCTAAGGGTATAATTTTGTCACTTGTTTTCATGTGATTTGGTTTTATGAATTACCGAACGAAAAGCAATTGTATGGGTTTTTGTCGGTTATTCTTCCGACTTGTGACTATGGCACACTTGAGCCATGCGCTATCAGCACTTTCGCCCTTGTGGGACAGTTCCTTACAGCGACCATATTTTATAATTTTTACAATGCTGGATAGCCCTTCAATCTTACTTTTGTTGAAGTCCCCATATCACATATTGTGAAAATTTGATGCGATTCATACCATTAAAAAGTCATTTGCTACCATAATCGCTGCTCTGTTGCATTATTAAATACATTCGCCTCACGCTACACTCGCTACATGACAAAATACCTAATTATTTTGAATGCGACAGCTGCACACTGGGCTGCTGGTCAAGTTACCTAAGAAAAAGCTATTGTAGCATTATTTGTCTACTTTCCAAAGTCAGCAAATCAACAATAGAGAGTCTTACAGAATAAGGAGGATGGTTTGCATTTGGTTTCCATATTGTGTGAATCATCGCAAGGAACAACGAATTTTTGATCACGAATATTCGTCGTCAGAAACACAACACATTGACAATTTTTGGCCACGAATATTCGTCGTCAGAAATACAACACATTGACAATTTTTGATCACGATTATTCGTCGTCAGAAATACAACACACTGATAATTTTTGATCACGAATATTCGTCGTCAGAAATACAACACATTGACAATTTTGGATCACGATTATTCGTCGTCAGAAATACAACACATTGACAATTTTTGATCACGAATATTCGTCGTCAGAAATACAACACATTGACAATTTTTGATCACGAATATTCGTCGTCAGAAATACAACACACTGATAATTTTTGATCACGAATATTTGTCGTCAGAAATACAACACATTGACAATTTTGGATCACGATTATTCGTCGTCAGAAATACAATACACTGATAATTTTTGATCACGAATATTCGTCGTCAAAAATACAACACATTGACAATTTTTGATCACGAATATTCGTTGTCAGAAATACAACACATTGACAATTTTGGATCACGATTATTCGTCGTCAGAAATACAACACACTGATAATTTTTGATCACGAATATTTGTCGTCAGAAATACAACACATTGACAATTTTGGATCACGATTATTCGTCGTCAGAAATACAATACACTGATAATTTTTGATCACGAATATTCTTCGTCAAAAATACAACACATTGATAATTTTTGATCACGAATATTCGTTGTCAGAAATACAACACATTGACAATTTTGGATCACGATTATTCATCGTCAAAAATACAACACATTGACAATTTCTGATCACGAATATTCGTTGTCAGAAATACAACACATTGACAATTTTTGATCACGATTATTCGTTGTCAGAAATACAACACATTGACCATCGAGGCGTTGGTCGAAATTCGTCGAAAACTGCAATCCATAATTCTAATTTGTTCGCTGGCAAACGACGAACATAAAAATATTAGGTGACCAGGTTTCTTATATAGAAACTAGTGTGTTGTAGAATAGAATATTAGGTTTTTTTCTTACATTATTCCATGTAGTAAGAAACTGAAATGATTTATTGAAGAATCCACTTTGCTCCTCGTCTATCCACTTTAACAAATTTACGTACGCAGAGGAAGGACCAAAATTTAAAATTTTGTTATTAATTTTTTGATTTTTCTTATTTATTCGTCGTTATTGTGCTTCACACGACGAACTTATACAGCGAATATTTACCGGCGAATTCGTCGCGATGAATGAAATCCGTCGTTCGTTGCAGTTGTGTTCCCAGCTTTAACTGAAATTTTCTTTGTGTATTTGTAGATTAATAACAATTAGTTTGTTTTTTTATGTTGTAGAAGGACTTTTAACTCCTTTGGAAAATCATTCGTTCGTAACTTAATGATTATTGTTATTTTTTTGTTTTTGTTATATTTTGTATACGGGGTTAAGGTTACGAAAAATGTATTTGTGATTTATAAGCTGTTGTCGAGTGCTGGGCCCCCGTACGTTCGTTCGTTCGTTCGTGCAACTCTCACAACGTGCACAAACAACAAAAACGTAAAGTAATTTTACACGACATTTTACATTCAACGAGCACAAAATAATATAATAAAAGAAGTAAAAACTGTTGTTTAAACAGCACCAAATACACGGCCAGGCAACTTAATGTTACTCCCACTTACCCTTCAAAATACCCCCCCAGCAACTCCGCACAGTGATTCTTTACAGTTACAGTTGCAAGCACAGAAAAGAAGGACTCTTTAGCTCCAAACTGCTGAAGGGACCCTTAAGAAGAACAGAAAACAAAGTGAGCAGCAACAATAAAAAGTCTCACACAACAACTGCTACAGCAGGCAAAACAAAACCGATGATTGTATTGCTTTCATTGCTATTTATGCAATTCAATAAATCATGGCCATAAACGAAACGAGTAAAAGGAACCAAAACCCCAATCAGTTTTGGAAATGTGTTCGAAGAAGCGAAGAGAAAAGAAAGCAAAGGAAAATTTGCTGTAAAAATGGCAAAATAAAACTTACATTTAGCCGAAAATGGCAGAAAAGAATTGAAAAACATAAAACAAAAAATATTTCACTTAATATATTGTACAAAAAAGCAAAACAAAAAGAGAAACAAAAAACCTTAAACCTCAGATAAAAATGTTGCTTGAGACCTCATTCGTTTCCTGTTTAACATCGTGCTGTACATACGTTTCTCTAAATGTTATATCGTGCACACAGACACAGACAACTTCAGTTAACTCAGCAGCTGTATTGCAACAACCCGAAAAAGTTGAAATGAATAAACGGAAACAAATAGCGACATTGGTTCGCCACCACTGTCTAAAGAAAAGATGTCCAAAAACAATATCAATTTCAAATTTGCCTCTCAGGATTATGCACAGCACAATTACGAGTGCGGCGGCCAAAACCAAAGAAAAACAGCCATGGAAATGTTTGCTCAGGGGAAAAGGGTTGGTCGGCAACTCGCCACGGCTACATACTCGTATATAAATAAATACGTACTTTTGAGGAGCGCAGCAAAAACTAGTGAAAATGATTTTATTTATGCATCAGTTTGGCCAAAGACTGATTTCCCTGTTTTTCCATACTTTTAAATAAATTTAAATAAAATCACGATCATTAAACAAAGTGCAGGAAAAATGGGTGCAGCTTTTCGTGTTTTGAATTACAAGTTTCATTGAATTAGGACCTGTAAACCGATTTCCCGTATTCAGCGAAAATTTTTTTTTGCTCTTATTTTTCTTTAAAAACAAGTCTTTGGCAACAGCTTTTACATGTTTATTTTCAGTTGTCTGATTCAAAGCCAATTTTTGGAGTAAAATCCCAGCAAATTCAGCTTAAAAAGAATTGTATTCTTGTACATAAAAACATTTTGTTTCAAATATTTGCAATCAAACAATTCAGCGAATTGGCAAAAGTTTTGTCTGAATACGAATCTGCAAAGAGTTCGCATTAAATCAACAAACACTTTTATTGGCAAAAATACAAAATAATTCTTGTTTTCTTTCAGAATGAAATCTCTTTCCAAGTATCTCTTCAGTCAAATAATTCGGTAAATAAATGCAACTTTTGTTTGAAAATGCTCCCCTCCACAAAGATATTCCATTGAATTACCAACTATTTTGTTGCCAAAAGTGTCCCTATTTGTGTTTGGTTCCTATAGACATTAAATATTGTTCATTGAGTCCGAAAATATTTTGGCAGACAGTTTTGAAATTCCCCGGAAAAATCTGCAAGCAGTAAAACATTATAAATACACAAGTTAATATTCTTGTTTTTCAATTTCATAAGAATTGAAATCAACTAGAATTCGTTTTGAATTAACATGGAGTTCATACAAGTTCAATTAAAAGCTGCTCACATTGCGCCAATAAAACGTTTTTTTTATAAAATTTAATTAAAATTGTACTTGAAGTGAAATTTTGTTATAGAATCCTAAATTTTTAATAATTCCGAAAATTGCTCCGATGTGCAATATCGTCGAAATCAAAGTCCGGATTCAACATTTAAAGGATTTTAAATTTTATACAACCTTTAAAGGTCACAATATCCAGCATTCTCTGGTATATCTAATCTTAGCTTTGCTCAGTATTCAGTTTTCCCAGTTTCTGAAAAGCAGAATTCGAAATTGTTAATTTCATTTGCAAAATCTTTGCTAATTTCTGAATTTTTATTTTAAAATATAAATTTTCCAATATCTAAATACCCAGGAAAATGAAATTGCACTTTCAAAACGTTAAATAAGGCGAAAAAATTTAGCGAGTTCATTTTCGAAATCTGCTTCATTATCAAATCAATTGTTTTCTGATATATATGATATTTGCTATGGAGAGAAATTAAAATCAGATGTGGATTGCAGAGGATATTTTCGTGGAAATACTTTGTTTTGTGTAGAAAACATTTTAATTCTAAAGACTTCTAACGCACGGCGCAGGCAGACGGTTTCTATCTAACGTTTCCTTCTCGATGTTTTCTAAAACAAAGTGGAAAATGAATTTGGTTGGCGATTTCCAATCTAATTTCAGTTTCCAATCTCAAACGGTTTATTATGTCGAATGCGCCCTATTAATCAAAAGCGCCTAAAAATAAATATTTTAAGCATTTTCAACAAACTAAATTTCAACAATGCACTCCTTTACATTCCGTGTATTTAACAAAAGCAAGAGGCGTCTGAGCTCATATCCGCTGATTTCTTCTCTGTGTTTCGTTATTTTAAAACTTTGTTTTCATTTTCCTTTTTTTTTTTTGCCTTCACTCTTATTGTTCTAAGATGAACTTGTTTTTTTACGGACATACGCATTTCCTAACAGTGGGCACGCGTTCAATAACATACTGGTACAAAAAACGTTCAAGTGGTTGTTTTGGTTTGCGTAATTTGCTTTGTCCTCTGGCGAACGAGACTAACAAACAAAATAAAAGAAGGCAAAATCTTTCAAACCATCCAACCGACTTGATGAATTTTGCTAACCACTTGGGCGAAAATAACATTTAACATATGCAAAGTACTAAACAACAGAACAATCACATCAATTCCCACAAAAAGAAAGGAACAGATTGGAATAAGAGCCGTAGGCGATTTGTGGAAGGAGATGGAGTTGAGTCCTAGGCTTTGCAACTGCTGGAATACAACATAATTTGTTTGACCTTTCAATAAAAACGTCATTATTGCCAACATTCAATCTGATTAAAACTGTAACTTTGAATTGTTTATTTCGAGAAGCAGTTAAAAGCTGCCCTCCAGACTGTCGGACTGATAAACGCCTGCTTGGACACGTGTTTGGGTTGCGGTGGTGGCTTAATGGGTCCTTCAAAATCGTTTCTATCTCTCTCTCCTTTTTAAATATTTATTCATGCAAAAGATACAATCACAATATTCGTAATCTATATTTTGTCAGTTGTTGTTGTTGTTGCTGTTGCTGTTGCTTTTGTTGTTGTTATAGTTGTATTTGTGTTCGTTGCTTTTAAGAAATTGAATCCTTTTTAAAAAGCAATAATCAGTTTCACATAAATTTTAATCAGTTTATTTATGTTTTCAAGATTTATGTGTCTGCGAAATTTTATTATGCGAACGAATATTTTCATGGTTTTCTTATCGTTTCGCTGGCTTTTGGCTCAGTTTTTTATAATTTCTTTTCGCTACGAAACCAAGCGAAGGCAAAATGGGCTGATATTCGATAGCTTTGGCTTGAAGTGCACTTAAGAAACCGTAGGAGTCTATTTATAAAATAAATTAAATGAAAATCTGTATGTGAAAAACTAAAAGCAAGAAGTGAATTTTTGGCTAAAGTTGATTAAAAATGTGCCTGTTAATAAATATTCTGTACAACAGCGTAGAGTTTTTCTCAATCGAAGAGATATGGCAAAACTTATATTTTTATTAAGGAAAGTTTCTGGCGGCAAAGAAACAGTAGTTTTTTTTTGTAAAATACATACATATAAATATGTGGAAGTTTTATTGTATTGTATTTAATTAGACATTTTGCTTTTTAATTTGGATAAATGTTTATAAATTATTAAATTACATTAAGTTCTTTAGTCGGCTCAAACAAGAAAACAAAACACTTACATATTTGTTGACGATGTGTCCAGCAAGTAGTAGATACCCATAAAACTAGTCCGAACACTTCATTTCTGGAAGGGCGGCCTTAATGTCTGCCATGCCAAATACAGTTTTAATAAAGAAAAACTTGTGAAAATCGGTTCATATTTACCAGAGTTGTGCTATAAAACAATGTTTTCGTGCGCTCAATATCTCAAGTCCCTGGGCCAGCAAAGGACCAAAATAACTAATAATAAAGACATTAATATTTATAAATATTTATAATGAAATTTTTTTCTTAGGCCTGTGCAAAATAATTCCTTGGTTCTAAAGAAAAGTTGAAAGTTGTATATATATTTACAAGAAATTCATCTCCAGCCGTGGTGTCGTTTTATCAATTAAAAAACATACTGAATTCACAATTTGGTCGTATTATTGCGACCATTTCATAGCAAGTAGTAAAAATGTGGATGCAGAGGGTGTACCCATGCAACAATCGTATTAATTAAAATTACATATGATCATAACGAGGAATTTCATTTCATATTTAAAAAGGCACGAATTTTAATATTTCAAATTAAGGGCCAAGCATATCGTCAGCTGAAAGTCAATACCACATAAATACTGAGAAGAAAAGCGATATACATTTTTAATTAGTTATGATATCTATCCACATGGCTGCTTTCCCCACATTTTTACTATTATATAATAAAAATGAGACATTTTAATGGTTTGCTTTTGAAGAGCAAAAAATGTTATCACATAATTTTGCGTTACAGCGGACGGTATATTCTTTAGTTTAGCTGATGTTTATACATCTGTATTACCTTCTTTCACTAACGATCATTTCCACTCCTTTAGCAAACCAGGAAAAAAGAATATGTGGTGGTGGGGGCGTCATATATATATTTCTGCTTTTATTTGATTGAGGAAGCGTTACTTGCTTAAGTTCCTATTCGTTATTATATCTGCACTATAGTCGTATCATTACTATAACTTTAATTGTGATACTTGTAGCTTTTTAAGATCGGTGGGGGATCATAAATTTTTTATTATTTAGCAGAGTAATCGAGAGACAACATTGCAGACATTAAGTGCAGGTGAATATATTTTGCTGCTGATTTCCCTCTATGGAATGCATCCGTCCTTAATAATGTGAATATACTTTAAAGTGCTGACGTTGTATCTTTATTTTTAAATTCGCCTAAATTTCGGCAAAACTTCATTTAAACCCCATTTGCATTCAGCACGTTGCTTACAAATCAAGTTCTTGGCTATAACTGTCGTTTGACCATAATTCTTCTTTTTTTTTTTTTTTTTTGTTATTAAATTGAAAGCAGCGACAATATCAAATTAATGTTCGCTTTTATTTTAATAATTTTAAGAGACAATGCATTTTCATGTTTATGCTGGCAGACTAGACAAATGCCAAGAAATCATACCAAACACAAAACATCTTACGAAAGTCCTGTAAAATCCCCCCTTTTCCACATAAACGTCAAGACAATAATATTTCAATAAAATCTATAGCAAACTTTTATTTTTCTTTTTTTTTTACATAATTTCTCCACAACTTCGAAAGAAATGTTTTCCAAACTATTTCTTGTATGCAGACGATTTCGTTCCAAGCCAAATGGAACAACAAAAAAAAAACGAACAGAATAAGAAAAGATATTAAGGAGTCAGTAAAAGAAATATGCAAGAAAAACCATAAAATCTTCATCCTTTTCTTTCGGGGCTGGTTTTTTTTTTCAGTGAATTCATTTGGTAACGAAAAATGAATTGTCGACAATAAAAAGGCATAATGATTTATATAATTTTGGATAAGATCCAAATTTAATTACAATTATGCTTACACTCTCACTGTTTTGGCCTTAAAAGACAGCCAGCACCCAGCAAAAACAATGTTAGAAATTTTGCCAAAGACAAAGGCCAAAATTCTAAGAAAATCTTGTCGTATGTGCAGGCACCGTTTCCAAACGAAATCTTTAACTTGCCAACACAGTCATTTTGAATTTGTAGCTAAATGTTTGCAAAATGGTAAACTGTTGCTTAGAATTTTGAAATATGTAGATATGAAAAATAACAGAACGGCTTTCTTATTAGTCACAAAGACTTCAACTCAGTTTGTTGTCCTTTTGAAATGCTGGCAACCTTTAACTATCGACAACGTGGGATAAAAGTTGAAACTTTTTTAATACTTTTATTTTATTGTGAACACATGTTAATGTGAACGTGTGCAAAATCCTTTAAACAACCCCTTTCTGAACTCCTCTTCAATACTTCAAATAAAAATTATAAGCTGTCTTTCCCCTTCTTTGCTTAGCAGCATTTGCTAAGACTCAAGTTATCATATCAAGCAGTTTTTTATTTCATATTTTAATAATCTACCGAATACTTATCAGCATTTAAAATAAAAGAAAAACAAAAAAAAAAAGAAAAACCTCTGACAAGTTTCCGGCATTTTGACATAATTAAAAAAAAAAATTTAAATACGCTTTAGCAGAACGAAAATGTTTCGCTTCCTGGACGAATTCAAATGGTGTATAAACAAAAATAAAAGCCCGAACAACAACAAATTGTAAGAAGAGCAAATAAGTGAATGAGTGGAGAATATGAAACCTCTTCTGATTGAATATAAGCATAAAATTGATAAACAATGAAAATTGAATAACCAAACACAAGAACAACTGCCATGAGACGGAAACAAAGCCAAAAGGAAAGATTTTCAAGAGGCTGGGCCATGGCTCGGTTTATGTTCTGCTTACGAGTATGAGTTTCAATACTCACGTTTGTGTATTTTGCTTAGAATAGAGAGTGTGTGCATTTGAGTGTGTTTATAAACGTATGTGTGTATGTATGTATGTATGGACATGTGTACAAAAGTCTTCTATCTTTTCACGAGCAGCTTGTGTATGGGCGTGTGTGTGTGTGTGGCTGTGTGTATTTGGATTGTATAAGGATCAAGTTAAGCAGAAAATAAAAAAAGCGTTGCCAAAAAATATTATTATTTTAATAATCATGTGAAAGCTTTACGAAATGCGATTTCAGGGGTCTCAGCTGAAAAGCCACGGCAAAGAACAATGCGTTCATAGAAAAAAAGCGGTCGGCTGGTTGGTTGGGTGGTTGGGGGGTTGTTATGTAGTTGATATTTGCCTTTGTTATTTTACAAAACGGGCAAATATTCACGTGAGTGGTGGCAAAAAGGTTTGATGTTGAATTTGATTATCAGAAATTAAGAGTTAATATTTGCTCGTCATGCTTATATATATCATGACCGGTCTTAAAATTCGTAAAAGCGAAATGAAAGAAATCAATTTCAAAAAGAATTGCGCCAGCAGGATGTTTAGCCAAGTTCGAAGGACCATTGATGTGATATTTAAAAGAAATTTTCATACTATTCGTTTGGTGGTGTTAAGGTTGACGGATGATGAATAAATTTGTTGCTGCGCTAAAGCTCACGGTAAGAGATTAGCAATTTCCCAGCATTGCAGTTAAATATAGGACTTAATATAATGCAATAATGACAGGACATTTAGAAACGAGGTGATTCTACATTTTTTGTGTTTTTTTTTTTTTTGCAATTAAACCTACAATTGGTTTTAGTGGATTGGCAAAATTTGTTCGCTCTGGCTGAGACTTTATTAATACAAATACAAACTTATTTGAAAATCGTAATGCTTTCCAGGCAATATTTTAAAATCAATTTTTTCCTATTGACTTCTTCTCAACTTTTTACTCTGATATAGAAGAAATATTAAAATTATATATTTTATAGTTAACCATCAAAATTTTATACGTTCTTGTATAAATCAGGTAATCCGGTATATGATGAAAAATTATCGTTTTGAAAATTGACATCAGTCTGATGAAAAACATTTACATGTGATGAATTTTCATACTGAATAATATGTTTATAGTTCAAAAGAAAAGTTTTTCGCTTGAAGTAATTGAAAACTATCAAACATTCATTGTTGGAGTGGCGTTACTTTTGTCGAGAAATAAACTTCAGCTGAGAAATGTAAGAAGAAAGTAATTGCACGACATGTACAACTTTTAAAGTCTATTTGTTAAAATGTTTCCTTTTATATATATGACTGTCTGACTATGGATTAATGCCTATAAATGTTTCATAATTTGATCAAATGTAATTGTAACTGGCAACTGGGCTTAGATAATTTGCAGAGGCAGGATTCAAGAGATCAGTCGAGAACAATTAACGAAACTTTATCCCAGCCTCGAAATTAGACTCAGCAAAAAAATATATATAATTATAAAAATCAAGTGCAGAGGAATTGAGAAAAAACCTATTTTCTTTGCAGGATTTCAATTTACTTGCATTTTCTTAGATATATATATATATGAAAGCCAAAAAATACACACACACACACACAAAATATACAAATATATATATATTTATATATATATATATATATATATATATATATATATAATATATAAAATGTTCATCAAATTGCCAAGTTATAAATTTTTATTCGAAACAAAATGGAGTTTGAGATCAATAATGCAAAAAAAAAAAACTAATTTCAAATTGTATTTCTGTCTCTATTATTTTGTTGTCAATGTTAAATAGTAAAAATATTAATTACGTTATTTGGCATGTCGGCTGACCACATACAATTATAAGGCAATAAAATGTTACCGTCGACTTTGGCAATAAATGAATTGGATATGATAATAGTATTACAAATGTGAACATTTATATTGTTAATTTTGTGGGCAGTATTACAAATCAGAGCAATATTATGGTCCGTGGGGAATACAAAACCATACATTTTTAGCATAATATGATTAGTCATAAGCATTTGACTTCAATGTTTATGAAATATGCTGCGAAATGGTGGTACTAAATTGGGTTTTATATTTTGAAAATAGTATTGTGGCTCTTAGGGTGCGAGTACTGGCATGTCGACCCTTTGTAGTTTGGCATTGTTCTGGTACGGCGAAGAAGTTACCTATTTTTTTAAAACGCTTTTCACTTTACCCTCGTAATGAGAGATTTTTTATGCAACAATTCGGCTTTGTAATCAACTCATCGCTTTATTAAAATTAAAAAACAACAAACCAAAACAAATACTTGACAAACAATGTAACGAAATCCATCAGACAATTTTGAACCGGGAGGGGAATGATCACATACATACATGCACACCCACACACATACAAACATATTTAAAAACACTAACGAATTTAAAGTTTATTCGTGTTTTTTTTATTTTTAGTTGTTCGGCTGTGATTTGTGATTTGCATATGTCATGTTCGAAATGTGCCAGTATTAATTTACACCACCAGCCAAATTTACGATTACAATTTATCGGAGTTTGCGTGAGTCTGTGCCGTGTAGCTGCAGGAGTGTTGGTTAGTTCGTTGTTCGTTTTAGCCTTTAAACATATAGTGATTTTGTTTCCAATTTTTGTTGTTGTTTTTTTTGCATGAATTTAATGCGTGCAGCACGCGTTTGCTTTTGAAATTTATTTAATTTTCGAGTGTTTGTTAAGATTTATGTTGTGCTTCCGATAAAAACTCATGGTGAAATCGAGAATATTAGATTTGTTGTGTGAAACATGTACAAGCGAATGTGAGTGAGTGGCCACTACTTTGGGGAGGTGCTGGTAGTTTGTGGGTGGTGTGTGTTCGCTTGCTGGGGTGTTGGGTGCAAGAAAACTTTTTTTTTTTTTTGTAGTTGCCGCTGCTGTTGTTCATTATTTGGTGTAAATTTTCGTGCTGTATTGGATGTTGATGTGAAAAAGGACCTCCCGTTGTTTTTGATTTGTATACTTTTTTTCCCGGCACACTTATTTTTATGTGCTGCTGTACATATATATTTTTAAGGTCTTTTCTGGTCATAAAACTGACTTCTAGTTTCACATATTCACAGTTGGATATTGTGCAGCAGGATTTATTTTATTTTGCTGTTGTTAATTTAAATTAAGCATTATTTTTCATCAAGATTTTAAACAAATAAAAGATAAAGTATTTGGCCACACAATTTGCATAAGTATATTTCCATTTAAGCCAGTGATAGAAAAATGGTGGACAATATTAAAAAAAAAAAAAGAACCCAGACTTTTCAAAGGCCTGATTGATGGTCGTACAATCAATATGCTCGTAGTAGGGAGAATAAAAAACTTGTTATTTTTAAACTTTAATAATGAGTTCAAGGCTTAAAAACTCATAGATACAAATTTTTTATATGTACTTTAATATTTTCTTTTTTTTGTTTACCAGTAGTCAGGGGTTATGAGGAAGAGTAAAGCAGGCGTAGTGTTTCGCTATTTTTTTTTTTTTTTTTTTATACTGCAGGGATGTGGAAGTCAAAATTTAACTAATTGATACTTTTTCAAAGCAGATGCTTACCATGAAATTTCAACAAAATCTGAACTTGGACTTTGCCAAGTTTTATTTAACACTAAGTTGTTGCTTTGTTGTTTATAACTTCTACAACAGCAAATTAAAATCGTGTTTTGCGTTAAAAACAAACATTAAAAATACAAAATCTTGGTGCAATTGAAAAAGCTTCCGAAACTGTTACTTCAGTATATTCAGTTTCATTATCATAAATGCTATCACTGGAAATTTTCCCGGGAACAGGTTTCAGCCTGGCGTTTTAAGAAAAACTTGCGCTTGCCTTTTATGCTTTAAGAGTGACCTGTGTAGCCATGTAGGAACTTCCGTAGCCTTCGCTAAAAATGAATTTGTGGAATAGAGCGTGTGTTTTTAAAAATCATCAGCAGATGAAACGTTTCGGCCTAAAACCCCAGTGCCAGAACGAAAGATTTGTTGAATCTTGACATTTGCTGTGCCAGTAATCGCAATTTTGGAGAATCAAAATATTTTTGTTAAGTTCCATTTGGTTTTTTTATCTCCAACCGAGTCACAGTTTTTGCCTTGGCGTATACGAAACTAGAGCACTCTGCTTCTGAGAAGCAGTTAATTAGTTCCGGTATTACTTTGGTTGTACAGGTGTTTCTGAAACCTTCACTGAAGTTTAGTTGACAGAAAGAGGCTCATTATGCCGTCAGGACGCCTTGAAAGAGGGACCGGCAGTCCTGTAGTTGAAGTTTAAGCCTAAACTCGCAGTATGGCACGTTAATAATTCCTCACGATAAAGAGAGTGGTGCATGATTCTATCCAAATATCACCCAGGTGAAGTTTTCTTGCTGACTGATACGTGTTTTTTGTAAGGATGTTTATGGTGGGAGTCATCACCCGATTCGAAGGCCTGATGGTCTTTTAGAATGTGGGACGACCAGCGTCCGAAGACAACGAATTACAGAGGGGAGATCAGACAGCCAAAGCTCTCCAGCTATGGTTTGTGATATATGCCGTTCATCAGGGTGGTGGTGGGACGTTGTTCAATTCTTCCACCCTGAAATAAGGCCGTCATGGCAGGAGCCAATGTAAATAAATTTTACAATGTGTTCTTCAATCAAAAACATTTACTGTAGCAAAAATTTATTCATTTTTTATATGTTGCAGTGTATTTCATGTATTTAACGAAAGAATTGAATGAATTTTTTCTTAATGTAAATAAATTTATTAAATGGAAAGCCACAACATTCTTTTAAAAGATTTCTTTTTCATAATTCCTTTTTACATATTTTTTAAACAACATGGCTATATTTTAATAAAATCAACCAATTTTGTTGATTGTTTATCCTTTTGCAATTCCAGTGCACCGAGTAAAATGCGGCACGTGCGTTCTTATGTGAAAAAAAAACACAATATTTTGTTAGCAAAAGTAATTCATTACTTACTTTTATCAAAAAACAAAATGAAAACACCGGCTAAAAAAACATTTCTCGCATAATTTTTTTAAACTTAATATATATATAAAATATGTAGTCATAAGAGTGTATGAGCTTTTCCATTATTTGGCAGGCGTCTGAGGTTTTTTGGTGGGTGGCACAAAAAATAGATTTCGTTTTAAGCAAAAAATGTTTGGTATTTGTATTCTAAAAATTACGTGTTTTCAAATCACGTGTTTTCGAATCACGTGTTTTCAAATCACGAAATTTCTAATCAAAATTAGTATTAATATTAGTAAAGTTTTATATTTCAAAAAAAATTTAAGCACTTTAATTTTAGACAATTACCAAACAAAAACTGCAGTACGAACAGAAAATTTTTGCTGCACTTTTTGTTTTTAGAAATCATGTGAAAACACCAGGTAATGAAGAATATTTCAAATATATCCGAATGGCTTGTAAATATATAACAAACACTTTTAATGCTGGCTGCACCGCATTCTTGCTCTATAAAAATATGATAAAACAAAGTATTTTAGAGCAATTTTTTATATCTCATTATTGCTGGACATTGGAAACTCCGCGCGGAAATGCCCATATCCAGCGTGGAATTTTACGCTTTGTTGATTCAGTCTGCAGTTCTTTTGTTTATTTCCGTTTAGAGAAAAAAAAAACAATAGCAAAACAACCATATTCTATAAACGTAAATCAAAATTAAACTTTTGAAAGAAAGTGTAAACATTATCCTGTCATATTTGTAAAGCTTTTGCAAGAATCCTTCGTGTGTGCTTGTTGTTTTAAATTTATGTTTTTGTTTTGATAGTTCAAATAATAAACAAATTGGGGGGAAAAAACAATTTCTCGGGATTTCGCTAGACTTTGTTTCCTATTATTTTTAATTTGAAAACTAAGCAGACGGTTTTTGAAATATACTTTTCAAATACATTTTTGCCACATGAATAAAATTGCGCAGGATTATGAAAAATCAACAACGAAAAAGAAAACTTTTTATACTTTTATATTATTTGTTAGAAAATTATGAGGGTTAAAAAGATATATGAATATGTAAGTATTTTATGCTTTGAAGGAGTCATTATATTTTAACTCTGCACATACCAAAAACAGCCAGCACATCCTTTGAGTTTATTTCATTTTAAGGAACATGTTATTGCTTTTTGTTAAAATACCCATAAATCTTGCAATAAACAGTGGGGTAAAAACAAAAAAAGGGAGGACAAACTCTTCAGCATATACAAATGACAGTAGATGTCGCTGTGGAGAGAATTAATATTATTTGTATTAATTTAGTTTTAATCATATTATGATTTAAGCCCTGACGATAATTTTTTTCTTTATTTTCAGATCAGTTTTGTACAATAATAGTTTTATGTAAGTTAAATAGTTGTTCGTTTTTTATGTGATATCATTATTAATAAAATTTTAATTAAAAGTCAAAAGTTTCTTATTTATGTTTCCTACTAAACAGAAAAGGATAATATAGTCCTATAAGCAAACATTTCACTTGACTTCTTAAAAGAGGTACACGTAAGCCAAAACGTGTCACTCTAAAATGCTTAGCAGTTTTATTTAAACTTTTAAGCTTTTAACTATTGGAAATATTAATTGAGTTTTTTTAAACTAAAACATGAGAAAAAAATCCAAGAGATCAAGTTAAATTTCAAAAATCTAATCACATAATTCTTTACTCCGCTTTATTGATTTATTCCAAAATAAAACCAATTTAAAGAGAATAAAAAATATGCACTTCAAATTTTTGCTTTAGAACATAGAAAGAGTTATATTTTTTGATTGGTAACGACAAATATATCAAATAAAATTAAGAAAATTTTAAATCAAGCTAAAACTTTCAAATTCAGAATTTCTCCAATTAAAGTTGAGAACATTTTGAATGAATTCTTGACTAAAGCAAAATTTAAGCTGCCACATGGCCTTGCAACTCAATCCAGATTGAGCAAAACGGAAAAGTGAATAAAACGGAAAAACGGACAAACCGTTGATAACGGCCAAAACGTGCTAAGTAGTAAAAACAAAACGGGTAAAATTTCTGTTTATTTTCGCTTTAAGGCAAATTTTTCTTCCTGCTTCAATTACAGTTGCCACCACTATTTAGTACTATTTCTTAGGGATAGAATAAAATGTTCCTCTGTCCCTTGATATATGTATATATTGGCTTTTGTTTAGGACTGCATGATTTTCATTCCTTGGCTGTTTCATCATTGTCGCAGTGATAGTTCCCATCTGTTAAATACGATAAATCACTTCTTCATATACGATAAATCACTTTAAAAACTTTTAAATATAATTTAATGGAATTTTCTGCATTTTTGTTAAGCACATGGAAGTTCTCAATTAGGCTTTCAGTTTTCTCAATATTGTACATTATTTCGCGAAATGATTCGCAATCTGAGTTGAATGTGGTACGAGTTTAACCAAAAATAAAAATAATTTTGAATTTTTTATTTAAAGAAGTTTTTGTTTTATACTAATAGGAGCACCCAGGGACTTCATAATAACACAATGTGGCACAAAAGTCACCGCTCTGTCAGAAGATACTATAGTTTTTGCCAAAATTCGCATATGTCAATGTTGATTTAACACTTTTAGCGTAAAGAAATATAAAATATATGACCTGAATTACTTAAAACATACTTTCAAGCCATCCTTAAAGGCCATAATGAGGCCCATTTCTTTTTTTGTGGATACATGAATGAGCAGAATAGTCACGTCATGCTTATAGTACCAGAAGTACCGTTACAAATGTTCCAAGTTACAATACTGTGAACTGCGAGCCGTACAAAACCCCTTTCTCCTGCGTGAACAGCTCTTTTTGGTGCTGGTAAGTTTGTAGGTCCAACAGAATGAGGCAACGATGCCAGAAAAATCGCATGATTTAATCGTGCTTTAGTTCTTCTTGTAGGGCATCTTGATGTCGCGTGGCAGCTGTAGTGCCACCTTGTATTTACTTCACACATTCTGTTTTAAACATCCTACGCAATCCATTTACGAGTATTTAAAAGAAAATTGTACTTTCTGTGTATTGAAATGAGCTCCACATAAAAAATCCATCCCATCACATTATTTTCTTATGTTTCATATCCTATTTATTTTAATAACTTAAGCTGGGCTTGTGTTTGCCGATAACCGCCGATATCGCGGTAATTGGTTGAAATCGGATTGGTGGGTTGTTATTGTTGTATTGACTTTTCAAATGAGGGGGTGATAAATATTTAAATTTGGCAGTTGTCTGTCAATATTTGGAAACCATTCTGATGAGAACATTGTGGTGCAACGAAATTATGAGACCAGATGTTAGAGGTTTCGGAATTTTTAAATTCTCTTTTACATTCCCCTTCACCATTAAGTGGACAATTTCCTCTTCACTCGCCACTACCCACCATGAAACAGTTTTTGCTCATTTTCAAAATACGTCTATAAATTCGTTACCCCAAAAATACCCACTGTTTAAGTCATGTTCGCACACATTTATTCAGCACTTTTCAATAACTCACCACCAGACATGTTCGCCGTTTCTGGTACTGCATGTCTTTCATTCTACTCAGAATTTGCAGCAACTTATTTTTTTTGGTTTTTGTTTTTTGCATTTCGCGCAAAAAGTTTAAGAACAAAAATTATTTCTAATACTCTTGTAAATCTTGTAAGTACTTGGCCTAAGTTGTTTTAGTTCAGGGTTATTTCAAATTGTTGGCATGTATAAACGAGTTTAAAAGGCTGTAGCTGCCGCACCAGCGCTAACTCGTTTGGTCGTTCTAATACCAAAAAAAAAAAAAAATAAAAAAATGCAAGTTCATTTCAGCTCCATTCGCTGCTTACTTACCTCCCGTAATTTCTTCTTTTGTATTATAATTTATGACAACTAAGTGTCTGACTTTCCACGTGGCAACTTTAACGCCTGAGTTTGAGTGAATGTAGTTTAACGTTGCTTTACGTTTAGCTTTGATGATAAAGCGACAGCGGTGATGATGACGATGGCAGTGGCAGTGGCAGTGGCAGTGGCAGTGCTCAAGTCAAAGGCTGAGGATGATGTAATGTCCTTAGAGAATACACAGTTTGAGACAAATACCCGTGCAAAGGGTTGAGCTGGTTGCTGAGATGTTGTTTGTATGCGTGCGTGTGTTTGTTCAAGAAAATACAATTTGTTCCCTTTTGACTGAGCAACTGTGTGCGTTCGGTTTTGCGTGTAAGCGGGCATCGTTTATGCCCGAAACGAGGATCAAGAGTTAAATTAGGTTTAACATACGATGTCTTCTGTTACCAGACGCCTACTAAAAGCATATTAACTCAATAAAGATATAAGAAATAGAACGTACGCATATACACATGAACTTATAGTCTAACTAGACTGTGTAGTCCTTCTTACAATGTGCCGAGATTTTTTGCTATACATACTTTCCTAGGTCATTCACTAGAATAGCTCAGTTATATATAGATAAATTGGTTACATGTCATTTAAGAACTGTCATAAGTAACATGTGACTCACTGGACAATTTTATTACCATCATTCAAAGGCTAATCGGTTTTATTTGAAAAGAGATGCTGCCAATAGATTTTAAAACATTCACAATCTTATTGGGTATATAATATAAAAGTTTAGCCAAATCAGTACGAGTTGAAATATATTTTTCCTGTCCAAAGTTGAACGCTTTAAAATATGCAAAATTATTTGTGTAGCAACGAAAAAAAGATCCATTGCAATAACTCCAAATGTAAGTGAATATATATGATGAGCGTGCAAACAACAACTCCAAAGTGAATTGTCCTTTACCGAATGCAACTGCTTCATTTAGAGCAAACATTAGCAGAAAAACTTTGAAAGCAAGAAGTCAAACATGAAACCTGAATATTCATCTTAATATTCCATCATGACAATCCTTAACCAAAAGAATGGAATATTCGTTTAGAAACTGGTGGCTGGGAAGTTTGGGCCCACATGCGTCTTATAGCCTATTCATTAATTGAATCTTCGCAGAAATTTTTCCGTGCTGTCCGTATCTCTGGGAAACGCTTCACTTTAGAAACGGGGAATCCAAAATTCCCTTCATGTTTTCAAAAGATGAGCTGTTCTTTTGGAACGGAGTCCAAAAAGATGGGGAAAACCTATTACAAACAATAGCCAACACTTTTAAATAAATATATATTGTAAGAGAGTTTGTCCCTTTTTAAACGATAAATAAAATTCAGTTAAAAGTCCATTTTATTTCTCTTTCATTACAGTTTTAGTCCAAATCGCGTATGTCTCATGCCAAGTACTAAAAATTGCATTAAATTATTGCCATATATTGATAGTTTCGGGTATTTATGAGATAATCAGAAAATGATGGAAATTTCCATCACCATTTAAATTTTATTCGTTTCCGCCCTCGTTTTAAAATATTACAGTCTGCACGCCCAGTTTCACCCACCCAAACACACACACACACATACGCATACGCAGTCTGCAAATAATTCAATGAACATGATGATAATAAAGATGATGTAGAAGCACGAAGTTGCAAAGTATCCCCATGTGGCTACAACAGACGATAATGTTTTTTGGTACTTTATATTTATATTCTGCTCAAAAATATATTTTATCAAATAAAAAAATAGAGGACGAAAACAAAAAACCAATAGCTGGGCAAAAACAAAAAAGGATTGTTATTGGTTGATATAGACATTTTCATAGCTCGTTCTTTTCGCTTTATCCTTTGACTACTTTCCGGACTTGCATTAACTTCTTGGCTTGTTATAGATACCAACGCCCACTACAAAATCAATGATGCATAATTATTGCTTTTCCTCTTTTCCATTGATGTTTTTTATTATTTTTTTCGGTTGATTTCTTGGCCGTTAAAAGGGGTGTTGGTGTGAAAAAAAATTGGTACTTTCAAAATTTTTGCATCAGACACATTATGAAAATTATGTTGAAAGGATGGGGATATGCTAAGAAAATCTTGCTTCAGTGCGTTGAAAAGCAAAGACGAGGATGTGTAAATTATGGAAATATTAAATTTTATCTTCGACTGTTATTTTCTTATGATTTCAATATTGAGAAAAAGTTTTTGTGTGCCTGGCCTTTTACTGTATTGAAACAAATTTGATAAATGGCGCTAAGTGTTTGCAAGTTGTTTTTTTTTTTCTTAATTTATGGCAAATGCATTTAAGGTAATAAAATTAAATATTCATTAGAAAACAGAGCGCAGTACCTGAAACGAAATGTTGTAATTGAGTACATAAATTTTGGTTTAATAAGCGGCATTGAAATATTTACAGCCCAAAGGGCAAATTATTTTAAAATTATATGAAGTCAGACTTTCAGTTCCAAATAAATTATCTCTGAGTATAAGTAAAGGATCTGCATTTTAAAACAAAATTTTGACAATATCACAAACTTCAATTTCCGGTACCCATAACAAAAAAATCGCTTTCTTTTTTGCATTTGGGGCCAATGTCTTGATTTAGGTATTCGTTTAGCTACAAATGTATCTCGTCCCACAACAAAACTCCACTAAACAGATCCAGATCTCTTTCAGAGAGAGAAGGCGTTGGTTACAAAACAGCGTTTTCAATTCCGAAACCAATAAAATTCGCCAAAATTATTATATCACACGAGAGGCCCACACAAGCCATACCGCCAACATATTTGTCGATTGTCGTCAAATAACGTAAATTATGCCTCAAATTGACAACGAATATGGCAAAGCTGGTACCGAGTAATCGATTGTTCTCGTGCACTTCTAGTATCTTCTAGTATCGTCCTGATGTTCGTCACAAATTGGGAATAACTTGGCCGTCCTTTAACGTAAATGTTTTTTGGTTTGAATTGTTAAACAATACGAAATGATTAAAAAGTAATAACACAGAAAAAAATATGTGTGCGGGAACATTCAATGGTTTTTGCTGTCAACAATACATTGTTGTATTTAACATATTTTATAACTATACTATGTTTATGATCAACAATGTTATAACACTAAGTAAACATGTTAAACTGTACTTTTGTCATAGAGAATATTATTAATGATAAAACAATAAAAATTCAAAGAGGACGCCATAAAACAATCGGTTTGTTTGGTTTCAAAATATTTATTGGGTATTTCGTTGATGATTGAATTCTAAAATGTTGGATTTGTCTAGGGCTAACATTGATATTGTTTACGTGCTACATAGTATGGTTATCGACAACAATAACAACAATATTTTGAAATGCTTGTCACGCGTTATCACGTGTAGAAAATGTAGAGATAAAAAACTCCCGCCGCTGCAGGCTGAAGGTGTTTAGTCTATGCTTTCGAAAAAAATAAATCCCAAACATATCATTCTCATCTAATTGTTACAAATTTTATATTGACTAGTGCAAGTTGTTGAATAGAACTTTAATATATTCTTTTAAAATTCAATAGACATGTTTTCCTGTTCCTGCTGTTTTTCTTTTCTTAAATTCTCTTTCTCTTTTTTAGGGTCTATTGGGAAGCTTGTGGTCCAAGCATAAAGCCAATAATTTATGATATTCTATCTGGAATTCTTTTTTTTTTTTTTTGCCTCTGTCTGAACCAAGTTCATGTTTATTCAATACTTGCCTTCAATTTAACAAATAGACTTCCTTATTTTTATGGGCATTTTATTTTCGAGAAATTTGTTTTCTTTCTTTCTTTAAGTCTTCCTTCTTTTCAAATGGCTAAAAGAAGCCATTCATTTTCATTTTTGTGTTCGCATTGAATTATTGCTGCATTTTTCCGCAAATGTTCGTATTGTGAATAAAATATTTTTATAGGCTTAAAGGTGTCATCACTTAAATACGTTTTCTGTTCAAAAGGAACAAAAAAGAACTTAAATGAAATCGTGCTTTCGTGAAAACAAACCGAATCTAAATTTTAAAATTTTGTGCAAATCTTCTTCTAAGTGAAGTAATCCAAAAATTGGGGCTGGGCGGTTACAAATAAAACAAGAATTTATAATTTTTCTTTAGTTTATACAAATCTGTATCTGTTTTAATTTCGACACGTGTCGCTCATTTAATCCACTAGAGTCATATTTTATAATGAACAAATTTGTCCAAATGATACAAAAAACAACATTAAGAGATCCCGTTCACACCCCTGTCCTGCATTTCGTACATTTGGGCAAATGCGCACAGAAAACTGTCAAAACGCTGGGGCTGTTTTCAACGGTCTTTGCCAGGTACTGCTTAAATAGTTTTTTTAAGATACAATATTTTTATAAAATTATTAAAAGAACACTTTTATTTTAAATTTGTATTGTTTTCTAAGGTTATATTTTTATTTAAATTATACTCTTTCTACAACTATGAACATGGTCCACTGCTTTTGAAAAGTTACCCTGTTACCCTTATTTTGTCTTCTTTAAAGTTAACGTTCTTTAATAATTTGTTAAAAGGTACTTGTTTTTAAAAGTCCCACGTTAAGTACTTTTTAAAAACGTCTGTTTTATAAAAGTGTTCCTCTGAATGTGATTTTTTTCTTCAAACGTAATATTTTCAAAAGGTGTTCAAAAAGGTGTTTTAGGAAAGATTTATTTCAAAAATCACTTATTAAAATAATATTTGTTAAAAAGAATCCAGCTTAAAAAGGCGTCTGTTTTAAAATGGATCTTTTGTATGTGGTTTTTTAAAAGCTATTTCTACAAAAGTATAGTTTGTTAAAAAGAAGTTTTGTAAAAGTAGTTTTTTAAAGTTGTTGCATAAAAAGTTGCTGGTTTAAAAAAGCACTTTTTTATAGAAAATTCTTATATAAAAGACGTATTTTAGCGTCAAAAGTACTTGTTTTTACAGTCCCTTTTCAATCAATAAAAAATTTTAAAACATGGCTTTTAGCAAAAATAAATTATTAAAAAAAAGGACATTTTATAAAAAGGCACGCAGGTTTTCTTTAAGAAATGTGTCTGAAAGTGCCTTTGGGAGAAAGTAATTTTTGAAAAGGGTACTTTTTAAAAATGGTACTTTTCAGAAATGGTACTTTTTAAAAATGGTACTTTTCAGAAATGGTACTTTTTAAAAATGGTACTTTTGCGTAAAGCTGTTTTTTAAAACTATTTTTTTAGGTGTTGTCTTTTTGAAAAAAGTACCTACTTGAAGAAGTTTCCTTTTTCAACTTTTTTCGCATATAATTTTTATGAACTTAATTTATTCTTTAAAGCCACACTGTTAAAAGGGGGCGTTCACAAAAGGACTGCTTTCCTTTAACGCTTGAAGTTCGGAAATATTAACAAAAAGCGAACGTATTGGATAAAACTAACGAAACATAAATCGCAATGAAGACAACATAATTTTAACTTTTCTAATTAAACATATTTTTCTTGATTAAATTAATTCCAGAGGGTGTATTTTCTATTTAATTTTTTGTAACTTTCTTAATATTTTTTTTTATTACAAACGAAAAAAAAATGTCAATGACCATGAAAGTTGTTGAATCAGTTTTCGCAACGGCCTTAATTTCTCTTGGTTACATTGAACGAGGTAACACTGTTGTGTAGATTATTCTCCCAAGAAAATAACACATCGAACGCTTGTTTTTCTCGAGTACCAGCAGCAGCCTCTTTTTAATTTTCCTAATCATGAAAACAAAAGCTTGTTCGTACTTCTGGTTGGAAGACGAAGAGTGGAAACGATTTTTAAACAAAATGCGAAGAATTAATTAATTAAACCAATTAAGAAACAAGCACATGATATTAAGTTGTTGCGTGTTAGTTAAACTGATTTCGTTTTCCCTTTTTCTTAACAAGTAATTCATGCTCCGCTGCAAGATGTTTTTAATGCGAAAGTTCCTTTGGTTGTGCCTGCCGCTCGCTCGACTCAGTCATCTTTAGACGTTTGCCATATATATGTATGTCCTTGTTGTAATTTGGTGCTTAAAATGGGAGGGTTTTTTTCCAACAGACCCAGATTGTTGGGAGTTTTTGATGTAATCTTTTTATTGTAATACTTAAGCTTTATTTAGCTTTTTTGTTGCTGTTGGAACAAATTATCTTGTAACAATCAATTTGTGTCTATGTGTGTGTGTGTGTGTGTGTTTTTGCGTTTCTGCGTTTCTGTTTGTTTTGGAAGGCATTTTCTTATCATTTGTAGAGAATTGTTGTCTTAATATTTTCATGTCTGCTGTAGAAGATAACTTTCTGAAAGCTAATTTACGCAGTTCATTTCCACACAAATTTATTTGTGTTTAAATTCTTTTATTCCAAAAAAATATACACACATACACATTTTTTGTTGTCTTTTGATGACAAAATTAAGTGATGGATGGAAATTCTTTCATGTTAGCAAAATATGCCTTATTTTCATACAAAGACTTAACATTTTTCCCAACATAAATGTTTGTTGACTGCTTTGTGGGTCCGTAGTCAGACAAACATTTTTTTGGTTTGATGAATTATTTCACTGAAAAGTTTTGAAACAAAATTTTAGATGCAGAAAAAAAAAATTTTTAGAGCGAAACTCAAGAAGTAGTTGGTTTCATAAATTGTCTATCAAGGCCATAAAATACCAAAACTTTGTAAAAATCATAGAATACAGCAGAAGACGTTACGAGTTACGCAAACGGCAATTAGAAAACATAAATTAAAAACCAACAATAAAACCTCTAGAGGCACCTTTACGCGGCTATGGAAATATATAGATTGGCCATAAAATTCCATAGAATAAGAAACTCTTATGGTCCCTTAAAGCCCCTATTCAGGCAATTCAACTTTTGTTGATCATCTTTTGATGCGTTCTTTTATGTATGAACTTTAAAGCAACTTTAAACGAGAATTAAAAATAAATTTAAACACAAAAGTTGAAGTATCTGAACCAGGACATAGATTTCATTACGATTTTAAATGCACAAATGTATGTGTTCGTGCGGTCTGTTATTCACATACTGACCGCCAAAAGTCATTTGGCGTTTCTATAATTTTTAATGGATGTTTCATTAACACGACATTTGAACTCTTTTTTCTTTTATTTTGGAATCAACTACAATTTGGGTTGTGCGTTAATATTTTTGGTATTCTCTCTCTTATGAAACACGAACAACAACATAATAAACGCCAGGTTTGCCACATACAACACCCAAATCATACTAGAATTGTTTCTACATAAAACAGGAAAATATGTTTGTAATACTGTGGAACGGATTGGCTTATATCTTGGAGAAATTCGTTTGAGGTAACGGCTTGGGGCTAATAACAGGCGTAACGTTAAGCCTTAAGCACAACTAAAATACTTTAAGATTTTTAAACCCATAAATATTTTCAGTTGTCTCTTTCAACTTCCGATGCGGTAACAAAAGAAGTTTTGCCAGTACCTGCAATTCATAAGACTCGTTTATTTTTCTGCACATTCAAAGTTGCGTCTAATTCACTTTAATAATTTCGCACAAGCTGATGGTGGTACGGGAAACCATAAAATATCAAAGTAAAGGTTTGATTTATCCTTCCTTTGCAAATTAAATTGATTTCTGAAATAATATCTTTTGCATATTAAGCATCGTTATATACATGAGGGGAAGCTTAAACGTTGTCAAATGGTGACTGGTACTTCAAACTCCTTTTTTGAAGACGTCAAAGGTTCCCTTTTTTTGTTTATGCATATAAAGAATATTTATAAAAAATGACGAAAAACTGCACAAGTTGTGTAGAAATAAGATGATAAATAAAGAAAATTTAAAACTATGAGTTTAATTGATTAATAAGTAATAAGTTCTGCATAAGAACATACAAAAGCGGGACCTTTTTTGATATGAAAATTATACAAATTCATTTGTAATCATTTCTTGAAAAGGTTTTTTTGAAAAGGAAAAATTCATATTTAAAACTTATTTTTTTTAGCGCTGAAACTAATACCCAGCTGAGCTCCACTTCGAAAAGAAACTGCTTTATCTTAGATCATCCTGTTTACTTCATGCAAAACATTCGTTTCGAAATAACTAATTTTGTCCACAAAAACACTGAACTCTCACACTGTACCTTGAAATGTAAAGCTCTGTCTTTTCCACTGCCAGCTCATATTTTCGTCATGCTGTTTTCTAACCGTGCAAACGCAGTACAAGAGTGAACGTCCAAAGAGTTGAAAACAGTTTGTAAAGCAGAATAACACTTTTATAGGAATATAATTGTTCTCTTTCTCCCAAAAACAAAAAAATGTAATATTTATCTCTCAGCAGGGGGTCAGGGTCATTTAGAGTTATTATTATTACTATGACTACAGCTATTAGTCAAGAGAAGCCGCCTTCAATAGCAAAGGGACTTTTTTCTGAATAAGGATTTCTATACACGCGTGTGTACGACTTTCACTCATTACAAAACCGTGACCAAATGTTTCTGTTTTCAACATTTAGATCTTAATTTCCCATAAAAGGAGTCATGCATTAGACACATAATAAGGACTGTTTGAAGGACTGCGTATGGATGTGTATGCAGTTGAAATACACGTTTGTTGAAGTCTGGCCATTTCTTTTACTTTTATGGAAAACGGATATATTTAACTGTCTTTGATGCATTCAAAACTTGCTTGTACTTGTACTTTGTAACCATTCCGTCGTCATGTTAAATATGGTTGCGTTCAGATACAAAGGGAGTAATATCGGCTTATATATACAGTTAGAAGTGCACAGTGCGTTACCATGTATAACGTATGGCAGTGTTGGAAGTGTGCGGTAGACGTTATCAATGAGAGGTGGCTTAGAATGTGAAATGTATTTATTTAGGGGATGTTGTGATGTACGCGAACACGAATACGTTTTGCTTTAATTAAATACAAATAAATTTGGCCATGATGGAGACTCTTTCATGTGTTCGTTATTTGAAATTATGCTGAATAAAATACCCATCAAATTGATTGCCACTCCTCAATAGATACATATAACGAAATGAATTTTGGGAAAAATAAGATTAACAGTATCAATATTGAACTGAAGAAAGACTTAGAATGTTTGGAATTAAATGACATTATGTACGTTTTAACGTTATTGGTGATACATTTTTCTTAACTATTCAATCGCGTGATGTTCTCATTAAAACATCTATTTCAAACCACTTTCAGATCTCTTATATTAAACTACTTTTTAAAGTATGTTTTTTTAAAAGTATTTATTTAATGTTTTTTCAAAGTTTACTTTCTTAATGTGAATCTCTTCAAAAGATACGTACTATTTTTAAAGTGTTGTTTTTTTTAAAGGTGTTTTTTTGTAAAAGCTACTTTTTTAAAGGTGTTTTTTTTTTTAAAGCTACTTTACAATAGGAAATTTTTTATATTGTACTTCTAAAAAACAGACTTTTTTAAATGGTACTTTTTTAAAAGGTACTTTTCCAAAAGATACTTCTTTAAAATGTACGTTCTTAGGAGGAGTTTTTTAAAAGGTACTTTTTCAAGAGGTACTTTTTTAAAAGGTACTTTTGTAAAAGGTACGTTTTTAAGAGATACTATTTTAAACGTACGTTTTTTAGAAGTACTTTTTCAAAAGGTCCGTTTTTAAAAGGTACTTTTTGAAAAGTAAATTTTTAATATACTTTTTTAAAAAAGTCTTTTTAAAAAAGATACTTTGCTAAATTGTTTTTTACCAGGCTCTTTTTTAATAGTTCTTTTATTTAAAGATACTTTTATTAAAATACACCTTTTTAAAAGGTACTTTTTAAAAACCTCTGCATCAAACTTCCTTCTTTCAAATGATACTTTAAAAAAAATATTAAAAACAAGATTCATTTCAAGAAAAGGTTTTTTTGTATTTCTTCAAAAGATACTTTTAGGAAGAGGTTGACGTTTTTTTAAAGACAGAACTTTTGTTAAAAGTTGTTTTTTGTGGTTTTAGTTTTTTTTTTGCAAATTATTGTTTTTTTCTAAAACGTAATTAAAAAAATTTGTTTCCAGAAGGTACATTTTTTTTTTTAAAGAAAAGAACTATTATCAGCTCAATTTTAACATGGAAGTTTTGTATCTATAAATTATACATTTCACTTGATTCGGTATTTTACTTAGATCCTGAATTTTGATTGGTGTTTTTATCCAAGACATACATTTTTGCAAGACAATTAGATAAAAGTCTTTGTTCTTTTGTTTTTTCTTATCAATCTAAAATAATTAAGGGGTGCAGCTAATTAAAACGTTTCTTTTGTCTCTTAATATATTCACATCATTTTGTTACAATTAAATACTTGCAACACACTCGTCTTTCTGTGCCTCGAGTGGTGGTGGCTTTAATGTGTAAAGTTTATACGCTTTTGTCAGCTAATGAATGCGAAACGTTGGAGAACCCTTGACAGACTTTCTTTATGTTTTAAGTTTTTAGTGTTATTTAATTCTAGGAAATATTTAGTAACAAATTAGAAAAGTTTAGTTTACTCTAAACAGAAAACATTTTGCTCAAAAAGAACAAAAAGCACTCATTCTTAAACGGGATTATGGCTGTTTTTGGGTTACTAACGCTGTTCACTCACCCCTAAACAAAAATGCCGAACTGCACACTGCACTTTGTATGCGTTTCAAAGCAATTAGAAGTAATAAAGAACTTGGAAAAAAAATACTAAGGGCTTAAAACACTAGAAAGTAATTGAAGCAAATATGTTTGTTGGTGGGTGGGGGCAGAGGGGGAGGTTAATGTTAAACCCTAAACCCGAAGAACTTGAGCACACATATGGTTTTTATTGGTATTTTAAGAGTTGAAAATAGTTTTATTTTTGCTTTGAAAGTTTTATGGTCTAGAAATAATAAACAAATGCATTTTTTCTGGTCTCTGTTGTTGGTGGGTTTAAAAGATTAAAATGTTTTGAAATTAAATATTTTAGCAATTTGTTCGCTAGCAATAAAAAAATGCATTCAAGTGTTAAATTCGGAGGACTTTAGTGCTTTAAGCCATTTAACAGCGTTTACAAATAATCGATTGAGCTGTAAACTTTCTATTGCTAAAAAACACTGAACAGTGGTTTCGATGCTGGCGAATTGAGGCAAGAGAGTTTAATGAAAGTTGCAATTTTTCGTTTATGCTTTAAAAAATCTATGAAAATAGAGTCTTGGATACTGGTTGACTAACTTGTGACATGGAGGTAGAGAGTCAGAGTATTGAAAACTATTTCCTGAGTTTCGGCTGGAAAATCTTTTAAAGTCAAGTCTCTGGCAGGGAAGATAAAAGACTATATCCGCTTTCCTAGGATTTCTATTCTATTCTATTTCTAAGGCTAACAATTGTTGGGGGGCAGACGAAATCTGTTAGCCAACAACTCAAAATTTTTGGTATTCCTGCATTTGTAGGGTTACAAGAAAACCAGTACATTTCAGTTAAGATCATCTCATCTTATGCCCAACACTACGGTCCTTCATACAGGGCGTCACAAGGGCACATTGTTGCCTGTTCTGCCAAGTAACTTATTCTCTTCCTATGGTCTTAGTTGTTGTGCCAAAGCAGAGCGCTAAAGAATCTACTCGCCCCGTAGGGAATTTAAATAATATCACAAAAATGACATAATAGGAAGATATTGGATGTAACTGAGTCCAGGATAGCCGATTGGCTGCGCGCAAAGACACTAAAATTTGTGCAAATATTTCTTTTGCATTAAAGAGCTACTAATTGGCCCAGGCAAGAGCAACTCCTATTTCAGTATTCTATGAAAAGTGCGCAGCGTCTATCAACAAAGAGCCTTCTCTACAGCCAGTCTTTGAAGTGCAGTGTTCCCTTCATTCATCCAATTACTAATCTTATTACCAAGAAGAGATATGATAAGATGAACAAAAAAGCTGAAAATTTGTTTCTAATTGCGAACCACTGTTTGACTGCAAAACACAATAACACAATAAAGGAGCTGGAACAACAGCCACAAGGATAAAAAAAAAGAATCAATAATTTATTGAAAATATTTAAAGCGCTAAATTTGCTTTCACATGACTGGTCATAAGGCTTTAGTCATTGTGAAAGAGATAAAAAAAATTTTTATTTTTTCCCCTTTAAACCTTCATTGACACACCCCTACAAACACACATACAGAGTACTTGAATAATCGCAAACAGGATCAGCTATTAACCACACTTGCTGCAAATGTTGAATATTGAAAATTGAACATTGAACAGTTTTGTAGATTTTATTTATAACTCAATAACGACAAAATAAAATGAAATAAAACTAGAAGGAGATAGTAGCAATTGTTTGTGTAGGAGTTTTCTCAATGCCAGACAAGTTGTGAAAAAACCAGGTTAAAAACATGTCCCGGTAAAATAACTAAGTTTTTTTTTTATTATTATATTTTATAATTTTTTTTAAACTGTTTATGCCGATTTTGTTGAATGGGCTTGCGCTTGGTAAACAACACAGTGCAACTTAATATATTTGGTCTGGACCGCCAAAGGAACCTAAAAAATTTCCTTTGATTTTGATTGATTTTCACCGGAAAGTTGAAATTTTTTTTTATTTATTTTCTTTGTTATTCTGAGTTTTATTAATTTAAATTGCTTTTTATACCAAAAATGAAATAAACACTTAAAACAACAATAAAGCAAAACTTTAAATAAACTCTGTTTGCTGGTAAAACAACGCCACCAACTGATTTCTAATGATCGGTGATGTTAGCGGCCGCGAAAGAGCTAATTGTCCCCCCGTTTCAAAAGTTTACAATTCACATACTTTTATGTTTTAGGCTGGCTGTTCAAAGAGCAGCTCTTAAACTGTAGCGTAATACGTCGAGGATCCCGGAGAAGTTGATTACAAATGTGAAGTGTTTTGTGTAAGTTTTTCCAGTATGAACGAGTCTTGACAAGAAGCAGTCAGTGTTTGAATTGTATCTTTGAATCCGAAACGTAACAGATCATACTATATGGTGGTATTTGGCTTCATTGGTATTGCATTTTGTTTGCTCTTCACTTGGGTTAGTCGAAAACATATTAGTAGTGACTTTTATTGACTCCGTGCTATAAAGTTTAGAATGTAGGAATGATTTTAAAAAGCGAGAGTGTGTCTCCATTTTTGTGTGGCTTCAACCTTTAACCGGCTGTCCCACGATACCGAATGTTAATGTTCGCCAACATTTTGACTATCGGGAAACTGCCTAAAACTAATCAAATAACCTAATCGTGACATATCTTAAATCATTACAAGGAGGCTTGACGAACTAAAGTTCACATATAACTTCCCTATTAGTTATTTGCCCTTTAAAATATAGGCGAGCTTTCATCTCTTCAAATGTTAAAGTGTCCCAGATGAAGCATCAAAAAACGTATAAACGGCAAAAGCCAAGAACTTAAACTTTTAACTATAAATCTTGTTGCCTGGTGTTAGAACTGTGTGCAACTGCCTCACAATTTACTGCTTTTTCAGTAACCAATTTCACAAATAAGATAGAAATGATAATGAACGAGCATATACCCAGCAATTATTTTCTCCAAACCGCCATTTGCCTCAATTTTTCCTGGCAGTTTATCAAACCTTCTGCAACTCATTCCCTTGTAGTTAAAAATTAATACTCGAACCTTTTTTGTGCATCTATAACGCCTGCCACGAGATTTACAATTCCTTTTTACGAGTCTTTATTTCGCAAATTATCAATAAGTCTTGTGCGTGTTTTTCATAACACAAGATTTGAGTTTATCTCCTTTGAAAATCTTCTTACTCTAGTCCTTAAAATATCGTTACTTTTATCTTCCTCGTACTTTTTAATATGATGAGACATTTTTTTTTTTGAGTTTATGATTTAAAAGCAGTTTCTTTGATCCTTAAAGCGATAAGTGCAATTTTGTTGTCTTCTGCTTATGTTTGGTATGCATTTCTTTATCCCCTTTTATCTCTATCAGTATTTAATACGAGTACTTTTCTAATGCTTTTTGTTTTTTTCTGCTATTTTTTTAAGCTTAAGTAATTTTTTGTTGTTGTTGTCTGCCTGGGGCTGCATGAGGGTAACAATTTTGACATGTGTTCAGCTGTTATGCTTCATTTTCATTGCAATTGACGCTTGAAAAATACTTTTGCTGCATATTATATTATAAGAGTTGTTTTTTTGCATTAGACAGTCCTCTACGATATCGCACATAAAAGTTTTGAAGGGCAAAAAATGTATATAGCGCCTGTTCCAGAATATCGCCTACGCTTACGTTCGCTGACAAGAAACTGGCAACTGGCAACTATTAAAGGACTTGATCACTATAAATAAATGCAAATTGTCAGATAATGCGTTTATGTATCTCATACATAATCTTAATGCCATATAGGGCAGACTTTGAGTTCGTGTCTAAACAAAAGCAGATGTGCACAGATTTCATCGACAGTGAAATATTCTGCACACGATTAAGACTTGTGACAATAATTTAAGAATTTAGAAATTGAGGGCAGTTCCATCATTTTGTTTTCTCTCCTTTCTCGTACCAATATTGTCAAAAGGCAAAATTAATAGTGGAAACAAAAAACATTTTAAGATCACGACGATACCAATTAAAAAAATTTATGACAAAAATAAATGAGAAATTGTTGTTCAATTTTTTGATTGAAAAAGTTTTTGACATTTTTTGCTGTTTTTGGGAAAAAAATTCAATATAATAATAAGAAAACTTTATAATAAAAGCAAGGAAAATTGAAAGGGTTTTGGCGGCCTGTGACCGTTGTCTGTTGTCTCGGTCACATCTTCTGTTTATTATTCAGTTATAGATGCCAACGCACTGTAACAAGTTAAACGATTGACCATCATGATGAAATTGATTTGGCTTCGAAGATGCTGAAAGACTTTGGACTGATAACTCTTATATAGTAACAAGACGCATTTTTGGATGAATGACAGGCAAAACTGTCCTCTACAATATGACACTAATGCACACGAGGTTCATCAGCTGGCAATACATCCAGAAAAAGTTACTGTCTGGTTGGGATTAGTGCCACAGAATGTGTCAACAGATTTCTTTTGGGACAAATTCAACGATACGTGGTTGTAGCAGGATGGCGGCAAGTGCCACAGAACACACGCCTCGATGCACATTGTGCGTAAACTTATTGAGGACATGATTATCTCCCACAAAGGTGATGTGAGCTGGAACCAAGATCATGCGACTTGAAACCAATAGGCATTTTCTTGTGTGGCTGGATGGATGGTGATGGACTAAATTGTTCGGGGCAGAATCATTCAAACGTGGATCACTGGCATCAGTGGCACCGCAAGAAGCCGCGGCGGACATTTACATGATATTATATTTGAAATATTTTGCCAGCCATGAAGATTTTAGGAAGACAGAACAATTTTAGTAGTTTCCTTTGTGTCATTTCAACATCTAACTGCCTACTTTCCAAAAACTCTGCTCTTTACCCCTAATTTTTCGCAAAAGTAGAAAAATCTTACGAAAGCTATCAATTTGACATTGTAGCAACAAAAGTATTTTGAAGACGGCATCATGGCAGCTATTCATTCAGGCATAAAAGCAGAGCGCACAGGCAATCATTCATTCCATACTTATCAATTGATTGCAACAGCTTTTTCGGTGCCAAAAGAGAAACTCAACTTGCCTTATCACTTGAATAGAAATGTGTACAGGATTAAAATCTTAAAACTTTTAAGCTACAAAAACAAATATACGAAATAGGAAAAACGCTAAAAAAAAACAAATGTAATGAATTATACAAGATCGGTATTGGAGGAACGAGAGGAGGAAACGTGTAGGAAACATGATTAACCCACACACACACACACACAGAAATTAAGATATTAATAAGGATAACGTTTGTCATCGTTATTTAATTGAAATCCTTAGAGCTTAACAACAATATTACAGTTTTAAACTTTTTTTTTTGCTTTGCTGCTGCTGCTGCTACTGCTGCTGTGAACACATTTATCTTTTTTATATTTATTCAGTTTTTGTTTTTTTTTTTTATAAATGACAGCTTTCATCAGCCTGATTTAACATGATTTGTATTGTAAAATATTTACACTGAATGCAAAATAATTTATTTATTTTCTCATTTTGCGTACGAAGTTTGTGCGTGTGTGCTGATGGAAAATTTTGTAATGATTGAAAAAGTGTGGTGAATTAAAAAAAGAAGGAAAAAAGAAGTCTGTTTGCAAATTTCATTTGCAAAATGTTTTTTTTTCTTTAGTTTTTTTTTCTGTTTTGTTTATTTGTTGATGTGTTAAATAAAATTTAATGCAATTGACAATTTATTAACATGACGACGCATGGCAGGTTTTTACTTTGCAAATATTCATTAAAGAAAAAAGATAATAAATAAAACATACAACCACTGAAAACCTCAGATTGAGTGATACAATAGTATTTAACAAATGATTTACATTAACCGCACACATTGTCAGCTAAATACACTATTAAACTTATGGGCGAACGTGTGTGCAGACAATGACACAAGACCTTCAGTCCTATTAACAGGCATACAACTTGGCCACCGATTCATAATGATGGATAGCTGTTAAATGCGTACGTATGCGTGTAAACGCTAATGTGCATGTGATGGTCGCAAAGAAGCACAGTGGTGAATTTTCGAATTTTTAATGAGAAACAAAACATGCAGCAGTTCCCGCTTAAGTGCGCAGCCTAATGCATTTAAACGGGAAATCATTGGATCACGAGCTGGGATAAATGCGCAAAACTTGGTTATTAGCGTATTTATGGAAGCTAAAAGATCTATCTCTAAAAAATAATCAAAGAATAATAAACAAAAATTATCAAAAAAATGTTTCTTTGTTTTGGATGTTGTTTTTTCATGCAACATTTTCATATACGCTTTATACGGGCTTTTTAACAACGTATGTATTAGGGTGCAAACAGGGGGTTAGGTGTTCAGTTACCTGAGCCAAGTCAGTAAATCAATACAAGAGACTGTAAAACTCTGGAACGTCAAATATCAACAGCAAGAAGTCTGATTGCACTTAAGAAATAGTTATAAGGATGAGCGGACTTCTTCTCAGACCAGAGTTGCTGTACGACCGTTTTTTGTTTCCACTTACTCATCTTGGCGTTTACTTTTTAGGTATCGGTTACTACACATCACCTCGGAGTACTTTGTATGACCGAAAACAGGATCAAGGGCAACCGCCTGACACTTTATAAATATAAGAATTTGTGTTGCTGGCGAGGAAACAGAGATTTGAATTAATAAATAAGTAAAGAAAAGCTTGTCAAGGAGAGTTTTTATAGCATTGTAGTAAAACAGAAGTTTCGCTGAATCAATATCTATTTTATTGAGAAAATTCTAATATATTTGATTTGTTAAATAGGTAAATATTTTAACTGAAATCTACGAAATTTTCTTATAGTTCGCCCATCGGGCAATTAAATTTACCACCGTTTTTTTCAGTGTTGTTATATTCTGCACTTTTACTTTTGGTTTTCTCACAAAACACATTACATTTTGTTGGCCTTAAATATTTCTGGTATTCAGCCGATGCGGTTCCACGGTGCCGTTCAGCGCAACGTACTCACATTACGTGTCATTGATTTGTTAACTGATGTTTTTCTTGTTTGCGAATATTTGCAAATAAGACAGCATGAAAAAAGTAACATAATAAAATAACAATTTAAACCAACCAGCATTTAAATAACAATCATTAAAAAAATCTGTGATTGCTGGTGCAGCAGTCATATGCCCGTACCTTCAACAATAGTTTTTTTTTTTTGTTGTTCTTGTTTTATTTTACAACAGAAGCAAATAATGTTTAAATTTAATCAGCAGTGCGTGATTTTGTCATTTTCAGTTCGCGCCTCTAGATGTTTTTTCTCTTTGGTTTTTTTTTTTTTTTTTTTGTCTGAAAAATTGTTTTCCGAACACAAAAGTTAAATGATTTTTATTTTGTTACCCATTATGTGCCGTGGCTGCAGTTGCGGTTTGGTATTTAAAATACGAAATAAACAGATTTTAACCGGCCAACCAACACTGAGCCTTTCGAAGCTCCTTTGGCGGGACGGGTGATTTGACATGTAAATCTTTACAATGTATTAAAGCTTTCATAAGCCCAGCAGCCGTACAAACGCGCCACTGACTAGCTGACATTTGCACACTTTCAATCACACACACACACACACACACACTTCAATAATTTAGCCTTTATGCATACGACGATGAAATTGATGAATTGACAATAATTTTCTGTTAAGTAAAGCATTAGCGTAGTGTTGACAAGCTTCATGTGCACACACACTTATATTTACAACTTGCATTAGCACATTTTTCTATAATCGTTTACTCTATATATTTTTGCTTTTCTTTTTCCATGATAGTTGGCTAAAGAGCCTAAAAATATGCTGTTGGTATAAAAATGTCGCATGCAGCCTCAACTGTATTATATGCCTCGAAACATGTGTGCGTGTGTGTGTGTGTGTGTGTGTGTGCTGTACGTGTGTATGTTTACACTCATGCTTTATTTATGCTTGACTTTAGCTTGTTTGCGATGTGTTTGATGAGTTGCCATTATCCCTTGTGTGCGCATTTTTAATTTCTAAAATAGCAAAATTTGTTGTGAATTTCATTTTTCTGTGTTTTTTTTTTCTCGCTGGAATATAATCGTGATGATGTCATACACCTTTAAATAGGCAAACTTTACATGTCAATTTGTGCAAAAAGCCTATTTGTTTGCAATCATGGTTTTAATCGATTTTTAAGTAAAAGGCTGCTGCCTACTTCAGGGATGAAACTGAATGTATGTTGTTAAATTGCGAACAGGATTGGTGATCAGAAATTTTGAACAGCTGGCAGCTGTGGCTTTAAGATCCGTCTCAAAATTGTTTGCTTGCTTTACGCTTTTACGCTAATAATTTAATTAGTGAACGTTAGCGATATTTTTCTCGCCAAGTTTGCCACTTATCATCAAACAATTTGTCAGCCAAATCAGATCAATTCATTAGCTGCCGTCTAAAAGACATGCAGTATTTTTTATGTTGTCTGAACAATAGTTGACTGCTTGTCTTTATGCTTCGTTCTATAGAAACCATATAACTATTCTTCAGTACACATAAAGCAAAATTAAGTTTTCGAACACAAGCACGGCACGGTTCGGCCGACAATTATCCCTGCATAGAGTATGAGTAAATATTAGTTAAGAGTCAGAAAAAAAAGAATCTTTTGGTGTTCTAGGTATAATCTATGCTATATTAGCATTTGGCTTACTAGGGTTTATTGTATGAGCTCACCATATACAGTTGGTATAGCCACTTACTCAACTTCTGCATTTATAGTAATTACAGTTACATGTAATACCTACAGGTATTAAAACTTTTTGATCATTAGGATTTGTATTTTTAATCACAGCAGCAGGATGAACAGGAGTAATTTTTTAGCTAATTCATCTCTTGATATTATTTGGCATGATACTTATTAGGTCGCGGCCCATTTGCATTATCAATAGGTGCTGTAGTTGCTATTATGGATGGATTTGTTCATTGATATCCTTTATTTGGGGGATTAACCTTAAATAACAATTTCTTAAAAAGAAGGGAAGGAGGAAAAGGGGTGTAGCGCTATTACCGACCGGTTCAAATTATAATTTATGCTGTTAATTTTGCATAAAAGACCTCACATTGATATACTTGATCTGTTAATTTTAACTGAAATCGAAAGTTGGTCCACAAGATTATTAAACTCATCCGTACAAGTATGTAAATAAAACTACATGCAACTCAATATTTAGCGACATAATGAAAAGGTAGAAACTTTATCAGCATTTTGCTCATATCGATCGATATCAATAATTGAACTTTATGAACAGCCAATTCATTTTCGTTTCTTACACACTCGCCACAATTGTCTGCCTGCCTGCCTCTCAATAAATATTTAAATCCACTATTTCCACCAACAAGATGACAACAAAAGACACAAAATTCAACAAATTTTTACACCATAAATTCTTTGCTGTAAAAAAAAACTGCTTTTATATGTATCTATTGGTTTGCTTTTTTTTTATTGAAAAATGTGATACTTTTCGGTTTAAAACGACAACAAAGAAAAGTATTCAACAAATGACAATGAGTTGTAACCAAAAAAAAACTAGAAATTTCGATAAAAAAGGCAAAAGAAAAAAAAAAACTTAGTCAATTTCAAACAAATAAAAACGATCGAAAAGAAAACAGACAAACAAACAATGATGACATTTATGTCTGCGATAAAATAGATATAAAACCAGTTGACAGAAACCATTTTCCTCCAAGTGTAGTGTGAACTGCTTTTGTGTGAATTTTAAGTGTGTAGGAGTGGTATGTGTAAGCGCTTGAAGAGATGCTTTGGCAAAATGAAAAAGTTTAGCGCTGGCAAACTTTTGAGTACAATAGAAAACTGAATCGTAAACAATATTGCCAATAATCGAAACGGAATAATAAGAAACTGCAACAGCTGAAGAGGAGAAAGGTTTTTTTTTTTTATTAGCCACATATTCATTAGCACAGGAAGATATTATTTTCACGTACGAGTATATGTATCTTAAAACAAGCGGTCAGGGGAACTTAAATCTTATAAAAATTTTAAATAGGTCATACCATATATTTTCCTAACATTCTGTTACTGCAAGTCGGACGGATAAAAAACTAAATTTAACTCTGTTTTGGTCCCTCAACTTTAAATTATGCTAATATTTTCTTAGTAAAAAGCATAGTGTGAACACCGAATTGTTGTAATAGTATAATAAACCATAAATACATGACGTCAGCCATTGTAGAAGGCAATGAGAGCAAAATATCGAAAACTTTGGAAGCGCTCAGTTGCCAGCATCGCGAGTGTAAAAAACTTAAACAAACTTCCGAACTTTAAAATTAGTTTTTTGTAAATTTTTTTTTTTTTTTTGGAAACAAATATGAACGTGAATTATTTATATTAGTACCGGTGGCTTTCTCCCGGGTTCATCTGGTATCGAATTCATTTACTTACATGGAAGTTGATATGCCCACCTTTTTGGTGTTAACTTTTTCTACATGCCTCGCACCGTACACTTCCTTACGAAAAGAGAACTGTGTTACAAGACAACAGCAAATCGATCATTTTGGTCCCCGAAAATACTACTATCCGCATCTATCATAAGAATCATTTACCACAGACCCTTAATGCGAATTAAAAAATAAACGACAGCCAGAATGTTACAGCCTTAATCAATGACCAACACCAGGATCTCTCTTTCAAGTTCTGCCTATAAACCTTAAGTGGAGGTTTCAAAAGCACCTGTACCAGAACTTCCCCCAAAAACCCAATTTGGAATACATAAAGGCACAATTTAAAAAACGAAACTTAAATACCAAAAACTTTACAACTAAATGAACTTAAATAATGAATCCTTAACAAAATAACCGGATTTCCTGAAAGAATAAATGTCTTATTCATAAAAGTGTATCAAATTTCCGTACAAAATCGTTTCATACGCTTTGAATTCCATCAAATTTTTTTTGGGAATAAGATCCTAAATTTTATAAAAAAAATGAAAAAAAATGATAAAAAAGAAGCAGCGGCTGCATCCATTCCTGCTCCACTTCGAACCCTTCGAATGTTTCCTAAGCTTTTAATAACATTTAATTCCACACTTTATTGAACTTGTAACAATTTTTGCAAACACTTGGTTTCTGTTTTTGTTTCTTTGCTTTCTTCTACACAAATTTTCAATAGATTTTTCATTTACTCCTATATCTACTAGTGGCTGTTTGTGCAATTTTTTTTATTGTTTGTAAATTTCCCCAGAGTATTATGATCTTTGAAGTTCAAAATAGCGTTTGCCTGATTACTGATTTAATACCGTAATCGTATGTTTACAGTCGTACAGTTCAAAAGATGAACTTCAAGGAGTTTTTTGTTCCTTTTGCTCTCTCTTTTTTTTTTTGTTCGATTTATAATAACAATTGGTAAATATTTGTAAATGCCTTAAATACACCCTTCTTGCAGCACCTTCTCGTACGGCAATTTATTTGTGCTGATGTTTGTTGTTTCTGTTTGCGCTGGAGCCAAGCAATAACCAATAATAAAAACCCTGTTAAATTCCTTTCGTCTCTTCTCTGCCACATCCTGTTTATATCCTTGAGATGTTCTTTTATACAATATTTTCTATTTAATAGAAAAAATATAAGAATTTTTTGTTTGTTTTATATTTTTGTTGTTGTTGCTGTTTTTTATGGGTGTTGGTGTAATGCATTGTTCCGGAGTTCCATGTACTGTATGTGTATACCATTGATAATGGTTTTTCATTATTACAATCAAAACCTAACCAATTCCTTAAGGAATCTATTTGTTCCTTTTTTGCAAAGAAGCAAAGAAAAAGGAATTGCAAAAATTTTCTACCATTGAAATTTTATAGGAATCACGCCAAACAAATTTTTGTAGTCATTATTTGAGGGATGTCAGTGTGAGTGGCTATTTTAAATACACATAAAAAAATATTATGTTAATAAAAAGTGCTACATGTTGCAAGTTGTCTTATTCTCTAGTATGACAATAAAAAAAAAGTTTCTGTTGTTATAAGTTCAAGCAATAATTATGGGAAAACTAAAACAAAAAGTGAACAATTGTAACTGTATTAATAATTTACAATAATTCTGAGTATCTAATGGGCAAACTTTTTTATAACACAAGTACAGTTTTTGGGGTGAAACTACCGAATAATGTCACTCCACTCTGCTGGTGCTGCTGCAGTCAACGTAGAAAAGCAAATTGTGATCTATGGTTTGCGATCTTTCTTTCATAAACACAACCGAAATCTTTTAGGACAACATTAGTGACTCTTACCGGGGTTCCCCTAAAGCCATAATCTCCATTACAGCATTCTGGCTCACAAGGCCAAGGGTTTTTTTATAAACTTTCTTCGTTTTTAAGTGTTAGTACTAGTAGTAAAATACACTTACTCGTTGGACCGTAAAGCGGCCCGAAGTCAGACTGTCTGCCAACAAAAGCAAATGATTTCTATATAATAAGAAAGTGTGTGACATATTTTCTGTTGTTTTTGGTTTCCTTTAAAAGCCTACATTCGTTCATACTGTAGCTGTCTCTCTCATAATACTGCTGCTGTACATCAGCTGGCTAGAACCTGAGAAAATCGTCAGGGTTTTAGCTAAAAAGTAATATTTCTAGATAAAAATGGGGCGCTGCAGTTATTTCATAAAGATAGATATAGACGGATAATTTTGAATATAAGCAGACATGTATATTAATATTAATATAAGTATTTATTTTAACATTAATAAACTTCTATAATTATTAATTAAAAAATTAGTTTCACTTTAATTTTTGCAGCACTTAACAATTCCAAGTTTTATAGAATTTATATATATAAAATCAAAAGTTATTGTTTTCCAACTGCTTAAGATTTCGTAGATGTCAAGTTTACAAGTCCGTAGGCTTGAAAGCCAGCGAAGAAGTTTTTAAATGTTTATTTTTGTACGCAGCTGACTTTAGAAAGACGATGAGAATTGCAAGGAAATATATTTTACAAACATAATACTTCACTATCCTTTGAGAGGAATACTCAAACCTCGAAATTGAAACATTGCGCATTATCTTAACGATTTTCGCTATATACTATCCGTGCAAGTTGTATTCAGCTCAGTGCGCGTTTCAAAATTTATCAATATAAAGTTTATCAAAAATTTTTGGTGTTTTTTCCATGTAGGTGTTTATTTTGACTTTATAAGACTTGTGGACAGGACTGCAACTTTTTCTCGCCGTGTAATTTTATCACCAGATTGCATGTGCGTGCGTGTTTCTTAATTCTTCTTCCGAATAATATTTTCTGATGAATTCCTTTTCGTTTCAATACTTTTGAATACACATTTGGCAGAGATAAATTCCGTTTCTGGTAAAAATCTTATGGATGGGTCATGTTTTTTTTCTTCTTCTCTTCTTTTACAAAAATAAACTTCAATAAACAAGTAATTTTCACATAATCGTCTGAGTAGTTTTTCTAAGTGGGTAGAAGAATCGATAATAAGTTTATGTACTTCTTAAATTTTCAAATATTAAATCCCATGATGCGTTCTGCGTGCATGTGTGTGTGTGTGTGTGTGTGTGTGTGTGTGTGTGTGTGCGTGTGTGCGCGTGTGTGTGTGTGTTTTGTTTGAGTTTGTAAGTACTTATTAGATTTGAATTAATATTACAACGAAATTTCAATGATGTATGGTGTAAAAACGATAGATAAATTTAAGCTGATTATTTACAGTATTTAGTTTATAGTGAATGAAATCATTTATATGCAAATTAACTTAATTTATGATGGAACAAATTGGAGTCTACTGTCATGAGTTTTGGAAAAACTTTTCATGCGTCAGAAAAAACTGTAAGGCTGGGGTTTTGGGGCAAATGGTTGCTCATCACGATTCAGAGAGGATGGGATGGGATGAGATGAGAACAAGTTTCCTACACACTCAATACTCAAATTAGTGTTTAACAAAGTTGAAATAAAGGCTGCACCCAGGAGCTAAAGTTGTATTGAGTCCTAATTTTGATAAAAGTTGGGTTCAGAAAAGCCCTTTTTAGATATAAAAATAGGTCTTTAGTAACTGGAACAACAATAATCCACATAAGATTCAACAACATTTCAAAAAACCTATAACTCGGTGTGGGTGGGCAGCGTCATTGGTTCATATCTCTGACAGCAATATTACACAGGTCATAGCAAATGCTATAGGTGGCTAAAATTGGTTGGTTTTAACTAGATGGCGTTTGGTGATATTGTGCCACATTGGATAATCTTCATGAGGTGACAGTATCACATCACACCTTGACCTGATATGAATTGACTACCACGATCATGCAATTTTCTCATGGATTAAATGCAGCCTGAGCCGATTAAAATTGCCACCCACATTTATACCGTGTTATAAGCCTTACAAAGTGGCATTGCTGGCTCTTTGGAAAGTAGCAAACTATATATATATGATATATTCGTACTTTGTTTTATTTAAATTAAAACATGAGAAGCGCTTACTAAAAGACTGTTCATTTTAAATATTAGGGGTTTTCACCCTTGTAAGCCCTGCTAATATACCACATATGGTTAAAGTACTACCAATAACAGGTACTAATGCATGTTAGGTTTGCTATGCTTTAGTTGTTGCACAATACAAAAGACTGTTGTAGATATACCCGAGTATAAAAGTCAGTATTTTATATACTTATATATAAAAATACTGCAAACATGGCATTAAATTATAAAAACCCACTGTGGAAAAGAAAAATTAACAACAAAAAGTACACCGACAAAAAAAATTTAAACTGATGAGAGATAAACAAAACTTAGTGGTTCATGAACCTGCTTATTACAGAAAGTGTTAACAATCTTAGTAAATATAATAGAGCAGTTAACTTAAAAGGTGAACACCGCTATTCCCTCACAAATAGTGACTAAAAACTTGTTTCAAACCTGATTAAATATCATATGAACATTTGATAATTAAGTTATCAGTGCTTTAATATTATTAAATAAATGTCTTATTGATTTTCGGATTACGTGCCTCAATTTTATCCACATATTTAAGATTGTGGCTTGAAAATATGAGCTGAAATTTTCTAATTTGTTCATGTCTAACAAGTCATGTAGAATGACAATATTTTGTATTCAATTAAAAAAGAAAACAGCCCATTTTTTTTATAAATTTATTTAAAATTGAAATATCCCTGCGTGTAATAAATATTGCAACCCCAGGAAAATTTCCAGCCAACAGACACATAAACAACTCCCAGCAAGAACAAAAACATGCGACACTACCAAACATGATGCCGGCTTTCAGATTTCAAAACGAAATCTTAATTATTTGTTTGCATTTTTCATTTGTAAACAACACAAATTTGCATATAAATTTGGCATATGTCAGTAAAATTTAGGCAAGCGGAAATGGGCGACACTCCATTTAGGCACACACAACTTGTGTGTGTTGACGCAAAGAACCCGGCTAATGGACATTCACAAAATGATAAAGTTGTTAAAAAAAAATTTTATTAACAACGAAGGGGGGATGGGTTTAAAGTTAAAAAAAAAAAGAAAAAGAAGAAACGAATTAAACATTTTGACAAAATCACAGATTTATTGAGACAATAATTTGCGCTTCAGAGGAACGTACGCAGGTAAAGAAAGTTTATAATTATGATGCGTTTTAACAACATCGCGATAAGGAACAGGTTGCGAAAGAGAGAGAGAGAGAGAGAGAGAGAGAGAGGGAGAGTAGAAGCTTAAGAATAAAAATTTATGACACCATAAAGTAAAAAATAACAATTTCATTTAATTGTATTATAAATTTTATTTTTTCACTGATTTGGCAAAATCCAGTTGACAGTAAAGTGCTCACAGTTGAAACTTTTCTACCTGAGCACAAATAACTCCCATCGAAAATTTTGTGGTCTGTTAATGTGGTTTCTTTTATCCCACAGCTGTTTAGAATTGAATATAATCACTGAAATGTCTGGGTTTTTTTTTCGCTTTATTGTTTTTTTTCTACAATTTGGTTGTATTTTGTTCTGGTTTCGTGGCTGCTGGGTCATCTGAGCGGAAAAGTGGAAAATGAAAACATAATGGAAAATATGCTAATAATTTATTTATCAACAGTAAACAGACCGACATTTCTTTTTTCAATTCTTTGTCAAGGTATTGTGGGAAAAACAAAATTGTTAAATAGTAATCAGCTTTAAAAAAAAACTATATTCCAAAGGGGCAGTTTATTTCAAGGTGTTTTGGTTTGTACTTATTTGTGAGATTTTTAGGGCGGGAAAGACTTTTTGCTAACAATATTATTATTGGCTAATATGACAGGGCTTAAACAACTGCTAGTTTATGTGGCGTAATGGCCAAGGGCTATACAGATTTTACAATAATTGTTTTAAAAATAAAATAATTTTACGCCAGCGCTCCGAAAACGTTGTTGTTTATGGTGTTTTTCTGCAAAATAATAAAATTCTGCTGTTATTCGTAGGGGGAACATGTTGGTAAGACTTTCTAAAAATATTTGATACATATTGAGTTGCACCCTCCCTCTCCTTTCTACAAGATATTACAGCAAGTCCTTAATTTTTTATGCACTTCAGGGTTTTATTTATTATTTTATATTCAGTGAAATTCTTGTGATATATTTTTTTTTAATTTTTTAACTCAGTTTTATGTGTTGTATTAAATAGTACTATAAATTTATAAATTTGTCTTCTTCGAACGTTCTAGGATTTAACATGTTTTATTTTTAATATTTAATCTGTTTTGACATGGTTTGATTATAACAAAGAATCAGATAGTCAAAATTGTAATATCAATTAAAAATTTGTTGCATTAATTTAAATTTGCCTGAATTTAACAATTAAATTTGTTGTTGAAATTGTATAAAGTTTAATTGAATCAATTAAAATTTTTATTCAATCAAATAAAGTCTTTAACTGTGTATTTCAAATGGATGATATACCAACAAATTGCTTCTTTAAAATTTTTTAATGCCACCCAGAGTTCAGTGCTGTTAAATTCTTTATATATAATATTCTTTCGATGTTTATATATGAACAACAACAATAATGGCACAATGTTAATATTATATCTTATGAGTGATTCATGTTAATTTTATAATGAATATAAGAATCTGAGCTCCAAGTTTGACTGCGTTAAATGTTCTGCCGTCTATACAATATGTAGCTGGGTTTATGCGCCCCGGTTATTTTTCAACAAGAAAGCGAGATATTTGCATCTATAGCGCAGTGAATACGCACGGAAATTATATATTGAACGTATTGGCAAAATACGGGCTGCACATATATCATAGCGACACAGCTCAGACGGTAAGAAGTAGAATAGATGCACCGTTAACTGTTCGAGAGACTCCACAGGACAGATGGTGTAGAGAGATAATCGGTGACACATCCCAACAAATATTTTTCCAGTTACTATTTACAACTGCCGTCCTGGAAGGCGTTTCCTAACAAAGAGTGTGTACTATAAGGGCTGCTATGGCAAGACGCTAGAGCGAAAATAATATTTGAACAAATTATAAAAGCAAGAATTATGCCCCTGATGTTGTAGCTAAATATGTGACTTGGCCGATACTAAACGAGTTGGAATGTGGTTGTTTCAAATGCGAACTGTTGGTCTGCATATCTCATCAGGTAGGGGTAGAGCGGCATCAAGACCCTAAGTGGAACTGATTTTATAAATAATTAATCGATTTATGAAAAGCTCGAATATCGATTTGAAGGCCGGAAGAAACGTAAATAAATATATAAATTTTCTAATATTAAGTTCTTCAACAGTTGCGTTCATGACCTGCCATCAAATGCAACAATTATCGATACCTACATAATTAGTAGCCGACAGTTTTCAATCATGTTCGCATTTCACTACAAACTAATTGCTTACAAAAACTGTTATTTCATACTTTAAAGTACCCCCCCTTAAATTGTAACACTTGTGTCAAAAATTGCGACCCAATCAAAGCGTTAACGTTATCGAGGCCGAACAGAAAACCTCAAAATTGTTTAGCAATTCTCTTCAAGCCTTTTTGCCAGCACACAGTGTACGCAAATTAAGCACTAATTTCGTGAAAAATATTACCCTTTAAGGGTGGGGAACACAAAAACACCCCTTTGTAAATTATAATAAAAACAGAAAATATTTACACTTGCCCTATTAACGCCTAAACGACTTGGTGTATCAAATTTCCCTCAACGCTTCATCAACTAATTGTTAAATACATTAAATCGAATGTTAAAAGTGTAACAAACATTTCAATTTTAGGTGTTTGATGTCAAAATACTAAATTTGTTTATGTGCCTAAATGTTATTTTACATTCCTGATGTTCAGTTTTGACATGAACTTTTGCATTTTATAGAAACGTGGGGTACACGAATGACGGCTTTAAAATTTGTAAAAGAATGAACACGACCTGTCACGTGCCAAGTACTCGTACTTTGACACACGTTTCCCCAATGGCTGGTAAAGCAAAGCATAAGTGTTTTACTCTGTCTGTCTGTGCCAATCGTTTTGCAACCCTCATCTGATAAACGCGAAATGTGAAAACTGAGACATTTTCCGATTATTTTAGAGTTGTTGATATATTTCAAACCCCTTTTTTTAAAAAATCATTTGGATATTTTAATGTTTTATTGTCATTTAAAAGTTGTTATTATTGTTTCGTTTTTCATTTTATTGTTAAGTTGGGCTGTGACCCGAAGCTGCTTCGACGGCAGTTAAGGGGTTGTTCTGTATCATAATAGAGACCGAATGAGTGTTTAAATTGCTGGAAGGTGTTCATTAATAAAAGTTTCGTCTTTTTGCATTTCATTACGTCTGTGATTGTGCTCGTTTTCAATGATTGATGAAATATTTTGACATTTTTTGGTGATTGAGATTAGAGCGTTTTATTCCTTATTGTTAAGCATAGGAAAGAATTGTTAATTGACGGTTTGAAATTTCCCGAAAGTTGTTTTATTCCTACTTTGAAATTATATAAAATTTTAAAGTTGCTGTTAACAAAATAATTACAAAAAAAAGCAGCTTAAGTTCCCAACAAATTTTATTTTATAACACAAAGAGTTGCAAATGCTTTAATCCAGTAAATACTTGAATCTTTATTATTATTATCTTTTCTTTAGCAGAAATTTTGTGATTGACTGTCCCGGTGTGTCTTACAGAGGAAATTTCTGGCATCGTTTTTGTTGAAAAGAAAACTAAATTAAAAATGCAACACACTTAAATCATGTCAACAGAGGAAACAAAAGGGTTCTCACATAAGCTGTTGCTTTTCCTTGTATGAGGTTCCCATATTAGATGCCGACTATGTAAAAATGTTTATATATTGATTCGTTGGAAATACTATCACTAAATCTACAATCGCAACACTAATTTATTTCAATTAAGACAATTTAGTTCTCTTTTTGTAAATAAAAGGACAAGTAAAATGTTAATCCTTTACAATAGTAGAACCGAAAAGCACTGCCTGCCGTAGGCTAGTGAACGTTCTATTCACCAGTGTTCATGTATGTGCACGGATTTTCCTTACTGCTTAAGTGATCGAGGCCAAGCAAAAACTTGCTCTATTCATATCAAAATAGAAATAATAACAACACAGCATCTGTTTACCAATTTTCTGTTTTACTTTTCACAAAAAGTTTTTTATTTAATCATCTATTTAATCATTTTCTATCTTCGTGCTACATTTCTGCTGAACATCTTTTATAATCTTTCGATAGATAATCACAGTAAAAGGCTTCCATTTCACAAAATCTGATGAAGTTTGGAGAATTCAGTTTTCTCTGCCACTTTTAAATAAATTATAATTTACGAGTATAACTTTAAAATTCCAGTTGGCCAGGAGTCTGCAAAATAAAAAATGCTGAATATAATGAAAAAATAACGTATGTTTACATGTATGGCTCTTTGTTTTCGTACTTGAAAAGGAAATGCTCTGTTAACCATATCCTTTTTTTTTTTTTGGTAATGTTTTGCCTGTGAAAATGCACAGAAATATTAAATGATATTCGCTGCCTGTAGAGCGAAAAAAAGTCTTTGTTAAAGTTACTGCAATCACCTGCATGGCTTGCAATTTTGTGTGTGTCCTGTGTGTGTGTGTTTGTTCCTTCTTTTTAATTTCCTGCAAACAATAAAACATCAGGTGGTAAATTTTTTGCAATAAAAAATTGAAGTGCTGGTATTTTTAACTCCTGCCACAAGATAAGGATAAATTATTTCGTATAACTCATCTTGATTATTATTATGTAAACAAACAAAATTCTTGTGTTCCTTTTGTTGTTGCTCTTTGGTAGGGCATTCTGTTTTACAATGATTTTGGTCCTTCCTCAAGCTTTTGCTGTATGAATAATTTTTGCAATAAACACATTTTATTCATTATTATTGTGGTTAATGTTGCTCCGGAAAATAGCAACATTTGCATACCCTACTCGCAAAACCAGCTCAATTAGTTCTGCAACGGACGAGTAACAAGATGTGATGGTGAGAAATTTGTTGAAATTATTACAATATTTAATTAAAAGAAGGAATACATTTGATGCATGGGCTTTGCATTCGGCCATTTTGGTAGATAAGAGGGTTTAATGGTTCAAAAGGATTTATGGTTGCGAATGCATTATAACTCCAATATTCTAAATAATTTATTCCTTCGTTCTGCATTTTTTTTAACTGCTCGTAAGATAAATTAATAAAATAAATAATAAATTATAGTCTTGACGGCAAACTTGTTTTAAGGAACAGTGCTCCGGGGACGACCCATTGCATGTGCAGTATTTAGAACCGCAACTACGAAAATATCTTATGAGAAAGAGGAAAGCGGAATAGTGCTTACCAAAGCAACAATATAAGTGACCGGAAATATAGTTTATTCCAGAGAAGGTTCGTACAGCTAAAGAACGACTCTGAACTAAAGTGAATTTTACGATCATTGAAATCGGTTTTTTTCACATCTTATTCAGAGATGGTAATTAGATGGGCCTTAAGTGTATCATTCATATTTTGAGTCTTTACACCCATCTCTAATGGACCAAGTGAGTGTGATTGGCAAATGCTGCTGTCAACTGCAAAATAATGAATAGCTTTTAATACAATTTTCTCCAGTTCCCCAGTTTAATATATCAAGATATTTTTACTGTTGTTTGTGTGCAGTTATTGAATTTAACAACAAGTCATTGTTGTTTGGACAAACGTTCGCTTTAACAAGTAATTTGACAATTAAGTTTAAACTGAATGTCTCAGTTTCACCATGTTTGTTTGTGGCTTATTTAGAAGAAGAGCTGTAAATAGAGCATCTAGCTGCCCCCCCAAAAAGCGTCCAAATGTAACTTTTTCTCCCCTTTGTTGAAATTAATCACAAAAATTTCACATATTTGTTTTCATTTAAGAAACAAAAAGTAAATTTGATTTCTATTTGATGCCAAACTTATTTATCTTGGCATCAGTCCGTTTCGAACTACTCTGAAACAGCTTCGATTCCGATTCCTTGAGTGTAGCATTATTTGCTGGCCTGTGTAAGGCTGTTATTCTCCTACCTTTTTTTTTTAAGTTTAAAAATTGTATTGTGTCCATGGCATGTTGCATCAAAATCCCCCAAAGGGTGGAGAGGATGTAAAGAGAAAAATGCTTTTGTTACAAATTTCAAGTGCACAACTTGTGTTTTTACATTTATGAATATGTGAAAATAATCCTTTATAAACTTCTGCATATTTATACATATTCGTATGCACAGATTCTTACACAAAGATGCATAATTATGAAATCGTAATGCATGTGAATAAATTTCTTTCACCTGCTGGAAAGAAACAATTTTTTAAAAAAGAAACATCGCAAAAAAGTCTACAGAGTTTGTACAACTATTGAAATATTTTCATTTAATTGAATTTCCTTTTTTATCTTTATTTTTTTTTTGTATTGTTAGTAACAAAATGTCTGCTGGTGGCAAAAATATGTAGTAATTTTCAGCTTCAACGAAATGCAATTACTTGCTTAACTGGGAATAATATAAATAAATGAATAACGTTTTAAAAGAAAAATATGCTGGCTGTTTCTTTATCTTGTTTCAAAGTTAGTTTGAGCATTTTAAAATTCGCAAAAGCTTATGGGTATTTCCCTCAAAACGTTCACCGTGAAACAATTTCAAATTTATTAAAAACCAGCTTTGCGAATATATTTAATTAAATCATAAAATCTGGCGCTAAGAAGAGCAATTGGGTCTTCCCCCCACTCCAGGGATTCAAAACATGAACTCATTTTCGTCCGATGTGGGTCAAGTAAAAGCATTTCCAACAGCATATTCGTTCAAAAACTAAGTTCAATAATAATAATAATAATTTTCCTACTCTTTTAGTAGGAATTTTGTTTGCGAGCTACTAATTTTAGCTTTTTAAATCATTATAGAAACAATGTCACGTTCGAAATGCACATGCCAAGCCAGTTTATGTCTTCGAAAAAACATACCATCACAAAACTGTTCAAGATATTTTAAAGTATCTTGATTTAAAGTTCTAAGGTCAATGGTTCTTCAAAACTATATTAAGCAGCTTCGCTGAATTTCAAATTTGTCACGTTCGAAACGCTAGAGATTTTATATATAATATAATCCTTAATTTCGTTAGATATATTACAGATTAAAGCGCTTCCTTTAAACTAAAATTTAAATTAACCTGAAAATATATATATTTTTCTTATTTGTTTGGCATTTTTCACCAAATTCGACATTATGGAAATACCCATATATGAGTCACAAAAATAAAATCCTTAGAGCCTTAATTCAATTTAAGTAATACTCGTGTGATTAAAAAATTTTGATCACCTTTATTACGTGAACTTAATAGTACTGACATTTTTTGTTCAAGTTTTCCTTAACGAAAAAATATCTCGATTGTCTGTTCAAATAAATATTGCCAGCAGAATAATCGCTGACAAAAATGTTTAATAAGTTTTGAATGCAGCAAAAAATATCCGAAATTGCACATGAGACTATTTGTTGCTGCAACATTACTGTGGATTCTATAATAATGTAAATTATTGTCGTAATTATAGTATTATCAAGTACTTTAAAGCTTTTGGTTAAAATGCATCTGCAATACTTTAAACTTTTATATTTTCACTGTTACAGTTTAGGAATTTTTAAACGCAGTTGGATGCAATAATAACATTTTTAACAGATAATAATAAACCAGTTGTTGCAAAGAATTAGAATAGAAGAATTGTAAATTATATAACAAATACCCGCAATATCTTCTGCTTGATATTAGTGGGAATATCAAAAATTTGGCGAATACAAAAACGATTACTGGTCACATTTCTATTTTTAATTTAGGTCACTTTTCATTTCTAATGATTTGGAAATCTCATATCTACATTTCTGGTATAATTTCATATAAAAAAAAAAACTGTTAAAATTTTCGACCATATTTTCTACGACTAAGAATATTTAATAAATTCTTTTAAAATCGCTGTTTTTCCTTCATACAGTAAAATATAAAGAGATCAGCGAGATTTCTTTATATATAACAATTAAAGGGTGTTGCCATTCCCTATGTTGTATGTTGTTGCTTTTTTATACTTTTAGTTCATTTAATATTAACAATTATGGAACATTATAATCCGTGAATATTTATATATGTATTGCTGGCTGATATTTAAATCATGTGTAAATTTGTAATGCCCGACACTGTGACAAATGGCCGAATCGATGTTGCAGAAGCTGAAACCCTGATTTCATATCTGAGTCGGACTTCGAAGCATCAACGCAAAACTCAATTTTTTCTTGAGCGCTAAAAGTTGAAATTTCATTTATACAAGATAACAATTTATTTGTGAAATATATCACATAAATGTATGTTGTTAAACAGAATATGTTTTAAGTTGACATAATCTATAACTATGTTGGAATTTGCAATAATTTGGTTAAATTTTCCGATTCTAAACAATTCGTTTTTTGGTAAACATTCGTCTGCAATACCCCGGGCAATAAGTCCATCAAACATATTACATTAAAAGGAGAATAACTTTTAGGTCCTATCCCACAATGTCGAACGATAGTGTTCGGTAGTATTCTGAGCTATAAAAAACTGTTCTGAGGACTATTTATGAAGCATCCAAATCTATCGCGCACAGTGATTCATCTTCCTCAGTTTTCTGTTGCTAAAACTGTAGACGAACGTTAACGTTAGACATCATGACGCAGGCCACTAATTTATTTAAAAGAGAAAATTATTATTGTAACTTCTTTTAAATGCTTCAATCGTATAAATATTTGCTTGATGTACGAAAAATTAATGATTAAGATTTTGCATTTTATTTCGATACAATTGATATTATTTAATGATTTTGCTCCTAATCATTTAAGAAGCTGTTTTACTTCTCGATTTTCGTGAAACGTCAGCAGCAGCTGTTCCGATGAATTTGTGGCTTTGCTTTATTTATATCCTAAGCCACTGTCATCATTCTCTATATAAAACAGAGCTTCTTCAGTAAGTCCTTTAACTGGCACAATGAACATTATATTTAATATGATGATGGATTTTTCGTGACTAAAATAAAGAAAGCAAATTGACAAAAACCTCTCCTTTTTACATTAACATCGTAAAAATACAACCGCCCACATTTGGTGTATTACTGCTGTCTTTTTTTCTTTCTATCTTAAGCCAGCGAACGCAGTACGATATGTGGAGCATTAAAACATCATCAGGTTTTCGTCCGTTTTGGTGTTTTAAGTGTTTGTAATACAAGTTATTTGTACTGAACATAAAATCACGTAAGTTTTAAGGTATTTTAAGGTTATTTGTTATTTTTCTACGTTCAAATGGTGGCCTTGACTTCTTGTGCACAGCAAAATATACAAAAATCAAATTAAAGGAAAATTCTAGAGAAAAAAAAATCGAAGCAGCAGTTACGTATTTTTATTGTTAAGAAATAAAGAATTAGTTTGCTCTTATGCTTTGCAATCTATTCTTTTGAAAAAGGGGGGGGAGTACAAATCTTTTGTTCGCACTCCAAATGGCGTAGAAAAGCAATAAAAATGATTTTTGTTTCTAAAAGCAGCACAAACGTCTTAAAGATAAAGGTGGCGAATTTATTTATAAAAATTTTAAATAAAAGCCCTGAAATAAAGATGTTTTGAAACTTTTTGGTGTTTTTTTTTTCACAAAACGTCTTTTAATAAAAGGGGATCTGTAAAGAGATTTTTTCGGTAGAATCCCTCAGCAACAGAAATTGTGCACATTAAAACAAATAATATTTATTTAGACAACGCAAATATAAACTAAATTATTATGCCAAACTTGGGGTTTCTTTCTTCCTAAACAAAGACATGTTTTTGAAATATATTCAATCAATTAATTCGCTAAATCAACAATTTTTTTTCCACTTGCAGACGTCACTATAACCAAAAACATTTAGGTGGAAAACGTTGTCAGTTTCGGTTTTCTTTTCGAAGGGGTTTTCTTTTATTCTAGGAAATAAAAGATTTTGACTCGTTTCTAGTCTGGCAAGACGCTTGATTTGGTAATATATCTGGTGAGCAGAGCGTCGCTTCGTATCTGGAAAGAAACAAATTCTTAATGATCGCAGTAAAACATCGAAAACTATGAGCATTTTTATTATATTTTGTAAATTTTGTAAAAATATGCTGTATCGTGCCCTGCCGTGGGTCCGCGTAAATATCCCTTATACCTGCTGTCACACTAAGCCCAAATAAAACCAGTGGCCAATTTTAGATTAAGGTGCTCATCATACTTCTGAGCTACCATTGAGACTATGGTGCTCCTTAAAAGCTTGTATCCTTTTTAACTGATCAACTGAAATGAATGATATTCTTTTTGATTTGTCTTGAAAGCTTTTCCTTAACGTCCAATTTTCTCTTAATTATTCCTCATTTCTTATTTTGCCCACTAAAGTGAAGTGTTGAACCATAATTGTGGTTCAGCACTTACACTTGTCTTGTCTCAAGGACAGTCCAAATGACAGCGCGCAAAGTGATGCAGTGCTGCCAAGAGCTTTCTGCAAATCGACCGTTGTGTTCTTTAATCTTCATATCTATTTTAGTTTTCTAAAAAAATATTTTCAATTAAAAGTCAATTATTTCTCTACCCCTAAATAAACAACAAAACACCTTTTGATACCCTTAATTTGCTGGCAATTTCAAATTGCTAATTAAGTTCCGGCAATCCTAAAGGTTTTCATTTCACCGAAATAAATTTCATTAAAACTTTAATTTGAAATCAAAATTATAGAGAACAGTGAACAGTGAACACACAAACAAAACGCATGTTCTCAGTTTGGCGGAGCAAAATGTTTTATTCGCTCTAGAGATAAGAATACACTGTTCTACTGAGTTTTGTAATCGCTTTTGTAGTTAAAGCCCAGCAAATCCAACCACTGTCTATGGTTCCATTAAGTTTCCAGTTTCGTGCCAAGTATCTTTCTTCTATATAACTGAGTAACCAAAATCAAATTACAGCCTGACAAAAAGATTTTGTTTTACATTAATTGCAAGTTTTCTTCAAAAAACCAATAAATGAAGCGAACTTTTATATATCCCATGAATTTCATACGGGACCAGGAATCTGTAGCAAAATAATAGCACTTCTGAAACATTTGCATAACGGCAGTGGTTCAGTATCTAACTTTCGGCATTTTCAGTACTAGTTGAGGAGATCAAGATGTCTGAGTCAGATATACGATGAGAACGAGACCCTATTATTACCCGTCATTCAAATACAGAAAATTGTTGCCAAACAACAGAACTGCGGAAACATTTGAACTGCCGCGAATAGAGCCATACACCACATCTTTATCATTAGAAATTACTAACGGCCCTTCCTGAGTTTTAAGTTGAAAATCGAAAATGGAGTGCTCTACCAATTGATCGCCATCCACCTGAAAGCAGAGTTTGGAAGAGCCTGAAAAACCGAAGTCACAGAATGAATTGGTAGAGTTTCAACTCAAAAACGCGAAAAGCAGATTGTGAAGGTTCGGTAATAAACACGAAGCAAAAGCTTCTACGCGCTGGGTCCAAAGCATATGGAGAACACACACACTTTCGAATGCTTTGAAGTTGGAGCAAAATAAGTCTTTTGACATTAAATATATTTCTAATCGAAATTATGAACAAAAAGGATCATCAGATATGATGTGCATTGGTTGATATCAATCAAAGTTTAGTGTATTATTACTATAGTATTACACATACACCCACCCCTCACCCATCTAAACAAAATATGTAGGGGCAACTCTTCGATATGCAAAAAGAATTTTGAAAATTGATTCACAATGGACGAAGTTATTTGATATTCTATTATTGGGGCGGGCAATTTGGAAATCCTCATCCCCGCCTCCGAGCCCTTCCTATTACAAAAGGAAAATTAGTATAGCTTTTACATATGCAAAAAGAATTCTGAAAATTCATCTACAAACTATAAAATTAATTTGAAAGTCCGTTTTTTTTTTTGGGGGGAGGACAGTTTGCCCCTTTCTATTTTCCAAAAAAACTTAGTGGGACCTCTTTCATATGCAAAATGAATTTTGAAAATTGGTGCATAAAGGCCATATTATAAAATCTGTTAAAAATTATACGGAAGGAGTTACAAAATTTAAAAATTGGGCTTAAAAGTGGAAGTGGTTAGAAAAAAGTACCCTATAATTCATTCGCGAGAGTCCCAGATTAATGTTGTGAAAGTAGCAGAAACATCGGTCCAGCCGTCTGGTCTACTATAAGGTACAAATAAACAAACAAACACACACTCTGTTTCATACATACTTGTACTATATGGATACATATGTATATAATATTTGAGTGAAAATTAAAATGAAATGAAGTTTTGAACGGCAAAATATTTGGCCATATAAAATATTTAACTACCGCGCCTTTATGGCATTTTTTATTTAAAATTTATCTCCATCTCCTGTATAGCGTTCGTTCGTCCAACATGTTCATTTTTATCACATAAATCTTTGTTTATATTAAACTTGTCAGCAGACAAAATCTTTTCACAAGTACTCGTATGGATGTGTGTGTGTGTGTGTGTGTGACACTTAACTCGTGCTGGAGCTGAAATCCGCCAAGATGTTTTGTCTAATACTTTTTTGCTTTCATAAAGTTTTCATTGAAAATATATATTTCACTCATTATAAGTACAATGGTGGAAAGTTGAAAAAATACTCGTTTACGCTGTTTATGGCGCATATAAAAGAAACTTGCTAATGCATGTTTGGCTTACAAGCTTTTTGTTTTTGTTGTTGTTGTTGTTGTTGTTGTTTTTGTTGAAAGCGAATTCTGTTTTTGCTAATTAATCTGGGTTTATCAATATTTAAAATTTATTAAGTCTGCTGAGCAGTTGTTTTTATAGCAGCATTTAATTTACTCGTATCTTGAAAAGCAGATGAACAGATCGCAATAACAAAATATAGTTGTTTATAATCATGTTGTTTTGTTGGAAGACGACAGTTACACCATTAAGCCAGCCGGCTTCTTTGTGCTCAAGTTTGGTGCTTTCAATGTCAAGTGGCTGTAGTGAATAAGATTTTTATATTTAAATCCATAAAAAGTAAAACTTTATCAGATTTTATTTAATGATATATAGCGTTTGGTTCATAATTTTGGCTGCTTTGTTATGGATCTTTCATTTAGTCCCCTGTGGTGGTTTTATTAATTTTAAACAAAACTGACGCATAAAAAGGAACTGGTGGTAGATTTTTGCGTTGTTGAGTTGAGTTAATTTAGATTTTTCTTGTTTTTTATTTTCGATATGATAACAAAAATAATAAATTAAATGTTATCTAGTTTTATTAGAGAATGCGTATGAATGAACGTGTGACAAGAATTTGGTATGTGTAACATTTGTAATAGAACTACAATTTTATGTTCAAACTTCTAAAGTTATTTGAATAATTTTCATTTGACGATTTGAAGAAAACAATAAACGTATTAAAGAGAACAAAAAATGTTTAAATATGGAAAAATTTTTTGAAAAATTCCAGTAAAATCAATTGATATCTTGTTAATTTAACATTTTCTGATAATGGTCTTTTTACATTCGCTTTGTTTTAATTTTTTTTTTTTGGCAAGTAAATATTCTTTTGAAATAAATTCAAAAGCCTTTAGTTTAAGCTGAAAGCATTTTTGTTTCCATTCCATTCTGCAGTGTTCTGGTATTAGCAACCACTAGTATAAAAACATGAAATTAAAGTTTTAGCATTGAAAGTAAATGAAATCTTGTGAAATGAAATCAATTAAAAAATTTCAAATTGACTGTAAACAATTATGAATTGTTATAAAACCTGCCGATGTATAAAAGAAAATGCGAATACTTTTATGTTTGTTGTTTTTTATGACACTAAATCGGCGAAATTTTCGTTTAAATATAGATCAGCAAAGGGATTTTACTACATCAACAAAAACTTTCATTTTTGTTATTTTCGTACCAAAATATTTTTTTCAAATATTTTCAATCAAATATTTCACTGAAACGGGAATATTTTTGTATGAATGGGGACGTACAAAGAGATTTCAGTAAAAACCCGTTTGTTGTCAAAACGCACGTTTTTGGTTTGTTTGTTTCTTTTTTACATATATAAAAAGGGTTTTCCCTGAATCAGCAAACGCTTTGGTTCCGAAATAAATGAATAATTTTATTTTTTTACTGACCAAAAACTTTTTTTCTAAATATTTTCATTTAAATAATTAATTGATTCAGGGAAAAGTTTTGTCCTTCAAAGGAATTTCATTCAATAAAAAAAAATTGCAGCTGGCTTGAAAAATCTTTCTAATAATTTATTCTGTGTACTATTTAGTATAACAAAACAAGATAATGGTGACTTGGAGGCAGAAGATACCGAAGAAATGGAAAATGTAGGAAAACACCAAACATTTTCTTCAAGCACAGGGTACAAAAGCACAAGAAAAATTTAATTTCTTTTATTTACATCAATCAAAACTTTTTCCAACTTAGATGGGGGTTTCCTATTTTATAAACCTGTTAACCACTTCATTTCACTTTTGAAAACTACTTTGTTTTTGAGATGTCATTGTTTTAACGCACTCTAGGGAATGAAATTAACTACCAGACAACAAGGATTCAGAAAACGAAACTGAAATTAAGACGTTTGTTTTCAATTCTTCTATGTGATTTTTTTTAAGACTTCTAATATGTAAGAATTTATTTATTCTATTTTTTTTATATTTTTCATTTTCATTTCATATTTTTCATTGTATTTCATTATCTCGTTTTGTTAATTCCATTCATGTTTCAGATTAATATAACATGATTTCCGTGTGCTTTAAGCTTCAAATTATTCAAGTTTAATTTCAATATCTCGCCGTGTTACTTTCATTATATTTCATTTGTCATATGGAAAATTGTTATTTTAACATTTTAAATGTTACTTTTATTGGGAACACGGCACAATTTAATAAAAACAAAAAATTTTATGTTGGCAGTGAAAAATCATCGTTTTTGCTTTACCTAAATAAATATAATCTTGAAACTTAATCAAGAGCGCGTGTTTTAAAGAAGTTTGCGAAGTTTTGAAGTCAGTAGGCTTTCATGTTAATTTAACATTTGTTTTCTGTATGTAATTTATGTCTCAAACCACGTCAGTGTCCCCTTAAGTTTTGGGGCGGCTGAAGTTTTTGTTTCTTTTTACAATATCACGATTTGGTTTTTGGTATTTTGTGTTTTTTTTTTTTTGGTTGGTGGCTTGAGAAAAAGCTTATTTTATTAACATAAGCCTCAAAAGGCTGAAAAGGGTTACATTGAAAAAGGTTTCAGCTACAATTACAGAGAAATCCAAAGGGAAACCTAGAGAAAATATTATAAATTTGTATGAGATCTGTTCAAAAACAAGATGAATTTTAGTTTTTCCTACAAAGTGTTTATTTGTTCATCAGCTTCTATTTTTGTTCCCTTCACTCATAATACACTTTCCCCAGCATTTTTTTCTCCTAGTCCTCGAGGCAATTTTGATATGCCTTTTTAGATCGGTCCTTGAACTCTCTCAGGGCTTCGGATTTTAGTTCCTCAATCGTCGCAAAACTTTTGGAATCTTGGGAACAAGAAAAAGTCATTTACCTGAAGTTTTTATTTTTCCAGCTTCTACAGCTATTTCGCAAGCGGAGCACTTCTGTTGTTGTTGTAGTATTGTCAACTCGAAAGGTTATTTCTGAAATTGCTTTATCTAATAATTATTCCAAAACTGTCTTCTTCTATCTTCGGCATTTGGTAGAACATTGATTGGGCTTATTGAAAAATGGGTATTTGAAACGTGGCAACAGCACTTTTATATTGTCTAAAATATTATACGCATCTGAGAAAAAATTTCAATTTATCATAAAAAGCTTCAAGAAACCAAAAAAAAAAAAAAATTGAATAGCCCTTAAAATTGTTGAATCCTTCACCTTCACAACTTTCAAATGCTTTAACATGTTGTCGACTTTAAATCACTTCCCCAACACTTAATAAAATTGATGAACTATGAAAGATTTTGCTGATTGTATTTTTCCTGAATTCTGTGTAAATATTGAAATAGACTTAATCTCATATTTCAAGCAAATCGATATTCTTCAGTCGCTGGCAAAGTCTTCTCTCCATAGTTGCTTTAACATTAAGGATTTGAAATTGAATTTGTTTTCATTGTGTCTTAAACGAACGTTGGAAGGGTATTTGCTGCTTTAAGTTGCTTTTGCTGTTTGCTTAAGCAAGCGATTGTAGCACATGAAGTTGTTTTTCCAGTCTCGTTTGTTTCTGCTTCAATTACACGTGTACATACATGTTTTCTTTGCTCGAGCTGTATTACTTGAGTTGTATTACTTGTATGCGCTGCAACATTTAGCCACACAGTTTTTAAATATTTTCTTTTCTAAATGTAACTACATGTTACGAGTGTATTTAAGAGATTGTTTTCTTTTTTGTGACGAACTGTAAGATGGAGTCGAAAGACGAGCTTAGCCACATACATACATACATATTTGTTTTTAGAATCAAAAAATATATTATGGGAAGTTATAGCAAGAGCGGGAAATCATATACAGCACATGTACATATTATATGCCCTGACATTTGTTTAAACAGATCCTATGCCTTGGCCTAAGTTGAACTATCCTTACGGTGCAGACGTTTCCGTGATCTCCCACAAAGTATGAGGTAACCCTTTAGATTGCAACTTTGTTTCGACTTTATTGTAGTGGATAGCAAACTGCGCATTCTGTAACAGATTGTGAAAGTGATTTACACCAGTACCTGCGATTATGGCCTAATCTGAAGATGGCTCACCTCTGCCATTTTGTGGTTTTCCAGCCACACAAAGTGACAACTGCTCCAGCGCTAAAGATCCCCAAAAATTGAACCCTATTATCAATATCCAGGAACACGTTTGTCGCCGTTCTGCGCATTTCACTATTGATGCAGGTTTCAGCAGATCCAGCACAGCCCTAAACATGCAGGAACTTCCTAGAGTAGTGATCACCACGTCAATTGAGTAGCCTCTTTTCTTCTATACTCCGGAAAGCAGGCTGGGGTACCCCGTTGAAAATACACAAAGACAAAAATCGCTTCCTAGGGGTTGTGGCCACTCTAACAGATAAATATTAGAGGAGATTCGAAAGACTTGAAGGTCTTTCTAGTGTATAAAAACACTAATCGAGAGTACGAAAAAGTATTGGCAATCAGTAAACGGTTCCGTTTGATGCGATTTTGTAGTGAAAACGTATCTTTCTATAAAACGTTAATTACGAAGAAGTTGTTACTAAAAGTGTAAGTGTAAGTGTAAATCTGTTGGCACAGGAAAAACCATCGCTTGCAACTCTTTGTGAAAGAAATTTTTCAAACCTTAAGTTTATTTTGCAATAAAATAATAATAAACATTTTTTTTGCAAGAAACCAAAGAAAAATGAAAAAAATAATTATGAAAAATCAAGATCTTAGGATCGTTCTATAAGAATATTTTACGAATAGCGATTAAAATATTGTTATACTGTGTTAATGCGGCCTGGCTGATATAAGAAAACATCATGGCCTCCAATAGAAATGTAGGAGTTTTACTTGAGGGGTGAGTGAAGAATTTTGTGTCGATATTTTATGTCAGAAATTGAATTTTCAACTGAAAACAGAGAAGATGTGTTGGCAGCAAAACAATGTCTTGCTAGTAGTGCACGGTACTGACATAAATTGCATGACATTCATTTTTAAAAAGAAGAAGAAAGGTTGAAGGTTCACTTACTTCATTCTTTCGTTTTTAATTTCAATAGTTTTCCAGTTTTCCATAAAAACGTTCTGGCTTTGAAAGGGCAAAAGAACAAATAGAAAATGGCTACCAAAATAAATTTTGTACACTCTGCACTACCGTCCTCCCAGATATTCTGCAGTTTGTCTATTCCAAACTGCAATTGATTACTCAAAAGAATTTTGTTTGTGAAGCAATTTTCCCATTTCAAACTAGAAATTATAAATAATTTTGCAAATCTTTCGAACAGATCTTTTCACAAGGTGTAAGAAATATAATCTCAAATTTGCATCAAGTCGCATTAGAAAATAAATGCTCTAAACCTCATAAATAACCACAATAAATCACTTTTGTGGGCGCTTAAATCGTGTTAAGTAAATCTCATATCTTAGGAATTTTTACAAGTAAATTTTTTTCTTTAAAGAAAAAACAAAACATTCGACAGTAAAAAGTAAAAAGTTTTCAAAAGCCAAAACACTGCAAGGTTTCATACGAAGATTCATAAACTATTTTTACGTGTACGATGGCATAAAATATTCGCCCATCCATGAGTATTTAGGCTACAGCAACGAATACTTTCAGGTTCATACACAATGTGAAAAGTTTCCTAACTTTTTCCCATAGACTCATAAAACTCAATACATGCACTTGCATTAAGCCTAAAAGCATACAGTACATTCTACTTGTACTCGTACTATTATTATTATTTAAGTATGTGTTTGCATAATATATTTAAAAATCCAGCTGCAAATATTTAATGTGTAACAAGAATGGCAAAAATATATGTATTTTCCAAACGACACATGTGAACTTAAAACGAATGTGTTGCAAGTGTAGCCTGTTCTGTGGTCAAACATTCAATAATATAGAGTGATTTGTTATAGAGTTTGGTTTCCAATTGCCTGTGTTATAACTTTTATAATAAAATGGTATTTGTTGGGAAAAAGCTTCATTTTAAAAACGTAAGTTTTTTAGATTAAAAATATCATGAATACGACCAAATGGCGAAATGCACTTTTCGTATCCTTTTAAATTTGATTTTTCTTGGTTTCAAACACATTAAACACACTTTTGCAGGAAGACTTCTGCTTCGAAAAATATTAAGTTTTGCAAAAAGCGTAGAGGTTTCTTCAACGTCGTAGAGCAGTTGGTGAATAGTCCGATGTTCAACTCTAACCGTTCATTGAATGAGTGCTACAGCGCGGCGGCTGCTACTTTATTCCATCATATTTCGTCTCGTCTCCCGGCGCCTATTTAAGATATTTCATAAATTAACTTTATGGAATGCTAAATAGTAAATAAATAAATAAAATAAATTTAGAGATGTTCTTTTCGAAACTCAAGCATTCCCTACTTTTTAATTAACGGTCATTCACTCATTTAGTCGCATGGCCAGTGACTTTAGCTCAATACAGAGAAAATTCATTCTTACGTCGCAAAATATTTTGCGTTGCTACTGAATGTAAGAAATTACGAACTAAAACTTCTCTCTCTCTCCCTCAGTACCCTTCCTTTAAAGTTTAAACCTAAAATTGCTCGAACAAGACTTTGATAGAGGAGTAGGAATCCAGTTAATACCGCATTTTATGGCTTTAGTACAAATTTCATATAGTAAATCCCTTGAAAAACACCCTGTATGTGATATTTTTTATAAATATACATTATTATCTTAAATTTAAAAGCAACCTTAAAAAAAGAGAACACAAATATATGCATTTTTGTACAGTGTAAACGAAAAGTATTTAACAATTTTTAAAAAGTAACGAATATGCTTTTAATGTATGATTTTTGTTTTTGTTGTTGTTTTTGGGAGACACCTTGAGGTCCGTTTCAACTGGGGCACAGATAAATTTACAGGAAATTCTCAATTGGTTGTTGTGAACGCTTTAATAATGAACTTATTGAAATATTTAGAATAGTTTTTGGGAGAGTCTAGAAACTTTGGGCCAAATTAAAAGATTGACAGTTCAATCCTATATCACGTTTTCTGCCTTTCAATAATTTGCTTTTATATCCTAGAACTGCAGTATGCAATTTACTAATCTAATAATAATAAAATAATATAATAATAAGGGTTTTTATTTTTTTTTTATAAAAATTTTTTACCGTTTATGTTTTTTAATATTCTTTTTATATTTTTCAGTCCGGCTTTAGGTCAAATAGTTAAGAAAATGTAATGACTTTTTGCTTACATTTTGCTTATCTACCACCAACATTCCACATCAAGGATAATAATTTTATGTTAAATTCAATCTCTAACGGGTCTTCTGGAAACACATTTTTCAACAATTTTCTTTACATTCGCGTTCGCTAAGATGTCCTTCGAAATGGTAAAAAAAACTCAAACCTTTTGAGAATTCCGATTTCAGGCCTCTTTTGCGCCACCATAACCAGAAATTTTGCTCTATCTAATTAGTTATGGCGCATGTTTTAGTCCCACCTCATGAATGAACAGTTCCCAACTTTTTCTTTTGACTGTAGAAAATTTATGATCAGTTAAGCTCTTGTTGGTTTTTAGTTAATAACTACTACAGGTTGGTTAAAATTTTTTGTTTACTCTTAGCAAATAAGTGAGCAGCTAAAACTATAACTCCGACCCAAATGACCAGGTTATTGGCACCCATTACATCCAGAAAAAGCTGGCCAAACACAAGTACATGAAGGTGAAATAAAACTAGTGGTTTCTTTTTTTTCGTAATCGTATGAGTATTTTGTATTGAAGTGCATTTTCTGTTGGTGTGTGTGTGTGTGTTTGTATATTAACAGACAAGTCTAGTAGGGAAAATATTACTTGTGCAAAGTGTGACCACTAAAACATGAAACCATTATCGAACATCTGCTGTATTTCCATTAGAAGGGTCATTTAAAATGAAGCATTTTACTCCAAGAAATGGCCAGAGGTTTTTAAACGAAGTTTGAAGTTATTTTAAAGTGATCCTCTTCCTTTTAGTGCATTTCCTACAGCTCGCATTAGGCATTAAATGTTTAAAATTAACGGCTTGTTCGCCATACTGTGTCCCACTAAAACAAAAAAAATATTTTTCTGTTCTATTTCGATCTCCTTGCAAAAATTTTGTTTTCCTTCAACAAGTTTACAGACCTCTGGTAAGAAAACACATACGATTAGTAAGAATTTTATTCTTCATTAATAGAAAAAAAATGTATAGGCCTCGTTAGAGAGACCAAAAATGTCTTATTTTTAAGTCAATGAAAACTGGAAATTTTAGTAAGTTTTCGTTTACAATTTCGAACTATATTTTTACGATTTTATTTATTTAGTTTTTATTTCTAATGTAACAACTTAAAAAGAGTAGTTTTAAAGCTGATGGCCAATAGTAGCCCGTAATCGTCAAATTTTTGGGGGTAAAGTCGTCAAAATCGTGAAAAACCTCAACATAAAAAATATTTTTTTTAAAAAAAAAACATTTCGTATTTAAAGTATAAAATAAAAGTTAAAAATGCACATTTCTTATTAAAAAACAAACGATTTTTAAAGCTAAAGAGCTCAGTTGAGATAAGGGCAGATTATAAACTTTTGGACTGCTTTTGAAGCACCCCTTCGTCCTTTGGATTGTAGTTGCATTCCTAGATCTAACATTCCAGACGACAGATTTAGCTCTACCTCTAATCTCATCAGATTATTATTTTATTTAACTAATTAAAATATAGGCATAAAATACCAACATTTTCAAAACAAATTTATACCCCTTCTATAATTGAGACATTTAAGGGTTTTACTCTTACTCCTTCAATTACTTCAAAAATATCGCAAACTTGCATTTTTAAAAATCGTCAATACTCGTAGTAGGACATAAGTCGTCAAACATATTGGTGTCTGCATTTAAAAGCGTCAAATATGACAGTAAAGCGTCAAATCCGACAAAAGTAAAAGAAGTCAAAATGGTTGCAAAACAGGAGCTGAGAATTTGCCTTTGTGGAAGTAAAAACCAAAGACATGACAGGTAAACACGTCACAACAACAACAAATTCCACGATAACCCGTGAAGAGGTATTTTGTTTTTGTTAAATAAATGTATGTGATATGACGAGAACAGAAACAAAAACTTTTCCTTACAAGCTTTGACATGCCACTGTAACTGCAGACATAAGAAACATAATCAGCTGAGCTGTTAATTCTACCTGCTGCCAATTTATTAATTGTCATGGGTTGACATTTGATTTGATTTGATTGTGAGACTTACAGAATTGTCATACTTTGACGATTTTCATCTGAAAATCATGTTCAAATACTTTCTTCGGTAGCGTACAGGCATAATTTGAATAATCTGACATTAAAGTGATCACAACATACGTTTCATTGTGTTTTCCCACAGCGTGACGGCTGTTGCTGCCGCAGCCTAAGTTCATTGTTGCCCCCCCCCCCCCTCTGCCCATCGGGGCCTCTTCTAACTTCGGCTTGATTTCATTTTGAATGTTTTCCCTATTCCATCTCGTTGCCCTCGCAAAATCATTTGGGCGCGCGTTATGAAAACTATGTAGTACGTGTACGATGACTGTGTTTATCGCCTGAAATCGCGCGAAATAAAAATTTACGATTCAGTACACACTGTTATGATTAATGGATTGGAAAATATTCTACAGTATTAGTTTGTAAGTATGCAAATACAATGTTGTTGTAGTGGTGGTGGTGGTATGAGCACTTGAGCCATTGTTAGCAAACACATACATACTTACGTAGCACTCTGATTTATACGAGCTACACTTGCAGACAATTTTAGTTTTGTACTAAACTAAGACATTGTTTTTGTTGTTGTGGCTTATTGTTTTCTTTGTTGGCTGTTGGATTCAGCATTTGAATGAAAGTCGTCGATGCTTGTTATGCTTTAGCACTCGATACGTTGGATTTTTATTAACACCATGAACTAATTAGACGTAATAAGCAATACATATATAGTATATTTTTTCTTTTGCATGAAGGCATTAACTTTTAAGGTTAATGAAAATATTGCTGGAAAAGGTAAAAACAATGTGGGTTAGTGCCTTGCAAAAACTTTTTAATTCATCTGAACAATTGTTTGATGCATTTTTATACGACAGCATCTGCGAATAAATATAAAAAACTGAATACTAAAGAAAACAGTTTTAGGTCCAGCCAGTATATCAGGGAGTACTTCAACTTCTCTATATGATTATCAATTTCTTAATGGTGAACCAAAATGATTAAAATATTATTTCAAATATTTCAAAAAAAAAAATATAATATATTTCAAAAAAATATTTCAAAAAAAAAAAAAACTTTTCGCTGCAATAAATAAAATGTTGCTCCATAGTACTCCGTTGCATGGGCCAACAACAAATAGACATACATTTCAAACATTCAGGTAATACTCGTAGATGCTGGCTGAACAAGCAGATTTCAAACATTAAAAATTTGGACGTTATATTGCATTTTGAATTCGCATTAAATCATGTTTAATTTGAACGGCGTCCTGTTGTTCTCAGTGATATGTGTTGCATTCACTAGGGGGGCAGGTTGCGTTTGAGGTATTTATTTGGCTTAAACGTATTGGCTGTGACTTAAATATTGATCTCATTTGGGGAAGTTAAATGGCAATGGCAACGTTGTGTTACATCGTCGTACGTCTGGGATAGTAACTAATGGGATGGTAATATGCTACCAAATGTATAAGTTTTAGTTTTAGAGCTGTTCACAAAACGCTTTTATGTGAGCGATAAGATAAACCAGGTAACCCAAAATGTTGCAATGAACAGTGACAAGTCACTTATCATGCCACATGTATTAGTCTATTAGACTATAAGTCTGAAGTGTTCATTCTGAAATCTTCTTCTTCCTTTGGCGCTACAGTCCGTGGTGAACCTGGGCCTCAACCAACAAAGTTTTCCAGCTGGCACGGTCTTTAGCCAGCGTTCTCCAATTGTGCACACCAAGTTGGTTGAGGTCCCTCTCCACTTGTGTGCGCCATCGGTTCCGTGGGCGTCCTCTACTGCGTTGTCCCACAGGTTCGGAATCGAAGATTCTATGGGTCGGAGCAGTATTCTCCATGCGCTCTACATGGCCCAACCATCTTAGCCGTTGGATCCGTAGGCGCCTGGTTAGGCTCATGTCACTGTACAACCCGTACAGTTCATGATTGAATCTTCTTCTCCAGAAACCATCAAAGCAAACAGGGCCGAAGATTGAACGCAGAACTTTTCTCTCGAAAATACCAAGGAGTTCCCCATCCGCGTTCGACACCGTCCATGCTTCTGCGCCATAGAGAAGTACAGGGATTATCAAAGTGGTATATAGTGTCAGCTTGGTTTTTCGAGAAAGGGCTTTACTACTCAATTGCCTCTTGAGCCCAAAGAAACAGCGATTGGCAAAAGTTATTCTGCTCTAGACCCATTTTGGCCGCCTCCGTTGAAATATTTCATTCTGAAATATTGTTATTAAAATTTGCCACAAGTTTTCTGACAGAACCAAATATCATTGGTTTTGGGTTAAACACCACAGCTACTCCCTTTAAGGTTCATGTGCATGCATTGTTTTCCTCGCCTACTATATAGTGGCTTATTAGCGCTTAAAGTTGTCTAATAGCAACACATAGACGTTTCGATATAAAAGCGATTATATATTTTCTACAAAGAATGGAAATAATTAAGTTGCCAGCTTTGATTTTTCGTATCAGTTTTCAATTAAGATTATGATAAGATATAAGAACATAGTTGGGGTGTAAAAAATATATATACATTGGGCTCCAAACTTGGTCTGTCACATGCCACTTTGACCATAAAAATAATTTTTATTTCTAGTTTTATAACTTCTCAACTGGCTTTTTTGCGGCTATAATATTTGCAAACATGTGTAGTACGTATCGCTGATTCGGTGATTTGCTTTATGAATACAGAATTTCATCCATTTGCTTTGTAAACTAGTCGCTGGATAAAAAATCATGTCACCTTTTTTGTGCTAACAAGAGGGAGGAATAGAAAAATTTAGGATTTATTCTTCGCCAAACACGTTTTTTTCCCCAGCTTTTCCAGCTTTTCATTAAGGCAACGAATTTTGTTTCGTATTAATTTTTGTATCTCTACACACGTTCTGTTTGCTAATATATTTAGTTAGTGAGCACAGAAGTTGTGTCTCTTCAATATTTCGGCCTTAAACACTTGTAGAAAATTTTTAGTAACTGAAAAGAATGAAAGTTTTTTTGTTTGTAGTATTGAAATTTCCCGAAAAATTTTGTGCGCAAAAGGAAGTGCCAGGACATGAAAAGAGGGTGTGGCAAGTGTTTGTTTTTATATGAAGTACCGTGATATCTTGAAAGTGCCAGCTAAACTTTTTGTTAAAGAAGTTTGATAAGAAGGGTGTCAGGTTTCGAAAAAATAAGTCACTGCTCTAAAGCAAACGATTGAATGAATCTCGCGATTTGCATGCAGCATAATTATTACCTCACATTTTGTTGGGTGTTTTTTTCTGAGTGTACAATTAGAAGCTTGAAACAAATCAAATTTTTATGCTTTTAAATACGACCACTTACACATACATCTTAGTGAATATATATGTATGTTTATCCGTAAAACACATTAAGTTTAAATGTTTGTGCCTTGGATTTCATATGTTTGTTAAATTGCAATTGAGGCAATATTTTGCATGTATAACATTCATTCATTTTACCACATCAGCAGCAACAACTCATAAAGCAAATACTCGCAATATACTAAACAGAATCGCATATAATATATGCACATACATGCGTACATATGTATGCAAATCAAATCATTCGTATACAAATGAATGGGGAAACAGAGGTCCACACACACACACACACACACGTGTGCATAAATACAGAAGTTTGTATTAATGATAGTCTATGTATTTATGTATGGCGTGTGTGTGTGTGTGTGTGTGTTTGTGTGTGTTGTTATGTGGAAATGTTGATAAAGTAAAAGCTGCTTAACTTAAGCACTAAACACTTAAAGCCACCAACACACCCACACCCACACACACACACCCACACACACACCCACACACGTACGTTGCATGCCCATATAACCATATAAACAAATGTATGTAAATATGTATAGCAAGTGTACCCTGGTTCAATGAGTTGTTGTTTTTATTGCATACATCTAGGAGCAAACTCTGATGATCCATTGTTGTTCGTGTTGGTTTTTGTTTTCATTGTTGTTTAATAACAAGCAAACAAACAAACAAACAAACGAACGAACGAACGAACAAAAAACCTGGTGTAGAAATAAAATTTTATCGATGCGATTTTTAAGTGTTTATATAAAACAACTTAAATGGTGTGAAAAGCATTTATTATACACATAAACATACACCCACACACATACCCAGACTCATATTTACATTTACATAAGACACAATAAAACATAGAAAACAGATTGAAAAATGCATTTCTCATTTATTATTATTATTATTTTCTTTACATTCTACACACACACACATTTAGCTGTTGTATTCTGTTCGCTTGCATTTGCGTAAAATAATATTCATGTCGGCTTATTGGAGCGTGTAATTGTTATAATTTGTGTTTAAAATTAATGGAATATTTGCTAATTGGCAATTTTGATTTTGTTAATATCACTGAGTATTACTTGTGCACAGAAAACCCTGCTCGACATAGAGAACGTGCAGCAGTAATTAAGCGGAAAGTAGCATAAAGTAAAAAGAGGTCACATGAATTCACAGCTCTCTTTTCATACAAAACAGCAGAAAATTATTGGAATTAATGCGCTCTGTTTTTGTATACTTTGGATTGGGTTGTTTTTTTAAAGAACATATTTAGTTTAGACTCAAGTTAGTGGATCAATTGTGGTTGCTGTTTATTTATTTTAATTAATGAGAAATGCCACATACTTATTTGTGTACAAGAACTAAAAGGAGATTATTGTTCGTTATTTTGAAAAGCAAGAAATTTTGAAGTTATTCCTTGTTTTGTCTTAAGAAAGATTTTCATTTGATTTTCAGGCGGATTATATTTGTGCTGAGATGTAACATAGATCCTTAAAAATAATTCAATGGTCCCCAGAAACAAGTTTATTCTTGGCCATAGTCTGATAAAACGTGATTCGGCAATCAACTAGTCAATTGTATCCGTCCAGTATATTCGCCCTAAAATCATCTTTTTTTTCCATTATGTAACCGTTGAGCAATAACTAGAACTCGCGGAACACCACATAACGCGCAGTCTTTTGCAAAATCTGAAGTGGTCATTCTTGTGCCTACAGAAAAGCCGAATTTTATGCACTACATCAGATCTAAAGTTTGACAGCCCAAATAGTAAATTACAGCATACGGAACGATACTAATGTCTTTCCATATTGCAAAGAGTTACTAATCTACGCTGCCAAATAAACGGACTTTGCTTGAAGATTGGATTCGAAGGGCCTATTAATAAGTCTCTATATAGATTGGGCATATCCATCACTGACATCATCAGAGTCTTTAGCGAAGAAGAAGTGCCTATGAAACATTTGATTACCAACCCAGGGGAGGGACACATCACATACAGGCTACTATACCTGCTATTTGCAATTGATGCTGCAAGAGAAAAGTTGAAACATAATAAAACATCAATGATTACAGTACAAATGGTCGCCTTCGGCCAGAAAATTGATTACTTATCATACAAAACTTTCAATACGTTTCGCTCATTCCTGTTCTATAAACAGCAGATGATATATTATTCTAAGAATTCTTTTGCTAGATCGTTCTTACAAATAAAATACTCAAGGACTATTTGTGAGTTTATTTGTGCTTTTATTAGTATTTCTTTTAGCTGATCGATGACAGCCAGTTGGCATTTTGAAACGCAATCAAATCATTTGGGTATCAACTTGATGGGAAAAATAGCCGGATATGAGCTCATTTCATTCGGTCAAAAATTATACTATCCCTGTAGGAAAATGGTAACCCACAAATGAAATATATAAAAAAAAACAATTTCTTTTGCTAATTTGTGATTAATTCTAGGCAGTTCTTTTGCAGTTTTTAAACATTGAGAAACCCTTTGTGTAATTTTTGCATCGTGTGCATCAGTAAAGAATTTTTCCAAATAAGTCTAATTTTAGTTTAAGAATTTTAAAAAGATTTTTTGATCATTTGAATGCATCAACGAATATCTTTTTTTCAATAGTTCAAATAAGGAATCAATATGCGATCATATAGACGAATCATTTGAGAGTCCTTTTTCATTTGCTTAAGTGGCAAATCAAGAAATCATTAGTGGATCCAATCGCTCAAGATTGAGAAATCAAAAAATTATTATATGACCGTATGAATGACTCCCAGCGGTATCCTTTTTTAGTCCCTTAAGTGATAAATCAGTTTTAAGTCATCAGTGGTGATTATAAAAGATTTTCGCAAATGATTTTTACCGAAAATTGAATGAAAAGTTCTATCATTCGTATTTTCTTATCCTCCCATTATTGTTAGTATGTATGTCTTACACAGTAACAACAACAAAAAAAAATTCAATTTCAATTTAGACAATATTTTAAAAGTTTTATTTTTCAAAGCATAAAAAAAACTTGTAAAATCTATTTTTTTTTTTTTTTTGGTTTGGCAATGAATTATTTTGAGAGTTTTAAAAATACTTGCGCGTGCACCGAATAATTAATCATTTTGTTGGCTAAAAAGTTCAAAAATGTATAAACTTTTATTTCTTTCTTTCTATTTTTAAGCAGCTGAAGCAAAATAGTGGCCATTTTTTAGCATATTTTAAAAAGTTATTACTGATTGGAAAATTCTTTTAAATTAAGAAGAATACTATTGTAGTTTTATGCGTCCTTCGTTAATCCGAATCTTAGGACATTTGATGAAATCTGGACAAGAGCATAAAATATTATTATTATGTAAGACACCTTTTGTTTTACTTTAAATTTGTTAATGATGAAATCTCATGTTCTGCATAATTTGCTGGCCTGAATTGTATGAAATAATTAATATTTATGCCTTTTACGGTTCTCGAAATTTTCTAGTATTTTGTAAAAGATTAAAGAAAGAGCACACGAAGTTCCTTAAATCTATTACCAACTCTCGAATATTTAATTAGGGACTTAAAAGTTATAAAAAAAGTTAAATCATTTGCTAAATTTAATTAATATCTCTTTGGTCGACAGCATATTTGTGGCATATAAATTAGTTTTGCTCTCATTTGTTAACGTTCCAGTTGCAATTGTTTATAGATATCAAAGTCAAATAGTCGGATTCTTATTTTCTTTTCTTTATGGTAATTGTGGAAAATGCAGTTTAAAAATACGATTTGAATAATCCAGAAATCTGTTCGTTTGATTAGAAATAAAGAAAATTTCTACGATTATTCGAAAAATTTTAATCGATTATTCGAATAATTTTTTTGTCCACTGTTTGAATAATATCAATTTTCAATTGTTCTTAACATTTTTATTAACATTTTTCGAATAATTTTTATTCGTTTATACGAATATGAGATTTTGAGCCATTAAAGACAAAATAAATAAAACATTCACATCTCAATATCTGCCGCGAAGTTGTTAAGCATTATGAATTTTTAAACTTTTATCAACGCAGAGATTCAATAAAATTTCCCTTTTACCTGTCACAGCGAAAACAATATTTTTGTTTTCAATTTAGCTTCTTGTGGATTATTTTCTCGATATCTGCTTATGCTTCTATACACTATATAGTTCTATTTATTGTTTGCCATTGTTTTTTTGTTGCTTCTCTTTTATCCGAAGCTCCAGTGTGACTTAGCAAATCTCTATGGCACTTGAGCACAAATAGTTTGAAGGAAATATCAAAAAATGAAAGTAAAAAGAAAAAGCATTCAAAAATTGATTTCTTTTGCTCAATAATTCGTTATTATTTTATCCCAACTAAGCCAAAGAAGAAAAGTATTAAAAAAAAATGTATTGCTGAAAACATTTTTAAGTGACAGTTAAGTTGTTAATTTTTCTTTTACATTTTTTATTTCGCTGATCTGAAGTGATAATATCAAAACTCCGATGCTGACGCTGATGGCATTGCTGGTCACTTTGGTAGAAAATTAAGTTGGAATAATGTGATGCCACTAAAAATTCAACGTACCGTAGAAATTTGCATAGAAAACAGATACAAGTGGAAGAAGCAGAGAAAATAGCTCTGTTTTAAGCAAAACACGTTTTCTCACAAAAGTAGATATAAAAATCAGAAGGAAAGCCAGAGGTGCTTCTTTCAACTTTTCGTTTTAAGTTCGGGTGCAAGACACTTAAAAAAAGAGTGTAAAACCCATCATGGGCATATGGTGTTCGTTACCCGTCTAAATAAAATAAATAAAATAAATAATCTTAGGAACTTGAACATATTGAAGTATAAGAGAATAAAAATTTCCAATACTAGTGCTTGGATTTTACCACTCAGGCTACCTTGAGCAGTTTCAACTTTCAAACGCAACAGCGACAATAATATTATATTTCCTATATGCTGGATCAACCACAATATTATTGAATTGTTATGCGGCAACCATATAGTACAACAATAGTATGATGCCTTAAAATGAACAAAAGAAAAAGAGATTGTGGAGTATGGATTTAATATGGTTGGGCTTGATCAAGGACATAAAATATATAATAAAGTGTTGGTGTCATCTCAACCATATATTTTTGTTATGAGCATGTTTGTTGTTACATGATCTCAACCTTTAAATATTTTGAGGCCAATTAGCAGACACTTGCTGATTAAAGAATTATCATAAATAATAAATCATTTTGCTTTTATCTTATTGACCTGGTCATTAGGCAAAAGTTTACTGGCACAAAACTCTATGAGAAGTGCTGCATATCTCTTGTGGTTCTATTCCATTGCCAAACACTGGCTATCATTTATTAATATTTTTCAAGTGCAAACGTTTTTCATGAGCTTTTACTTGTTATTGCAAAACTCTTGCTAAAAGAGATTTTTCTATAGTTTCTGTTGTTGTTGTTGTTAATTTTACGTGCCATTACTATGAAACTACAAGACTGGGTTACCTTAAAGTGGAACTAAATTCCACTTAAGATGATTTTTTTTTCTCATAAATACTGTTTGCCATATTCTTTTTTGTGTTACTTAACTTTTTTTTAAGCTGCAAATACTTGATTCTTTCCAGATTTTTTTTTTTTTGCTTTTGCTTATTTGATAAAAGTTTTCTTTTCAGTTGATTTTTCTTTTTAATTTTCCACTTTTACGCTTAACATTTTTTTCAGCGATTTTTTATTTTGAAGTGGTAGTTGGGTATTTGCTCTTAATGTGTGTGTGAGTGTGTTTAGCTAAGTCCTTATGCGTCTATTTAAATATTCCTTTGTGCTCTACATATGTATGTATGTATGTATGTACGTATGTAGTTGCATGCACATTCATTGTACGTTTAATAAATCCTGAGGGATCATTCAGCACGTAATCAATTATGTTACGTTTCACGTTGCATCGCTGGCAGTATTCGCGTCTATTGGGGAATGTCAGTGTCTTGAGAATGGTTCAGCTGTGGAGTTGTAGTTGTTTCTATTTCCTGGATACTTGAATGCTAATGTTGTCTGAAGAAGGGAGCGGGAGCTGTTCTTTGTTTCCTTCTGAAAGGAATTCAATAGCTATAAGCGTGTTGGAATTTCTGCTCAAATAGAACAAATTTTTTCAAATCAGATTTATTTTAATTGAAAGGAAACGATAAGCTATTATTTGTTTTTTTTCCCCCCTTCTGCAATCTGTGCAAAGATTTTAACATCATATTGTACATATTGGCAATTGCCAAGCAAATAAAAGCGGTATTAAGATTCTCCCCAAAAAACGTGTTTAAAATAAGATGAAGAAAAACATTTTAGTTGAAGAAAATCAATTTGTGCGGCATAGATTTGCGGAAAAAAGGGAAAGGCAAAATATTTAAGCACCTGCGATTGCAATGCTCGGTATTTGTACTCCAATTTCTGCTTAAGGTAAGAGAAGCTCAAGTAAGAATTATATTATGAGAAAATAAATTTTTTTAACTTATCGGTGACTTTAATCTCTGCTTTAGGGGCTAACAAAAATCGGCGCATTTTTCAAATGCCAATTGGTGGAGGTTATGGCAAAGATCGTTTACATTATCGTTGACTCAGAAAACATTTGACCGGTCAAAGCGGTCTGGGTATTCAAAAATATTGTGCCATCACATTATCGGTGTACGAATTTTTCAGAAAATCGGTGTACTGTTACGATAGTGGAATCTTATAAACCATTTGACTTCCAAATAATTATATATGAAGACTGGTTGGAAATTTGCTTATGATTACCAGATCATTTCTCGTTTGGTTCTTTGTGCAAATATTGCATTAAGCCTAAAAGTTATATATGATTAAGGTAAAAATTTCCTAAATACTGTTAACATATTAAAAACGATCTTGCACATATTAACTGAGTTCTAAACAAGTCTGAATCTAAAGTATTTAAAGTAGAAATTTAAAAATATAAAAAGCGCCCTTTCATAGTCGTTTCTAGTTTGGACTTAAATTAAAGCCACTCGAGGTCTACCAAGGAAAATATTTGCAAAAAAGTTTCAAATAATTCACTAGAGAGACAGCAGTTAGTTTCTAAGCTTTTAGCACAATTTCAATAGCTGGCTATTATTATGTTAAAATAAAAACTAACTACTCTCATATTAAAATGTATAATTTTAAGATGAAATCAGTTCAAAATAATATGAAATTCAACAAAGTGAAATAATTTGTTTTACATTATATCAGGTTAAATCAAATACTGTTAATATTAAATAAAACACTAAATAAAAGTTTTGATTAAAACACAGACTTATTTCTTTTTGAGAATTTTTAAGTTTTGAATTTTGTTTGAGTGAAAATTCTGAATTTCAAAAGTATCGTCTAAGTCGATTATCACAACCACAAGAGCCATCCAGTCTCAAGTTGTTTTTTCCCGCTCTTAAATGAAAAACTATTTAAATAATTTATCACCTTAAATTCCAAACAAATATCCGCCAACCGTTTTCTAAACTTAAGATTTACTTTAGAAAATTTCAATTGCCCAAATCCCTCAAGGCTGCTCATAAGGCTTTTTGACTTTCAATTGTTGTCAAATTATTTTAAGCAGGGGCAGACTTACAGCTGCACTTTTGGGTATACATACATACATATGTACATACATATATAAAAATAAACATACATACATACATGTCTTTAAACAGGAGAAGCAGAAATCGTTTTCAAACTGGCATCAGCAACAGCAGGAGAACAGCGCAGAGACCGAGAACAATTGTTTGCCGAAAGTCTTGATAAGAAGTTAAAACATATTTGACTTATTGCACAAGACTTACTTTAGTTGCTTAATATACCAGTAATATAATAAAATTTTTTTTTTTTCAAATGAAACGATTACAGAAGTAGATTTACAATTAATAATTACTGCAAATTGTTTTAATATTCAAAAAAAAAGTTTCCTATTTTGGGTGAAAACACATTTGACATGCTTGTGTAGGAAACTTTTCTGTTAAGCTCGTGTTTACACAAAAGTTTGTAAAGCTTCCAATAGGACACTGTGAAATATAAAGTGCGCGCAAATGCATGGCTTCGGATAATGAAACACGCCTTATGAAGGGCGTACTGGAGAATTCGTGGTCCGAGAATTCAATTTCAAATATTTTCTTGATTGAAGACAAAAGTTACAGACCTACTCCGAGTGTTTCACCACGACTTGTTCCGCTCAGGCGTAAAATCTACCAAAAATTGTGAATATCACTCAACGGCATTTTAGCCGCTTGATCTGGAAAGCAGCCGAATTCTCATTTATTTCATAACTTGTATTATGGAAATCACAATGTGGCCATCGGCAGCTTCTACTGGCGCTGCTCTGCAATTTTATAAAATAACAATTCATGCAATTTTTGGTTTTTTCTTTCCTGTTACACTTGATCTTTTCCATGTAATTTATCCCAACAATACTGCAATACACATAATCTTGTGCTCGAGGAAAAGTTTACTCTAAATTGTGCAACTGTTTCGTTATCAGCACCCCGTGCTGTCAACAATTTGAATCGAGTATTTCATAGAAAACAACTCAGTTGTTTGCAATTTTAGTTTCTTAGTTGCTGCTGCTTTGCACAATTTCCGAAATTTTCCAGCATAAAGTTTTGATTATACCTCTAGTGAGCCAAAATAAAGTTTTCTTAAACCAGGCGCATATAAATTTATATCAAATTTAAAGTAACTTTTCAAAAGTATGTAAATAAAGGTGTTTATTCAGGAGTATTTGTTGTTGTGGCTGTTTTCATCTTTTCTGTTCTATAAATTGTTGCAAACATACATTCATTCATGCATTCATAAACATTTACTTGGCCACCACCCACCCACACACACACACACACACACCTAAACAAAACTTCAGTAAACTTTTGACAGTATTTCCGTCACTCTGTGTAATTTATTGTTTTCCTCACTAGAGAATAAACTAAACAAAATATACTTTTTTTCAAGGCAAATTAAAATCATATACATATACATATATGTATATGTATGTATGTATGTATGTATAAACATAAGATACATGATCTATATGTGTACATTTACATGTGTGTGTGTGTGTGTGTGGGTGGGTGTATAAAAATAAGTGTTTAAAAATGCAAAATTGAAATTTACTTTTTTTTTTTTTGTTTTGACTTCTTAAGTAAATTCCGTGAAATTAAATTTTGTTTTAAGGGAATTTTTCTTTGCCGCTAAATCTTTTCGTCTTGAAAGTTTTATTTTTTTTGCCATTATTTTTTTACTTTTCCTACTTTTAATTTAATTTAATTTAATTGTAATAGAAATTAATAATTAAATCTACAAAATTTGCTCTTGAATGTCATGAATTTGTAAAAGCAATAAGTTAAATATCTAAAATGAAATTCAAAAGGCACAAATCGTGTATAGTCTTATTTGTTAAATGTATGTACTAACTCGAATACTATATGTGCCGCTGCATAAGAAAACCCACCTAGTGTGTCAAATCTCACAAATTCACTTATTTTTGGATTTTTATATAATATAAAACCAAAAATTTGCATATGAAACCGTTCACAAGCCTCCAAAAATCGGCAAGTAATGTAAAATTGCAATTATATAAAACCGTAAAAACCTACTTAGTGTGTTTCTAAAATGAAATGAGAAGGTTTTAATCAAAAATTTATTTTGACACACTAGGTGGGTTTTCTTTTGCAGGGACACATACATATCGCTTTATAAACAGTTCCAGTCCATTTCACATATTGTCAGTTTCTAGGCAGAAATTGCAAATATCGCAAAATAAGTAACCCAAGTTTTGTCCGTCTGGGCAACTTCATGCCTTAGCGGGCGTAGAACTAGTCAAAGAAAAGATAATAAGAATGACTGAAAATTTCACTATCAAATGCTTGAGCTCTAATTATGAACATATCACTGAGCTGGCACATCGTATTTAGGATTGTAAGTAGGTTAAGTTTTATTATTTTATAAAAAAAAAAATTGCCAATTAAGTTTCCGCTTAATTTTTATATAAAACAAAATTGTTTATATACACCTACATATAAACTTATACTGTTAAATATTATTAATTAAGCAGAAAAATATAAAAATCTTGAACGCTTTAAAATGCCTATTAATTGAGTGAATTGAAATTCAAATTCAATATACAGGGTGGGCCAACTTGGACTGACTGATTTGAAATGCTTATAATTTTTGTATTTTAAAATTTTTTTATTCAATTTTTTTTGCAAATTAAAGTATAAATTATAAATTTTTTTTAAGCAAAGTATGAAAAATTACATCTCTTAGATGGCGTCCATTCTCCTGTTGGCAGTTAATGGCTCTTAGAATACGTCGTAGCGATGATCTTGAAATGTTCAATTGAGTAGCTCGAGTCGACGAGTAGACACAGTTGGATCCGTGTGAACACTTTCTCGTACAGCTTCTATAGCTTGTTCAGTGCGAACAGGACGAACAATATTTCTTCGTAGTTCATTACCCACTGAACCCAAATTCTCGAAACGGGTCATTAAGCTTCTTATCATGTTGGCACTGGGAGCCTCTGCAGTATTAAAATGCTGAGGGTATTTTCTTTGCGTTGTAACAATTGATCGTCCGGAAACATAATAAAATTCAATAATTTTTACACGTTCTTCCATCTGCAAAAAAAATACAAAAAGTAAAAAATATAAAAATTGTAAGCATTTCAAATCAGTCAGTCCAAGTTGGCCCACCCTGTATATAAAAATTCTGTAAATAAGTTACTGGCATTGCTTTTTTTTTAGTGTATCGAAATTCGACTCAGGTTCGACTCAGCGCATCTTGTACATATGCTGGAAAAGGATGCATCCCCTCACCAACAGTCAGTTTTAACACAGTATGAACAAAAGTGTGGCAAAAGCTGTAGAAATTAGGCTGGTAATTATGTTAAAGGATCTTATCGTTTCTTGTTTTTTTTTAAGTGAAGGTGTGTTTAATGTGCGGGATCTTTCAAAACTAATTTCTTTACCCGGCCAGGCAGAATCCTGATCCTATTGATAAGTGATTAGTGCTGTTTTTGCTGGGATTGGCAACATCTTTTAAGATGTTGTAAGTCTGGCAACAGAAAATAATAAATGGCGAAATTCGGAAGGTAGTTGGATTAAGGGTTGATGCTGGGGAATTTCTAACAGCTCTTCAGGAATGGGCTGCTGGTACACAAGAAACCAAAATCTTTATGTGCAACAAATTTGTGAGCGCTGCAAGCTGCGCTATGGCAACGTTCAATTGCAGGTCGGACCAACACAAAAAAGGAAGGCCTCGATCGATGCCCGTCAAAATGTATCTAAATTTTGGTTCGTGTATTCGAAAAGTGCAAATTAAACTTTTCTCTTTCTTTGGAAAATTTCCATTCGAAAGAAGCAGTTCTTTTGCCACTGTTTGAAAATATTTAACTAATATAAATAAATATTTGTTTGCCATTAACACCCTTTCGTTTTGATTAAGTTTCCAATATGAAGAAAATTTACGCAGCTTTTTTTTCACCCTTTGAACGCAAAAACATTGGGTTTCTTTAGAATTACAGAAAAAAAATGAAGGGTTTTTGACAAACAATTTTATATTTTACCAGCTGTCATGCATACAAGACATACATACATATGTCTGTATATATAAGTCATATACTTTCCTTTTTTATGTTGTAACAAATTGGTTGAAAGAGTAAATCAAGATAGAAATGATACACCAACGCGCCTACATGTCTTGAATTAAAATTATAAATATTGTTTTGTTTCCTGGAAGATGTTTTATAAGGGAAAAGCTTGTGCTTGCCCTTAAGAATATTTTTCTTTAATGTATAACATTTGTTCTCTATAAAGAACGTAAGTGTGTACGTATGTATAAAAAAATTTATTTAAAATACTTTCGTCGTTTAAGGAATTATATGCAAATACTGAAAATATGTGACAAATCAATGGCAGGTCATGTACGGCATTTTTAATATGTTTTATGTTTATTTTCTTTATGTGATTTTGGATTAGACGGGCTTAACAAGATAACAAATAAAATCATAGAATAGGAAAATAATTCACAGAGTGAATAGTATTAAGTAGTACAAGGTCATGTTACAGGTATTATTAAAAAAAAAAAAATCTAAGATGATTTGACGCTTATGATTCCCAGTCAAAAAAGAAGTACAAGTTGTGAATATGTGAGTAAAATAATACTCACATATTTTCTAATTCAAGAGGTTTTTATGCCGAAAGCTGGTTGCTTCGATGGCGGCTGTATAATTTATTGTTCGGGACAATAAATTATATTTGTCACGGCCTAGTGACAAGTTACCAGATTTTATTTCAGGAAACCATTTTTGACAACGGGGCCACATTCGGATGAATCACTATGTTAGCACACGAAATTCCCAAATATGAGAACGTTCATTAGGCTGTCATGCATCCATAAAAGGTTACGGCGATTTTGTATGGATTTTGCGCGGCCGGCATTATTAGTTCTTATTTCTTTTAAAGCGCCATCAACGTCTATGACGAGAGCTATGGAATAGTTCTTAGATGGCATATTAATCTAGCAGGACGGAGCTGCGTGTGATACAGCAGAGGCAACGTTGCAATTTTCTGTATAAATATTCTGAGAAGATGTTTTATTACTCGGAAAGATAATGTGAGTTGGTCCCCAGGATGGTGCAATTTGACTTCACTACAGTTTTTCCGTTTCCTGAAGTCAATATAAAATAAAAAAAATCAGAAGCTCAAACTGGCCGATGGCCCAAAAGTCAACATAATGAAGGCAAGTCCAAGTCATTGAAAATTCGACCACTCGAAACTGTGACAACCTCAATCAAATACATCTCTGCTTTGTGTATCTTTAGAAGTAATTTCGTTCCTTTTGAAATGGTGAATTAATTCCCATTGATCGTTTCTACCTACGGCCTACACCTACAGCCTTAATGGCACTTAATTCCTTTCGATCATTTAAGATTTTGGCGAACACTGTAGAAATTGAAAATATATTATTATTTATTATTAAAACTGAAAAGTACAGATATACTGAAAAATGACGTAAAAAAAGTAAAAGAAGTTGATATCGATTGACATCTAAAAAATATTTGCTGAAAGTGAAATTTGGAGCTGAAAACTCTACGATGCTGTGAATTTTTTGATTTTATATCCGCATGTATTGTTTTTGTTTTAATGTAGCGACTTTTTTTTTTTAATAAGATGATGCATCACTGAATGTTGTCATAAAAAAAGTAAACAAGCGATAATAAAATTGTTTGTAGACAAAAACAATTTTTATGCAATTCTTATAGACATCTCTTTCTAGTATTGTCGGTTTCACTCTTTCAATCTCGGACTAAAATATGTGGAAGAAATAGTAAGTGTCATTATGGTGTTAGTAAATTTCCGAAATTAATCTTGTCACAAGTACTTCAGCTTTTCTGTTTAAAATTACAAATTCACAAATTGGGTGAAGGATCACTGTGGATCAATGTTACCAATTGAACTGAAATAGGCCGCTCAAAGCTTATGTTCTTCCACTAGCAATTAGTTGCTGGAAACCATTTTTTGTAGGCATAATTTCAGTCCAGCCGTTACTTTATTTTGTAGTAAAACGCAAAAAGAAAAAACAAATGCCACCACAAATATGCGTGCCAGTGTTCAAATTAGACTTTCTTTTACACCAACAATCTAAAATACAAGAAAAAAAATTCTTATCATCAATAAACGGAAAAGAAGTCAAATGTAATCTGCAAACAATAAATGTAACATATTGTTACGTTCAAAGCTCATTCATATCAAACATTATCAACGTTCTGAAACAAATCTCGTTCCCTGTACGAGTATGTTTTCCTTCCCAAACATGTTTCGCAACTAAAAGGTGTTTTGTTAATTTTCAAGTTTGAATTGTGATTTTTGTTTTATTTTTTACTTCATTACGTTTTATTTGATTGCAGGCCTACAAACAACGTGAGTGCCAGCCCAATAACCGGTTCGGGTGAAAAAAAAGCGTTGTTAATATTTACTTTTACACTCTGTTTATGCAAACATTGTTGTTGAAACCTTTCTGTTGCCCCCAAACAATGCAAACGAAAAATAACACCAACCCTCACTCAGCTGACGGAAAACAGAGGCATCACGTTTTGTTTTCGGGCCAACCAAAACAAAAGTAACAAAATGTATAAAATAAATATTTGTGGCATTGCAATTTAGCCCTAAGCCTTTTGCTACTTTTATTGTTGCTGATGATGTTGTTTTTCTTCTAAATTTTGTATTTTCCGTCATACACAGGAGTTTTTCGGCACAGTGCTGGACAACAGTAGGATTACGATTAGCTGGGTCATTACTCTAATATATTCCGGTTTTAAAGCATTAGATGTTTTTTTTTTTAGAGGTTCACCACTTTGAGTTGGCAACACTGCTTTATTTAACAGCCCACTTAACAGCTGATAGTTGTTTGGCTTGAATTTTCATTATGGACAGATTAAAACCAAGGCAAGGCTTGCAGATTTGTGAAAATTGTTAGCAAAATAGGGGTTCTGATTCTTGTTCTCCGAAGAAGGCCATTTTTGGTTGAATGACTGCGCAAATAAACAGAATTGCCGCATTCGGAGTAAGAAAACTGCACAAGATTTTGTTGAAACAGCATTTCATCTACAGACAATTACTCTTTGGTGCGCTGGACTGGCAGAGTAATTGATGCCCGATGTCTTATAAAATAATGATGGTGAAAATAAGGAAATGATTAGAAATTTGTTCTTATCCCAATTAGCTGGCATTAATCTAACTAATATGAGGTTCTAACAGGACGGAGCAGTTCGCGCTATAATTTATTTAATCACAGAAACTTTTATTAAAGCATTATTTCACATAATGGTCTTTATAACTGGCCCCATTATATTATTTTCTTCCAGATTCCTGGAAAGATCCTGGAAATCAACATTCGAAGAGTTATTTAAGGCTGCGAAATGGTGTTACATACTTTGTATGCGCCCCGCAATTCACCATTAATGCCATAAAATTTACCATCCATTAAAGCACCTTTTATTGATATAAAAATATATTACTTCGTTTTATTATAATTTATTTTGTCCAGCTCTATAAAAATTGACTCGGGGGTGTAAAATTGAAAAAAAAGTAAAAGAAAAAAAATAATTGTAAATTTTATGGTCAAAGTTAACTCAATGTGTTGTCTGTTTTGATTGTTATGGCCGACACTGTACAAGTGTTGTATGTGCATGGCAAAATAACTGCACATTAATATGTAAACACTTACTTAAAGTTGCAGAAGACAACAATAACAACAAAATCCTGCTACTGCACAGCCAGCCAGTTCTTTGACAAACTCCAAACAAACGGTTTTATACAGGATAATGTACAAAATGCGCAGGATTTCTGTTCTAACACCAATTAATATATGTTAGTATTAAGCCGTCGTCTGCCTTTCATAATATAATCCGTTCGATTAAGACACTAATCTCATGTTTCCAACACACAAACAAGAATCGTCCACAAATTCTATGTGAAAATGGCTTAAGTTCTTTTGATAGTAATTTCTATGCGGAGTTTTCACTCAAATAGCCTGTTTTTGTCATGGAAACAGCTGATTAGAACCAAGTTTTTCCTTTGCTTGTATCCTTGTTTTGTCAGCAACTGTTTTATTCGATTATAAACCGAAATCGGGGTACTTTGGAGCGTGTTTTCATATAAAGACTGGGCCATTATTTAAGTTTCTTAAAAAGCTGAAATTTGGCATATTTGTGTAAATTGATGCCACAACACCAAATATTAGAATTCAAACAGTTTGGTTCAAGGATTGGAGTTCTCTGCATATATATTAAAATTGGAAAAAGGTTCAAGTTTTATGAAATTTTCTATATATGTGTGTGTTGAAGTTATAGCTGTAAAAAGCCTGCCAAAGATTTATTCGAACTGGTGGAAGGATGCGACTACCTGTCCTATATCCTTTAAGGGAAAATTTTATCTTACATGTTTTTTTGTCACTAAATTTTATATACATATATTTATTTCCTGTAGTACATCAACTTCAGTATATAAATAACCATCAATACTGGTACTAAAGCTACATTTTGGACTTGTGTATTCGTAGACTTATAGTAGAATTTGATAATAAATTTTTTTTTTTTGCAGAATGTTGCAACTAAACACGCCACTTTTATTGCTTTTCAAAAAGCCAACAAAATGTTGCTCTAATTTTCTGAGAAATGCTTCTGAGTACATCGTAAAGCAAAAATCCAGGTATCACAAGATTTTCTATGGCGGTTTAGGGGAGCAGCTTTTAATCGGCCATAAAATGAGTAGCAGATGTAAACGCAGATACGTGTATATCTTTGCTTCGCAAAAATTGAAAATGTTTGTATGAAAATATTTTAAAAGTAAGTGCCGGGTCACACACATCAACTTTTTTTGCTCAAGTTTATACTATTAATTTATAGTTCTTTATTGGGCCGTAAAACTTGAACGGGCACAAAACAATAAAATTATGTTCAAACGTTTGTAGGTTGATAAAAAGTTTAATTTCAAATCGTTTTCAAAAGCATTAAATTTCGAATAATTTTACAACGTTTCTGGTTTAAAAATTATTAAATTTGAAATAATTTTCATAGGTTTTTCGTTTGAAACAACGTTTGATTTGAAATAGTTTTAAAACATTTTTCTTTTCAGAAAACATATAATTTCAAATAATTTTCAAGCGTGTCTCAATAAACATTAGATTTGAAATCATTTTCAAACGTTTGTAGTTTGAAACAACATTTTATTTCAAATAATTTTCAAACATTTCTTGTTCAAAATACTTTTGATTTCAAATAGTTTGAGAAAACGTTTGATTTTAGCGCATTTGCTAACGTTTATCGTTTGAGAAAACGTTTTATTTGAAATTATTTTTAAACTTTTATGATTTTAAAAAAGTGTGATGTCGAAAGACTCTCAATTTCATACCCAACCTCCTTATTTATTGGGTTACTCACATACATTCCCTCTATATCTACATATATATGCATGTAAATTTTTTTTTATAAGATAAAACTTTTTGAAAATTCTTTTTAAATTTATTCAAATCATGTTTTTGCACCAAAAAAATCCCTCGGCAACAAAATGAGATGATCAAAAAAGATATTCAAATTTTAAGTTTAAGTTTATTTTCTATGGATTTTAATAAATCTATTACTTCAGTTGTTTTGCGCTTAGGGAATTGCTTAGTGCGAAGAATGATTTTTTCTTCAAAGTTTTTAAATTTTTATGCTCTTTTCTTTGTAGCGTATTCTTTAAACAATTGCAACCTTAAAAATATAAAAGTGGTTACGCATGAGGTCCTTTAGATGTATGAGTTTCTGTACTCGTATGTGTGTGTGTGTGTGTGTGTGTTTATGTGCACAATCATTATTTGTTTATTTATTTGCTTCATAGCTGTCACAAACACTTGTTCAAAAGTGTCAACTTAACATATTTCTTGGTAATTATTAAATATTATTTGTTTTTACAACACAACAACATAATTGTAAAAGACTGTGTAAGTTTTCTTGAAAAATAAAAAAATACCAAGAAAAGAATACAACAAGAAAATGGGAAAAGTGATAGAAAAATTTTGGATTATAACTTTGACGTTATAAAATAAATAAGAAGATTAAAATTTAAAATACGAGTGTCTGCTGATAATTTTTAATATTTAAAATGTTGAAGGATATTAAAGAATTTCTTAAAACTGTTAACTTTGAAGATAAAAATATCAAAAATATTAAAAACTTTGTGGGGCCTTCATATTGAATTTTTTTTAAGTTGATTGTTATTGTTTTTGCAAATTCTGGAAAGTTTTACACATTAATCATTTTGTCTTTCCTTCAAAAATACCAGCCATGTTAACTTGTGCCTTTTATCCTTTACTTTACCTCTAGAATACTGTTGGAAATAATATTTAAGTTCATAATTAAATGCAGAGAGGACAATAGCGAAGAGCAGAAATGTGGCCCACCTTATAACCGCCTCTAGGCCTCACCAGACCCATGAAAAGTATGTTTTTTTTTTTTTAACAAAAAAAGGTGGTTATTTAGTGATTGCATTTAATTAAACAACATTTCTTAAATTCAAAATTAAATTTTCTTCTGCTCACTTGTTGTTTGAACAACTTTGAATATTTGGCGTCATTCATGACTGAGCATTAGAAATATAAAAATGTTGGCCTGCAAAAAACAAATGAAAAGTTTATTAGAGCATAAATTTCACATTCAACTTAAGTTTATTTACTGGCGTTACAAGAAAGTAAATATGAATTTATTTCTGGCACTGCCAAATGATTGACCACACAGTTAATTTTGGGCAGCAATTCAAAAAAAAAAAAATATTGAGAACAGAAAACTGCTTTTGTTCTTTGAAGGACATGATGAAACTTATTCAATTGAAATTCATGATAAAAAAGTTTTTATGTAGGAAAAGGCCGGAACCGAATCCTTTAATGGCTTTGCTACAAACACGAATGCAAGTTCGTAGAATTGAAGAGACAGCGGACTTAGGAAGGTGACTTTTAATACCATGAAGCCAGTAGCGGTAGTCAGTTGAAAATGTCACCACTGGCTTTATGGTGCCCTGTTAGTCCAATTTTCCAAAACTTTGTTAATTATTTTACATATATTCGGCACAAATTATATTACGAAAATAATTCAGGATGCTGACGGGGTATTTTCTGAAATAATAATATTATGAGTATCAGCCACCTTGAGATCGATAATACGATTGTTCATATTTTTTTTTTTGTTGTCGAAGATTTCAGATCATAACAATCACTGACTTACACTGGGTCTCGATAGAAATGTGCCACTACTGCAAAATGCACACCCAGGTGTCATTCTGCAAGGATGCATTAGGTTCTGAGGGGAAAAAAGGAAGGTTGATCAGCTCTTTGTTTATAGATTTGATCACCAAGATGATACATGTTACTGTGTACATACATATGTAGATATACATACATACATACATACTTACTTACATACATACATACTTACATATTTGCATTATATTCCAACCTCATTCAGGTGCAAAGCGACACAATTTGGTGCCCGACATCATCTTGCTGTTAAGACAAATTGTTTCACTTGTTTTGTCATTTTCTCGCAATCTCTGTTGCTTTTTTTTTGCATATACAAAAATGTATGTGCATTCAAACTTAAACAAATGACATAAAAGATATTTTAATGAAAAAAAAATAATAATTTATAAAAACGGAGAAAAAAAACTCAACTTACTTTTGGCTATTTTCTTGTTGAAAATAATAATGAAAAATCAAGTAGTAAAAACGGTGAACTTTTCTGTCAAATTGTGGCAATTTATGGCCAAAGTTTTCTGACATCTCTTAATAACAACGAAGAAAAATTACACTATGCGTAAAGTGTTTTTCATAAGTATTTTTCATTTAATAGTTTCGAAAAGTTCAATCAAAATGTTTTTGTATGCAGCCAGCCACCTCCTCAAAACTTTCTTTTTTGCTTTTGTTGCTTTTATTTAACAAGAAAGCAAAAAAGAAATTTATGCACATACTTTTTTTTTTAGGTGAAACATTTATTTTTCACACAACCAGCAAAATGATTTCTTTGAAAAAATTCGACAATTTAATTAAAAACTTTTTCAGCTACTTTTTCGTTTTGCCGTTTTGTTGCCACAAAATTGCACAACTGTTGAGCTTAAGAAAATTTTGTTGAATGATTATTTTTATTTTTCTATTTTAGTTTGTACTTTAAGTTTATAACTGACGTCGACATCTGACATTTGCCTCATTATTTTTGTAATGATGAAAATCTTTATCTGCAATTGATTAACTTTTGCCAGTTGCTGCGAGAACACACACTCGCATGACCCTTTGGCAGTCGATATGATACAGTTCTGTTGCGTACGCATTGAAAATGTTGAAAACGTTTCAATTTACGAAAAGTTATTCTTCCTTCTTCGTATTTTTCTCTGAAGTTTTTGTGCGAAAGAAAATTGCATTTTTAACAAGAATGCGATTTTTGTTTCAAGTTTATTATTAATCAATCATTTTGTTATAATACGATTTTTACCTGCATTCGAAGAAAATTCTGCATGCAAAATAAAGTTTTGGCGGAAATATTATTTTTACTAAAAGTTTTTTTAAGGAAAGAATTCTTAAAAAAAAATTAACATGGTTTTTGTTTTTTTTCGGGGGGTATAACTCTAAACATTTTCCTTTTTATTTTGCGACTTTATATTTCATTTTGGTTAAAGATTTTATTTTAATGTTTTGAAACGTTCCTTGTTTGAGATGGTTCAAGTGATTCTAAAAGATTATTAAATTCAGCTGCGTTGCACAGAAAAGAACTTAACAAAATAACGGCACTTTACAGCTTAAGCCTAAAAGGAGCTGGTGGCTAGTTCTTCCCTTTTCATGTACTGTAAATACAAAACATATTTAGCAAATATTTGCACCCTAATAGCACAGGTGGATTATTTAAAAATGTTATAGACAAATTTGTTATATAAATAGGAAAGGAAAGAAAAAAGGCTTTAAATCTACTTTCTTACTATTTTTGACGTTGACGATGCTTCGCCCGCCCCTTTATTTTTTCGTAGATTTGGCAAACATTTAAAAAAAAAGTCATTCACTTCCATAACACCGTCCACAGCCAGATTTCTGAGTGGGAATCATTTAAAATAATAATTTTTCATTTAAAAAATCATGTAAAATCAAAATTGTTTAATGTTGATATTATTTTTCTCTGCGTATTTAATGTTGGTTAGTTTATTTCGAATCTTTTATTTTATTATAATTTATTTGTGGAAATAAATAAAAACAGGGAAGCAAAATCTGTTTAGTACTCTTGTGGCAGGACAATATTGTAATAAAGTTAAGGTAACTCAAATGGCTTTGATTACATCTAAAACAACCTGTAGGAAAATCTGTCACATATATCCTTATGCACACATATGTAAAAACATTCTTCTTCGTATTCGTATCCAGAGAAACATATAAAACTTTTAAAGCCATATCGCTAATAATTTCTTTCACTTAATGTTTAAAATTAACTGATTTCGTTTTGCTTATCTGTTTTATGCTTGTAAACTTCCATCATATCATACTTCATTGCTCCCTAAATACCTCATTAACTGCAGTTGCTAAGAAAGAAAAACAATATATGGAAATCTTTAAGTATTAAATTCTCATTTCAAATGTTTCACCAGACAGATTTATGACAAAATGTCGATGTTATATTTTCCAATTAGAACATAAAATATGAATCTCTTTGACACAGCACATGAATGATATGCAAAATTGGCATAAGAGTTGTGTCATAAAGTCATAAATTTAATGAATAAATGATATTTACCAAAAGATAATTACGACATATGCAAATTACGAACAGATGTAAAATACATTTGGCTTTTTAAAAACACTGGCATGGGAGAAGGCAGTTGCATAAAAACTCCAAAAATTTCGAAAATAGTGCAGGGGAAGCAAAAAGAAAAAAATATCACAGACAAAAATTAAATTGCGTTGGCTAAAAACCATGGCCATGTTTGGCGATTTATTGTGATTTTGACGATTTTGATTACTGAAAATAGCAGGCAGAGAGTGGGCTACAGTTTAAGTCTTGAAAACTTTTGTTTGCAAAGCTTTTTTAGCAACAATTCAGTTTGCATTTCGGCAAATACTGTCTTCCGTGTTAATGTGTCAGATGTAACTAAAAATTACGAGTGGTCACTATATATTTATTTATGGATTGATGAAATATTTTATTCACGGTATGTTTCCCTGAATATTTGTATGTATATTGCCATGGAAATCCAAAGATGATGATTTCACTAACGAATTGTATCCAATTGAATAAAAAATTTCATTGCAGTTTTATAAATGTGTTAAACATATAAAGGAAATTTGCAACAAAAAAAATGTATAGACGGAAATCTTAGAAATATTTCTAAATATAATTTTTATATTTTATATGTTTTTCTTGGAAAAAATAAATATACATAAAAAACTAGTTTTATTTGTTGGCAATCCTCTAAAATTTTACGTGTTTAACCGCAATTGATGTGGCATCTTTGCCGCTACAATTCATTTGAGACATGACACGACTGAATTAATTAAGAGAAAATAATTTGGCAATGAAAAAACTCAGACATGAAGAAAAACTTACATACACATTTACACATAAAGGATATTTTAAAATATTCATTAAAATATTATTGGGCCGTTCTTTAACATATTCAACATTCTTAGTTATGCATGTGTACAATATATATCTTATATTTCAGGCGATTTCTAAAAAGAAAGTGTTAATCCGCTTATTTTCATATATAACGGCGTATGTCCAAAAACTAAGTATCAAAATTTTGCAATTTTTTCTCGCACCGTCATGTGGGTACAGGCTGTTCTAATATTCCAATAAATTTTGAATGAAAAAAAAACATAAAAAGCAGTGGAAATAACATATTATGGACACAGAAATTGTGTTTTGACTTGTAGAAGAAAAAACCAACAAACACACGATTATGATTTGCTATTAACCAAACAAATATCAATTTATAAATGTCTTGCAGATAAAAGAACGTGACAGCTGCGTGTTGCTTTATAAAATGTGGAAAACACTATATTTTTTTTTTAAGTTATTATTTTTTATCTTAATTGTTCTGTTGCTTTATAATAAGTTCAATAATAAAATGAAAAAAAAATTGGGTCCGAAATAGTTAAACTCACGAGCATATTTGAGGAGAAGTAAACTTTTTGCGGAACAATATAATATTCGTAGTTAAAAGAAGCAGAAGATAAGAAAAGAAAACCAGCTGCATTTGTCTAAAGCTGCCAACCCTTTTGCGAAATCAACAAAAAGTATTGCAGAATCGACGAAAACTTCTACTTAATCCACGAACACTTTTGTTAATTAATACACGAACTTGTTAAATGACCACATGCATTTGTTAAATCAATAAAAAATGTTGCTGAATCAACAAACTCTTTTGTTGAATCCACAAATATTTTTGCGAAACTAACAAATGCTTAAATCAACAAACACTTTTACTGAACCAACAAAAACTTTCGCTGAGCCAATATAATGTTTTTGTCTGAATCAACAAACACTTGTGCTAACAAAATATTTTGTTGAGCATAAAAAAACTTTCGTAACTGGATTAGCATTTTCTGCTAATTATTTCTGTTTTGCTTATTTGCTGTCAGTTTAATTTCAACAATTGCTTTTTGCTGAATTTGTCTCCAGCTCTGAAATTTGAAATTTTCGTGCACCACTTTTAATCGTGGAAATTGTGTGTGTGCGTGTGTTTTAGTGTTTGCATGGCTGGCATAAGCTAAAGTGCATTTTGTTAAAAGACAATTGTTGCAATACCGGATGTCTTTTGCTGGTATTAAATTCAAGTTGTTCATTTCATTTACTTAAATGTCTTTTAAAGTATTTTTGGTTTTTTTTTTTTGTTATTTGGTCTCTGGGTGAGAAATTGCATGTTCGTTTTGTACGTCGTTATTATTTTCCTCTAGTTTTTATTCTACTTAATCCGTCTTGTCTACTTTCTAGCGCTGTATAAATGACTATAAAAAGGAACCGCGCTCCTTCTCACAAAATCATATATATATACATACATATATATTATTAGAAATATACAAAGCTAAGAGAAGAAGAAGTAGAGAAACAGGAAAACATCATGCACTTTTATCTATTTTGATTATTTTCTTCATTTTTTTCCTACTCCTTTTGTTATATGTATTGTAGACATTTATCCTGAGTGTTTTTTTAAGACCCCAGGTATATTTTTTTGTTGTTTATTTTTCAAACCGTAAGAAAGAACTTGCGTTTTCCTTTTTTACTTGCACTTTATTTCTTGAGTTTTTCTTAACGCTGCTCCCTTAAAGGACATTTTCAGGAGTTTATTCTTTCACAGTTTTGTTGTAGAGGATTTCATCATTTGAATTTGAATCTTTTATTTACCAGTTTTAATGTGCACTTTGCTGCTCGTTTAAATGCAAGAAAAATAATTCAGCAACCGTAAATTTTAATAATAATTTGCCACCATTTTGCTTAAATAATAAAAAACAAATGCTTTTATCATAATTGTCGACAGTTTTCCTAAGCGCCACAGCTGAAGACTTGGCAGTCGACAGTACATGTAGAAAAATGGTATATGGTTGTGGTGACCATATCCAAAAGCAACTTATTGTTGCTGAGTTGTAGAGCTATTGCCAATAATATTAATGTGTAAAGATGGCTTTTAAAAATCCGCCACATTATGTGTTAGATTTATTATACCACGAGCCCGAGTGACCATAGTTTTATAATTACATCATACTAGTAACTATTTTATATTCTAGTTTGACAATGTTATGATACTAATCTAGGATATCGGCCTATTGTTTACATGCTATTGGTTTAGCCAAACATATTATTATCCAACTCAACCATATTTGTATTACAAACAAACATATGGTTTACTTTGACAACTATACTATTAGCAAAGCAGGACATATTATCGCCCTAGCGGACCATGTTAATCTCATGAGCAATATAAGAAATTGCCAGTTTTGATTTACTGAATGCTACATAATGCACTGGTAGAAACTTTTAACAAGTCTTAAGGACAACAGCTTTGTGGGTTGAACCCAGTCGCCAGTATATGCTTTTCTTCCATACGAAAAACTTTGCAATGATTTCTTTTTTACTTCTTATTGTTTAATGAAAAATTATTTTCACTATTAGAATTATTAATAAGCAAACAAAACAATTTCTTTGTGATATTTTTTTCAGTGTACTAGAAAGCCTATGTATTTCTGTTTTTTTTTTTTAATTTCCATATAAAATACTTATACAGAAAGATATGCGTATACGAATTTTACCCTAGAACGCATTCCTAAGTTTTTCATTAGTAAAGAGCTTCAGTGAGAGGCCGAAGCGACACTGTAGGACTTGTTTGTATGTGTATTTTTTTAAAGTCCATAGTTTTGTTATTAGGCGTATTTTTTAAAGCCTCTAGTCTTTTGATTTTATTAGCATCTAATAAATGTTTTTTAACTCGAATAGCAACCACATAAAACACATTTTTGCTTCGTAAAAAAAGCTAAACCAATGGATTATAAATTTTCAAAGCGTATAAGAACTCTCTCGTAACTGCCAAGGCTTTATACTTTGTTGAGGCGATAAACTTGCAATTGTTGTTTGCGAATGTAATACTCATACACATACATTGATAAAACTTGAAAGGTATTCTGCTATCAAAGTACTAAATGATGCTGAAATACATTTTTGGAATAACACGACTCTGAAGCAGCTATAATTTTTGTTGGATGGAAACTTCGAAACGGATTTACCACTTCTAATGAATTTATTACTCGTATCATATTTTTACTGGCAAAAGAAAACTTTGGGAACACTTTTCACATATTGAGACAACAAAATTTTTGAGGGGAATCACCGCACACTTAGTTGACACCAATTTTTTGTTTGTGTTCACTCTGAGCTAAAAACCTTTCTGTACATATTTGCAGTTAAATGAAACGCTGCATCAGCGAAATTTTTATTTGAATATGAATCAACAATCACAAGGAATAATGTTTTGGGTTTGTTTCACACAGAAATAAAACATTGTTCGTTGGATTAGTAAATATTTCTTGTTTTTTTGAATATTTTAAAGCTTTGCCACAAAAAGCTTGTCTGGGGAAAAACCTTTTAAATGGATTTGAATATAAGATCTCATCCATTTTTTAATACCATCAAAGATAATGTGTAAAATATTTTATGTGAACAATTGTAGCTCAGCTTGAAATATAATTAATACTAAATTTATTCCGGAATTTAAATAAACTGTTTTGCTTTACATTTCTGATGCTCTCCAAAGTTCTGCAATGTGTTTTAAAAATGTGAAAACACCTTTTGTGATTCGCCCACCCCCGTTGTTAGCCATCAGTCAAGGAGTTTATTTATGGTTTTGAACGTTTTTTTTTTTTTGGTTTCTCGGTTCTTTCGTCAGAATTAAATTCATGCAAATTTTTGTATGTGTTTCTTTAACTCTTTTTAGATTTCTTTCTAAATACACAGCAGCTAACCAATTTTCCGCAATTTTTTCTGTTTGAAAGGTTTCTTTTTTCGCGTAAGATTTATGTGTTGCCATTTTTAAGGTCATGTCCACAGCCAAAAACACCGTGAATAGTTTCCATACAGACTAGGAAGTAAAAAATGTGTATTTGTTACTTTTAATATAGAGAAATGTGTGTACATTTTTACGGCACGGTAAAAAGAGAAGCTAAAGTCCTGACTTGGCAGACAAAAATACCTCCTTCTTCTATTCCACACATATACAGATACATTTTTATCCAGTAAAATTAGGGCCAGCTGGAGCCTTTAAAGAGGTTTTTGTGCACCATTAAATGATCTACTAAATAGTATAAGTTGACTATCAGAATCGAATTAGCGAATCGTTAAATTGATTTACACGTGAGTACCGGTCGTGAGGCCTAAACCCTCAGTGCATCCGATACGAACTTTTTAAGCGTTCATTCCGGTCCTGAGGGGATTTTTGCGAATCACACAAAAGAAGCTTTTGAGAGTACAAGCCAAGGCCCGTCAGCTTGTGGCTGGAAATTCATACAGCTCCTTAAAGAGCAGGTATTTGTTGCAAGAAAGCAGAACTTCGGGGACATACTGAGTACCAGAATTATGTCTAAGCCACAGGCAGAACCTTTCAACCAAGACAAATATCTCAACCTGACCAACACTACAATTCCACTTATAAAGCATCCACAAGAATGGAGCCTTGGTAAATGTTTCGCAAATTCATGCACGACCAAAAACATGAATTTCATTCCTAGAGTTTTTGTTGTAGGGAAATCATATCGCGTCTATTGTGGCATAGACCGTTGAAAGGACAGTTTGGAATAACCTATTCCCAAACTTGCCGCTCATAACAAATTCTATATATCGATATCAATTAATTAACCCCTATTTATATTTTAATTTTACTGATGCTGCTAAGGAATTTTACAAGTAAATGAAAAATGTGATCGATAAGATGAAACCCTTAATCATATCAATTAAAACGTGAATAAGCGTGTTTCACAGAACAAAGCAAAATTTTATTTAATTAAAAAAAAACTATAATTGATTATAAAAATCTTTTAATTCAATTCGCTTATTAAAGCACTTATTAGTTGTACTAGCAAATTTAATTAATCAAATCAAATTTTGAATCCCTTATATTCAACATATTAATTGGCATTGTTTATACAATAATTAAGAGCAAATTTAAGCAAATTGTTAATAACTTTAGACTATCTATCTATCAGTTTAATAGAAACGGAAAGTTTCCAAAGAGTTGCATCTCTGGGAAGAATCGGCGCAATTTTTTCGGCAACCTTTTTGAAAAGGCAATAAAAAATAATATATTAGTACTAAAGAAGGTCTTGTGTAGGGCCCCTCTAATGCCGTTGCTGGGTAGCACAACAGCTTACAGTTATTGTGTGAGTGTGTGGGAAAAAGAATTAGAATCAGTTGTTGCTGCGTTACTGGTCATGTTCAGCACAAACCACAAAACAATTTTTAAATTTTTTTTCGTAATTTTTTTGCTTTTGCTGGCTGAAAGATAAGAGATTTTAAAAACTGAACAGCTGTTGTATTGTGGAACAGATTTTTTATATTTTTTTTTTTGTGAATTGCTCCGGATTTCTTTTCTTAATTATGGAGAACCTGCAAATTTTGTATAAAACAAAAAAAAACTGAACTAAAGACCTTTCAAGATTGACTTGTGTTATGGATTGCAGGTTTGTTTGCACTTGATATTAAAGTCCATGTGCATCAAAGAACGATGTACCGAGAAATAAATCTAAATATTAGTTTAACAAAGCAGCAAAATATAATTAATCAAATGTTTGATAAACTTTCCGCCAGTGAATATAGGACCTTTTTATATATTTGCCTTTATAAAGGATATGTATGTTTCCTTAGCAAATATGTGCATCAATTTTGATAATCGAGAGAGATTTTGTATAACACTTTGGCAACAACAAGTTGGGTAACAACTATAACAACAATTGCAGCTGAGATGTTTGCTAAATATTGAGTCAATATTTAACTTATTTGGAAATTATTTGTTTTCTTTTTGACTTGCGCAAACAAAAAAAAACTTATTTTTGAACTATTCAAAAAGAAAAATCAAACTCACTTCCGTCTGAAGTTTTACAATGATTTTGTTTTAACAAATTAGCTTTGGTTTTACAACAAACTGAAAAATAATAACATCTGCTATGTAATACCGCCCGATTTAAAATCACATGATTTTAAGAAATAAAAATAATTCTGGTCTTCTAGTTTTGAGGCCAGCATCGTTTAAAGTTCCGGTCGAACATAAAGGATATGATGAATTACTGGTTATAATACGGAGGCCCGTGAAAACTTAGTTGTAAAAAACACGACTTGAAATCACAGCCACAATCACAAATCAGAGAGAGCGACTTACACACACGAGAACCTTTTCACCCTACAAGGCATAGATTTTTTCTGCGTTTTATTAAAATGAATTCGTATTGCTGTAGCAACTTACATATTTCATCCTTTAAGCATTCGCTTCTGGTTTTTGCTTGGTTTTTTTGTAGCATCAAGACTGCAAAAACTCTGGAAACATAAAAATAGCTTTTTTTTAAATCTCTACACGTCTGTCGCAACACAACACAAGCTGTTTGTTTCTATTTAACCTGATTTAAACCTCCATTTTTTTTGTTTTTTAGCTTTTTTTTGCAAACCAAAACTAAATATTCATTTGTTAAAAAATCATACTTCAAAAACAACTAAAAAAATATGATAAATACAACAAACCAAATGCTTTGTAAAAGAAAAGCATAACAAAAAAAAAAACAATTTGAAGCAGATTTAAGTTGAAAAATCAACTTAAAACTGCTTCGAAATTTCTGTTTTTTCTTGCTGGTGGTCAAATCAAAAACGAAAGGACACATACATATGTGGTGTTTTTTTTTTCAGTTATTCTTTTTTTTAAGAACCTCCTTTAGTCCTTTTCTGCACACAAGACTTCCTTTGTTTCTATATATTATCTTTATATGTTTTGTTAAAACACCAATGTGGATGCTATGAAATTATAATGGGTGAAATATGAACAGGACAGGCCAATCAGCCAGTCAATGCTGCTGGGTAGGAAGTCTTTTAACAACAAAGAAAATGTTTGTAATGAATCTCTCCCACTTCTGGCAAATAAAGATACGTACAAAAAGACTTATTTCCTTTATTGCCCTCTTAATATTATCTAACGTTTCCTATTGATATAGCCAGAATTCAAAACATATATTTATTTAAAAAAAAAACATTGACTTTTACTCTTTACCTGGAACTTACAGCCTTCAAACAATGGGCTTCAGTATTTTGGGTCCTTTCGTTGCTGTCCACAACATGGAACTCTGCACAGAAGAACTTTAAGGTTGCGATGTCTTGGCCAACGTCATTTTCAAAGAACTGCATTATAACACTTAAAGTAAGAACAACATTAGGCCAGTTGTTACTGGTTTTAAGTGTAACCAAGGAAGCGAACGAGCGAAAGGAAAGTAAAAGGAGTGTGTGTTATCATGTTGTTTGGAATGTGCCTGCCGGCCTGAATACTGAACTTTGTCCGTTTCTTTGTTTTATCACTTCTTGGGAAAAATTCTTCAAATCACCCCAGAAACCCAAAAATATTTCCTTTTGATTTGCAAATGGAACTTAAATAAATGGCAGCTTAAGTCTTTCCTGCACCTAAAGTTGTCATTTTGTCCCTGTTTGTTGCTAAAATCGCCTTCTTTTTTTTTTTTTTTTTAGCAAAATTTTATTATTAACGTCTTTTATGTTGTTTACAAAAAAAAAAAAAAGAAAAGGAATAGCAGCATATATTTAAGTATAACTGTGGACATTGATAAGAATGATAATGTATTTAAGAGTTTCATAAGCCAAAGGAATGGTGACTACTTATATTAATTTTGTGTTGACTATTATTTACGATTATTGCCATAATTATGCTTTGCAATACCTCATGCTGTTATTTTATTATAAATTATTTTCATTTTCTTGGAATTTTTTTTTTTTTCATTCCCTTCTTGTCCTTAAATATGTATATGTTTTGGCAGCAGGGTGATGTTTTCGGTTATCATGGCCCCCCCGATTTTAACACCTAGCAAAAATGCCTAAGCGCCTACGAAACATGACAAGCAGCTTTTATTAGTTGTTTATGAGCGAAAGCATTTGTGAATTTATTAGTTTGTAGTACTCGTATGTATTTAGTAATATAAAACCTGCATATATCATAAAATACGAAAGGTAAAAAGGCCAAGTTATTTTTGAATATACCTGCATACATACATACATAAAGACCACAACAACTGGCAGCATATTCACGCCACTTAAATAACAACAATAGATGTGCATTAGAACGGCCCATCGCATACGTAGACAAAAGATTAATCTATTTTGTGACTGCAATCTGAAATGCCAATTGCTTTTAAGTGCAATTTAAATTCAAACCAGAACAACGTCCGCCAATAACATAAATATATAAATCGAGATCGACAGATGTTATTCGAGTGTAAATATTCTTGAAGACAATGAATAACACCAGTCACTCAATAACTAGTAAATATATAATTAAAAATTAATTAATATTTAAAAATTGACAGGATGTCAAGGATGCTGCTGCGTAGAATCATTATCACATGGACTCTACTGGTTACCCACTAGTATTTTTTAAAGATTTTCCAAACTTTTGCTTCCATATAAACAAACAGTTTTTTCCAAAAAAAAAAAAAAAAATATCGAGTGAAAGAAAGGATACTTTTCTCATTGGAAATAGTTACTTTCTGTGTCACTCGTGATTATCAAAGACTCCACACAACCAACTATCGACACCAGATACATAATTATAGTTCTAAATTCTTCATATATGAACAAAACTCATTAAAAACGAAATTTGCTTTATATTTAAAGGACATCATTTCTTACGTAGGAGGTGTCAAGCAAAATCTGGTGTTGTAAAGGGTGCTTTTTATAGAGGTTTGGAACTTTTAAATGGTAATTTGAAAGATAATCTACTGCCTTAATGATTATATAATGTTGGCCTCCAAGTAGTCAAACGTTTCGGGCTTAGCAGCAGAGATTAGCGATGTCACACATCCTCCCTACGGAAAATAGTCCAGGGACGTTAAATCGCGCGACTTTGGAGGCCAATTCACAGGTCCGAAACGTGAAACTATGCGGTTAGCAAACGTTTCCTTTAATAAATCAATTGTGCTGCTGCAAATCATGGTTGTTCAAGTGATGTGACCGAAAAGGTCAGTAATAATGGCTATATAGCGTTCTGACCACCACCACCATCGTTTTTAAAAAAGTACGGAGCAGTGATTCCACACTGAGTTTTTCTGGATGTAGCGGGGTTTCAACATACATTTGCGGATTGTCATTGTTTAATGGCGTATCCGTTCAAACAAACTTGCGTTTCATCGCTAAACAGGCGTCAATCTATTCATGGTGAAATGCCAAATCAAACTAAACAAAAATCACTTGACGGCTCAAAAAATTACCTCCATAAAAAAAAACCCGTTTTATTAAATCAAAAGTCAAGTTCCCATGTCTTATGTAAGTTACGTGGATTGGCATTTCAACTAACGATATTCTCAATAACATGCCAAATTATGGAACTTAAACTTTTTTTACAGCATTTGGTAAAAGTTCTACGTCGAATTCCAGCTTTATTTTTTTTATTTTTTTCACCCTTTCTAAAATGCGTGTAATTGAAGTGTATGTGTGTTTTACACTCCGTTACTTTTAGTGTTAAAGTCATTAAACCGGTCATTTCAGATTCAGATCAACTCTGCTGGAAATATCAGTCAAGCAGGTAAAAAAATATCAAGGTCTTGTAACAAAATATGCGAGTCTCATGAATTGACTTGTTGACTTTTCTAGGCGTTTTAATTATTAAACCGCGATTAATTTTATGCAACAAGAAAAACACCAGCTGCGTTAATTACCCGTAGTCGGCACTCGCTAACTTTATAAGAAATGACCTTCTAGCTAATGAATTTTTCATAAAAATACGTGTCTGAAAATAATCATTATTTTCGTGAATCGTTCTACTGCACATACAAGACTTATTTAAATGGGCAGGCTTAGGTGCAATTGTGTGTGTATGCGTGTGTGTGTGTGTGTATGTGTGTGTGTGAGTGAAAATAAATTGGTGAATTTTTAATATCTACGTGTGTATGAGTCTAAGGCTTTGCAAAAGTATTTACATTAGGCTAAAATATCTGTTGTTTGGTGAAAGTTCTTTAGCAAGACAATGAGTTATACAAGTGGTTGTGATAATTTATGGTTTTAGCTTTTGTTTTAACGTCTAACAGCCTGTTTTTTGTATGCATGTTTCTAGGCTAGCATGGATATGACATAAGCAATGCCAGGTTATTTGGTTACTAAGACCCTTCTTTAATATTTGCTGGTGCTAAACAATTTTATTTTAGCATAATATTAAACATTTTTCCTCTGTTTATTCGAATGATCATCCTTTGTACGTATTTTTCATTTGGTTGCTGGCAAGTGGTGGCTAAATATGAAAAAAATAATAAATATTTGTTTTAATAAAATAAAGTTTTTGCTAGGATTTGAACAATACAAGAACTACAAAATCTTGTTCAAGGCTATTTGATTTAATTTTTAATTTGTTGTGTTTTAAGCAGGCCACTGGCAATAGCATGTAATAGAAATCCTCACACTTTTACTCAATACTTGCGATGCTTTCGTTTTAGCCAACGGAAGTTTGCAGTTCGCTTAATAGGTCAGAACAAACATAACAATTGCTAGTTTTGATCTGCTTCTGGCGGTCAGAACAAACATAACAATTGCTAGTTTTTAACTGCTTCTCTTATTTCCTAATATGGAAAATCAAATGTGGTGATATGTGTCCACAAATATTCTATTAAGTTTCACTTTCCTATCTATATATATATATATATATATATAAGCCACACTAATATAACCTTAAGCTGTATTTGTAAATGCATTTAAGCGCACAATAAAATCGCCAAAAGACGATTGACCTTTCGTGAAGGTTTCGGAAGAACATGGATAACCGAAGTCACACATGAACTTTCTAGAGTTTTGCTGGCCGTGCCCTCTAGTCCCCGGGAAAGCGGACTACCTTGACTGGCTGTAAAAATCGTCAACCTGCCCCCGGGGGGAAATAAACAATTGCCAGTAAAAGATAAATTACCAGTTCTGATAACTTTTACAATATCTTGAAATTTCATAGTTAGACGATTATTTGACAAAAAATTTGTTCGCAAAACAAAACTATTAGTTCATACCACTGTCAGATAATTGTCAAACAAAATTTGCCAGATTTGTTATGGGACATCGCTGGCAGACTTAGAATATTTACATATTACTAGTGTTCTCCCATAGATGCTCGTATATATCTCTGACAATAGCGTCATTGTCAGGTGCTTTAATTTAGGCTACTAAAAGGTATTATCGATTTTTCTATATATGAAACTAGAAAAGTTTTTGGTTTCGAATTTGTTAAGTCTGGGCTGTTGGTCGAGCACTCTACCAACTCATCCATCGAGTCGGTCACAGTTGCCTGACAATTTTGCTTCCCTTTTTTGACAACACTTTAAAAAAAAAGTTGACAGTTCACACAGTTTTAAGATATTTTTGGTCGTATACTAAGATGGAAGATCAGATAATCGTGTGTATGTAACTTAATCGTGCCTGATTACTTTCAACAAATCAAAATGTCATTTGGCTTCGAACAGGTATTTAAATGACAAAAACTAAATAATTTTTATAGAACGCAAGTCGCTCTCTTTTCCAGAATTTAAACAAAAGACAGTTTGGTTGAAGAGCCAATACCCAAACAGCGTCGTAATAGAAAAATCAAAACCCTGCCGTATGTGTCAGAGAAAAATTAACTTTTGTATGGGCAGTGAACAAAAGAAAAAAAAAAATTTATTTCCACGAAAACTTTTTAACTTTCGTTATCCTAATTTTTGTTTCCACCGCAAACTATTGAAATCCAAGTGGATTTTGCCCCCTCAGCGCAACAAGGTTTTCCAACAATTTATCCTGCATCACGCTTATGCAACGCTCACTCATACATGCCTAAACAAACATACACTTGCCGCATCCTCTTGTGATTGGATTTTTTTTTAAATCAAACTCGAATGTGAAAAAATAGAAAAAGAGGGCAAAAACTTAATTTAGGCACTTACGGGCTTTGATGTGTGTATTTTGTGTGTAAGTTTTTCCTGGCTGCAGTTGTTTATTGAGGCGGATGTGAATTGATTCCCCCCAGCAATTAGAGCAATTGCTGGTACGGCAGCAACAATATCAAAAACAAATATAAACAAGCTGGAGTAACGGGCATTTTCGAAATTAAATTTCCTTTAGACAACCTTGGCTTGGCGTTGTTGTTTTTATTACACCAGTTTCGAAAAATTTCTTCTTTTCTAATAACGTTTCTGTTTTTGCGTTACATACATACACACTTACACATTTATAAAGGCAAACCATATTCTTAATTTGTTTTTAGTCAAAGACTTTTGCTTCTGGGCAATATTTATTTTTCTCAAAATTAAAAACTAATTTTCTAACTTAAGATTTGTCTTGAGAAATTTAGTTAAATATTAGGTAAGATATTTAACTGACCTCAAGTTTGATGTTGCAGGAGTGAAACTCGTCTTTGGCAAGTAGAATAATGCCAAGTAATGCTCAAGACTGGCGTGATAAAAGTTCCCCTTTAAGGCTACCAACTCAACATGGAAACCTCGGGATGGAAAACTGTTATTATTTGGTTCAAAAAAGGAAATGAAAACGTTCTGCCTCAGATTGTTTCGCTTCTACGATATAACAAATATGTGTGAGTGATGCTGTTAAAAGATTAAATTTTTGATAACTCCTTCCATATATCGAACTACACGAGTAAGATTGACTTTAAATTGCTGTATCTTAGCCGTGTCATTCATGAACGGAAATTTAAAGCTTCATGTTAACCCAAAAAAAAAAAAATAAAACCCGTATGGCATCATAAGCCAAGGCCATGACTGAACTTGTCATTGACTCACCACCAACCCAGAATAGATTTTCTTCGACGTGATTGTTTTAGCTCATGTATGTAGCAAGAAAATGCTGAAATGTTGAGGTTATTTCGCACCTGCTGCTGGCAACTAGAGACCAAGACGTGTGAGATTATAGGCACGCACCCGAAACAATCAATTTTCCGTGACTCTAGCGAATCATTCAAATTGTAGCTGCAAGCTGTGTGTCTTACGTTGTCAAATTACTCGCTTCACTGTCAGCGAACACAAAAAAGAATAATAGAAACGGTCAGCTGCTGCAGTGTTGCTACCCTGAAGGCTTAAATACATTTTGGTCTCTATTGTTTAATCAGTCTTAAGTCTATTTTTACATTTCCATTTAAAAAAAAAAACTACTTACAAACTTTTGATGCTACCAATAATGTACTGATGATTGCGGTAGCGGCCGCGAAACTTCCAGTTGTCCCCCCGGAAAAATAATTCCAAATTTTTTGCTTCAACATTTTCTTGAAATCCTTTTAGAACATTCTACTCTTTCTCTCAACCATTAAAAGTATCTGTATTATGTTTCCTTTAACTTTGTGTCTAAGGAAATGTATGACATTTTCTTAAAAATAACAAGATATTAAATTTATGTTGCCTTCGATTATTTAGTTATAAACGAACTTTCTCCACACAAGTTCCTGTACATCAGGTTCAGAAACAAGATTTGCAACTTTGTCATTAAACTATAAATATGAAGAAACTTTTGCTTAACTTCTCTCTATCTCTATCTCTCTCTCTCTCTTTCTCTTTGCAACCCAGCACAACATGCAATATGATAAATTTTGCATACAAAAAAATATTCAATAATATTCTTAAGGTTTTGCAAATATCTATAATTAATATTTTAACTACTATTTGCGTTGCTCGCAAAAAATAAAAGCAAAAGAAAGGATATACCGAAAAGCAGAAGGAAGGAAATAAAAGTTTAGGATAAATTGTATTTTATTTTGCAGGTAATCCTCATCCTCATATCAGACTGTAAGCAAAAATTTTTATATAAATTTTTTGTAACTTTAAGGAGTGCGAACGTTAGTTTGGGGTCAAAGTGAAAGAAAACAATAAAGAAAAAGCTTATGATTCGTTTGAAAAACATAGAAGCGCTACTAATATGTATCTTAATTCTAAAAGAGAAAAAGTTATGCCTTTTTTTTGGTGGAATCAATAACGTTGTTTGTTGACAAAGACATGTTCTTTAGTTATTTAGTCCGGAAGCCGGCAGCAGTATTTTTTAATCGACTTTAAAACAGTGAAATCCTAGAAATTTGTATATCGTCTATCATTTGTGTCAAATGTATTAAAATCCTTAATTTATGACGATCCTTAAAATTCTTGCTTACGACATTTGAAAAAAATAAAAAAATAATTAAATAAATTGAGTTCAAAATAAAACTGGGCTAAAAGTTTCAGAATAAAAATCATAACTCCAAAGCAATTGGATAAGGTGGTGGCATTGAAGAAAACAAATTCATAGTGGGGCAGAGATTAGAAAAGCCCACAAAAATTACATATAGAATACGATGTTCCTTTAACTTAACTCAGTTGGGATGCCATTGATAAGCCCAAATGGATCAGAGGCAAACAATCTGCTCGAATTATATAACGATCTGAAGCAATCACTTGCTAAAATAGAAAGATGTATGTATGTAGTGGAAAAAGGAGACACCTTAAGATCGTACAATGAAGAGCAAAATTTTTCTTCCCAACTATCCAAATCTATGAATGTACAGTGTGATGCAGTGCTACATATTCTAAGTTACTAAAAATTTGTATATTGAATAAGACAAATACTTAAACTCATCATATTGTAAATTAAGCCTGTAGTTGCTATTGTTGTAAATAAATAAAGAAATAAAAAACAAGGAAGAACTGAAGTAAAATGCAGAGAATCGGAACGTGTTACTTAATGTTAAAGTAGAAGAAATTGCAGTAAAATAAAAGTTGAGTTGCAGGCAACAAAATTTGATTAAAAAGGTTTATTCTAGTGCACAGCTCGCCATTCTGCTGGTGGCTGTTTGGACTCATCAATTCGCCTTTTAACAATTTGTCTGCATAAATATTTATTGATTGGTACACACGTACTGCAATATGATAGTTTATAAGTCGCAACAACAAAAAAGGGGTTTAACTCTAAAGAACATAAATTCTATTACAAAATATTGAGATTTTTTTTTTTAGGTAAGCAAAACTGCTTTAAACGCTTTCGACTACGCCCCAGCCGCACTACGTCAGTTATAATCAATTGTTTGATTACAGTTTTTGTAATTCGGCCCCGTTTTTAGGGTACAATCCTCGTTTTCTTTTATTTATATGTTTATCTATAATAAGTTCACGTTGTAATTTATTTTTTTGTAGAAGCTTTTGTGCCGGGCCCAGTGCTGGCTGCCAGTTTATTGTCCGTATAAACACGTTAACAACACTCTAAGGAGTTCATCTACAATTCCTTTAAATGAGCATAAATGACATTAAAATTGCAAACGAAGTAAAAGAAAACGTTTTCAAACGCCTCTAAAATACGGGGAAAAAAAAACACTGTATAATAAAAAAGAAAAAATTAAAATCATCTAATAAAAATGTGAAAAAACTATATACAGAGGACATTATTAAAATGCAATATTAACGCGTAAGTAGGCAATAAACAGCAGCAAAGGGAACACAGAAGAAGCAAATACGGCAGGCAGGAGGAGCGCCATCAAGCAGCCAGGCCAACTGGCTTAAAGATTTAACTAAATTGTAAGAAAGCAAGGAAATAGAATATAATTTTATCAAACGTACAATACAAAAAAGAAAACAGCATCCAACAAGGTGCAAAAATGATTACAACTCAAGTGACTGAGAAACAACAACCAGCTCGAGAAAAGGTGTGAACGGTGTGAAAGAGAAAAAACCAGTAGCAGTCATTGAGTCACTTGTTACGGTGAATGCTGAAAAAAGTGACTTAAGTATGTTTAAACGAGCATATTTCTAGGTTATGTTTTTCCTCTTTTTCACCCTCCGAAAAGATATGCCTTATTTGCCAGTGCTCCTGCACGAAGCAAGCCGAAAAAAGCAACTTAACTCAATTCATAGTAGATGAAAACGTTGTTAGAGAAATAGGGAATTGCCTGCTACAGAGTCGTCATAGCAAAATGGAAGGTGCTGTTTATGATAAATAGAGCAGTAAAATGGTAATATGCATAAAATGGTACATTAAGAAAATATTTTGTAGACGGTGCCCTAATCGCCAGACTAACGTAACCATCATACTTTTCAAAACTGATTTGTTCTAGAAACCTGGTATGAGTTGGCAGAGTATACGACCAACCGTCCAGAGGTCGGAGGTTCGATTCCTAACAAAGACTCTGGTGAGCAAACAATAGCCAACAAAATTTTTGTAACAAAAACAAATTTTCCTGATCAATACCAACATTATTGTAGTCCTGTTAAAGACGTATTAAATGCTCCACATGATGAAGATGAACAATATGTTCTTTGTAAATTAAATATATGTATTAAAATTTAACTGAACATGTGGCAGCAGAGGTGACACGAAAACAACACAAGGGAAAAAATAACTTTTTAAGTTTTCTATATGGAAAATCAACGCTAAAGCAGAGGCTAAAGCTGACGTTGAGACTGAGGTAGATGAAGGCTGAAGAAGGAAATCTATCTATTCAATCAAATCAATCAATTCTATTCAATCAAACCACCGAGAAACAGGTTAAGCCTTGACGTACATATATCCAAGTAGGGCATTCTTTCTTTCCGGTTATAGGCAAGTTTGCAGAACGGAGACCCACATGCCGCAGGTTGCCTTTAGGAATTCCGGTCATTCGGAAAGTAATAAAAATTGCTTCGCAGAGTAAAAAGTGGCAAATGTTATTATTTAAATCGCTTTAAATAAAAACTAGTATTTATGTAATTTTTATTTTATTTAAAAAAAAACGTAAAATAACTTAAGATGTTGAACAAGCGCTGCAAAGATTAAAATTTCGAACTTTAAGCCTCAGCCTTATCCGCACCTTCAGCAGCAGTGTTGCCATACTTTTGAAACAATTTAGTTTAGTGTTAATAGAGAGAAGTGTTACTTCTCGTCTCACGTCTCAGCTAATCTAAGTTTTGCATAAAATCATTGATAGACTATAAACATAATTTTATTAAAAAAAATTCCATTCCAAACGAATAGGACATAAATTTGCTGTTTGTTGGTCACGTTATTTGCCCATTTAGAACACGATACACATGTATGTACATATAATTTTATACGTGGCAAAAACAAAAGACAATTCACTTTAATATTACAACTCAACAAATAAGAGAGCAGCAAAAAGTTAAAGACATTTTTAGCTTAAAGTACAAACTTTACATTTTGGTCAGGTGGTCTACTGTCTACAGAATTAATTAACATCGAACTTGACAACCCTGACAAACATTTTGGTGGCGAAATCAAAACTTTTGAATATAAAAATTTGGTTTTTTACACCCCAAATTGCAAAGAATTTTCACTCTTATTCGTATTAACTTGCTGCTGTGCCCCAAAAATGATTTTGAACTGGACAGAATATAAATCATTGTTTTTATTTATTTTTGCTTTTACTAGTACTCAAATTATTTATCGTATTTATTTATTTGATAAATCCGTTGGAAATTTTTATGCTGAAACCTTTTATAAAATGGAACTTTATTGTGTTTTTGCGCAATATTCGAATGTTGAAAACTAATTTGGTTTATGCCAATGATTGAATTTTAAAACTCAACTTTACTGTCGCTGTATGAAGAACGTAGAGTCCATGTGGAGACCAGGTTTTGCTTGCGTGCCTCCCAAACTGGGGTACTCAGCTTTCTGGGGTAGATTCCTCGGTTAACACGGCAACCACAACTCTAAGAAGTCCCTCTTTGGTTGTGCTGCCGCTCAGCCACTGCTGGCAGCTGTAACACGCCGGAAATCTCTGGTCAAAACTAATTCTTCAAAGAAATTTAGACATCAGCATGTCACCACGTTTGACGAGACATCACCAAATCTGACAGCCCTGTTGACGCCTCATTACATGCGAGCTTAAGGACTGAAAATTAAATTCCAGTGTAAACATGTCTGCACATACATATATGTATTCCCAACAACCACACGACAACTCATCCAGCTCTTGTTCAGTTAGTTTTAATATCGTATAATACAAAATACAGAATATCATCTTCTCTGTTCTCTGTTCCCTGCCCCTCTATGTCTAGTCGATTACCCATGAAAACAAGATGCAAAAGTGGTATAAGAAGAACTTGCTCGTCGGATTTATTTTAAGGCTCTGCTTTGTTGGGAACCATAATGCCGTGAAAAGCAGACAGTTTCCGTTGTACGTTTATTTTATTATATGAATTTTTCCTTTTGCTACAATTTCTTTCTGTTCATATTCCATATTCCAACACATTTCTATAAATGTTGAATTTTTATTGCATATTCTTTATGAAACGAATAATAATAATACATATTATATTCATATTTCGCTCATTTCATGATGCTCCCAAGCAGCAGCACATACATACTTGTTTAATACACACACACATACACACACGCACACACACACACAATTGTGTTTTATTGCATTAACTAAGGCTTATAAATGTGATAGACTAAAGTGGAGCGAAAAAAGGAGGAAATGTGTTTATTTTGTTACTTATTCATTCAGCTGTTTTTGATGGCAGTTGTGCGGGTGCCAGTGTGTGGCTGTAGTGCGTACGAGGCCGCCTGCATGAGTATGTGGAATACTTATTAAGTTGTAGCTTTTGGCGTTTTTGAGGCTTAAATTGTACTTTCCTCATCATCAAAAGGATTTATTTAAACTCAACCAACTACCGTCATTATGGCGAACATGAATGCCGATTATTGCGAACGCTTAGATGTCGCTTTGTTTGTTTGTTTGTTTGTTCGGGCGCTCTTCTTCGGTAATCAATTTTGTACATTTTCATAATGTAAATTGTCAATTGGCAACAAGATTTGTTTTAACTGTATAATCATGCCACATCAAAGACATACTATATCGTTTATATGCCTTCGTCGTCTATATTCTTTCAAGCGCAACAGGGTACTTTTTTCTAATATAAAATTTGTTTTCGTTTTAACAGAGGTCTGTTAAAGAGCTAACAGAACCCTGTAATAGTTTTTGAATCTTGGCCTAAACATTTCAAAGCAAAAAAGCTGCAAAAGCAGCGTACCAAAAGTCCATATTCTATATTTTTGAAAAATATTAGCCTAAAATTTGAAATTTAAATAGGCAGAAAAAATTTGACCAAAAATGGAAATGGTTGACATGATTTTTAAAAACTTTAATTTTCTTAACGGATATAAATTTGAAGTATTTAGAATAAAATATTTTGAACTTTTGTTAAGGAGTAAATTCATATCTTTAAAACCCAGGAGATGAAAAGGCCCTTCGAAGGCTGAAATCTCAGATTCTCACACAAGAAGCGCGGATGGAGGACCATATCCTGGCTCTTACATGTGCCGTCTATATTAATATTGTCTGCTTACAAATCGAAATATTCCTGGTCAATGTTAATGGGACATATTAGTTTTGTTGTTTACTGTAAAAAAAATCGAAAATGTACATCCGCAGACAATTTGAGAAAACTCCAGTATGAGGAAATTAGTGTGTAGTGGCGCGTGTTTGTCAGCGACACAATTTTGATAGAATGGAAAATTCGATCGTTCAAAAAGATGTAGAAAAAGACAGACTTTAGAAGTGGCGGGTTCTTTGCAAAATTAATTGTAATTTTCGTAAGATTTGCTAGAATTTCAGACTAGTTGCCGCTCACTGAACAGAACACAATGTGAACTGTTCTTTAGTAATTTTGCTTTGCCATGTCTTATGAGTGGCATGACAGTTTTAATTGACAAAAGTATTATATTGTACATACAGATTCCTGGATTGAAGTGGTTGTGATATTTAAAATTTTAGTTTTGTTCATATATCTCTTTGACTATAGAGTTCACTTAATTGAAATAACCACTAAAATTAAATGTTTTTGTGTTATGATAAATTTATTATTCTGATACACAAATATGTATCATTTGCGGTTGTTGCCTAAAAGATAAAACTAAATGTTAAAGAACTTAAATTAACTATTGACAAATAAAATGCAGGCGAAAATAAAAGATACATATGAAATGAAATGTTTATGACATTATTGTGGAAAAGAAAGAGACAATTCAATGCAGACAATTCAGGTTTTCAATTCATTATAGTTCAGGGTCTTTATTATAATTTTCATTATGTTTGGAAAAACCTAGCGAAGCATTGCATTTACAGGAACACTGATTAATAGTGCATTCGGCGACTTTAGTGCAATTAGTCAAATTAGTTGCACTTTATTTTACAGTTGTTTTTCCGTATCAAAAATTCTCTTTTAATAAATCAAAACTTAAGTTTATGGATATTATTTAATTAAAAAATTCTACTTATCACAAAAAAAAAATTTGACATATGCTGCTCTTTTAGAAGTCAATTTCAAAATATTAGGAAAGTTATTCAGGTATTCAGTAAATGACCCAATTTGTGGTCTTCTCCGAAAACAAGAATTCAGTTTAATGCATTTTAAATGATTTAAAGTTCATCATTTATATTTAGAATGTAAATAAACATTTTCGATGGAAATTCAAATTGCCATTTACAACGAAAGGAGCAAAATATGCCAGGCAAAAAAATTGAAAATAAAAACTATTTAGAAAAGGATTAAAACAATATTAAAATGGACTCTGCATTTATAACTAGTATGTATAACTACAATGTACATATTAGGGTCATATTTATCATATTTTCCCCACTGCCATTTGGTAAAGAAGACTACAGAAAAACAAATTTCTTTTACAAAAATATAATTGAGAAACTACATCAATAAAAACAAAAATATATGAAAGAAAAAGAAGCAAAAATATGTCTTTAAGTTGTTTAAAAATATTTGTTTTTACTTTTGCGAAAAAAATATTTATCTTAACAAACCGAGTAAACACAAAGTTAAAATATTCATATTCTCAGCCTCATTCTTGAAAATTGTAAATACAAATTTGAAAATCGATTCACAAATAACGGAGCTATAGAAGTAATTCTTATAAGGATATCTAAATAGACAGATGAGTTCCGAGTTCCTTAAAACACAAACAGGTGATATAAGCAAAACAGGGGAGGGGACATATTGGCCAGAATAGGAAACTGCGGTTAAATGACGGCATTGAATTTTGGCCAATCTGTTCCAGCAACTATAATAAAAAGCTGAAAAGCGTTAGAACGGCATTAGAAATAAAATGGATTAAATAAATAAAAAAAATTAGATAATAAATCAAATTTGGTTTTTGTTAAAAGAATCGTTCGATATAAGAATAAAATGCGACTCGTTTTACGCATCAACGAGCTAAAGTAATCCACTTTCGCGTCGACTCGGATTCTTGAACACACCCGACAAACTTCTTTATTTGCTGAGAACTTTTCTTTAGCTTTCAGTATAAAAATGTATTTATCCGCTGCTAAGCCCCGTATAACTCAAATAAAAACTGTAATGACAGTATTTTGCGCAAAAAATCATTGCCAGATATATAAAAATTTTATTTAAAGAGTTCCAAAAGAAAAGAAAAACTTTTCTTACACCGCTGAATTATTACACTAATTATCCTGCCCATTTTTTTTTTGTTTCTCCCTTTTTGCCCAACAGTTGTTTTCTAGTTCGCATTTTGAATTGTGGATGATGTGTGTGGCACAATCGTTTTTTTGTTTATTAACTTTCGTTTTGTTTATTGGTGTGGGTGCAACTGAGCAAATGTGTGTAAGTGTTCGCATTTACTTGCATGTGCTGCAGGCCTCATATAACTAAAGTGTGGGTGTGTAATGGGAAATATGTATGTACATTTTAGAATAAGTATTTAAAGAATATTTAATTAATAACTTCCGGGAAATCAATTTACGAAAACGAAATAATTACCACAACCACCAGCTCAAATAAAGTGAATGAAAAGTGATGAAGTAATTTAAAATAATATATTTGCGTTTCGTTTAAAACACCATCATTTTTGAAGTCAAATATACGAATATTTTAATGTAAAATTTTTAACTGAACCTACTTGTTTCCCAAACATGTTTAGATTCGTTTTTCACACTCAAATTCATTCAATTATTTTATTAATGCTAATACTTTATAATAAAAAATGTTTCCTTATTTTACTTACACTTTAATAATTAAATCGTAATTATAAATATATTGCAATTTTGCAGTAATTCAGTTAATTTGCTTTAAGTTCTGATTAGCATAATGTTGCTTTTAGCCAAACTTTTAGCGGCATGAAAATTTTGATGAACTGGCACTACGAAAAACGTGTTTGTTATTAAAACAAAATCACAATGTATTGAGTTTTTCGAGACCAAGTGAGAAACTCAGTATCTTTTTACCATAAATTTTTCTCAAATGTTCGAACCTACGAGTAATTTTGATTAAAGCGATCTTTTGGCCGGTTATTCGAAATAGCGCTGCGATAGTATCGATTTTTGCGCCTCTTAATATGCCGATAATTCATTAAAATCTGTGTTTTTATTTTGTTTTTTATTGTGCAGCTATTTATTCACTTAATAATCCTTATCACCTAAAAAGGAAGTATGTATTTGCACACATACATACATCGGTACCTACCATTTAAAGCATATTGTTTTATACATATTGCTTTAATAGTTTGGTTTACCAATTATTAATTCTACATGATTTCCGGCCAATTTGTAAGATGTGTTTTTCCTTATTACTTTCTTTTTTGCTCTTGTGTCGCATAACAAACGAAAGAATAAATTTCTGTATTGGCTTGAAGGCAATTCATAACAATAGAAAAATAATAAGTAATTTTATAGAAACTTTCTCAGAAATTGTTATTCCAGTTTATTTAATAACGAACGAGTAAAACGAATGGCAGCAGATGGTATATGTTCACTGTTATTTTAATTCTGATGAATAAAAAAGGAATTTATTAATGGTGATATTAATTATTAATATTATTTGAGGCAACTTTCATGTGCGTGTATTTATTCATTCATTCATTCATATGTATGTGCGTGTATTTACATACATCAATACTCGGGCATGTATGTAGGTTTGCATGCATGTGCGTGCCCGTTTAGCACAAGTACTTTTACTAAAAACAAACGATTAATTGTAAATGGTAATTATAGTAAGATTATATTCCTATAATATGTACATATATGCTTAGTGAAATTTTTGTGCCAATTATATATGACATTTTGTTTAAGGTTTTATACAGTATTGTGTAATGGGGTTAGATCGGATAGAGGTCAGATCCTCGTAGCTACATCTGTGTTATCTGCAGTCATTTATTGCGGGGATTGCTAAATTTTCGGCAACATAAACAAATGATGAAGTCATCGGAATCGTTATGTCGAAAAGAGGGACAAGTAAACAAGATCAGTGGAAAACAGCGCCTCTTCGCTTCGAGCTTCATCATAAACGACAGCAGGTCGCATCTTTGACGGTAACTTGTGCCTGTATCAGTCAAAAACTCAATTGAAAGCAGACAATATGAATGACATGTTTTCGTTGAGAACTTGACGCATATTTTCCTTCAAATAACAGAGATCTGTTGCCTAATGCGTACATCAACACATAAAATTGTTGAGTTTCCATCGACTCCAATTCAAAAAAGATCCAAGGTACGAATTCCAAGCTAGTGGCGACAAAATTATATGTTTCTTTAAGAAAGACAGTGGCCAAGCCAACATTGCCAATTCCAATAGTTACAGATATTTAGAGCGACCTGTGTGCTGTACGAGCTACTTAGGACATGGCTATTTCATACAGCGGTGAAGTGGATTGTATGTCGATATTTTTTTTTTTTTTTTTTGAATTACACCGTTGCAATACTAAAATTCTGCTACATGCAATTACGCCACAAGTCGCAGCTCCTCAGAAAACCAACTTAAAATAATTAACCAGAGTCATGGACACTTCGGATAAACGCCAGAAACTTCCCACAATGTTATAATCTGCACTGAATGGCATCTAGTTGTCATTCAAACGAATACAACGATTTCGATAATATCTCACGCACACATTTAATTTTGTTTATATTTAGAGAAATATCCTATATTGTTTTTTATTTGCTAACTTTTCTTTGAGCCTTCCAAAGATATTTGCATAAATTTTTTCAATTTTTTTTTTTTTGGCATAAAAAAAATTGATTTTTTCAATTTATTTCGGAATTAATAACAATATGTCCAAAGATATTCTCTATGCTAGTGGGGTTGTGTTAATCTATTTCGAAATGACATTTAGAAATAATAATGTATGGAAATATGTATATTGAAAAAAAAGATGGGTGTAAAAATTCATATATTCTCTGCTCGTGTTTTGGCTTAGAAAATCAATCAACCGTAAACGTGTTTGCAGCTTTTGTGTGTGTGTGTGTGTGTGTTTGTGTGTGTGCTTGAGTGATAACAAAAACTTAATTATAAAAAGGACAATATAATACTGTACTAAATTTCTGAATATCTTCTGCGAAACATTCGATAATAAAATCGTCACTACAACGAAGCCATTGCGTAGAAGCTGGTTGGTTGACGAGTATGTGGTTGTTGGTAAAGAGAATTAATAATAACACTAGACAACAGATGCTTGCAAAAGTTTTCTCTACTGTTTCATGTTCTATACATTTATGGATTTCTAGTAGATAGATACGCTGCTTGTGGGGGTGGCTGCCATGTGCAAAACGGCAACAATTGCGGCCAGCGTCATTCCTAGTCGTGTAGCTGCAGCCGTCAATGTGATTAAGTAATTAAGAGTTAAGGTTTTATATTTTGAAGAATATTGTGCCTGGTCTGCTATTCACATTTTGACCTCTTTCGTTGACAAACGATTTTTCCTAGTTCCGGTTATTTTATAGTTTCTTCTGCCATAACTCCACTGCCAGATATAGTTTATAAGAAACATGTATAAATGATTAAATTGTTTGAATAATATCGGTGTTATAAGCCGTGTATTTCAAGAAGAAATCTGTTCGAGGGAAAATTAGTCACATCGATAGTGCCCAACTCCGAACAATGTCCAGCCTTATGAGATTCAAAAATTTCCAATACATCGATAGAAAAGTGTGATGAAATTTTAGTATAAATTGCTTCGAACCACAAACCGCTGTGCCTTCCCAAGCCACTTAAACACACCTGATCAGCTAAAATCAGCCTGAGTCAGAGTCGCAAATCGCAAAACAAAGGTGGAGCGTACGTGATGTTACAGATTATTCTGAATGGAGCTCAAAAAGAATTAAAAAATTCGATGACATCTCACACGTTTAAGAAAATACCGCCCTTGATCCAAGACTCTGTTGTATTATATAGAAAGAAGTAACTTCTCTTGTAACTCATGGCCATATGATTTCAAAGCCAGCTATTAAAATAACACAACATTGCTATACTAGATCATATTATTGTTACGATTAACTCTGTTATTTTTATAACGACCAAAAGCTATATCATTCCTAGTCATACTTATGTTTGCGAAAACAATAATATTGTAAAATCTATTTCAAAATACATCAACCTCATGAGAACGAAATGAACATAAACTTTCGTACACTGTGATCATACTATTGTTAGAACATTATTAACATTTTTTATATTTATGTGTATTTCTTTAGCAGACTGAGAATTCTAGTTTTGTTATCTAGTGTCTCATTTGCGAAAACGATTAAATGACAATGTGAAATACATGACACAAAACCAAAACTTAAACATTTCCAAACTTAAATATGTATGTATGTGTTTCTCTGGTGTTCTATGGTCATATAACAAACACTCCTGACGTACAAGACTCAAACAAATGCCTAAACATCCAATTCAACAATCCTACATTTGTGTGTGTGTGTGTGTGTGTGTGTGTGTGTCTGTATGGATGGCATTGTGAGAGTATAACGAAAATTGTTTTATTCCGGATAGACGTTAAGGAAAACGTCTTTTATTAGATTTCAATATGTGTTCAGTTTATCACGCGCTGATACTGTTGCTGGTAGTTGTTATTGCAGTTATTGTGTGTCATCAATACATGATTATAAGTACATGATGGTTTGTGTGTATATGTATGTATATATAGACAATAAATAATCACACACACACCCTTGTACAACCCACAAGAGAAACCAATTTTAATATAAATTTATATTCACCATCTTTCGAATGGAAACACAACAAGTTGTTGCCCGGATTCGGTATTAAAATTATATTGCCAATGTCATTTGTATCGCTGCTATTGGTATTACTGTGGCTGTTGCCTAAGCTGTTGATATTATTTTTAATTCTCTATATCTGTTTATGGCAGCTTACATCATTAGTGTAAGTTCCGTCCTAAGATTACCATCATCTAATACCACACACACAGTTCATTGTACAAGTCGATGGACAAGCGAATGTGCGTAAGTATGTGAGTTCCGGCATTCACGTGTGTGCCCCTAAATCAATTTGTTCGCATGATAATACTGCAACAAGGAGATCAATTTAAAAGCAAACTCTAGAGTTTACAAGCTGATTGCAGGCAGCGTGTCCAGTTCAATTATAACTAAGCAGTAAAATTTTGCATTTGATACAATTTTGAGTTGGACCTAACTTTGCAAATAACGCCAACAAAAGCAAACACTTGCATTCGTTTACTTCCTGGCTCATCAGCAATATACGAGAGAGAGAGAGAGAGAGAGAAAGATTTTGCTAATATTTTCTCATTCTTTTTGCTATATATTTCACACCCCGACTTATTCAAGAGCTGCATATTATTTAATGCCAAGAACTTTACAACTGATGGTTGGTTTGTAAAGTTTACAAACATTTTACATAAACATTTATGTATCGCAAAAATTATAGCTCCTCCTTATCATTGCCTCAATAAGGGCCTATCTGAGGATTTCACCATTTTACTTGTATATTTTTATTAAACAAAAACCATCAGTTGTAACATATTCCATTAAAAATGGCGTTTTAAAGAACAAAAAATGTACCGAGAAAGAAGAGTGTCCTGGCTTAGAATACACGAAAGCACTAACTACTCCTTAAGCGGAAGGTGCTTACACAGTTCTAATCCTTTTCTGATACAGTTGTCAAGCTATACATAGAGTTTTTGCTCCACTTAGACATACCATTAGGGCCACCTGTTCCAAAGCACTTTTTCCCGCTTTCTAAATCTGTAGTTCTTTTCACTCAACATCTTTATACAACCTTCGTCCATTCATTATATATAATTATTTCTGTTTAGAAATTTAACCACTTTTTCACTCTTTCATTTCAGTTGTCAAGACAGCATTTTGCATATTGAAATTTAGCAACTTTGTAAATCACAGAGTTCTTACCGCTTCGGTTGACTCAACACTAAACAATTTGTAATTTATGTTTTTTCTTCTGAGAGTTTTTGTAAACTTCTTTCTCTTTGTGTTTTGCAAAGAAAACCTGGGGTTTTTCCTTTTTTTTTTTAATTTATTAAATATTCTGCAACTACTCTAATTATGATTGTTTTTCAAGTGTAAGCAGGCACTTGATTTGACGCAATGACAGCATGTTCAGTTTGTTTTTGCTACTTGCTGATGACACAGCTGCAAATGCATCAAATTGAAGTAGAAGTAGTGGCAGCTTACGCTCTTTTAAGTTTAATATAACGACAACAAAAGCATTCGCAACAACAAGGATATCACAATTAATTGCCACAGTAACAGCATCGTGGAAATTCAACCGGGGAAACACAAATAAGCGTGAACCTTTTACTCAAGTCTGCATCTCTACTTGTGCAGCCATTAACAATTTCTTGCATAAACGAAGCAAAATTAACTTAAAGGGCGCTCGTGATTATTTTGACAGGTACGTTTGTATATATGTGTGAAGTTTGGTTTTCACGGTTGTGCGTATATGATTATGGAATGAGACCGAACTCAGCGCTAAAATATGCGAAACGTTGTAAAATAGAAAAGTCTAAGGACCTTTTTAGAACTTTGCCAAAATGAAGAGCAACTTATTCTTAGAGTTTGACTAGAGAAATTTTTAAAAACCCAACTTTAGTAGTTCTCATATTTATTATTTCTATAAAATCAGAATGACGAAACACTAAGTGTTGGAAAAAACCAAGTGAAGTTGGTTGCAGATGCAACCAGGGTAGTTACGGTGTAAACAAACATTTATGTTTGTGCGACAATTTGGCATTTCTGGCCAATTCTCAAGCCTAGTATAGAAATTTGTAAGTGGAACATTCCGAAAATGTGAAAATTGTAACCGTTAAACTCTATGACTAATTTTATTCTGAACTGAGAACTAAACAAAAAAGAAAAATAACCTGAGATTGATTTCATACTTGCTGCTCATTTAGGAAAATTAAAACTTTGTTGCGGATGAAATTAAATGGAAACTTTGCTTTGGTATTATTCTCTGCTTAACCCAGTTTTTGTTTTGGCGAATTCAAATTTTACACACCTTTTACACTTTTTTGTTCCACCTTTCAGTACTTCGTTCATTATTTGACATCCTGTTGATGAAAGTTTTCTTTTTTCTTGTATTACTGCGTCACTAAAGAAACCAGCCACTTTATAAAGAAAAGCCATCCTAAAGCAAAAAAATTCATTTCTAGTTATGGCTCACTTTGTGGTTGCTGACTCCAGGTGATGATTGCTTAAAATTATGTTTTAACACTACAAATAGAAACAGGAAGTTCTTAGAATAAAGTAAAAACAAAATAGGGCATTCAAGAATTAAAACGGCTTGGACATTTTTTAATCGTTGTTTAGCAAAACGAATAATATTTTAATAATAATTTTTCTTTCAATTAATTGACATATGGGAAGCATTCATAAATTATTTCAAAGTCTTATAAGTAGGCTCCTAAATAGCACTCCCGTAAAATAGAGCCTCAAGCAAGGAAATAATAGACCCAATGAAAAAGGCAAGTCGACTATAATTCTAAAAATGCTTTTACGAAGGATAATACAAAATCCAATAACTATTCCACCAACACAATGGCATCAGAGTTCATTAGATGTCGGTAACATCAATTCAGGGATGGATAATCGTATTTGTTCAGAGATATTTTTTATTTAATAATACTTTTCCAAACGTTGTCTTGCCTGAAGCAATTTAAGAACTACAAAAGGTAGAGAGTCGATCAAACATTTGATTCTAGTGCTTTAAATTCATGCATGACTAGAAATTTTGAGCCTGTTACAACGCGAAACCCGCCAGACTGTAAAAATATTTCAGGCAAAGCAGATCCTGCCATGATCCGTCTAAGATGTCCCAAGTCATTAACTTAAAAATCCTTCCTCATAGTCTAAGCATAATTTTTCAGCAATCGACCGACATGTTGTAACTCAAAAACTTGCCAGATTTCATACGTTTTAAGAGGCTTAAATGTCAGCTAATATCTTTGACTCAATTTTTGCACTGAAACATTGATTTCAACTGAAATGGTTTCCAATATATTCTTTAAAAATCTTAAGATTATTTATTTAGTTTTTAAACATTTTTAGTCTATCTAATTTTTAATTTTTTTTTTTTTTAGGTGACTGCATACCAGGTAAAATTGCTTTTGCTAGGAACCTAAAATTTAGAAAAAGGACATAGAGGAGAATAAATTTAGAATAGAAATTTCTGGAAATAATTTTTGATAATATTTTCTCTTTATTTTCGCTGGTTGCCTAAAGTGTTTTTTCGAAAGATTTTATTTATAACTTTTTTTGGCATTATTCGAATATTTATTGTTCAAATGCTCCACTCGTATATGAGTAGCAGCCATTGACAACAACTACAACTTGTGTTGCATACACAAAGGGGAAGAATGTCACTTTTTTTCACTTTTCCAGCAAAATAGAAAAAACGAACAATCATAATTAAAAATTGTTTACGATTGTGTATGTGCTTGTCTGTACAATAAATAATTGAAATTAAAACCCAGGTGGAAATTATTAAGTTAAACTTCACACACACACCCAACGCATACGGAATCTAGAAAATGTTATAAACTACTATTAAAAGTTTTAAAACAGAAACAATAAAAAGAACAATTTTGTTTGACTACTCATGTTGTTGTTGTTGTTGTTGTTGTTGCGCCAAGTATTTGCTGTGTTTTTGTCAGTGTGTAGGCGCTGCAGCCACGCAGCCACGCACACACGGACTCAAACCGAACTTCAGACAAAACAATAGAAACAAAAACTTTTCTTCATGTTGATATAAATTAATTGCTTTAAATTGCCAATTAAAACATAAGAACCTTCTAAATGCAACGCCATAAACACAAACGAAAAACAAATACACAAGTGCAGACCGGCAAAAATTTCCCGGTAGTTCGCGAAGATGCAGGAAAAAGTTGGTCATCAAATTTACTTTTGCAACGCCGAAAACTAAATAACCCACAGTTTCAGCGAAATGGCCACTCAATATTGAAAAAGAGCTGAAATTAAAAAAAAAAACTTCTTAAAACTCTAAGACTAAAATTTATTCTTCTGTTGGATGCCTCGTTTCATAAACGACAAAAGTTTTACAACATTATTTTTAAGGCAAACAAGCGGTTAATTTTAAATTAAGAAACCTATTCCGAAAATTGCTTTAGAAATGGCCGAGTTGTGCTGCCAGAAAATCAAAGTGATGCAATAAGATTTTATAGAATATGTTAGAGGGCTCAGGGGTTCTCTTCCTCCTACATGATGCCATAATAAACTGCTATAATGATCAGTTTTTACCCAGATATGGTTACACAATGTATTATTGAAAGAGACCCTGGAATTAATCTTATCGGAAGCCAAATAAAAAGCACTGAGGCTGAGTGGATTCAGCTTAACTGTTTATCTTATTACCACAACAAATCTTTTGGTATTTTCCGACGATATAGACAAGCTTTTAAAAAGAGGTGTTGGAGACAAAAGTTAACGACAATTGAAACACAAGGGCTGACCCTAAAAAGTTAACCCGCCTACAATATATAAACCACAACCTGCTACCAAGCAGACCCCAAATTAAAATAATTAGACTCAGACCAGGGCGCACTAGAATCTCAAATTGTCATACAATGGATAAGAACCAGCCAAAACAATGTCCATTTTGTGGATTCAATTCTATAATCTTTCTCAAAAACTTTGTTATACTTGAGAGAGATTTTAAGGCTCGAGAAACGTTTTTAACTGGAAAAGTAGCGTAACGTTGCTTCGCTTTTAACACAACGACGTGACATGATGTGACTTGTCTGCAGAAACTCTTACGAGTCTTTAGGTAGGTGGCAAAATTACAACTTCTGAACTGGTCGAACAATTTTTTTGAGTTCAATGAAGATGGTTTAGAAACCATTAAAATTACCTTTCCTACCAGGCAAAACTAAGACAGCCGTCAAACTTAACAATAGACTTGTATAAATACGAGATCAAGTTCATACCAGATTTCGCAGCAAATCTAATATATTTTGACAAGTTTTTCCAAGCAAAATAAAAGCCCCTTCCTGAGGAGATTTTGGCAAAAACTCTGCAAATTTACTCAGTACGATGCCATGCAACTGTGGTTTTCATCATTATGGACTAAAAATACAACACTGTGCAAAATACTCGACAGTTTATCAGAAAAAATTTAAGTTTCGGTACAAGTGCAGTTACACGAACTATATTTATTTGATTAATATATTTCTATAAAAAAAAAGAAGAGGATAACTGTCCTTTTTCAGTCAGCTGATTTCGTTGTGAAAAAACGTTGGGCAAATACCAGAAAACAGGGTTGTAAACGACATAGACTTAAAAGCAGATTTTAATGGAAATCTACTGGATCCCGCTTTAGTGTAAATACAGTATGAAAAATTATATGTATATTTAACAATTACCGTGATGCGTTTAAATACAAGCAGTTAAAGGACTTACACAAATCATATTGCCATAATTATGGCGCTGAAAGAACTAACGGTTTATTTCACCGTTTATTTTAATAGTTTCTACCTCCAAATTAAGTTTTTTTTTCAACTTTTGTTGCTGCGTTTGTTTTTTATTAGTTTATTTAATTTAATTGTAACTACTTGACTTCACTTTATGTTTTTGTAAATAATTGCTTTCAAACGACTTTGCGAAGCAAATTCTGCTCATTTGTACAAAATAATTTGTAATTGCTTTCTTGTCATAATGAGCAAAGAGTTGTTCGTTTTAACACACGCTCTTTCGTTTTTACCCATCATACATACAAAGAAAATCGTTTGAACGTCACTTTTCGAAGAAAAGTCATAACGCAAATTAGTTAACATTTATGTTATTTTATTTTTGAGAATATTAAAAAATGCTTTCAAAAAGAGATATCATTTTGTGCTTTTCTTTTAATAAATAGAAAATAATATGTATATGTTATTTATATAGTTATTCAGGCTGCTTGAAAAAAAGATTGGAAAGTTTTCATTGTTTCCACAATAATTTAGCATTTCATTTAACTTTCGAAAAAAAAAAACTTAGCTAAATCAATTTCATGAAACTTAAGCCAAATAAAAATACCAACTTTTTTCATTTGGGGCCTTCAAACCGGCCTACTACTTGAAGTGTCGAAAAAAAGGAGGGAAAAAACATCGATTTGCAACTTCAACATTCCTCAAATTAAACATTTCACTGTGTAATAGGAAAAATTTTAGCATACGAAACCCAAAACAAAATGAAAAAGAAAAAAATTGACTTGCACACTGAAACGAAAGAAAAAAGTTTTTCAATTTAACACTAAAATACTTTGAAATGCTTTAACTGCCGCAAATCCACATTTGTTTTATTGCATTTTACTATGATTTCGTTTTTTGTTCGGCTTAATTTCTTGTTGCTGTTGTGTGGATTTGTGCGAGTTTGTGAATTTGGTTTTGTTTTCGCTCATACATACATGTTGATTCCAAACACTTTGCCTTTTTATGTACATATTTTATTTAAAAGGGGTAACCCCCAGCAAACCAATTGAAAACAAGACATTCAAAGTTTAAAGCGGGTCTTGAAAGACTGTAACTTTTTTACTTAAAATACTCGTATGTAAAAATGTTATTTTTATTTTTAAGAAATCCTTATCGAGGATATTATAAACTCCCAACATATTCTGGAATATTATCTTTAGTTTGTTTGTCAGCACTGAAAAGTTGTTGTGTCACATCATCATTTCAGTAACCCAGTGAAAGGAAAAGGGGTTTTCCATTAAGGAATTTATCATCTATTATTTCCAGACGCACTGTACGTTTTCACATCACTTTTTATACACTGAAAGAAAGAAATTTTGTTGCATTGTGTTTGAATTCGTCGATTTTTCATTGAACGTAAATATTATTAATCGCGCACAGTAACTGTAAGGACATGTCCATAGAATTATAGATATACATAAATATATATAAAAGATGTTTTGCAAGTTTGTTTGAAAATATTTTCCAGAAAATTATATATTTCAAAAGTTCTAAATAGGAAAAATCACTTGATCGCATTTCGAACTAAATTAAATTATTGCTGATGTCATTATTCTTTGACAGCTTTTTGAAAAGTTTTTAAAAATGTTGTCCATGGGCCTTGCAACAATTGTCCAACATTTTATTTCAGTCGTATCCTTCATCGTTAAAAGAAAAGCATTTTTTGCGATTTTTGCGACAGCAAAATTTTGCGATTTCGTTATTTTATCGTATCGGCTAACGAAGTTGTAATGTAATATAAATTAGTACTAAATATTTCATGATAAACTTAAAAATTCTGTTCACTTTTTTATGTTTCTACACTCGTCTCGTATTCATAATTTCAACTATTTAGAATGTTTAGTTTTTTCTTTGTGGGAATCATAAAATCTGGAAGTGTTTTGCGTGCTCGGTGATTTTCTGCTGACGATCAAAGAATTTGTATTAAATTTTGTGTAAAAAAGCTGTCAAAAGCACTTGCAAAGTTGGCAGTGCCAAACGGTGATTTTACTTTGAGTTAGAAAAATCTTTCCAAAAACAGAATGACGACGCTCATCCTGGACGCACCAGCTCATTAAAAAACAATGGAAATGTTGAAAAAGTGAAGAAAATCGTCAAATAGCTATTTGAGAAGTTACTGAGGTTGTTGGCATATTCACTGGCTCATGTCATGTAATTTTACTTTATGCTAATGGGTGTCGTGGCCAGCCGTGAAATCGCTTTGGCTTTCGATAGTCGCAGAGTGAAATTTTGTTTTACAAAAAATACTTGAGCCAAATACTAACTCTTAACACAAACAATTTAAAGCAGATTAAATTTTAACGAAACTCTTTCTAACGAAAACTCTCACCTTTGAAATTGTACCTCGTGCGTGTTAATTTCTCGATCGTTACACTTTAGGTTTGCTGGGTTTTGTGCAGGGTGTAAACCTACCCTATCTTCTCACACGCTTGCAGACTCGTACATACATATATTTTCTGTATGACTGTGTTTTTGTACAAATATTTAAAAGTACATGTATATGAGTGTCTGCATATGTTCATGCCTATTAATGCAAGTGTGTTTATAAATTTAGTTTAAAACGGATAAGAGTGATTTGAAATAAAATTTACAGCACTTGCCTACATTTAAGCGCATAAACTGACTGCGGCTCCAATATTGGCTTAGAGCAATGCCGACAGAGATACAGCTCTTTGTGTTGATACACGAAAAGGGCTTAAGTGGGAATGCATACAAAAATTTGGGCCAAATGCTCGCCAAACATTATTAAGTACACATGAAATTTTTAATGAAAATAGGGCAGTGGCTCAATTAATTGGTTTAACGCCTGTCCCAGAATATCGAAACCTATTGCATAGCATAGGAACTTGATTGGGAGGGTATTTAGGAACTATATTTGGTCAAATTTTTCTATCACTCTTTTTAGTGATTATGATGCGATTAATTAGTTTTCTGTTGTGAAACTTTTACTTTTGTCTCACAATTCATTGCAAAGAAATACCACATTCCCACCACCAACATCAAATCGTGTAAATTAAAAAGTACAAAAAATCAAAGTGATATAACAATATTATTCTTTTTTTTTCCTCTGCCTTCTCTGCATGTAAATTACAAAAGTAATGTTTTGTATGAGCTTGTGTTTTGCTGGTAATTTTCCCTATTCGTATTTCAATTTGTTGCTGCTGTACTCGTATGCATTTAAAGATGAAATATTTATGCACGAAAGTGTATGTTGTGTAAGTGTTGGTGGATGTGTGAAGATTTGTTTTTGTTTGAATATTTTGTTGAATGAGTGCATTTCCGTTTCCACATCATTTAGAACACAGAACAAAACTTCTGGTTAAAAACTTTAAATGGCCTTTTTTCTTCTACGATTTTCAACAATTTATTTTGTTGCTGCTGATACTATTTTATAAACGATATACACTTTATTTTACTGTACAATTTTTTTGTTTGTTTCCATTTTATGGTAAATTGCCTAAAAATGTTTTTCTGCCGTGTGTTTTTTCTGCTATTTTATGAAGCATATTTTTTTCTATTTCCTGCCTTTGCTCTTAACTAAATTGTGGCGATTCTTAAAGCTAAACTAATGTCGCACGGTGTTCAAATTCTTAAAAATTTAATTTCCAAAACTTAAAAACTTTAGTTGTAAAAGAAGCAGAAAAATCATATTGGCCTGTTAGAGAAGGACAAAAAACTTTATGTAAAAAATTTTAAGTATTTTTTTTTTAGTAATTCCTGCCTGAAATTGTGCCACTGTAGAGCGTTTTCATGTTTGTGTGGTTGTGTATTTGCTGGTATAGTGGTGCACAAGCTAATTTCGTTTTACACCATTCACATAAAATGGAACTAAAAGAATATTATATTTTTTAAACTAACATTTGCACACATACACACAAATAAGTTTCGCAAGGGTAAATGTAACCGGACCTTTTGTCATAGAGGCCTTTTGAAACTATTCTCTTAGCGCCAAGGCCAGTGTTACTTTTGATATTGTATTGATTTCATTATCAAAGCAATTATTAAACAAAGCAGTAAAAAATACTAATTCTAGGCTTTGCAGAAGATTTTCGTTTTTGTATTCTAAATAATATTTCTCGGAGCTGGCCTGGCCTGTCCATTTCAAAATATTAATTACAGAGAGGCGACACAACTATATGAATAAAAAAAACAACACAACATGATCAATGCATCAAATATTATTGTATTCACTTTAAATCCTACAACCACTGGCTTAAAAGCAAAGCCAGTGGATTTCTTAAAATTATTGCACCGCGCAAAGCTCTTGTCTTTTTTTTTTTTTTTTGTCCAAGTCAAAAATATCTGTAATGATAAGGAAATGCTTATCATTATCGTATCGTTCATTACCTGCTAGACTCTTACCACATCTACTCCAATTCGTCCGAGAAACCATAACACCTGGTCATGGGCAACGCTCGACCGCCTGTTGTAAATATTACCACAAGTTGAAATATTTGTTAAAAAGTATGATGATTGGGAAATACTGTGTCATCTGCTTTATATATTCCAGACGCTTCACTTCAGCACAAAATATGTATCTGAAATCGGTTTGATATGTTTTCGGCTTCAAAAGATAAGATCACAGAGATGAGAAAAAGTTGTAGTCACCAAAGGCCACTATTTTGCAAAAAAAATTTATTGCAGAAATGTTAAACATTTGAAAAGTGTAGCAGCTTTAAATTATTTATACAGCCAATAAAATTACGGCGTATTTTATAAAACAAGACACCAGCTGTTTATATGCAAAATAAAAATTTTGCGTCCACTTTGTGCAGGCCTGTTTACTCTGCCATTTACACAACCATTTCAATATTGAGTTGTTCAGTGCTGTAGTGTTTATTTGAGGTTTTTGTTTTAAAAGCCATTTCAAATATTCGTTTTTAATTTATTTATTATTAAAGTAAAAAAGTCAAACAAAACTGTCTACGACCAACAAATATATTCAGTTGCGTCTTTAATTGCGCAAAGTGCCTAAAAACTGATAGCAAAGCAACAACAACAACAACAAAAAACGTTATTATGCTCTATTACTATTTGACATTTGTTCATGCACTTTCCTCAATAATATTTTTCTTTTTGCTTTTATTCACCGATATCAAAAAGTGAAAAAAGAGAACTTTTCCAGAGTTTTGAGAAAAAATTTGAATAAATATTGATGCATTTAACTGTTAACTGTAATTGTCATTTGGCTGTGCTGTTGTCTCTCAACAACTTCGCGTTTTACCCTAATCGAATTTGCTTCATATTGTATCAAATTGACACTTGAGTGACACTCAATGTTTTGTGAGTGGTCATACTGTAGGAAGAGATGAGAAAATATAAAACTTATTGTACACGCCGAAAAAAAATATGTTTTTGCTTGCAATATTTTTTAGGGCAGCAAAATGCAATTTAACTACATATATAGTTAACAGGTACATATACAAATTTCGTAATTAATTTCTCAAGTTATTTTCTATAGAATATGTAACTCAGGAGTTTTTATTACAATCGAATGTGTATTTCAAGGGCCGGGAAATGCCCACGGAATGCGTTCAAGTGTCAGGCAGACATTAAAGTTCTAAGTATTAATTAATTAATTTTTTTGCTACGCGTGAGCGCAGGCAAAAGCTTTTGTCGAGTAACACAACTGCGACGAACGACGAATTTCGTCCATCGCGACGAACTTGCCGCTAAATATTCGCTGTACAAATTCGTTGCTTGTGACACAATAACAACGAATGAACAACCTCTGTTTACAATTGTGACCATGTCAAAAAATATGGATATTAAAAATAAAACTATATTAAAACAATTAGTGAGCAAAAATCACTGTCGACAGATGAAGTTTTGAACAAATTATTTGAAGAGTTGAATGTATTATGAGAACGTCCTTATAAATTTCTTACTACATGGAATTATACAATTACAAACAGTCTTATTCTATAAAATAGACTTGTTTTGTTGGGGGTTCGCCAGCGAAAAATTACAAATAAACAAACTATTTCCAATTTCGTCGGCCATGATTTCATATACAAAAATGTGTTTCTTGTTTTTGACCCAGAATATTCGCGACTAAAAATTCGTCGTTCATCGCAGTTGTGTTGCTGGCATTTGATGTATTATATTGACGGCGAATGATTTGATCGTCTGCAGGTGTGATTGACGAAAAAAATAACGTTTGTTTCGAATTTTTCGTGATGGACAGATGAGTGGATGGAAAATAAATATATATATATATTTTCTTCTTCTTCTTCTTCTTTTGGCGCTACAGTCCGTGGTGAACCTGGGCCTCAACCAACAAAGTTTTCCAGCTGGCACGGTCTTTAGCGAAGATTCTATGCGATACAGATTCGGTGGTTGGGGGACCTCTCTTAGAAAGTAACACGGAAAACCTGTGATTCTCTTTGTAGCAGACTTCGTAAATATATATATATATATATCATCTTAATGAAGCGTAAGAGTGAAAGCGGTCGAAATACAAAACAATATGAGATTTCTATTATTGAGAGTTGGCTTATTTTTTTTTTTTTTGTGGATACTCAAAACATGATGATTGAAACAACGTATTCCCGCCTTGCTTGACATATAACAAACAGCAGTTTTTTTAAAATACATACTTACATCATTCTCAGTTGACTGATGCTGGAATGCGATGGTGCATAGCAGAAGTATTCTTAATTTTCAATGTTAATGGTGAATTATTTAAAGTATCTTTTTAGTACAGCTTCAGTCACGCTGAAATCGCTTTCCCTTAAAGTTAAGAAAATGCTGACGTTGATTCCGTAAATTGAGCGAAGTGAGAGCAGTTGATAAAATTGGCGATCTTAGTTGAGGGTATTCTCATTTTGTTTTATTTTTCACTGTTAACAAGTCTTTTTGACATAATGCCAAATGTAAAAATTGCATGTCACAATTATTTACGAAAAAGTCGTTATTTGTGCCTTTTGTGAAATTTTAAAGTCAGCTTTATCGTTTAAGTCATTTGGCACAACATTTTGGGAATCCATTAATGTTCTTATTACATTGAAAGATATTCGTATTGCAGCAAATGGCCATAGAATGTTCAATTAGTTAATCGTCATTGTCTGAGTCAAATGTAGGAGTGTGTATGTATGTGTATAAATATATAAGAATATAAATTTAAAACTTGCACTGGTGTATATGTTTCTGTACACATATAGTAAATACACATATAGTAAATACACATATATCCATTGTATGATTGACAAAAATTTGTCATGTCTTTACAGAGTTAATTACAGAGGAATTCGTTGTACAGCGATAAAAGCAGTCTACAGTGTTCTCAAAAAAAGCTCATAGTGGAGAAATAAATATTCCAAGCAGTGAAGTTCTTTATAGAGAATTGTAAAATATACAAAAACAAAATTGAGATATTTTACTAATAATTCTCATTTAGTATTAATTATAATTAAATAAAAGTAAAAATAGAATTTATTAAAATTTTTATTATTACAATTTGCGTAATAAAACATAAGTTATATTTTTTTTAGTCAAATAAATTTTTAAATGTTGCAGCCACTTATTCGCTTTAGAAAAGTGTATGTCGCTCATTGATGTCAAATGAATTGACTAGAACTCAAAGTAGTGCTTGGTTTTTTTTTATTAAATGAATAAATGAATAAAGTGATTTTGCAACAGAACGAGTGGTTACTAAAAGTTGTTCGGCATAGTTGATAAGGTCGGTCAGTTTATGTTATTATACAAGTCTTAAGATTTTCATTGAGTTTTTTTTTTTTTTTTGATAAAAGAAATCGAATGAAATTTGTTGCGTGTGACAGTGAATCGACCTTATGTTTGACTTTCATACCTCAAAATCAGTGTAAAATAGATGAGTAGTTGGATGAAGTCTTGCAGACCTTCAGCAATTAAAGCAGTTGCTGTAACCGGGAATGGGGAAACATTCGAAACTTTGAGCAAATTTATGACAAAGAAACATACTATGAACGACATTAAGCTATTGGATAGACAATGGTCGGACTAGTCAATTTGCATGTTATAAAAATTCCAGGCCTGGCCAAATAAAATGACGAATTTTCAAAAATATTGTAGGGGCTGGCAAATCTCTTATTATATTATTGATCATCTACATAATTATTGGGTTTCATTATTTGAGTTTTCGGCCAATCTTAATACAAAGTATAGCGCTCTGCCTACAATATCTTGTAACAAAGGAAACGTATTTTCATGTCAAACTTATGACAGAATTTAAAATCATATTTTTTATATAAATTTTCAAATGAAAATTACCAACGTGACAACTTACAATATGTACAAAACGTGAGTTTGATTTTCCGCGCAGAAAATGGCACTGGCGCTGTTCCAACCCATAGACATTTAGCATTGAGAATGAGTTAGTACTACACCTACGACTGGGCATATAGTAGTGTGGACATTGGAGCCACATGGAATCTACTAATTTACTGAACCCTTTACAAAATTCTCTGTCGTTAATAATGCGCTAGTAGGACACTATGAATACTACAAAATCGATACTCCACGTTGGGGCATTAAAACCGTTGTTTAATTTTTTGCTACTACTTTTGCCACTAAAACTGCCCACAAAGATGGTGTGCTTGTAGATAGTGTAGACGCCCTGTTAGCAGTCTCATCAAACTAGTCGACAAAAGTGGTGACTTGAAGACATTTGTCGCCAGGTTTACCTCACATACATACATACATATGTACATGCACATTTCGGTTGTGTGATTGACAATACATGTTGAATAAATATATTGTAGCATTCCAGAGGCAAGGAATTTCTCTATGCTATAGAGAAATGCTATAAAATTTAATTGGCAGTTAAAATGAAAAAGTTTGATACTTTTTAAAATGACTTTCTTAACGTTGTAGTTAATTTTAAGTGTCGCCTTTTAAATTTCCATTTTCTTAACTTCCATTTTCATTATCCACAACATTCCAAATACAATCGTTTTGTGTACATGATTCTCTTTCGAAATTTCATACTTTTAGCCACAAAACCACAAATGGTGTGTAGTGTCTCATAAAAGTCAAACTCCACCCATCAATAATTTACTGCCTTGATTTTATTTGTTTTATTAATTTCTTATCAGATGGCCTTTTTAAGGCGTTCGTTTAACTTTTTTATTTGGTTTTTCTTTGGCAGTTGTGAAAGAAAAAGGATAATCATTATTTAAACCACACTTTGTGTAATTTAAAGTTTTTGGACTTTTACCACAAAATTGTTTGTAAACTTGAAAGTTTGCTAACAAACCACATGGACAAAATGCTGCATGTTCAAACGAATGAATATATCTGGATATACGAAATTTTGTTGGTTTTGTGTGCGTGTGCAGGGTGGCACAAAAGAGTTGGCCAAAGTCTCTGCTTGCTGGCAAAAGTATTGAAACAAGCAAACAAACAAAAAAACACAATGTTTAAGATAACAAATTGTAATCAATTCGTGCGTGGTGGATATCTTTTGTTTTCTTTTCGTAAGAAAAGTTCTTCGAAAAATTAGCTTTGGTGACCAGTGTTAAAGCAACCCTTTACAACCACCCACCACCTCATGCCACCCCCCGAATTCATTTACTTGGTGGCATGATTTCAAGGTTTCGGAATTTCAAAGTTTGTCCTTTAGACATGAACATTAAATGCATTTTCGCAAACACAACACGTTGCAATCAGTTGCCTTTGTTTGTGTGTGTGTGTGTGTGAGGTGGTAGCATTTTTCTTCTGCTGCCTCTTCATAAAGTTTACAATTTTAATTACAAGAAAATTTAAAATTTTATAATGAATGCAAGCAGCATAAAAAGCACTGCTTTGCGCTGCCAATAAATGCTTAGAAAAGGATTCCATTTTTTATGTTTTTCGTATGCCAAGAAAAAAAATTATACTAATTTTCTTTAATTTAGAAATATAAAAGAAAAATAATATATTTTTGCAGTCTTTGCCACTTTCTTTGTTTGTTGCTGGTTTACTTTCACTTAAAATGTCGTAAACTAAACTTTACTCTGGTCTTTCTATAGCAAAGGCTTTTTGTTCTGTTTTTGATTTTGATTTTTGTGCCGTTTATCTTTCACAGGGTTAGTGAAAAGAGTTTACTATACACTCAGAGCACTAAGGGCGCGTTTTGTAATCAGTAAAGGGCTATTTTACTACCTTTTCAAATGATTTACTTTTTGTACAAATTGTGAAATGATTTTAAATCATCACCACTACGGCGTAACCTAATGATGAACCGTCTCCCCAGATGAATTTTCCGAATCAACGGCTCACTCACGGTACTCCCATGTGGCTTGCAAGGCACCTAACGGTGAGATTTTGGTACATCTAACCCTTCTTGTTCGCAACTGCCAAGCAATTCAAGTCCCTTGACCCGGTAGCGCGAAGTCTCAAGGAAATCGAGGACATTTTAATAACCCAAAAACAGAGTCATGTAGCATCATTATCAGGAATTACTAACGCACCTTCCAGCGAGTCACAGCTAGAACGTTTCACCCAACGATAGGTGAACCTCCCTTCTGGAAATTACAATAAAACGGTGCATCTGAGTTGACAGGCCGAAACAATAAGGGACTACAAGGTCTTAACAAGAACTGCCCGATGATTTTCCACCGTTTCCTTGCAAAACAAAACAGAAATCTGCTGCAAGACAACCGCATATCTACATTCCCAAACCCTATTTCTGAGTTTTTAGATGTATATGAGTTCCATCTACAGCGTTGCAGCTAAAGTGGCCATCTCAACCAAATGACCAACACCCCAAGACCTATTTCAAGGCGTCCTAGGGTAAGCTGATCCCCGCTCGGCCAGTGAACTTTTGCTCAGTGGAATTAGTTGCACAACCGCAGTCAGACCAGAATTTTCATTTGGGTTGCTTCCATTTTATCTTACCATCTGTTCGCAAAATGTGTTGGACATGTTTGGAAGTAACAGGATGTTCAAGTTTAGTTTTTATTTGTGTGGCTTCATATTTCATCATATTAATTTAACGTTTTGTTAACTTTGTATTTCGCCGTGTGGGCTCCAGCACTCCCCATTTCTGTGCTTTCTGTAGACAGTTACGAGTAACGCATTCCGATCATTTAACTTTTCCCGTAATTTAAATTTTTTCTTGATCACAGAAAACCTACAATTACTAATATTTAGCTTTTAATAATTTTTTCAGCTAAATTTTCGTGCCTGTGTTTATAGAAATCTTCCACAGAACTAAACACTAATATTGTATAATATCTCAAATGCTCGACACATTGTAGTTCCTTCACTTTATCTAGAGTTAAAAATGGCGAATATGCAGCACAAAGAATATAAAAAGTTCAAGCAACCGACCTACTTAAATTGGTAGACTAATTGGAAGCTGTTGTGTTGCCCGTACAACTATATTTCTTCGAATTTTGGATGAACTAGATCAATTTACTAATTCAGTGAGCATCATAAAAGCAAATCGAAGTCCAGACAATTAAAATAATGTAGGGTAACGACATCTTGCGTTCTACTGTCGCTGATATAAAGGCGTCCAAATGAGTTGTCTTTCGCTTGGACAGCCACCCTTACACCAACATTCATTGTTGTCCAAACTAGAGTTAGAGCCCAGAAACTTTAACGGATTCTAAATGAACAGTCAAAACCAGCCCCTCCAGATTTTTTTAGTTTTTGTTTTCCAGGACATTCTAATTCCTATTATTGCTACTAAATAATTTCTGTTTTGGCCACTTCTTTGGCTATATTCCTTAAAATTTATTAAGCTGCGAGCAATAATTTTTGTTCGCTAAATTTAACAATTTAATTTGTAACATTTTATTTATAACGCGCCAAACAATTGTTTGTGTTAAAGTATTTCAATTCCATCCAGGCTTTCTTTTCTGTTCGTATTTTTTTTTTTCTATTTTGACTTTTTAGTTTTATCGATTCATTTTTATGTTGCTTTCCTGTAAATGTGCGTTTGTTGGCTTCCGGGTTTTTGCTTCGAGTTTTATGTAATATGAGGGTTGTGTTTTTATGTTCCTGTACAATGCCCCGATGTAAATGCCCAGCAGCCAGTACTCAATCAAAATGATATATCTTAAGTTTTTGGGTACTTTTGTTCACCAAAAAAAAAAAAAAAAAAACGCACGAGACGTGACCATTTTCTAAGGATTTTAGTTTGACTCGAAAAAAAAATTCAATCTTTAAGTGGAAAACATAATGCCATTTAATCGCATACGCCGAAACGCTCAACAACTCATGAAGAAAATTTGATTTTCTTTCATTTATTTGTTAAGTACGTTTGTTTGTTTGTTTGTTTGCACTTTTCTTTAATTTGTGAACCGACTTTTGTTTGCAGTCGCAGCAGAATTGCCATACATTTTTTGCAGCCCACCTGTAAGAAATCAAAATGGAAATTTTTATAAAAAAAACCGTAAAACAGTAAAAAACAACTAAAACGGTTTGTTGATGTGTTGTGCTGAATGAAATCAGAACGACTAAAAAAGGAATTCAACCTTTTGGTCAGCCATCCAGCCAGCCATCCAGCCATCCAGTCATTCAGTTAGTCAAAGAGAAATTGTCAATAACACAAAAATCAAACACTGGTGGTAATTGAATTTACTACGATTGGTTGATTTGATATACAGCTGCAATCAGCAAAACTCCTGCAAATATTAAATAAACTTGCTGCCATTCTCAGGGCGAAGATATAAATAATACGAAACTCTGTATGAATTGCAAAGGAAAAAAGAAAGTGTGTGGATGACGACATAATCGATAAAGCAGATTCGAAGTCTCAAACGAAACTATAATTCAATAGAAAGTAGTTTCAATAGAATTATGATTATGATGATATTTAAATGGAACAGCTGGTTAGAGCAGCATTTAAGGGCATTCAATTGAATGATTTAACTGGCCAGTGAAGGAAAATTAATTTAAGAAAAACTCTAAGAACTGGCAGCGCAAATCTTTAATACTCAGCCAGAGAAATGAACCGAGTTATTTTCACTTCTTTTCTTCGGTCTAACAATTGAGTCGTACCTACTAAATTTCTATGCTGTTTTAATGTTTTAACTTTTTACATCCAGCATAGTTGTTACATCCCTACGGATTTATATTTTTCAATTTCTCCTTTTGTTTTTTTTTTCACAAAAAAAAAGTTAGATTACAAAACTGAAAAAGTATTGCCCGTATTCGATGACTTTTTTTCCTATATCATAACGTTTTTATGGCAAAAAGAATTCCACAATAGTGTTTAGGGTTCAACAAAAATTGCTGAAATTGGTGAAAAAAAAACTATTTTCTTTTAATATATTTGATTAAATAATTTGTTGGTTTAGCGAAATTTTTATTTGAACACATAAAAGGCTGCCACTGAATTGAGAAATACTTTCGTTTGCAAAAAAAAAAAAAAATTATTTTATATGTTTGATTTACATACATTCACAAAACATGCATCAACAAACAGTTTCTGCGGCACCTTTTTTGTAATAATTATTGATAATGGAACACAGATTTAATAAAAACGAAATATCTTGAATTTTATTGTATATGAAACGAGTCTTGAATTTTATATATTTGTTGATATCCGATTAAATTTGACCGATGTCATATGATTATATTGGCCTCAAGAGTTGCTGCAACTTGCAGCCTGGTCACCTAGACCTGCGAATTCAGAAAATCTCTCACATCAAAAATCTACTTTATACCTTGAAAATAGTTCAGGTGCGCTTCAACCATTTTGCGATATTTTTTATTAAACAAAAATCAATTTTCATTTTCGCAAATGTTGAAATTCGCAAATGGCAAAACAGATCGGACATACAATTGAGGGGCAACTACAGCCTTTCATAGTGACTGTATAGCGTTTGCGGTGGAGCCTTGTAGTCGGGTGTTATCCTTTCGCAAATGCGCTGCTAACTCTATGGCAAGTAATGGATCTGGAGAATATGTGGCTCTAACAGGATGGAGCAACGGCGCATACTGCTGAACTGACCGCCGCTGAACTGATTGCCAGTAATTAAACATTCTAGACTTAATTTTTTCGAATTTCTTGAAGTCTTGTGACCATATCCTCACAGAGAATTAAAGGGTAATGGAAAATGCCACACATTTGGGCTATCTGGCATTTTGCTCGATGTAACATTTTCTACTTCATCAAATATATTGATAAGACTTTTAAAAGTAAAACTTAAATATTTCATTTCTTAAACAAATTACGAATGCCAGCAAAGAACATCGAGTGACAACATTTGCTCCACTTTGTGCATATTTTCAAATGTTGTTCTAACACATAAATTTTTACACATTTCTCAAGCATAAGAAAAACAAATCTTAGCTCCCATATTCAGCCATTCAGTTTCTTTAACACATTAAATATAAGTGAGTATTTTTTAATCCAACAAAAACAGGGTTATTTTCTTCAAAAATTTTCAATCTTCTAGTATATTTAATGTTTTCTTGCACGAGTATACACATATATATATATATATATATATATGTGTGTGTATGTCTGTGTGTATGTATGTATGTATGTATGTACTTATTTCTATTCTCCCATATCATTTTGACACGTGACTTTCAGTAAAATGCTTTTGAAATTTCTATAGTGTATGTGTAGATTTTTCCATTATTCAAAAGATGGCCATAATCAAAATTTCTATAAAGAAATTAAAAAAGAAGAACAACATGAATTGAACTCATAAAGAAAATCCCTTGGTTATAAATGTCATTCAGTTTAGCAAAATCCAACAGATACTTGTATAATCATAATTTATTATTTACGTAATAATATAAACTGCTTAGACCGCTGCAAACTTATATTATACACATACATACATACATACATCTACATACACAAATTCGATTGTATTTCATTTATAAATAATAGTTGTTTTCCTTCTCAACATCACTTTAACTCATGCTGAATAAGCGTCCTAAATAAAGCTTGTTTTACGGACCTTTGGCTCAGTGGTATTCAAATCGTTTCGAATTATAGTCTCATATGTACGAATAAAAGTGCATATTTATGTATGTACGAGTATTAATGTATGTACATGTTTATGTGTGTGTGTGTGTAAATGTTAGTTGGTATGTATTTCATATACATAAATATATGAATTGTTCAAAGTGTTTGTAACGTGTCTGTTGCTTAACACGTTCTGAATAAACATTTATTTTGTAGTTTATTTCGAACATTAAATAACAACATAATAACGAAAGCATAAGAAATCATTGAAATTATGTTCTCCTAAAAAAAAAAAAGAATTTCTGCTCCAATATTTTGCAAATAAATTCAGATATGCCTACAAGTTTCAGATGTGTGCTGAGTTTTCCAATAACTTTAGTTCCTCTAGGTTTGCCTTTTTTTATATCCCAGAAATACACACTTGCACCTGCCTTGTTGGCCTAGATGGACTATTCATCAGCCCTGTGTGGTTTACTCTTGTACATGACAGTCTTCAATTATATGGCAATCTGATGAGAGTAGTTCCTTAATCCTTTCCAAAGGACATCAGCTTCTGATCAACTTCCACCACTAAATCACCATAAGTTTCTCACTAAAAGCCGAGCCAGCAGGTTGAAAAACATTTAGATTTCAGAAAACCAGATCAGCAAACCCTCCCGGATGACCTAAACTTTTATTCTGTAATTTAGTTTTCCACTACAACTAGAGCGTTTAAGCCGAGCCTGGCACTTAAGTCATGTTCAGTCTTGAAAATCTAATATATAATATAGGATTTATATATATTTAAAAATATTGGTTTAGTTTTACCGTTATTTTATGTAGAAAAGAATTTCAATGCTTTAATTTTAAAAAGAACTTTCAAAAGTTCTTTAGTGGGTGCATGAAAGTAATAATAATTTGGTTTTTCTATTCCTAAATCTGCTTAAAGCCTGCCTGAATTTTTATAGCTTCCACCATTTGAAAGTGAATCCTCTGGCACTAAACATAAATTTTTTGCTCAAAAGTCAGTTGAAAGTGGTTTTAAAGTAGGCGAAAACTTCACTTGAAATATGTACATTAATTGCTTAGAAAATAGCTGGAATTACACCCTCGTACTTGGCCTCGTACAACCCGTAGAGGCCGTTTTATTTATTCTTACTGTTTCTTTTGATCAGAAAATATCAAAGAAAACTTTATACATATAATACGAGTATGTGTATATTCGGGCATCTTGTCCAATTATTTTGTACTTATGTACAACTTCTCTGTGCTTTTGCATAATGCCACAGTGAAGTACTCAAAAGTCAAGATTTATTTACATATTTTATTTATCTACATACATGTGTGTGTATGTTTGTGTGCACTTTAATATTATGGAGTGGCTTGTGGGCCTGCCATCGACACAACAACACTTTTCTCTCTGCATGCCACTAAAACAGATGTATGAATTTTTGTAATCATGTACAAATACATACATACATACAGATGTATGTATAATTGTATCCTTATGCAAGCGCTTCCAAATCTTAATTAGTAAAACAACTAATTTTACTCTTATATATCGTTGATTATCTAATGTGTTGATGTTTGTCTGCTGCGTGATACGCTCTATGAATTGTTGTGTGCAATATTATTTAACAGTGATTATTGTTGCCATTACGAGTGTATGTTCACGAAATACGCCTTGAGAATACTCAGATGCTCATATTAGTCGGTGTGCAGTGCGTTAAAGTGCGTGATTATTGCATAAAAACTATTTAGTATTTCTTAGAAATGTGAAGTTCCCTTTAAAAGTTTGTGCGAAATATATTAAAGCAATTTGTTTTAAGACCTACACAAGCTTAAATCATAATAAAACAAAGAAATTCATTCTTGGGCTTTATGCGATAGATAATTGTAGGACATTGATGTTTAAATACGATTTGGGCCATGTGGCCGCCACAGCTCGCCCATATTCGGCCGTTCTCTATAACCTTATGACCATCATTGTGTTTGAGGGCTGCACTAGCCCATAAAGCTCACGAAACAGTAATTCTTTGACAGAAGCTTGTCGACTAAACTCACTCCGAATGCGGCAATTCTGCTTATTTGAGCACCCATTCAACCAAAAAAGAGCATCATCGCAGAACAAAATGTTGAATGACAAACAGAACCATTATTTTGATAACAAATTTCATCAATTTGCAAGTCTTACTCTGGCGTAAGTCTGTTCGTAATGATATATCAAACGAAACGAAACGAAAAGTAATTATCAGCTGTTAACTGGGATGCCAAATAAAGCAGTGTTGCCAACTCCAAGTTGTAACCTCAAGCAAAAAAACGCCCAATTTACACTACAAGCAGGAGCAGCATATTTATTTGCTATTCCCATAAGCCTGCACTCCACCTAAACATGTCCATTGACCAAATTAAGCCGAATAGGTGCTACCATAAGGAAATCAAATCAAAAAAAAAAAATATCCTTAACGGTTGTTTCATTCTACTTCGTCCTATAGCCGCCCCTATTTAAAGACGTCTCTATATGCTGCCTTTTTCACAATATATTCCTTTTTTCGAAAATCTGACTTTTATTTCGAAATATATTTTCTCTTCATTAGTTTGTTCTTTTTAAATTTTTTATATATTTTCAAAATCGTACTTTAATTTTCTGGCGAGTAACTGCATCCATTTTGGTATCTAGATTGAATCAATAATAAACTTAAATCAATAATATTTTGTTTTTAAATGTTATCTCTGTTTATTTCGATTAAATCGTTTTATGACGAGTTGCAGTTCCTTTGTTCTTGATTAAAAAACTTTATCTATCAATTATTAAGAAGAAAATTACAAAATAAAGTTGACTTTAAGGAAATAAAATTATTATCTAAGTTTTATTTTAAATAATAATGACCATGGCCATGACCATGACCGTGACCGTGACCGTGGCCGTGGCTATGCATGTGGGTTTTTTTATAGACAGTGTGCGGCAAATGATAACTGGGCTGCTGGGCCGGAGGCTTGTGTATCTTATGAATTACTGTATGCAGAATGGGCACTTTTATGGGCACCGGATAATAAACCGGTTTGGCAACTTGTTTCTCCACCGTATATGGCACTCGTCTTTCGACTATATACGGAATGGGACGTTCCACCGGAAATGGTCTGACCTTTTCGATGGGAATTTTAACTTCTTGCACTTTCGGTACTGTCACAGTCTTCGTAACGGGTATTTGTATAGCAAACGGTTTTCTAATGGGCGTTATCACCGGCTGCGGCACTTCGATGGTAACGTTTTCTCTGTAGGGCACATGCACCTGCCGCACTTGAGGTATTGGTATATTTCTGATCACTTGCGTGTGTTTGGCCAAAGGCGTACCGGCCAAGGCCTGCAAACTTTGCGGACTATGATGAACAGTTTGTGTAATGGGCGGCAGCGTCGGCACTGGAGTATTGACAATGTGTTTTTGTATTTGCAATTGTTGATCATGATCGATCAGCTGATGTTGCAGCTCAATAAACTGCTGTTGCTGCAGCTGCAATTGTTCCTGCAGCTTTTCCAGCTGTTGTATCTGTACATGAGCAAAGGCATCGGAGTCCTGCTCTATGGCATTGTCGTTCTGTTCGAGTAGGGTGTCATAATTGTAAGAGTGGTCGTGCAGCGCGTCCGGATTGTCATGACGTTTGCTTTTATGCTTGGGTGATTTTTTGAAACGTGCACTATGGGAGGTTTCTGCCGCTTCCGGCTCCTGTAATAAATGATGGTGCTGATTATACTGATTATTTGGCTGCAACTCTTGGTGTTGGTGTGGTTGTAGTTGTAGCTGTAGCTGTAGCTGGCGTTGTTGGGGCTGTTGTTTTTCTATTGCTGATTGTTTTGGTTGATAATTGGCCGTTATTTGATTTTGTTTCCATCGATGATAATTATCGGCTGCCACATGGCGATGCTGTTGCTGATGCTGATGCTGATGGTGTTGCTGTTCTTTGTTATCATTTTTATGTTGTATATAGGTTTGATAATATGTTGCTGGTGCCAGTGCCGGTACTGATGTGGCTGGTAAAATGTCTAGTTTATTAAATGTTTGCTGTTGTTGTTGCTGTTGTTGTTGTAATTCATAGAATTTTGTTTGTTGCTTGGGATATTGTACGTATTGCTGTTGTTCATATTGTTGCTGCTGTGGCTTTGTTGTTTGTTCGTAATTATTTAATGTGTAATATTTTTGCTGATTTTCTATTTCATATCCAGCTGTAGCTGCCATCGATTCTGGAAAATAATTTGCAAAAGTTTGCTCTGGCACAGATTGGGCATCGTTAAATGGAGTTTGTTGATCATAAAAATTGTGCAGCAATGGTGATTGTTGTGCATTATCTGCATAAGCCAATGCATAATTTTGCATAAACTCGGCAGTGCTAGTTCCGCCAACAGGCTCGTCGTCGCTATTATCATCTGCTGTTGCCAAACTTGTACCACTTGTTTCACCAGAACTATCAGCACCATCGCCAGCCTCACCATGGCGAATGCTATCGCTGCCACCATAATTCGATAATCGCCTAAACAAACTGTGCTGTGCCTTGTTGTTATCGAGCTCTGCAATGTTGTTATTGCTGTTGCTATTGGCAATTCCATATGGCTGGGAATTCGCTTGCAAATTGTTTTTATTTGCTGCAGTCGTGGCATATTGATGCAGTGCATTTATTTTATCTGTGGCAGTTTGTAGACCCACTAAAGATGCTGCATAATGCTGGCCAGCAGCGGAGAACGTTGTAGGCATAAAACCACCATCATAAGTATGAAATGCCTCGTCCCCTCCTACTGCTCCTTCTCCTACTACTCCTCCTCCTACTCCTACTCCTACTCCTCCTCGTTCTCTAACTGCCTCCATTGCAGCTCCTCGAGCAATGACGGCGTTTCTATAATTGCTTGGCTGCCGGCCCACAAAACCATGGCCGATAACGCCAGATTCACCCACTGCTTCTTGATAAGCCAAATTCATTGCACCAGAAACAACGTTGTTTGCATGCTGCTGTTGTTGTTGCTTAGCAGAGTCAGGCTCACCAACTTCATAGTAATTCCTAATATAGTTTGGAGTGGCATACACATTTGTTAATCCTGTTAGGGCAGACGCCACCTCACCGTCGGCATTAGCAGCGACTGCTTCGTAATTGCCAGTTGTTTTTTGGGCGACATTTAGACCCCACGTTGTTGTTATCAATAGCAAAACACTGATAACGAATGTAGAAAGGCACGCAGTTGCTCTAGTTGCCACTGCACTTGGGGTCGAGTAGGTCCTGGTTTGAAATTGTAAATTTATGTTTCTGTTGTTGTTATGTTGCATGTATTGTCTAGCCTTTGGCTTAGGCCATAACAACAATGGCCGCAGCTTCATTTTAAGTTATTTTGTGGGTTTGTGTTGTTTTGGGAACGCCGTTTTGTACTGATTTGTTTCTTTGGCTGCTCTTGTGTTTTTATTCTTTGTCCGTGTATTATTGTTGTTATTTCAGTGTTCCCCGAAAGCTGTACATTTGGCTTTCATTCGCACATGCAGTCAGTTTGTAAGAATTAATCCTCAACAAATATGCAAAATTTCCCCACTCATAAGCACAAGCGGCGGGTGTTACGTTGGTTATTTGGCCGGTTGTTTGGTTTAGCCGTTGCGCTGTGACTTGTTTGCTTTTGGTTACTTTTGATTAAAATGTAAATTTTCTTTACTTGGCTGCAGCTTTTATATGCCCAGGCTTTCTGGGCTCATCTATACTCCTCTTCAGTTTGTGTTCCTTTTTACTCGTAATTTTAGAGTGGTTTTTAACAAATGCAGTTAAAAGGGGTTTTGATTTCATTAAGACGTTGCTACGGATGTTGTTTTTAGTTGTCATTGTTTGTAATATGAGACAATTTTGCATTTGCATGTGTTCAGCCATGACCGACACCCATGTGGCATGAATTATGTATGTTTGCGTTGTGGGTTCAAAGCCATACATGCTACCAGATACATGTTGCGTAACACTGTCAAGGTAAAATAAAACGAAAAGGAAAATAAATTGAAAGTGAAATGAAAATTATTGAAAGCAATGTTGGAAATTATAAATCATATTTATGTTTATTGAAACCTACACACATACATACATACATATATTGGAAAAAGCCAAATTTTCATTATACTCGTATTTATGGAAACAATTTTACTATGCGGCAGATTGGGGAAAATACATATTTCAATTGAAATTATTTCAAAGCCAACAAGCCACAATGTAGCAGACAAAACAGCCAAATAACCAACGTACCACTAGAACTAAAAGCCTAAAGCTTTGCATATTATTTGACGATGGCGATTGGGACTGGAAACCAAGTGAACAGCTTTTGAGGCGATTTGCACCTAAACAGTAAAATATGAACATTTAAGTAGTTGGACTTAAGAAAACAAAAAATAAAAGGTATTTATCGAGCTGAGTTTAAGGGTGGGCAAAAAATCTTCGCAACATATTTCGAATCTGTTACTTTTTCATTTTTCCGGAAGTAACAAATTTCACAAGATTTTCATTATACCATATTATTTCACTGTGATGTGCTTAACACAGTAGTAGACATTTGTGGCTAAATTAGTGGGCAGCGATACGTTGACTCGCACTTCTCTTTAACACTTTACCCATAGTAATGTCGTTGACTTAACTGCTAAACACCAAGTCAACCCAGACACCAAACTGCAACCAACTTCACTTTCTAGCGCGTCAAACGTTGCCATCCCCTTCTAATTATATATACATATATATGACAATTTTTGACAGCCAGACAACGCTTGGCGCAACAATTTACCGTGGATTAGTTTAAATATACTGGGAATTATTTTAATTGAGTTGATTAATTTACTACCAATTAAGCGCTATCTGGTTTATTCCAATTCCAAATAAAGAACTGGGGCGACAAATATCATCTATATGACAGCATTTCACCATAATCGTTTATATAACAGCACTCCACCATTAAGCACTAAATTCAATGTAGACGCATCCAGAAGTTATCACCTGGTGACTTAATAATGTTAATGGTTGGTATTGAGTTCAGTGGCGGGGAAAGACATTTGACTTGTTGTTGCCCTTCAGTATATCGAAGTGTTTTACGAACTGTTTTAAAAAACTTTTAAAACAAAATATTATTGAAAAACTCTTCCTTAATTATTCTTCATTTCTTTAAATGAACCCCTTTAAACAATTCGTTATATAAACAAATAATTTAATGAAGTGCTTGGCTGGGAAATAGTTTCTTTTAATTTCTTTGTTATAAGAAAATTACTTAAAATTTAAAATTTATTTAGTCTCATTTGTTTGTTTGTTTTCTTTATCTATTTCTCATCGTCTTTTGTCTAGCGATGCTCCTCCGAAATTCAGTTTTACCAAATTTAAACTTTTTATTACAAGTTTTCCTTAAAAATAGTTTGCTGGAAGAATATTTTCTCTTCGCAGGCACCTGTTTACCTTTAATATTTTGCTTAAAAGTCTTTTAACGCAAAAGTATTGAAGTATAACTGCAACCGGAAATTAGTTTCAAATATCACAAAGACACGAGTTGCTTTTAAGCTCACCCAAGTATGGGCACATAAGGGCGAGAAAAATGCTTCACTTTCACATCAAATACAACCCAGCAAACATTTGCATAATTAATTATAAGTTTAAAAATATGCAAACTATAAGACAACAATTTTAATATAATCATATATAAATTAAAACTAAAACAAAATTTGATAAAATTATCTTATCTTTAACAATTCAGGACAAAAGAATGGCTTAATGATGGAAGCAAAATAACTTACACAATACTTTTCGCATTTTTTTTATTAAAACTAAAGATAATTTAAAATATTTCAACTAAAAAAATTAAAAATAATCTCCCGAAATTATTTAATAAATTTGAATTTGCGCTAGAAACAAGGAAAACGTATTTGGATGACATTTTTACTCAACAAAAAGGATTATATGATTTCTTAAAGAAGAGACTATAGTTTGATGGTCAGCAATACAATATTTTTACAACAAGGAAAATAATAAAAAAATATTCACTACCTCGACTTAGAAAAATATTACAATCTAATATCTAATAGATTTCGTTCTACAGAACAAAGAAAATCCATGCAAATATTGGTAAACAAAAGCTGTTAAGCCTCTTGACAAGCATTTGAGAGAAGTAAATGAAGGGGGCCAGTCCATGCCATGCTACGAGAGCACCAGTCCAATGTCATGTCCAATGTCATTCAAATGTGAGATCCAGCCGTGACTAAAACATAAAAACGTACTCAGTTAACCTGCCAATATCACTAGAATTTCATAAAGAATCATTTTTTTTTTGTTGCAATTAACGAATTTTATTTAGTTGTAGTAAAATTTTTATTTAGTTGAAATCAAGAAAAACTTCAATCCCGTTTTCAATCTTCATCTTTGTATTTTTATTCGACTTGAATACAATATTTGTCATTTGTTGGGATGGTTTAACTGCTTTTACTGTATGAATTTAATAGAAAAGAAAACAAACAAAAATATGTATATTTTCGTATCACAACTTCGCTTGAAAACAGCCAAACAAAGTCGAAGCGCGCAACACAACAAGTGCATTTGTTGTTTGTGGCACAGTATCCAAATATAACACCCGTATCTTTGATGTAGTTGGCGCAGATGGAGGTTGTGTGTAAATATGTACCAAATTTGTTTGCCTCTGCTGCTCTTTAATGTTTGTACTTTCGCTGCCCTAAAGAAATTTAATACATCTTAAAGAGATGCATCTAAAAAAGTTAGAAATCAAGATGCGCAAATTTTATATACAACTGCTAGAGAAAATGCTTACATTAGTTGCACATTTGGTCAATTCTAGTACTAATGCGGGAAATTTAAAGGGCGCGTAACTCTAAACGAGTGCATTCAAAGAGAAGAAAAACTTCAGAAATAATGAAGTTATTAATTTTGAATTTTTCGCTATAACAAAAAAGAGAGTTTTTAAAATCAGGGTTCAAATCATAATTCGACGTCGAGTCCACTCGAAAAGTTGCCCTCGATTAGTAAGTAATCTACAAACAAACACCAGCTTTTTGTGTCATTTTGCAAGGCAATTTGCTTTATAAGTGTTGCCCAATTTTACACTTCCACACGCAGATACGACTTTGTGTGGTAGTAATCCAAGTAAAGAATCATTTCTGGCATTATGCTGAGAGTTGTCACTAGCCGAAGCAGTCAATGTAGCGGCAAGGTACAATGAGAGTGGTGTAGACGTCGGCATATGACCTCAAATAGGTCTATATTTTATTTAGAACATATTTAAAAGCTTCTTTAGGAAGTCGAAAATGTTTGTTAAATCTGCGGAAGTCGTAACATTAAGCTAAAATCATATTCTACAAAAGCCGTAGAATTGATTTTGTCACGAATATTTCGGCTCATAATGGCAATATGCGATTTATCCTGCAAGTCTGAAAATGAGGAATAAAAAAAGAAAGTGTGGATCCATTTTAATGAAAAGTTGTTTTTTTATAATTTTGTAATTTATCACAACTCCTGTTTGTTTTCCTTTTTTGTTTTATTTAAAGTAAAAATATTATTATACGATCGAATATATTAAACAAATTTTCTTCACTCAATTTTGAATGCGGTAATTTGTCTATCGATCACAAATACAAAATTAAAGCCAAAAATATTTCCAAAGCCTACTTTTTCTGAGATCCAGTAAAAACCAACTCCGATCACAGTTATATATCGTATGAAGTGACCCAAATCATTTTTTTTCACCATATAATTTTTTATCTGTTATTTATTGTTAATGACGTATTAAATTTGTTTATTATTACTTTGTAAATAGATTGCAAATAAAAAAATATAAAAACTTGTACAACTGGAGAATTCATTATAATGTTATTTTAGCATTAAGCCAAATTTTTTGGAGAGAGAATAATTTGTAGAAATTCGGAAACTAAATGGTCAGAGCGCTCTCCAGATTTGTCAGCCCTTGACTATTTTCTTTGATACTATCTGAAGTAGCGAGTATCCTGCACTAACGCCACAAATGTTGAAAGATCTTGTGGAACTTGCATTTCGAAGACAGTCATTTGAGTGACATTTACTTAGAGTGTGAAAAAAATCTATGCTCGAATATTTTCTTTTAAACTTATTAAATTTTTAAATCTCATAGCGATTTCTGGCCCACATCTTAAAGAGAGAGGATGTAACTTAAATGCAACTTTCACACTTTTAAAGAATTATGTTATATTATTTTCAAGAAATTTATAACCATTTTTAAGTTTTAAAAGTATTACCGTAAATAAAATTATTTTCTTTTTGTTGTTTTAATTTAAGTCGATAATATTCTCCCTTCTACTTACTGATACAGACATTTTTGCTGCTAATGAATTGTTCGTTAACTCATTACCTTCAAAAAGGAAAACTTAAAAAAAAAATTGAAATTCTTCTTATGGCAGAAGATAGAAGTTTTTTTGCTGTGTCAAAGTACTTAAGCAAAATTTTGGCATCATACGGTTGCTTTCAAGACGAGCATCAACAAATTTGCGGGTTTTCGTTAAGAGGAAAATCAACATTTTTCCCTTGCAACATTTAACAGTGGAGAACACCGCTGAGTACATACAATACATTTAGCTTCCATAACAAACATAAAACAAGTTTAATATGTTATTTGATATTAATAGCAGCTTTGGAAGAAAAAGTGTAATTTTTTAAAAATACACCTTCCAAAAAGTAGTTTTACAAACTTAAAATAATGTTCATATTAAAATAATTACGCTTGCAAAAAGTTGCTTTTAGATGAAATTCTTTAAAAAAAACTATTTAAATATTAAAAAATTCTTTAAATAAAAGTGCTTTTGAAGAAAGTACATTTTGAAAAAGTACGTTGTACATATAATAATAACTTTCCAAAACGTAAATTGTAAAATGAGAACGGTTTGAAATATATTATTATAGATTATTCTTTAAGCAAAGAAGCCTTAAAAAAAATATATAACTTTTATTAAAAGTACGAATATTTCAGATATATATTTAAAAAAATTAAACTGTTATAAAAGTATTTTTTAAAAGAGTACTTTTTTTAAAGGAACTTTTAAAAGAAGTATGTTTTAAAACAAGTTCATTTAAAAAACAATACGGTTTTAAGAAAATTACTTTTTAAAGAAAGTACTTTAAAAAACAGTACGTTTTAAGAAAATTGCTTTTTAAAAAAAGTACCTTTTCAAAAAATTATTTTCACAAAAAGTGCCTTTTAAAGAAATACTTCAGAAAAAAATAGCTCACAAGAAAGTGCTTTAAAAAACTACTTTTGAAAAAAAATGCCTTTGAAACAAGTATTTAAAAAAACACAATGGACACAAGTACCGTTTGAATAAAAGTACCTTTAAAAAATACATTTCAAAAAAAAGATCTTTACTGTATAAAAAAGCAATAAATAATGAACTTTTAAAGGAAGGAGCCTTCACAAAAGTTCCTTTTTGCAAAAAGCAACATTGAAAATTATTTAAAAAAAAATTTTTTTTAATTATTTGTTAAAGAATCATACTTTAAAATAGTACCTGTCAAAAAGTACTTAAGAAAAACGTATAATGAATTCGTGTATTATACATTATATATATATATTCTATTAAAGCTAGATTCAAAGTTTTGTTCTATTTAAATTTAAAACTTGATTTAGAGAATTGCTGGTGTTGGATAAAAATGGGATATTTTATAAGACTGCAAAAGAAAATATAAGACTTGTTAGGAAAAATATACTATATATATATATATACTACTGATTGGTACGCCAGCCTTAATTGTAAATTATAGTATTGAATTTCTTAAAACAGTTGCAACAGCTCTTCTGTCTTAAAATTAATCCAGGCCCACTGTCACACTGTTGCCTTCCACTCGCATTATCGAAATCTGCTGCTACGGTGTCTATTTTAATACCTCAAATTTTAGACAAAGAAAAGCTTCAGGTAACAATACATACAATTTCATCATCTTCGGATCATTTTTGGATTTTCGCCGTCTCCAGCAGCACTTTGCAACCGTCTGTTACGTGTATTTTATGTTCAAGTGTTTCCACACATTTTGTTGCGGTAACGTGTTGAAGTTCAGATAAAACATTGCCGCGCGCTGTCGTTGCAGTTGTTTGTTACTTACACGCGGCAACAAGATGCAAAAGCAATTTAACAAACATTTTATGCACTCCATTCTTTTGCTATTACAATTTTTACAAACATTCGAAATGTTTTACGGCTGAATAGAAGGAAGGATAAACTTCTTTCCTGGAGAGTGTTCATATGGTGTGTGTGTGTGTGTGGTTGTTTGTGACAGAGTGTCTAACCAGAATGATGAAGAATGTCTCCATGAAATATTTGATATATTTTTCTGCTGCTTGTGATATGAGATTTTTTCTTTTCTCCACGAATGTAAAGTTAGTAACGTTTCTTAAGTCGTTAGACACACACAAACACACAAACACACATACCCATATTTTATACAATATGCGGTACACTTGGGTGTAGGTTTTAGTATCTGTTTTATTTTCGAGGCCAAGACAATAAATAAAATACTTTTTTTTTTTGCAAAAAAAAAAAAAAAAAAGAAAACATTTTAAGCATCTCGGTAGTTTTTCAAAAAATTGTTCACATTTAAAATCAAGGTAAATGCTTCGATGCAAGTCTAAGTCTCAAGCATTCAAAGAGTGTGTACTTCAGCTGCATGTTTTTAATTTTTCTTTTCGTTTTTTATGCAATTTTTCGGTAGTTGAGAATATTTTATATTGGTTTTTTTTTTATTTCTTGTCTTGTTACGGCGATAATGTCGTGCAGGATGTAATTAGGATAGAACTTTTTGATAAATTTTCCCCGTTGCCGTTTTATTTAAACGACTTGTTTTTTTTTTTTTTTGCTTATCAAAAGTTAGCAGACAGACAGTTATGGAGTTATTAATGACTTTTATTTTCGATTTGTTTTTTTTTTGCTACAGAAGTAAATACTTCTCAAGATAATTGATGTTTCAAAAGAATAGCTTTTAACTGCATTAATTTTAAACAAAATACAATAACAGAAACATTAAAAACGAAATTATTCCATTCGTATAGGAAAACTATTAACATTGAGGCTTTAAAACATTGAAATAACTAAGACTCTCACAACAGCCTCTCCAACAATTTCCATAAAATAGGTTGAAAAAATAAATTAAAATTCTCAAATGGTTGAAAGATTTTAGGGCTAGTTTTTAACCCTTTACAAAAAAACCAAACACCTGAAGGCGTTAAACGAAGAAGCAAAAGAAAAGTCCCTAATTCAAATTTGTCTTTTTAATTTAAATGCAGCATCTGATGGCGGTGAAAGTCCTCAATAGTTAGAAACGTTGAGAAAGTAATTTTTTATGTGTAGATAGTGAAAAAGCGGAGTTGCATGCCTCCACTCATAGCCATAATCACTGCAATACACATTTGTCAAATTGTCAAACAGTATGACAATATTTTGGCGCTTACTTGTACAAAACTTTCTGTTGGCATCATCTCCAATATTCATTTGCATACTCGTACATATGAGTACAAGTATATGTGTGCCCTACGTGCGAGTACGCATGTAACTAGATTAAAAATAGCGTCAGCCCCACTTTTTTTTTGCTATTTTACCTTGTGTTTATTTTCCATAAGCCCCAGAAGTTCATTTATTTTGTTGAAAGTCTTATTTTTTCTTTGGCATTTGCTTAAAAAACATATTTTTCTACAACATATGCTTAAAACGTGCTGCTTTATTTCAGTATTTATTTGCGAAACAGAAAAATAACCGGAAAGAAATTCCGCTTAATTTTTATTCCACTTTTGTTTTTGCATTCAGCCAACTAAAGTCGTGGTAATAATAAATTGAAATAAAAACAGAATGCAAAACAATTACTTATTACAAATTCTTTTATGTGGCGGAAGATTGAAAAGAGATGAAACAATTGCAAACAAATTATATAAGATTATCATTCACAAAAAAAGTTATGCCAAAGAAAAACAAATTTTTACTTTATTTCATTTAAAATTGTTTATGTCTTATTTCAATTATGAGCGAGAAAGTACCGCAAGTTTTTAAAACCAAGAAAGTATTATGTTGGAATCCTGCAGTCACAAAGTACCGACTTCACTCTTGAGAAGGACTCAAAGGCCATTTTAGTCTCAGTCAAGCCCTGAAAATGATGTGTTATATGGGTGCAGATTATGTCGTTGGTCAGTTTACACCACTTGCAGGTGTCTCACCATGCCCTGCAACTGCTCGTGGTGTATGGCCAATGTGACATGAACTTTCTGTCACGTAGTGCCATCCTGTACAAACCATTTCTCTTTGACGTCTACAAGATCTATAAAAGTTGATAATCATTGATCTATATGGCTCATTGTGGATGGTGAAGGGTTGGCCAACGTCGTGCTAATAGAAGGCCAACATCTAAAATAATGACATTTTTCTTCCGTTTCGTTGACGTACCGTTTCTTACTGAAATCCACTTCACAATTTTCTTTGGTTGAAAAAAACAAAAACGAACAGCTGAACTTGTGAGCGCCAATTCATATACAAGTATATATCGTTACCTGAACCTAGAAATTCCCTATTACAATACAAAATTCTTCTATTTATTAATATTTCCACCAGAAAAAAAAAACTGAACTTTCAAAATTGACGTAAAATATGAATCTATTTTTACTTATATTTTTTTTTTGTTGCCTTCTGTCGATGGAAGTTTGGAAACATCAAATAAATTGACATTGAAATGTTCACTAATTTAAAACTCAAAAGTCACTCACTTGCATTGTGTTTGTGGGACCAACCTTAAAAGAAAAACAAATCTAACTTTCATCATTTGTTTTGGGCAATAAAAATTGGAGAGTTTATCTTGTAAATTTTTAAGTGATAAACTTAACACTTTTGGAAATTTTTATCCAATTTAGAGATTTTTATTGGTTTATGCTTCCTGCAAAATGAAAATAATTGAGATTAGAAGTTTATTTTTATGGGTTTTGTGCAGCATTTCTTAAGTTTTACTGGGTGCAGGACTTAGCATTCATGTTTGGTCACTTTGCGGAGCGTATTTGCATACAAATTTATGCATTTGTTTTAAGTTTTAAAATTTGTGTTTTGTTTTTTTTTTGTTTCCTTTACGGTGCACTTGTGGTTTTTGGCTCTGATTACACCCACAAATAACTATGGACAAGCTGAAATGAAGTTGTTAATACTTTGAGTTGTAGGACATGCTGTTAAAGTTTTTTCGTTTTCGTTTCTTTTTTTATAGTATCAATAGCAAATCTGGTAGTAGCAATAAAAAGTTAATTGGAATTTGTTATCACACAATATTGAGATCTTTTTTGTCTGTGATTGAGACACATGTTTAAGGATTTTAAATAAAAATGAAGATTTCTCCATTAGAACATCAGGCAAACATCAGGTTTTTGCTGCAAAGAACATGCCTTTGAAAGTTTATTTCGCTTCACAATATTATAGTCAAAGTTTTTTTTTATTTTTATTTTGTTGGTCTGCCTGTTGAAGGCTGCTATAGTAAAATAAGGGTGTGGGCAGGTCTTTTGCTGTTGAGGTTAGAGACCAATAAACTTGTTGATTTTTTTTTTTTTTTTGAGATTATTTTAAAGTGAATTAATTTCCATGGAGTAAAAATAAAAAAAGCGAGTTTTAGAGACAAACGTTTGGTTTGGCATCAGAATTTACAAATTTACACTATTTGATAAAAGTTAAACATTATCCATTAAAAATCTCTTATGAAATGAATATTAAAAAAGCTTTAAAATACAATATAAGACTCTTTACATATGCTGCAACGGCTAATGTGAAGGTTGTAATGCAAGTCCTGATATCAACAGGACTGTAGTACGTGCCATACACAACACCAGGATATTAATGATCGATCAGTATTACCATTAACGTCAGATTTAAATAATAAAATATATTGTGATTGTTTCAAAATATCTGTTTAAGTACAATTAAAGTTTCAAAAAGCTGTTTGTTTTATATTATTTAGTTACATATATTTTCTTGTTTTTCAGGTAAGGCCGGATTCCTATTTTTTGCTATACAAGTACATGCATATATTACGGGTAAGTGTCTCGCAAGACTTTGCTCTATCTATTTTTTTTATTTTTTATTCACATGCTGAAATTTTGTCCTTGTAACTTGTGATATTTTGGTTAAATATTTCTTTTATACTATAAAAGTGTTAGAGAACTTCACATTTTATAATAATCATGTCTCACCTAAAAACTGTTGTAATAAATTAGTGTGAACAAAACTTACTCGTCTCTAATTTCCAAATTTTGAAACAAATATTCAAAAGTACACAGACGCCTAAATACATTTAGCTCTAAAAGTTGTTCATATTGAAAGAATTTAAAAAAAACAAATGAGACAAAACTGTGCTTGTTACGTTTGAGTTTTTGATAACACATGTGAACTCTTAAAGTATTTGTTGCTTTGAAAAGTTTGTATTGAAATGTATGATAATGTTTTTGGCTTTAACAGCCATAAGCTTCAGTAACGTTTAGACGATGGAGATTGTTGTAAGTGTGGCTGTCTAATTTAAGCAGCAAAATGCTTGGTAACATTTTTAAAATTGTCTTTAATTATTGTGGTCTCTTAGCCATAAAATTTAGCCACTTTAAAGGCAATTATACACTTGAATAATTTTCTGTGATAAGTAAAAAACAAACTGTGAGAAATTTTATCAAATGAAAGCCAAAAGTGATTCTGTCTCAAAGTTTTTATTAAATCTCATGTTGTTGTTGGAAGCAACGTTTTCAAAAAACACTTCAGCCACTGTGGAAGATCTTTTGTGTAAAGCACAGTGTTCTCCAATGAAAAATAAAAGAGAAAAATACTTAAAATATATATTTAAAAAAAAAACGATTCTCACCACTTCAGCTTTGCGGAAATATAAACGTGTTGTTTAAGACCTGATCAATTTGTTAAGGGCTTCTTTCTATTCCACTCGTATTTAATTACGAAAATTTTTTGATGAACCAAACCACAGCGTTTGGAAATCAGCAGCCCTTGGCTACTAAGCAAGAAAATGAGAAACCCATATTAGAATAAACCAGATTGTCACTATCTTCCATACTTTAACTGGATGGGAAAGACAATTTTTTTTTTTTTATATTAAACAATGAAATTTACTGAATCAGTTAATAAATTATTTGCATGCGGAACTTTGAAGGAATTCGCGGTTAAAAACAACAATTTCCTTAAACTTTATTATTTTCTAGGTTTTCAAACAAAAAAATGACTGATCCAAACAAACTTTTTGTATTTCTACAAACAATCTGCGAACAGAACAAACAAAAATTACTTAGACTTTTTTTTACAAAAAGTTTGCTGATATTTTTATAAGAGTTTTTTTCTTTAAATACGTAGATATGAGTAAATGTGATAACAGAACATTTATCTGAACTGGGTACAGAAATACGTCATCCAATTGTCGAGCTGACGTTGTTGTATGTTGTGAGCACAACATTGGTGGAGTGCTGATAAAGCATCACATCATCTTTTGCTCGTGAATTTGTCCACAAAAGTGTTACTGATCACGCTTAGGGGAAAACCTTAAAGAATATCTTTGTCTTAGGGAATGCCGATACCGATTATGGGGTAGAAATTAATACATTACTTTTTTCCACACTCTGGCAGCACTTAGTGGAAGATAGTTTTCAATCGTCTGATCCACAATGTTGCAGCACCTAAAAAGATTGCAATTCATAGAATCGCAAAAACATATTTTTGTAAAGATATAGAATTGTTACAATTAAAGACACTCAAACATTTTCCCCTGCTGAAAATTTCACTTATCGTGAAGGAATGAATGGTTTTTGCCCTAATTTCTTCTTAAAATATATGTATGTATATTTTAGGGCACATTTTATACAACTTGCGATATATTCAACGCTTAAAAAGTCTGTTCTCTTGAGTGCGATTTCGATGACTCCAACAATATGGTAAAACTGTTTTTTACACATTCAGTTATTCAAATTCAGCGATTTCAAATCCGTGAATATGTAAATATGTTCCATGTACACTCCCTCTAAGTTTCTTTGCACACCCTCTATACCACAGTAACAAAATTCATTCGTCATTTTGAAATAAAGGCTTATTCATTCCCTCAGCCTTTGTTATATAAAAGGTAGCTTTCACCTAAACACACACTTAAAAATTCCCATAGACAAATTCTTAAAAACACACACACGACAACGGATTTCATTTCGGTGTTCATGTGAGAAGTGCAAAATATTTCCTTTTTTATCTTTTATGGTTTAAGCTTTCATTTAAAAACTATGACTTGCCATAAATCTCTGTAATTTTTCCTTCATATAAAAGTAAAACTGTACACACATACACACAGCCACATATAACACTTTTCTTCTGTTACACCTAAAGAAAAACACACCAAGTGGCGAGGAAAAATACTTATTAATTATTTGGGGCCAATTATGTGCCGTTAGCAATATGATATATCTTTAGGCGGCATTAACTAACATACATCGTTGCCGTGATCATATTAAAGTGGAGATAAAAAAGTGTTTTTCTCACCGTGTACACGCATGCTGCTGCAGTAAATTTTTCATCTAATACTTTAGTGAAATAATTTTTTTTATTGCATTTCTTTCCTGTTGAATAATTGCTTAAACTTAAGCTGCCTTTAGTTGCTTCATCATCGACTCAAAGGCTGGAAGAAAACACCAAAGTTTGGAGGCTTTGCTTGAAACAAACAAACACATGTGTTCCCCCCCTTTTCATTGCATTACATATTACTTTTATTGTGTTCATATGCCAGCAGTGTTGCCAACAGAGAAAGTAATCAGAGATTTTTCCCAGTTTTTCTGTAAATTGTGCTTTGTTTGTAGTTTTTCTATTCTGAGTGTCTATTTAGTTTAATTATTTGAATTCTAATTTATACGGCCTTTATCTTATTCCATTTGCTGAATAGAATGGGGATCAGTTTTATTTACAGCGGTTTTTGACGCAACTTTAGAATTATCAGCAATTTTTTCCCGGTTTGGTTCCTGTTGATCATGAAGCCATTTCGGTCTAATGCAGATTTTGCTAAGAATGTTTGTACAACTGATTGATGTACTAAATTGCATGACTTCGCACCAGCTATACAATATTGTGTATTTTATTGGAGTACAACGGGCATAACTTTGCTAAAAGTTTTGTTTAACAAAATTTCTTGTAGTTTTCATTTTTAACATTTTTATTTATGTGCCCATTCAATAAATGATGAGCTTTAGCACAAAAAGGACGAAGTGCACCATAAGTTTGACGAACAGTATCAATGTTTTAATACAAGTCCATCTATTCGGAAATATCAGACCAAACTAAACTGAATCGGTTGTGAAACAAAGTAGTGCTGCCAACTTAAAGTTGTAACAGTCAAATAGACAATAATGTTTTGCTATTGTCAGAAAAAATTACGCGCCAATTTTTGTAATAGACTCTATTAGTTTTATTATGGTTTTTAATACTCGTATACTATTTGGTTTTATGACAAGCATTTATTTTCTACTTGAAAATCAAAAATTAAAGTTTTGTTAAACATACGTCTGGCAACTCTGTCTAAAACGATTGCGTATATATAAGTTAGTACGTACAATATTCAAGTCTTTTGTCAACTTAAAATGCGAGCTACATAAATGTGAACGTTTGTATGACGTGTGGCTTTTGTGTCTGTTGATAGGAAAAATTATCAGCAAATAGTTCATGCCATAAACTATTATCATAAAAATTGTTGAAAATCTTTATATATGTTTTGATTTCTGCAACCCATTTTGCCACTTTAATATTTTCATACAAAATACCTCAATCTTATGAGGACCAAATTGTGAAACAAAAACTGTAGCATCGACTTTGGGTAGAAATAAAAATAAAAGCACTTGAAATTTTATTTTTATACTTACTAAAGTTGTATGTTACCAGAAATTTATCCTTAAAATGTACAGGATTATTTCAAGGCTTTATGTTGGAAAGTTTTATGTAATTAAATAATTTTCAAACAAACAAAAAAACGGCAGCAACAACAACTCTTAACGCTAAACTACATGATGATAAATTTTAGGATTATATATAATTTATTGTATTTTTTATTTAATTAGAGTAAGAAATAAGGGGAAAAGGTCTGTTTAAAAAAAAACTCAGAATCGAAAAAATTTTAGCGGCTAAAAATGCAGTTTTTATGAAGAAAATTAACTTTCTTTCCATAATCCTAATTTTTTCTATCACAAAACAAAAAAAAGTATAAATAAATTTTTTTTACTTTAGCAAAACTAAAATAACAAGAATAATGGATATTTAGAGTTTTTGTAAAACTATTAAGATTATTTAATAGAAATTCTTTACTCAGTCTTAGGACCTTCCAGTTAGGGAAGAAAATTAATAGTCTCTTACTGTGGAAAATATTGTTTCCTTTCGTGAAAACGTTCAAAAAAATAAATTCCAGACCTTACGTGATTGGGGGGACAGCTAAAAGCTTCACGGTCCACTTACCACTCACCATGATATTTTAAAAGAACAAATTCTTTTCTTTAAAAAAAATCAATTTAGAAAGATATTAAGTAAAATTCCGTCATAGATTTTACTTAATACCTGTTTTAATGTTAACTTTGTCCACATGATTTCTAAGCTGCTCGTTTCGCATACTTTTTGAAGCCAGCAATATACAATTTTAAAGTTTTTAAATTTACAAAATCAACTTTAAAACCGCACAATAGAGTTTGAAAACCATCTAATGTTGACATTTACAATTTTAAAACAAACAATTATCTTTCGCTTGTACTTTTCTATGGACATTTAATTTCATGTGGTTTGCAGCGAAAATGTATTATTAAAAAATTTAAATAAAGAGCAGCAAACAAATGGTGATTTATTTTCCTGCCATTATAGCGCTTCATTTTTTTGAAGTTACAAGTCCTTGTTAAAAAGCCACTAACATGTTTGAAACCTTTTTTTGTTTGCGATTCTATTTTTTTTACGTTTTTGTTCCGCTAATGACATTTGCAATGAATACGAGAGTTCAGCATTGTAATTTATTAGTTTGTGCAATGACTACTTGTTTGTTTAAATAAAATATGCTTGCCTTATAAAACTAACAATTTAATTTAATTTTTTAATTTAAAAAAAAAAAGTACTTTAGAAAAAAGTAGGTAAAATGCCAGCACAATAATGACACTCTCAGCAAAATTTACAAAACTCATAGTCAACAATTTGTGAAGAGAAGAATTTTTTACTACTTCTCGTATTAAGGATGGGTCAAAATTCTGATAGAGAGCACGAAAAGTAATAAATAACATAAGGAAGTGCTCAGAACATCGTTAGGCTGTCCAGAATAAATTTGGCAGTCATTTAATTGGACACGTAACAGATAGAGGGAAATGTACTTCAATAGTTTATAAATATTAGAGATATAAACAAAATAATAGAAACTCTTAAGAACATCTGATTTTATTTCTTCCTCACAGCAGAAGAACAGCTCTCGGGCATTACTAATTATTTTGTTGTGCTTCGAGAGTTTTGCCTCTCACTCGCAATGGTTAACTGATTTACCTGAAAAAAATTTATTGAATTTGACAAACTAACGAAACATATATTTATACTGCTCACGTCGAAACTTTCCACCAGTTAACCAGGAAGAAAATATGAGCCAGAGCTGACTTATTTTGTCCTATATTAGGATAAGTTAGAGCTGACTAAACATTGTGTACGAATATATTATCATCGCCGATTTATCAAACATGATGAATATATCTATCATAGTTGATTTATCGTAACTCACTTACAGTTGTATAATTTTTTACTGTTCAACGATAATGCAAACATAATTAAAAGTTATATAATGTGAATTGATGTTTATATCGGTCACAGTTGAGGGAAAAAAAAGACGCTTTAAAATGGAACACTTTAAAAACAACTTGAGTGCATTTCTTTTTTAATGCATAATATTTCAACAAAATAAAAATTTACGGGAAAATTCATAGAAGTTTTCTTCCTTTTTTTTTGCTTTTTTATTTGAATTATTATGAAAATAATTTTTTATATAATTCTTCAACTTTCACCAACACAACGAGGAGTGAAAATTGCTGCAACATGCAGTCGTTGTTTGGTTTTTTTAAATTAATTTAATTGCTTTAATACTCTGTGAGCAGCTGTTCATCATTCTTTTCCTGTATGTCAATTAACTAAGACTTTAATTAATTGGTAATTCCACACAATGCTAACAAATGATTACAATTCTCTAACCATTTTGAGTTTAGGGAAAAACCTCTTTAATGAGCGTAAGATTTTTGACATCTGAACGCAACTTTCTGATAATAATTAATAGTTTTTATTTTGATGCTAAAAGTGTGTGAATGTATTTTTCTGAAGAAATTCAGTTAGAAAAATATTTGGTTTTATACTGAATTGATGGGTACAGGGCAATTGGATATAATTTACGCTTGCCTTTTCTTACTTTCTAATAAAAAAAACTTTTGTAATAATTTTGCTCAGTGCATACTTTGCACTTGCAAAAATGTGCAGACAGCTGAATTTAGAAAAACGCAAAAAAATCAATATGCATATAGTAGTTACGCAGACAGATTCTTCACAACAAAAACGAAACGGAAAAAAAGTTCAATGACAAAATTTAAATTGTCTGACTACAATAAACCAACAACCTGTTAAAATTCCCACTGCAGCTACGGCGAGTTAAACAATACCACAATTATGCAATTAAATGTCATGAAGCATGTCTACACATGCACCAGCATGCAATGCCATAATTTTATATCACACAATGACACCGGCGCCCTCTCCTATACATATCACGATTCCTTTACACAATTATATCAATGCATAATGAACGAGTTTATAACTGAGTATAAATTCCACTTCCCTTTTTGCGTGCCGTTGTAATTTAACAAATTTTCATTTGTTTTTTTTTTTGTTTTTGTTTTTGCCATTTTTATGAAGTACGTATTTATTTAAAATTTGCATGAGTATTTTCTGCAAGTTAATGGAATAGTTTTACCGGAGTTGTCGTGTTTACATGAATGTCCTTTACGTTTCTGGGTTCTATTATTTCGGCTTGTTTGATCATTATTATTCCAGCAATATTGTTTTAGAACATTTACACAAGTGCGTTAGACAGTTTCTATTTGGCAACATGTTGCACGTACTTTCAGTGAATATTGCTGGCTGAACAAGTGCATAATTAGAATAAATTTAGGTATTTTGCAAAAATATTTAAATGAGGTTAAAAAATATTTTCAATTGTTGCACAATTTAGCGCAAGAAAACTTAAACGGTTTCAATCACACTCTGCTGAATCAATTAGTATTTAAAAATCTTAGAAACTTCATCATAACTTGAACTGTTTCAAGCAATTTTTTTTTTTCTTTTTGTCGGAACACTTTCTGAAACGAGAGTGAATATACTGATGGCGGAATCCTTTAAGATTATCTTACAATAAGATCACCGTAGGACTACGAGTTTCCAAAACACTTTATTATTATATAATTTTTTAAATATGGCATAAAAACAAGGGGGTCATGAATGCTTCGCAAATAGCATAACTTTATGCTGTGTTGTACCCCAAATTTGAAAACTCACATGTGCTTCAAGGTAATTTGTATACATTTGCAGTCGCTAGATACATTAGACGTAGATGTAAGTAATATTTACATCAGGCATGATGTAAATATTAGTCAGCTGTGACTAATGTTTGCATTACCTTATGTTTAATAAATAGCAGAGTTATGTTTTATTAGTCCATGTTACTATCTCATGTATTTTGTATAATTTCACATCTAACAACCTAAAATTCTTTTTAGGGCAAAAAGCTGTCACGCTTGAGAAAGCCTCTCCCCGATCTCTCTCACTGACAAACAATAATTCCTTGAAAAAGAAGGTCTTTTATTAAACATCAATTTAATTTTAACGGCTAAAAAATGCCATATATAATTTATAATAACAAAATGTATGTTATTTGTTTAACCAAAACGAGGCAAATACTTTTCAACCGCATTAAAATAAAGTTTCTCACTTAATTGCCCAATCCTTTTATCGTTAACTAAACATTAGAAGGAAAAAAAAAATGTCAAAAACAAATGAGCCTTTTAGCAAATATTTTTAGTCCATGAAGCTAAAATAAAAACATAAATAATTTTTAGTCTAATTTTCACTTAATATATATTAAAGGATTTAAGTTAATAAAAATAAATATATAAACATTTCGTTTTAGCAGCAAATTTACTTTTACTTTTTCGCATTGTTATGCGTAGATATTGTATTTTTCACCTTCTTGTGTTGTTGTTCCAGATAATGATGATGGGAAAATGTCCATTAAGGCAGTCAACTGAGTTGAGTGTCCGAAATAAGTTTCAGGCATTTTACTATCACTGAAAGGGATTTTTAAATACTTTATGGCCGTTGTTGTCGTAAAATCCTTATTAAAGTATTTGTGTCTGTGTACCCTCGTCTGTTTGTTGGTTTGCGAGGGAAAGTGCGTAATTACCAAAAGTAGTTAAGATTATTTAAACTTTGAACATTTTTTAAGTGTTATTTTGTTTTCAAACGCACAAAACCACCTCAATAAAAGAAAGCAGCAGAAAAAAAGTCAACACAAAGAAATTCTAAAAAGGGTTACTTAAGCTTTTCTGGCTTTTGTAAATTGTTAATTATTTAAGAAGCAGGTGTTAATCATTCCTAAAAATGAGGTGTTGATGACTGTGTAATGATTAAAGTTTCTTTTGAAGGACGTTGAAGAGTGAAAATAAAACGAAAGTTCGTTTTGCTGAAACTGAAAGCAAAACAAAAAAAAAAAACAAAAGTTGCTAAAAAGGATGCTTGTGCACTTAAAGTTAAACGTTTTTAAGTTTTCTTCCAGTCAGTCCAAACAATTCAGAAGGGAAAGTGAGCAAAAGTTTTCAACAAAAGTGCTTCAAAGTGAAATAAGAAATTGTGAAGATTTTCGTGGAAAAGCAAATTTAATGTCTTGTTATAAATTATTGAGCAGCAACAACTCAAATACAAGCCAAATAAGAAAGAGAACAAATTATGAATTACTAGTTGTGGCTGGCAAAGCTGCAGATCATAATTACCCAGCAAAAACTTGATAGTGTGTAAAGCAGCATGCATTTCAATTTCTCACTATTTATCGTGTACATTACCTAGAAGCAATCAAGTAAGGACTTGGTTATTAACTAATACACAAATAGTTGTTATTAAAGCTGAAATTTTTAAAAAGTGATGAAGAAATGACTTGACTATCAGCTGATATATAAATAGTTGTTCTGTTTGTTGACAACTGATTACGCAACATCAGTAATATTTATGCAGATTTGTTAAAAAAACGAAAGACAACACGATCGAAACGAGCGTTAAAATACTTATAAACTGAAAACTAAACTTTTGCTCTCTTAATTTTTGTTAATTTAGCATATTTTCACACATACATATTTGCGTTGCGTGCTTTACGCACTTGAGCTTTTCTAGTAACTCTATTGTAGTGGCGTTTTGAATTAGTGATCTGTAAGTGAGAGTACTGAGTGCTGAGTACTTGCCTCCAATCACATGGCACTTGAAGCACCGAATATGAAGTAGTGCGGAGTATTAACATTTTAACTCATTACTTTTCGCCTTTCTATTTTATAATTTTAACTTATTTTTTATATAGAGAAAACTATGAAGAAGCTGTTTTTCAGGCACACTCCCAGAAAAAGCGTTTTCTGATTTTGGTAACTTAAGAGAATTGGCTGATTGCGCCTTTTGCTGAATAGACCTGCGATTCCAATAAAAACCCGCACAAAAAAGCACTTTAGCGAGTAAAAAAATTATTGCTAGTGCGTCTTTAACTGCTATTATTGGCCCAAAACACCACAAATTCCAGATTAAATCCCTTGTATGCAGCAAAAAATATTGTGTTCAACACCAAAAACTGGCGAAAAAACATTGGCTTAAACAATTTATGACATGAACTCTCTTATGCAACACAAACTACAAACTAACGTGTAAAGGACATGGAACCTACTTGTTATGAAAATTCAATTAAAAAGTTTGAATTTTTTGTTGTTCTGCAAATACTCTTTTTATAGGTTAATGTTTTCTTTGTTCTTAGACAAAATACTTGATTAAATTCTAAAACCTAAATAAACATTTGACTTGAGCTTCCCACACTTCGACTCTGATTGCAAAACCTACAAAATTGTATTCCTCATTTACTGTTCTCTGCTCTGCTCAGATGTGTTTCTGGCATTTGGCCAAAAGTTTCATTTTCTATGCATTTAATTGTTTTGGACCTGCCACTCACATTCATTACATGTTTATCGAACTCATACAACTTCGTGTATTCATATTTGTATACAGATGCAAATGTAGATTTTGTAAAAGTAAATTATTTACAATGTTCATTTAATATTGTACATTATTGACTATTGCTGAAATCCACAAATTGACCCAATAAACGGATTTTACTTTTTGACCTCTTTTTCAAGCTGAAAAATTCAATTGCATTAGGAATTTAATGTGCTTTTACCCAAATTTAAATAACTTTAGCAATTGCCTGCTCATAAGTTTGATACCAGCCTGGTTCTTAATGATTCAGAATGTTTTTGAACTCATTGGGCTTCATTCGCACTAAGTAAATATTACTGATTTGAAAAACATGTCAGTGCTTAGGAAAATGTATCATCTGTCGCACGATGTTGAACATTAACATTCGTTGCAGAATATATCAGCTGTTCCTCGATATCAAACATTAACGCATGCCAGGCAATGCGAACCAGAGAAAACTGCCTCACAGACTATTAATATGTTTTCTTTTGTAAAATTTACTTCCATTCTTTTAGTTAACAAAAATATATTAGTCCAAAAAAAACAGTGTTTTCTTAACTTGAAATAAAACCTTTTGCTCAAGCAAACATCTTGCAATAGAAAACAATTATAAAGTGACACAGCGAGTTTTTTGTCGAAATTTTTGTCATTTGCTAAATAAAAGTAATTTTCTATTAGACAAATTACTACTAAAATGTTTCCGGACAAAAATGTCAGCTAATATATTTCCAATGCAATATCTCATGTCTATGCAAAACAAAAATATATTCTTTTTTTCAGTAAAAGTCTTCGCTTGTCCAGTAAAATCTGTTTATAGGTCCGCATTCAATCAACAATTTCACTGATTTGATTTGGTTGTGGTTGTCAGATTATTGCATGACAAAAATTGCCAAATCTGCTCTTAGATATCTGCCAGAAGCATAAATATTTAGGGGAAAAACACTGCCAATAGAAATCTTTCTCAGGCAGTGCCGCCATTGTCAGGTACATTAATTTAATCTCTGAGATGAAGACTGAGATGACGGTTGTGACATGTTTCACGATCAGTGCACTGCGAAACAACAAACTTGCAATGACTCAATAATGATTTTGTTGGCCACATTGTAATTTGTTTGATATTAAACTTTGAATCAAATTTTACAGAACTTCACTTGTGATTTCGAGAAAATATTTGTCAATAATAGAAATCTTTCTCAGGCAGTGCCGCCATTGTCAGGCACATTAATTTAATCTCTGAGATGAAGACTGAGATGACGGTTGTGACATGTTTCACGATCAATGCACTGCGAAACAACAAACTAGCAATGACTCAATAATGATTTTGTTGGCCACATTGTAATTTGTTTGTTATTAAAATTTGAATCAAATTTTACAGAACTTCACTTGTGATTTCGAGAAAATATTTGTCAATAAACTGATTCCATTCAATAATCCCTGGACGCGACCAGGCCAACTGAACCCATATCTGCACACAGTTATAAATTACGGGAAAAAAGTTTACCGAATTGCTAGAGGTTTTTTTTATTATTACAAACCTAAAAACAAACATAATATTGTACGTTGTTCGCTGATTTATTTAAGGATGAAAATACATTCAAGGACACATTGTAGTTTTTCGGTTTGTGGAAGAACGAAATGCGCAAACAAACCATTTGAAAACTCAACCCTTGTTTTTCTGCGGCCTAAATAATGAAATTGTAATTTGTAAATTCTAACAAACTCTTATATTATAAAATATTGGAAAATATAATATGTTCTTTAATTTCGCATCCTTTTTGCGAACTTACAATACACATTTCTATTGGCCTCTTTAACCATGAGAAAACTAGTCATAATATTTAAACCTCTAAACACTTACTCAACGTTTAAGTACCTACCAGCGAATCAATAATGATTATTTTAAGAATACCCGAACGTATGAGTAACGCGAGATATAGACATTCATACGCCTCTGTTTAGAATGTTCTCAACGAACTAATAAATCGAAACAAATATAATAACTTACATGTTTTAAAGCCAAATTAATTAATTAGGTAGTTGGAAAACACAGTTCTTTGGGTCAAATCCTTGGAGTTTTTAAAACCTCGGCTTCAGGAAAAGATTTAACTGTGACATATTACTAAGTATAAGCGGTACCTGAAATAAATCAGGCCAACCAGCGCTACGCGCATTAAAGCAAGTTAATGAGAAATATTGTTTTTAGAAAAAAAACTAAAAAACCTTAACCTTTAATAAAACAAAAAAAAAACTTTAACAGAAATTGCAGGCATTATTTTCCTGTGCAGTAGCCCCGGCACATAAATATTTCTATACACATCAACTAAATGTGGAGGCAGATTCAACCTGACATTCTTGTTTGTTTTGCTTTCGCACAAAATAATTGATATATATATATTGTGTAAAGAGTGCAATTATTGGTTTCTTGTGGCAACGGTGTGACCAAATCTAAAACTTTAATATATGATAAAATATATATTAAAAATCAAACTAGTCGTGTTATAGAAAAAGTTTCATAAATGCGATGGGTTGACAAAAAAATTATATTGCAAATAAGTACATTAATTATAATACTAAAAACTGTATATGGCCACATTGATGGTGTAACACAAGCAGCTACATAACATTCTCGAATGAATAATTTTTTGACCAACAGTCAGTCCAGAGATTGTAGGTTCGATGCCAATCAAAGCCACCGTGTTTTCTTGCCAAAAAGCTCATTTTGTTCCTTCATGAACTCCACAACCATCAAATATTTAGTATTCTTTATCGGAACTCATTTATGTTTATGTCGCTCCAATTTGAGTGATGACAACTTTCCTTAAATGCATTTTAAGAAAGAACTTTAAAGAATACAAATGCACATAACGAGAGTCTAGCTTTGCTGCTGTGCTACCTACCCGGATTTTATAGCCCGCAATCAAACTTCTACTTCTGCTTCTTTTCGGGCTTGGCTTTTTTTTTTTTTTGTTTTAGTTTTTTGTCGGCATTTAAGGTGAACGTAACAAAATACTACTTGCCACACGTACTACTTTCCCAAAGCAATACAATCGCCAAAATTTTCGAAATAACCATAAATACAAACAGAACAAAATTACAACAAAAGTTACTAACAAGTGTAACAAATGCTACTACCACAACAATAAATGAAACTTTAACTTGTGTTTATGACAAATGAACTTAAAAACTGAACGAGAAACTTCTACATGCAATTACCCACTTGCCGACATCTTCACACACTCTCTTATGGAAACTAAATACTGAAGAAATTTTCGCCAGAAAAAACAGAAAACAGCAAAGGAAACTTTAAATATTAGATACTGAAACAGGGAATATTTGCTATTACGAGTATTTTGTATTGCCGCCCGTGCTGCAGCAGGACGAATGCAATTGCAACAAACATTAATGATTGCTTGTTATATTCAGTTACGTACTGCCAAGAATGAGAAAACAGATAGACAAAAAAAAAAACTTTTCGAATCGAATAGAGTGCAGGTGTGTAGTAAAATTGGAAAGCCAAAAAAAAAAAAAAACATAGGAAAAATATCGAGTTCTGTAGGTGGCCCACAAAATATCAATTTATGCATGAAAATGTGTCTGTAGTTTATAGACACAAAAACACGTTCGAGGCATAAATGTACGACACGAACGGAAAAACTGCATGCGTACGTGTTCTATGAAATTCATGTCTTTATATGACTGCTCGCATCCACAAACATAAAAGCAGACTTTCTAAACCAAACTAAACTGAGTGTGTGACTTTATGATCGCCAAAGTTTACAGTGAATGTGTATAAGGAAAGTTGTCGACAAGGCGAACAAAATTTTGTAAGTATTTGTGGGATTAATACCTTGTAAAATCCACCTTGGAATTTTCCAACAGCTCGTTAGCAACGTCAAGTCTGGTGCTTAAGATATACAAATTAGTGATGAAGTTGCTGGTGGCACAGAAACTTAGCAAGGCTTTAACGTTAGCAATCATCTCACTTATCGTCTGTCCCGCTACAACAAACCTTAACGCTTGGCAGCTTCTCAGAGGCCAAAAAAAAAATTGTTTTGAAACAAATACAATTTATTACCTTTCTTTTGCCCGGCTTTGGCGAGTGCCCACACGTCATGACTTAGTTTGTAAATTGGCTCTTAATCAGTTTTTGTTGCTCAAAATGTTTGTGACATCTTTCTGAATAAAATTCTACAAAATCCAATTCGGGACTGTATAAAATTGCCCATAATATGCAACTTAAAATCTCTCACTACTGCTGTCCGATTTTATTTATATATTTGAAACATATCCGTATTTATATATAGTGGACTGCTCCCAAGCCTGGTCGGCCAGACACAATTAACACAAAATAACAAAATCTTTCTTAATCATGATTTATCAAAAGCCAATCAAAATTAAAACTTGAAACCCCAAAAACATTCAAAGCTTCTATAGTCCATTTAATTTTCCATTTTAAGGCATCCCTCCTATCAGAACCCATAAACAAATTTTTCCTTCGATTTAAATTCCTACCAGTGTTGTAATAGAAATAGACACTTCAGTCCTTCCTAATCCGTTCTGCAAACAAAATTACTTGGAGTCTATGCGTGCAAGATTTGGGATTTTTAGCAGGATAAAGATATTCCCTACTTCCAGCTCAAGCAGCCAAATCCTACTGAAATCCAAAAACTCCAGCACGACAATATAATTACATGCTTCTTTCTGCCAGTCAAGGCATTCAAGCAGAGGTAGTGGTGGTGTACCTTTTAATCCTAGAAAGCATAGAGACAATGTTTCGGATTTATTGGTATCTTAACAGAGTTCTAAAAAAGCCTCAGGACTCGTTTCATTGTGGTCAAAACCGAAGTGCTATGAAAAACCTAACCTTACCCTACATTTGTCAAAAAAAAAACTTTCACACAGTTTTGCCCAGCACTGCTGTATACACAATCCATGTATATATGTATACAAATATATTTATACAGCTACTTAACTTTACCAAGTTTAAGTTTAAATTGTATAAAGTTCCTTGAGAACACATAAACAAAAACTACAGAAAACAGGAAAAAAATTCCACACAATCATACGAATAATATATATTTACTTATATATACACACACTATTACATCTTCGCTTTTGTTAATATGTATGTAACTGTGTTTATTGGGGAATTTTGTACCTCTTTTGTTATTGTTGTTGTAACAAAAGTAAGCATAAACATACAATCTGATATGGCTTTAAGACACAGACACAGACACAGACACAAACCACTGCAAGAACATTTTCCATGTCTGTTCGTTACAGATCAGCATTTTTGACTTCAACTGACGACAGTAGAACTTCAACGGAAGTGCGCTGCACATAAACATTTGTAAATATGAAGGGTATGAGAAGAAATAGAAAAATATCACAAACAACTAAACGCAGGTGTACACGTACAGTGGACATTTATTACAAACATTATTTGAAGAATATTACTCGTATTAGTTAGTTTTGTTGAGAAGATTTGTTAGTTGTAAAATACCCTGAGCCGAATATATTCGATCAGAAATAAGTGTTTGTGTGAAACGCCTTCAACATTTTGTCATTATCACATGGTGGGCAGCCAAAGAAATTGGCCATTGCGTAGAATATCGCAGCAATCTTGAACTTAATTAACACCAATTTCAATAAAATGATTTGAATATTTGCACCTAGTGATCCATAGCGATTGGGCGAAACATAATGAATACGAGCAGGTGACAGCCAGTTCGACAGATGTAAGTAGCTACGAATATGTGATCGTTGCAAAATCCCTATTGAAAGATCTTTCACCCACATATTATTGTACTGTAATATATAATTGGAGTGTCTCAAGGGATGAGTTGGTGGGTAGTTCGATCGATAGTCCAATAGGTCATACATTCGATTCCTACCAACAGCTTTGTTTGTCTTGTTTAAATTAATTTTAAGTAAAATGCATCTACATATATTCAACAAACTTTACAAATTTAAGGTTAACGTTTGCATTTGCTCCTCTGTCTAAAGTTATTCCTACAAAGTTTTGGCCCACTGTACCTTATTAAGTATCCCATAATATATAGACCTGTTATTAAAACAAAAGCTATGCACATACCTCTGCCATAACTGCAAATGATCGAACTTTGTCCTTGGTGTTCATTGTGTGCCGGCGGTTTCATGCACTTCTGCCACCAGTCGCCGTATAGTTGGGAACTTTGTAATAATTTCTTTTGCCAGAGAAGTGTGTTTAAGTTGAAAGTTTTATTCAATCGTTTTTCATGCCCTCCTCGTATGCAACTTAATTTATTAATAACGGAAACTTCTGCGTTGATGTTTATGTACAACTTGTGTAAAAAATTATTAGCAAGTGTAACGTGGCCGCACAAACGTTCGCACACAATCACAGCAAAAAATGTGCATTTGTTGATGTTGTACGAGTATTCGTATACACTTCGCCACGATTTTCTAGGAATGTTTCGCGTATGTGTGTTCGTAAATGTTTTTGTTTTTTTTTTTTTTTGCTGTTCAGGGTGCGCGTGTTGCAAAGAATTCATTTGAGGAAAATTTCGAAAACAAGCCAAGCTTTTATGTTTATGATGTTATTGTGTGCGTGAGTTTGTTTAATTTATATCCTTGATATAATTTTTATTTTGCGTGTACGTACCATCACTGTATGCAAATACTCTGCAAATACACACCTACATACAAATCTGCCAAAAGGTATGTGCCAGTATGTATGTATGTATGTACATATATTTATGCACATTAATATGAGTTTTTAATATTCAATGCTTAAGTGATTTCTGTGAATGTTGATTTTATTTTATTAAATAAAGCTGCACCCTTCAAATTATAATATTACTGTTGGAAATGTGGCACACATCTGTTGCAAACAATTTAAAATTAATTTCATAAATACTCAAGTACTGGTATTTAGTTGAAAATAATTGAATATTTAAGGCAACATATTTTGTGTTGAAAGGATGAGGCCAACAGAGAATGGAATCATATTACTAAATTGTATAATTATCAAAAAAAAAATACACACTTTTGAGGATTTTTAATTAAGAATTGTTTACTTGTGTGGAAAATTAAGATTCAAAACAAAATTAAATTTAGGGTTAGAAAAAAAAAATGAATGCTTTTGCAGCATTTTAATTTATTTAGAAGAAATTTTATTTATTTTTTCTTTTTTGTTAATACTAATTTTATGAACTGAGAAATTATTTTAAATTAATTTAATGTGCTGTTAGCCAAATAATAAATATATTCTAAGAATAAAGTATTTTGCAATATTATTTTGTTAAATAAATTTAAACCTTTTAAAAAGAAATTCTATTCCACAATTAATTTTTTAGGCGAATACTAATAAATCGTATTTTTCAAACAAAGATATTAATTATTTTTCATTACGATACTAAACATTTTGGTTAAAAGAATCAAAAAAAAAAGGTTTTAAGGAGAGAAGAGCTATTCTTCCGAAGTGGTCCTAAAGCCCGATTTTTGTATAGACAACTAATTCAACAGCTGGCAAAAGCAAAACGACACTATCAAGTAATAATAGACCTTAATCAGTTCGCCAGTATGTCTAGTTCCTTATGGAGAACATAAATCTGTTGCAAGACAACAATACCTCGAGGATATTTGTATATCCTATTATAGACCACGAACCCGGTATCTAACAAAGTCTATTATATCTATTTTGGTGTTTTATTTACCGTGCCAAACAACAGACCTTTGTCCCTCTATGCCCTGAAAAGGGGGATCAAAGTGTACAGCACACAGTTGAACCTGCCTTGCAAGCGATTTGTATAAACTTTTAATAATATCTGGATCATAGAATTCGTTTTCCAAAACACCACATTTGAAATCTGGATGTCTTAGCAGTTTAAACAATATTTCGTCGATTTTTGAAATGTAATATCTTTATTTATTTATATAAACATATTTTTATTCCCAAATTGATATTTGTGCATGAATTGGTTTTTTTTAATAATATAAAAAAGAGATTTTTAATAAAATTAAAAAACTATATCTTTAAGTTTTTTTTTTTTGGTTTCTTAAAATATTTATTTGCAATCCTCTTCAAGCTTGAGGTTGTCTTGGTCTCTGATCAAAATACTTCATTCGATATTGCGTTTTCTTTTTGATAAAATTTCGTCAGAAACAAGTTTCCAAAACACAAATTTTTCTGCTCTTAATGTAATATTGAAATAAATATGTTGAAATAAAATCCATAACAACTTGGATTTTGTAATTTTGTAAATGTCTGTAATAAGAATTTAGACCAGACATTATGATTAAATTCGCTCAAAAAATGAATTTATGTGTTTGTATGAGTTGGCCCTAATGTCCTTTGTAGTACGTAAATAATAGTCTTTAGTCTTTAAAATATATGAATTAAGTCATGTACAAAATCTAATACTTTACACAAACTCTTAAACGAAATCTCAATTTAAATTGTTTCTAGTATTTCTTTGCTAATTTCTGTTTAACTTAACAAATAAAATATTGAAGCATGTGCACATTTCAAAAACACCGAAACCTCAATGAAATAAAATTAGAAAAGAAAAAACGAATTCAAAAACATAAACCAATGACCAACCAGTCAGTTCGTACTCATCTCGTTGCAACATCTGGTCATACACAATGCAATATTGTAGACTTTTGAGCCTTAATGTCTAAAAACAATTTACACAACACTGCACTAAACTGAACTGAACTAAAATACCAATACAATTTCGGATGGCAATTTCTGTTGAGGCATTTATTCAGTTGACTGTTTTTATGGTGTGTAATATTTATAACTGAAAATCGTCCTCAAAAAAAAAACAACGAACAAATGGAAAATATACACAGAGAAAATTTGCAGGCTGCAGCACAACATACAAACTGACACAATATTAATGTTTTTCAAATGGCAAGTGACTTGACACGAGCGTCACATGGCACACGAAAAAATAACAAAATAAGCTCAGAGAACAGGCCGAGATTCAAGGATGTTGAAATGATTTTTATTTATGACCGAAAGCCTACAACAGCAGCAGCTACAATAATAAAATGTTCAACATTTAAAATAATGAAAAAGGACACACTCAATCGTGCACTCTGGAGAGAAGTCCAGAGAGACGGACGGCAGTAGGGTGAAAGGATGCGAGAGAGCCAAAAGAGACAAAAAACAACAAATATGAAAAGATTTTTCAAAATAACAAACACTTATAAGTAATTGAAACAATTACTTTTTAGTTTGTACGCTGACTGGACGAACTTGAGATGTTGTCGAACGGACAAACAAATTGTTAAAATGGGAAGCAGCTTTTAATAGGGGTTTTTCAATTGGCGTGGCTACATGGCCAGATGCTTAGTGGCCTTTGACCGCCATGTTGTTTTGGTGGCACCTGTCCAATCGGTTGTTAGTTTTGCAATGTGACAAGTTATAAAACTGATAAAACTTTACTGACAACACGAGCCAATGAGAGAATCCGATTTGTAAGCGAAAATCGTCTTTTTGCCTAAAATGCCATAAACTTTTTCTTCTGGACTTTCCCAAATTCAACGGTATTTGAGAAACAGGTAACGCTTATGTTCAGTTCACGGAAATCGCTTGATTATGGATTTTTGTTTATTTTCAGAAGGCCGCAATCGACCGATGCCCTTAAAGTCGAGGTAATGTTTCAAATGCAGCCGGCTCTTTGTGTCAGAATCCTTAAAAATTGACCCATTTTAGTTCGTGCATTTAAACGATATTATTCTATAACATATAATGGCGTGCACTGGTCCTTCAAACAGACAAGAACTTTGATAATACCGTAGACAAATTTGGTTTTATTTAATGTCTACTTCCAAACATACCCCTCTTTGAGAGGAAACCCCTTCACCAGTCATGCAACTTTGAGCAATATTTTAGACTTAAAATTGTTTGTTTTATGCGAAATAAGATAAATGCTTAATCAATCACAACTGCATTTCGGTGCAGAATTATGGGCAACTGCAGTATATTCCGTTTGTCTTGTTGTCCTTAACACTTAATCACTGTAATTAGTTAAAAGCTTTCTGTCGTAATTGAGTTTCTATTGGAATTGAAAAACCAACTTTTGAACCTAATAAAATGAAACACCCCAAAGTTCTAATACAGTTTGATCTATTATTTCTCCACAAATAATGATTGATTGTCCACATTTTAAATTGTTTGCACTTTTAGATAAATATTTGGACTGTAGTTGTCCTCAACTAACCGGAAGTGTTCGATTGTACGAACGGCTAAGTGACAAAAATCTCTGCTTAATAGCTTTTATTAATAGAATATTTAATCAGTTGAAATGTATGTTCTTAATAAATTATTTGCTATTATATAGATTGAGTAGCCAGTCCTCGAACATATTGTACATAAATACATATGAATTTAAGAAGCTAAAGAAAACATGTCAAATACAAAATAATTAAAAAATTATGAAAATTTTTTTACACCACGGAAAACCTCACAGGTAAAGTAATTGGGAGGCTGCCAAAAGCTATTCAAAAACCTGTCAGCCGCCACTCATAGTCAAGCGGCAAGAGGCTATAACAATTTTGTCACGGCTGATGTGACTGACTACTCTTTATTCTTGTTATTTACTCCTGTTCATAATGGAAACGTCTTTCTTTTCATATCCTAATACCAATAATTAACTGGTGTTTTCGTAGTGCAGCAAATAATTTGGGGGAGTAGGAAACACAAAAGTTTGTGAGTTTAAGAAAGTACAACTACAATTGTCACAAAAAACGTACTTGTGTAAGATGTCTCGTGTTGAAGTTACCAACAGCATTTAACATCATTTGCATAAGTTTAATGAATATTTTAAGAGCTCAAAAAACAAGTTCTGAAGATACATATATAACTGGTTTTGTCATTAACAGATGCATTTATATATGTATGTATATGTTCATATGTTGCAACTACTCATAGTAATAAACAGACGTTTTGTGCTTTAGCTGAGCTATTGTCATGTCATGACAGCCCCATCTCTGCATACTACATGTGAGTCACTTTGCAATACGACGAACTGACTAATTTGTCTGTTTGTATGTTTTGCAGTCATTTTAAACGAAGGCTTGTTAGTACGAGTCACTAAATAGCATTCGTTTTGTCACTTTATGACTGCCGCCCGAGCTGAACTTCCATCCACCCTCAACTATTTCGAACACAAATGTTTGTATCAGCTCTCCCAATTCATTTAATTTGACAAGTTACGTTGTTGTTCGTTTGTTTTTGTGCATTTAAGTGCATCAATAACAATTTACTTGATAAAGCAACCAACAAACACATGTGTGCGCTCGCTCGTATGTAAATATTTAAAAATGACTGCCTGTGTCCCTGTGTGTGTATGTGTGTGTGTGTGTGTGTGTGTGTTTGTCTAAACACATATCAGTTTTTCCATTTTTCATAATGTATTCGTACGTAAGTTTTAAATGAAAAGAAAACGAAAATATGTTTTTACATTAATTAAAAGCAAGAAGACTATTACTTACGAAAACTAATCTCTACAAATCCTTAAACTAAAATGAAAGATGTTGAAAATAAATATTATACAAACAAACTTATTTACATTAAGCATGAAGTTTCAGTTTTAAAGTCCTCAAAATAGCTGTTGTGTATGTAATTGATACAATTTATTAACATACATATATTTATGTATCTGTTTATGAACTCCTGAATATATAGGATATGTTGCAACTATTTCAACAAAAAAGGAAAAATAAATAAATAAAATATTTGTAACATGTAGGAGCCTCAATGGATGATTCGGTAGAGTATTCGACTAATAGTCCAGAGGGCGTAGGTTCGATGCCCAGCCAAGAGTCTGGAAAATGATTAAACATCCAATTAATAGCAATAACTAAACAATAACGACACTTTTCAATTAAACATGGCTTCCGTTGACACTTTTCCAGCGTCCTCGTTTAGTTCAACTTCTGATGATTCTTTTAATATCTTCCCTAATCCATTCGTATTGTCCATACAATTTCACTTTTGTTAAGTTCCGTCATGTGTCTCACAGCAAATTGCCTAAATTGTGAACAAAAACTAAAAATTGCACATATGTACATATTTAGATAATTTATTAGCAAATTGTTGATATTTTGTTTGCATATTTAAATTTAAATTTATACGAATACAAAATTAATTATTCAAAATTATAAATTTTGATTTAATTTCAGTCACATATTAAATAACACAAACATAAAACATGGTGCCATAATTTTGTTTTTATTCCGACATATTTTTGCATAATTAAATTGGTCTCATATATTTCGTGGCATGATGGAAATAATTCTTTATTGTCGCTTTTGTTGTTCTTGCCATTTCGTTTATGCGCTCGTATTAAGTGTAAACATGCTTATGAATAGTGAATAGTGAATAGTGAAATAACTCTCACATTCTAAGACAATTTATGTGCATTTATTTCAAGTGCTGTTGATATTTTCGTTGCTCGTTTTCATGTCACTTTTTGTTTTCGCAAACGTGTATGTTTCTATGTTTCGAGCTGTGACTTTTTTGGGTTTTCGCTTTAATGTAGCGCTTGCAACGGCTGCTGACTGCATTTAAGCAAAATATGTTGATGATAAATTGCTTAAAGTTAACCACAACATTCATATGTCAAGCTGAAGAGAGAGAGAGAGAGAGAAAACGAAAAAACCTTTAACTACGAGTCACTTTTAAATACTACAAATGACGGCAGAGAATGAGCCATAGCTACAGTGGAGCAATAGAAGTAATAATTCTGAACACAACGAAGCTATAAAGATATTTTAACACTTTTTATTACGCAACTCAATCTTAGATAATTTTCCTCAACGCCATCTTTCATTTAAAAAAAATTAATGCAAATTAAAAAAGGTGATGACAAGATATTCTGAAACCTGCTTTGCTACAAGATTTCAAAAATGTTCAGTAAAATGATTTGCATATAAAAGGAGCAAAATTCAACACAAAATCCTTTGTAGATCTGTATTCAGATTAAAATTTGCTAATTCACTGGCCTTGGCCTGGAGCTAACAGACCCCCTAATGTAGTAACTGAAGCAGCTTACCAAATCGATGAAGCCTAAATATACTTCTTAGCTTTGAGAAAAATTCTACCAATAGCTTTCTAGTAGGCGCAAATAAACTTCAATAGATTAAAGAGGCCGTATTGCTCAAACTGCATATGAAAAGTTTACTTTTATTAATTTGCTAACTTTTGCAAAATTATTTTATCAGATTGATAAAGAATTTTACTTAATGTGTTAGACCTGAACCTTGAAATGTCAACTGATACAGGAGCCTAAGATACACCATTACAGACATTGAAGTGTAGTCGCCAATGGGCCTTGTAGCAGTTGAAAATTTACTATTTTCATTAACAAAAATCGCCTTCCGCCATCACGCCTATTTCTAGATGAATGGGTTTTCGCGCTTGGATTTTATGTCATCAGTCATGGAAAATTTATGCATCGCTGAGTATTTAGTTTTTATATTCTTCGGTTTGTTCCGACCACAGCGCCACTTCTGCTCACCAAAAGTAGCCCACTGGGCAGATCAAACTTTTACGCCCAGAAAGGTGAGCTTGTTAGTCATTTAAAGTTTTAGAATAAGATCGGTGCTACCCTAAGGCTTCTATCATTCCCTTTCTTAGATCATATTATTTTACCCTCCAAAATAAAAAAAGCTAAGCTTTTTTGAAGCTAAGAAGCGTTTTATGAAACGCCCTCAATGGACATAAAAGTAGATTAAGATCAAACCTATATTAAAATTTCCTATTAGAACAGTCATCTGATATTTAGGCAGTTTTGATCACACTGTGCAAATACTTGCTTTATACGAACGAAATGTTCATTGTAGTCTTCCCAAACTGACAGTCATGCTTTTCTGGTTTTTTCGCATGTCTAAAAAAATATTCCTTTGCTTACAACTAGTACATATGTATGCATGTGTTACTTTTAGGCATTATATCTTCGTTGGTTTTAATACGAGTACATTTTATAAAGACCAAGGATTCCAAGAACTTTCAGACATAAAGATAGTCATAGAAAAATGTGTTTTTAGCAGACATCAGATGAATTACAAACAAAACATCATCATTTTCGTATTCGTTGTTTTAAGCGGTTGATGCATTTCCTGCACCAAACTTCGTTATGTCCTTAAGTGTTTCTCTGTTCACATTAACAAAGAAAATGATTATTATAAAATTATATGTAGCCACAATACACACATATACATACATACATGTCATTCATATATTCATAAAGACATACATATGTGTGGAGGTGTTGCTGTTACTTTTATTGTTACTACAAACGGCCATAATCAGGGGTGATAAAAAAACGTTAAACATAAACGTGAGCAAGTGGGGAAGTCTTTTTTTGTATATTTATATTTTTTCTTGCAATAGACGGCAATATCTGTGTATATCTGAAAAGTAGTACATGAAGATATTCTCTTGTAAATAATTAAGCGAGATTTCTTGGCACGACGACTTTTACATATCTTAAGGCATAACTTTGTGCTGCATATTAAAGATTGCAGACAGTGGGACCAGTGACCAGTGTTGTATATCCATTTACTGGACATCAATTCAAAACTTTATTTGTAAGGATAAAAAAGTCCATTGATTAAATTAAAAATAAAATCCCTTTACGCCTTCAACAAAAATATTAATTAAATCTAGGAAAAACAGCCCTACTTTTTCTGCGCAGAAATTGTCACTTTGAATGAAAAAACTTTTAAAGTGAATTTTACATACATATGTGCAAATGTACATAATATGTATGTATTTCTTTACATTCAATTATACTTTTATAATGTTTTAAAAATATTTCCTTCATTTGCTTATCTTATATCAAATTATATACAAAGTGTGTGTGTGTGTGTGTGTGTGTGTGTGTGGACGTTTAAAGGATATGAGGTGAAAATTATAACTTACATTCATTTGTTGTTAAGTACAAGTATAAACGCATTTAATGAGTTTTGTTATATTATGCTTAAGTTTGAATACAGACTGTTTCGAATGCTGCGCGAACTTAGTTGAATACCATTTTTATAATGAATTTATTTTTGCCAAAACGTCATATTCAAATAATAAAAACACTTTAAATGGGGATGGTGAATTTGTTAGCGACATGTGGCCTAACGGCCGGTAACAGCACGCGACACAGACACATTGCTCGAGAACTCGAGCTTTATGTATAAAACCCAGCAATTTCCCATACAGCTGCTAGCCCGTAATGCCACCATCTACTTCTTACGAATAAATAATCAAACAGGCCTTTCTGAAAATATATTACTGTTCACGCAAACCTCACTTCTTTTGTGACGTGATTACTTTCGATATATATTGTACTATTGAGCAACATTTGCATTTTGGATTTGGAATGAAAAAACTCATAATTGTCCGCAAAGCAAATATACCAATAAAAAATATCTATACTGAGTGTTGGAGTTGTTATCCTGCCTGTCTCTGGCGGGCTCTCGTAGCAAACATAAACATAAAAAATAAATACATGCGTTTTTTGTCCTTAAAGAAAATGTGTCTGTTTTTTGTGAAAAGCTCTGAGTGCACGTAAAACGTTAAAATTTTTTATATGTATAAAATATATATTTCTTTAATTTTAATTCTTTTCAATAATAAAATGTTTCCGTTAATTTGATTTGTTTTTTAATTGGGGTTGTTACTCTTTTAAAATCACATAAATTTTGCTCATTTTATGAGTCTGTTTATGTGCCATTGTTTGATTTTAATATCACTCAGGATCGGCGTTGCCATATTTTTTTTTTTTTTTTGCAAAATCTGTTAATTCGGAATAAAAAGTCTGCTTCGAGAAACTGCAAAATGCAGATAAATCTGCACACTTGGCAACGCAGCGCAGGATTATTTAATCACATTTGGTGATTTTTTTATTTTCCAAGAATTACGTGAATAATTTGTTTTCAATTGAAGAACAGATGAATGAGCAGATACTTCTTATAATGAAATTTATTTGACGCTTTAATGCACGTTTGGTAGTATATTTATGGGGTAAATGTTATGCGTACAATTATTAACGGGTTTCACCCATTATGTTGTATTTCCAACATTGTTATATTCAGTCGTATTTTTACAGCCGATTACTAACTTTTGTTTATCTTTTGTGAATTTTAATCTCTCTGTCCGCAGTTTGTTGCCATTTTTATGTGCAATTTGTATATTTAATCAAATAACGATTTATTCTGCTACATTTACCACAAATGTTTACTACAGTTTTCTATATTGTATTCTGAGCACAGCGCAGTAACCAAAAACTAAGTACGTTTGATTGCTGCAGTTTAAAGTTTAAGTTAAATACAACTAAATACTTTAACTAGATTTACCAGAAAGAAAATTTTTTAATTGTTTTTCATGAAGTCAATGGCAATTTTTGTGGTATCAGGACCTATAAATAAATTGGTCGAATTCAAAGTGTTACTTTTTTCTTATACCACAAAATTTTTATTGAAAAAAGTTAACAGCTGCCTTTATACCTTCAACAAACATCTTTTCTTAATGCAACGACAATATTTATGGGATTTATTTTTTATGAACAAAAATATTAAAGATTTTCAATTTGATAATTCACTTGAATACAAAACTACAACGAAGAATAACTTTTTGTATTATATAAAAATAAAACATTGCTCGTTGGATCAGCGAATATATTTACTGCAGTTCTATGAAACTGCTTTTCTAAAACAAATGTTTGTGCTCATTACTAGATACTGGGGTATTTGCCATGAAGGATGAAACCCGCTATTACGCTCTTCTTCAACCCATTGTGCTGGATTTTCTTATCATAAAATCGATTAAATTTTAGATATTCTACTAAAGCGGACAACAAATCTGTCCATTTCTTGCAGTATAAAATATACGGCACAATGGGGCGTAAAACTTAAGCATATGTTCTGCTGGCATTTATAAGAAATAAAATTAAAATTTGCTGCGTTGAAATCAACTACTTTGGAAAGTAATTAACACAAATTACAGATACGGACATTTTCCGATATTCATTTCTAAAACGTAAAAAATTAGTGCAAAAAAACAAAAGTTCAACAAAATAAGGAGTAACCAGTTCTACTTTGATTTAATAAACATATTTAGTGTTTCGTTAGTAATTATCGATACTGTTAATTTATATTATATTATCTTTGGTTTTACTGTGGCTGTATTCGTAAAAATTTTTTCATAAGTTTCTTACGAAATTTAGCATAAACTTATAACAAAATAGTTTTGCCCCTAAACTTTTCTAAACAAATATTTATTAAAGCTCAAAAATTTTCTTCACTTTTCATTTGTCATGTTTGCAATAGCAAGTTTTCAGTCTTCATGCTCACACTTTTTTCTATTTTGTTTCTTTGTTTGACTTTTCCCAAATTAACATTTCGGGAATAAATAATTTGCTTAATAATGTCTTAAGGGATGTCAGTGCTCTCATTAAAAATGTACTCCTTTATGTTACTATAATATGTGTTGTATCGTATACATTTAACATTTAATCTTATCTAAATTTTTGTGTTAAACAAAATTAAACCAATGCTGCAATTACTCAAGCGTGTGTGTTTTTATATTTATTAATCCTTTAATAAACGTAATGCTGAAATATGTACAATACATGAGCACTCAGTTTTCCATATTTTGAGTTAAATACGGCATAACCACAAAAACTTGCCAAAATTTAACACAACCGATAGTGCTGGCCAAGTTTATTTTCATTCTTTTAACATTTCTTTTTTCGCTTTTGAAAATGCAACAACAACAACACCAATTCACTTAAGGCATTCGATAATGAGAAAACAATACAATTTGCTTAAAGCCAGCGTTACAAGGCACGACATCTGAAAGGATGCTGATTTAGTGCAGGAACAGCTAATTTTGCTGGTGGAAGCCGTCTGAGGGAGGACTGTACTGAGTATTCCTAATGAATTGTAAAATGCCCTCTGCTCCACACAATTTACACTACACAATCATAGCAATAATAATGAATGGCAAACTCCAGTGCATAGAGAGAATACTACAGGACGGAGAGGCTGCATCGATCAGCCGACTAATTCGAAAGTTATATTTTAACAATCCGTAGAAAGGCGCAGCAATACATATTTACAAAGTGGGGTGAGTGACTGAACTTTTGTACTGCAAGCTGGAGTCAAGACCCTCTTTCTACCGGTATTTTTGATTTCCCCACGAAATTCTTGATAGCACTGACGGCATCTGACTAACTGAAATATATTGGGTCAAAGAAAAATCGCTTATATGCTTATTCGTGCATTGGTGTATACACGATATTTAGTGGGTTAATATTAGAATTTGAAATTTTCTCTGTTTCACAAAAAAATAACACTTTGAAAACCTTCCCCAAGGAAAGCAAAAACTTTAAACATGGTAAAAACAAACTAATTTTGCTTGTTGTTTTGTTTTAATGAATTGTTAATTTAGATAAGTAAATAAATGCAATATAAAAAATGTTTATATAAAATTCACATACAAACATATGTAGATACCCATATAAATAAAAATATGTGTGTTTATATAAAAAAAAGTTGTTCTTTAAAAAAAAGGTTTGGTAAACATAAGAATTTACATCGAAAGAAAAGGAAATCGTGAAAAGACTTTTTCTCAATAAAGTTACATGTTTTTATGCTTTTGTTAATAAAAAAAAATGATAAAAATTAATTAAAGTAATTTAGAACAAAAACTTACACTTTCTCTTGAATGTTAATATAATTTACAAAATTGAATTTTACATGCCTGGGCTGTAATGCCAATAACAGCAAAGTTTCTGCCCTCCTTTTGCCACTGATTGCAATATGAAGCGTCAACATACAGTGACAAAATATAAAATATACAAAAACCAAGAAATTATGACCTTAAATAGGCCTTCCACTACAAAGTTCATAGGGATTTCCTTCATGTTTTTTTTTTTTTTCAAATAGATAAAGCCCTTTTTAAATTGTAAAAATATCGTCAAGCAACAGCAGTATTTTTTATTTTTATTTCTTGTATTAGTAAAATAGTAAATTTCCTTTTACCTGAAATACATGTTCAATTTGAATTAAATTCAGCCACATATTCAACCTGTCTGCCCGTCCATTCCAAAAAGCCAGCGATTTAGCCACTGAACATTATATTTTCACCCCGGCTTTATTTTATTCCAACTCCTTCCTAAGTGTTGGGCAAAACACGCATATTTAATAAGGCAACACTGCGAAACAACAACAACAACAACTCAAAATCAACATCATGAGGTATTAACATGAACAGCCAGCCAGCCAGCAGCAACAGGAAGTTGATTTTGTACTAGACGCAACTAAATAACACCAGCAAAAAAAAAACGGAAAGGAAAATCTTAAATGGAAAGCAGTAAAATTGCATACTAAAAATAAACTACAACTTTAACCAACTAAATGAAACATTTTATGGTTAACCAATGTAGCTACAACAACAACAACAAAAATGGAAACTATGAAAAAATATACAGGCAACTTAAAAATATGAATACGGTTCCGTTGCACACCGGCACACCTTAATTAACAAACAAAATTATTACAGACCAATAAAAGGTTTCACAGGAAACGCAACAAAATACACTGTGATTTATGTTTTATGAACCATAATCACGTGCACAGAAGCAACATATTTCAAGTTACAATATATAAAGCCTACTTTAATCAAAAGTATGTTTTTCTTTCTATTAACTTTAGCTTAAATTACAATTAAAATCTTGCTTTTGCTTGAACACAATTCTCAAAAAAAGAAAAACAAAACAAAATGAAATACAATCAATGTAAAAACATATGAAAAAATTTAAATTGAGCAAATTGCCAGATCTGTGGGAATGTCATAAAACCTGCACAAAAACCAAACAGAATTAGTGGTATGAAGATCTATAAACATCAGTAACAGTTTTCAGCCTGTATGATATTTATATTTACAACTCTGTTATATTAACTACGATTTTTACCATAACCAGTAAGTGAATTTTTCATTCACTTAAAACAATCGCTGTTATGTTTTTCCTTTTTCTGTTCGTTCATCTTTTGCTGCATATTGCAAAAGGGAGCATTAAAACAAATATATATAACGAAAATGACAACAAAAAGTTTTGTTTATTCTGGTACATTTAATACGAATATTTACTATAGTTTTTTCGCTTGTTTTTTTTTTTAACAAACAAAGTAAACGAAAGTTTTCTAAGTACATGTTGTTGTTGCTGCAGTACTTTAAACACACAAATTAAACGATACTTAATAAGGGTGAACCCCGCTAGTTAATTAATAAAAAAAGAATAAGAAAAGCACAGGAAAACGACCAAACTTTTTACAATAACGAAAAGGGCGTTTTTATAGACGGTGGGCTAATTCGACTAATCAGCGTTTTCAATTTTAAGAGACATACTTCATTCGACCCTAAACGGAATACAACTCTCATGTTCGGAGTGTGCTGTAACCCCTATTTTGGGATAACTCGACCGTGTACAGCAGAAGGAGGGCTAAGAATCTTATCAGTAGGACTCAGGGAATCCTGTCGCCGAAACTCGTGCCTTTGTACGTTCTACACGTTTATCGTCCAGAGTTCACCCATTTGTGGTTGCCTGGCCTGTGAGAGACAGTTCGTTCTCCAGTCGTACGGTCCTTATGAGGAACAAACTACCCGCAGACTTAGCTCGTCCTCCCCACAACATATTTTCACGACATTTTATCCAAACCAAAAAAGAAACATATTTACGCTTTGCAGGAATTTACTGTTTCTGTGGATGGAGATAGAGAATTGTTGAAACTGAACTATTACAGATGGGTTCTGAAATTGTTGATAAAAGAAATGCTTCTACAAGTATTTATATCACAATCTGGTGACTAGAAGCGCCATATTACTTTGGTAGATATAATTATAATATCGCCATTGGCTGAGAATTCAAAATTTTAAGTTGGTCATAAATATTTCTGTTTACTTGGGCATAACTGGCAGTATAGAATGCAGAGCTTTCCGATATGGCATTAGTTCTTTTATAATTTTTAATAAAGGCTTTTGCATAAAATTCGTGGCCAACATGCCAATTGTCTAAGAGCAACATCTCGCATAAATAATACAACCGTCAATAGCTTCACGCTCTAAAATCAGACTACATACCGGGTTATACACAACTAGATAATAGAAATGTACTTCAATAAGATTATACTTAAAAGAAAATATGTCCTATAAACGACAGAACACCCTGTAACCAAATGTTTGGTAACATAAGTACGAAAACAGTCAGCCTATTTCAAACAGCAAACTTGTGCTTAAAACTATATCGAAGTTCTGTTAAATGAGTTTTAGATGGTTTTACTAGTGGAAACAAACATTCAAATTAAATACCTGAACAAATACATTTACAATCATGTTAAACATGCAATAACATTGTGGTTACCTTTAACTTGAGAAAGTATAATCACTTTAGCTTCATTGGTCCACAGGGATGGGGATAACTGAGCTCAGTCAACGTGACAGGGCAAGCGGAATAACAATAAATTACATCAAACTAATTTAGTTGGACACTTTTATTTCTTTAGGTTTCTTCAAGTTGGAAACAAAAATTTATAAATCAATTAAAATCATTTGATTGCATGTATGTATGTGTATCCATCTCTGATTTCCTTTCTGTTTTGTGTAAAAAAAATGTCCGTCAAATATAAACGATTTTTTACGCTCATATTTGTGTGTGTGCAGTTGTTGTATTTAATCATTTGACAACATGTAAAATGTCATGTTTCTGTTAATTTCTTTAACCTTTTAAGATAAAATAGTCATACCAGCCCAACAAATAAATGAATTCCAAGCATTTTTTGCCACAAAAAATATAACAACTGGCCCAGCAGTTCGTTGTACGAAAGTGGCTAAAATTTTCCTGGTACAAAATTTTTTGTCATTGGACATTGATGGATGAAAGATCAAATTTTAAAACATTTATAGCAACAAGAAGTACCAGCGGTTTTGTGTCCACAGGACGAATCCATTCGTATTCTATTAAATTCCTAACTTTCACAATATGTTCCAATAAGCAACTGGTACTCGGTATTGCAAAATAAAAAAAAAAAATAAAAAAATAATTCAATTGCAAGAGTTAAGCAATTGTTTACCGAAATTACGATCTTATACGAACTTTTATAATCAGTCTCAAACATCTTGAATCATCTTTAATCCCAAATATGCTCCATTTCAACGAACAATGGTTTCGGCACGGAAAATCTGTCAAAACCACTGACCCTGTTTTCTTCACAAAACTACAGGAATTGGAATGGAAAAAGTAATTTTTCCGCGTCAGGCCATTTTACTAAATACTTTCTTGTTGTCACACAATTCTCATGCTGAAAATTTTCCCCATTACTTCACAAAATTGGGTGTGTTTTTACGTTTTTTTTTCGTTTTTATATGAAGTTTTTATTTTTAATAGGTTCGTTTTTAATTGTAGACTGTTTCGGTGTTTTATATGTAAAATTTTTATTGCAAATTGTTTTTATTACTTTGCGACTTGCTGCTATTTATTAGTTTTTTCTTGTTATTGGTGCCGTTACTGTTATATTTTTCAGGCCCACGTCAATAGTACTAGTACAGTTAAACATGATTTTTCATTTCACTCACAGCAAAACATTTTGTAACAATTATTTAAAAAAAAGTAGTTTTGTTTGGCGACTTTTATTGGAACTTCATAATTATATGTTTAGCAAATGATATTCATTTTGTTTCTGTTTCCACTGAAGTTAAAATTGAAACTTTAATCTGGTTTAAACGGTTGGGCTATAATAGTATTAAGGCAGAACAAATAAGTTAAAGCTGTAAAAGTGAGGAAAACTTTCTTACTTTCCTGAAAATATTATACACACATACATATTTTGACTTTTAAAAAATAAAACATATAGCTGGTTTTTTTGTGTTTTCTAGCTGTCTATTTGCCGTCTCATCAGTAGACTTGAAAACCTTTGAAAAATATGTTCAAACATTTAACTTTATATATGTATATATAATAGCCCTTAAAAACACAAGCATTATTACAAAAATTCCTTTTAAAAATAGTAAACAATTACATATATTACAGACTCTTGAAGTGGGGGGACAGCCAGCAGCTTCGCGGGCGCTAATTCGTATTTCTACAATCCTGATTATAGCGGCAAACATGTTGCACTTAATGTTACAATTCAAAGTGTTTAGATTTTAGACATTCTTGTTCCTAAGAACTCAGTTGCTTTACGTTGTAGATTATTCAAATCTTGTGACACTTCTGATGTAGATAAATAAAACCAACAAGTGTTTCCTCAGATAAAATCCCACACCATTCAATGTTTCTCAATCTCAGATATTTATTTATAGCTTAGATAATTCTTATGGATGGAAAGACCATGAAAAGTTGTCGTGAAGTGGCGAAATTTCCCAACCGAATTCATACTAAATTATTAGAGTTTTGCCCCAGATTAAATAAACGCTTTACAAATAATTCGGTTTGCTGCGGGACAAATTTATTCCATCTTCTAAAATACAAATTTATTCCATCTTCTAAAGCTTTTTAGCGGACACAACAAATGCATAAACATTGAACTGTGGAGATTTTGGAAATACTGAAATAGATATTTTGGGGGAGTTTTTGTACTGGCTGAAAAATAAGTGAAATTTTTGGCACCAAACAGAATAGGAAAAAATGGTCTAATACATCGCTGACAAGTAATTACAAACTTTTGTAAAACTACGAGTACAAATAAATTAGTCTAGGGCAGTAGAAGGGTGCCTTTAAAGGTAAAAATCCCAAAGGGGCGGTACAGATTCTATAACAGATCTTTTTTCGTTGTATGTCCTTTTAGGCTCACTTTTAAGGGCTTCTTTCCAAAGTTGCTGTGTTTGATTCACAGCCCGCCATAAATTTAAAAATCTAGCAATAAAAATAAGCGGGCACATAAAAATTATTATTTAAATTTTTATTGCAAAGAAATCAAAATCACACTTTTAAATAATTCTTAACAAAAACTATTAAAACTACACAAAACAAAAGTCCTTAATATAAAAAATATATTTTCCTTATACTAAAAATACTGCTTTGGCTGCTAATTGCGCCAAAAAAAAAACTCAACCCGTTCTGTCGGCATTCACCACCACCCCTTCACCTTGTGTAAAACAGTTTTGAAAACTGGCACTTTAACGGGAAATGGACGTGGTATTTTAACTGGCACATACTTAACTATCGGATATGGAACGCGTTTCTCCACTGGCACGGGCACATGCTTTTCAACTGGATATGGCACAACACGTTCAACAGGTATTTTTAAGTCCTGCTGAACGGGCACTTGAACTGTTTGGGGTACTGGTATGTGGATGGGAACAGGCTTGCTGACCGGTATAATCACGGCATGGGAAACGGGAATTTGAACGGGTTCACGTACTGGCACATGCTGTTTCTTAACAACTGGATACGGAACATAGTTGATGACATCGGGTTGTTTCTCCTCCTGCTGTTGCTGTTGGTGCTCAAAATCATGTTGTCCATAATTGGAAAAGTGGCCAGCTGCTGGTGCCGAGGGTGGATAGTTGTTATTATGGTGTGACTCGTGCTCATCAGCATATGCGGAGGATGTGTCTCCTTCCGTGTGTTCTACACTATTATAAAAGTTTTCATGTTTTTGTAGCAGTTCTCTTTGCTGCTGCTGCTGCTGTTGTTGTTGATGCTGTTGTTGTTGCTGTTGCAGTTGCTGCTGGTATGACTGATACTCATGCTGGGGTGTGTATTCATTAAAAGCGGAAGCTGAATTGTAATGATGCAGAAAATTGCCTTCAGAGATTTTATCGTTGCTATTGCTGGCCGTTGCAGTCGTGGCAGTAGCATAAGGTGTTGATGCAAGTTGTGAAGCAATGAACGAAGTTGAAAGTTTACCAAAGTTCCATGATGGTAGGAAACCATCGCTTCCGCCATTACTTCCACTATTACTGCTACTTGTACTCGCGGCTGCATTGTGCGTTCCTGCAGTTTGTAAATTATAGATGGCCGACTGTAAGGCTGGTGCACTAGCAACACTCGTGGTTGAATGTTGGTCCTGCCATGGCCCACTGCCCGGCCTGCCCAGCGCATAATCGTTCTCTTGCTGTTCTTCATAAATGGGTTTTGCTTCGGTGTACTGCTGGTATTGATGTATCGTTGGCTGTGAGGCTGCATCATTATTGCTGTTCCGAATAAAGTGGAGTTGTGATGCCTCTTTGAGCCCAGCCAGTCCATTAAATGCTGTTGATGGCCAGTTGTTGTTGGTGGTGAAACTTCTTTTTATTTTTGCATTTTGCACTGATGATGGATCTTCAACTTGCTGTTCAAGTTCTTGTTCTTTAAGTTGTGGATTTTCTTGGTTTTGTGGCGTCAGCGAACCTTGAACTGTATGACGTGGCAATCGATGAAACTTTGCAGTCATCATTGATGGCTTATTTATGTGGCTAAAAGTGTTCACATCCATTTCCGTTCTCTTTAATGATGATGCTGAAGTTGTATCAGCGGCTGCTGCCATCGCATGTCGTGATGTTATTGTTGTTAATGATAATTCATAGACAATTAACAACGTTGCCACTAAGTACAACAATTGCTGTTTACAATGGCCATAAAAATGTTGCAAAAAAACAGAAAAAGAAAAAAATTATAAGGTTTTGTTGCTGTTGTTGTGCAAAGTTAAATAGTAATGCATTATTTCATATTATCTTGCTGCATTAAATTAATAAAACGTTCGAGTTGATGAAAAGAAGGGTGGGTGATCTATTTTTCGAATTTTTCATGCACGCAAACGGAAAACAGGTATCTTAAAAAAGAAGAAAAATCCAGGGAGAGCTGACATGGGTTCTGAACACCACACTGTGATGGTATTACCATCACATTGAACCCAAAAGTCCGATGGATATATCAGGCAATAAAAGCCATTTATTATGGTTTTGCTGGCCTCATAGTATTTATATATCAGTTTAATTTGGAAGAAAGTGTCACTCTCAGAATTGCTGTTGACTAAGTGGACTGGTACATTTCATCCGACAATTTAAGGGTAATATTTTTGTACTATTTATACTATTTTCTAATCTCTTGGATACGTTGTGGTCACCAATAACATTTTAGAAGCAACAAAAAAAAGTATATATATATGTAAATGCTTCAGCCCCTTGAAATCGACTGGCAATCTCAATATTTTAAGAAAAATGTTTTCGATAAGAACTACATAAGCACCAACTGTTGTTCAACTACTCGAACCATTAATAAATTGCACCTCGAAACTTTCATTCATATAATTTAAAGAAGAAGATATTTGATAAAATCATTTTATTCCTGCAAAATACAAATTTCAGGGATAACGAGTATTCTGGTGAGCTCGTGTAGAGCATCTTGGCAGCGGCACCAATATCTTCTGTTCTGATAGAAGAGCACTTAAGTTTCGAAAATCTAAGAACCTGTTTCAGAATACAGAAAAAATTATGACAAAAGTGTTTCCCAAAATTTCAACGCCCCTATTTACAGATTCCGCAAACAATGTTTTATAAATATGTGAAACGAAATCAAAACTTATTACAATTTCTAACAAAAGTGTTAATTGATGTAATGAATCATTTTGGTATGTTGCCAACTAAACAAAAATGTCACTGATTCTGCGAAATACGCCACTATATTTAGAAATATATTTTAGTTGTCCCATTTTTTATGAATACGTATATAAAAATATAATATTTTTGTAATAAAACTTTTGTGATGTAAAATTAAAAACTCCTTGAATTGGGGGAAATCCCTTTTCAACTCGTTCTTAAATAGTGGTCCACTACTCGTATAAAGTTATAGGTGCATTTTGTAAAACACACTTGACTAGTCTATTAACAGATAACATTTAATGGAAACAGTCTTGAATTTAAGGTTACCGCGCGGGAAAAATAGAAATTTGTCTAGGTATTACTTTAACAATTTAGGGAAATTATAAAATATTTGTGAAACTTGTTTCCCTAATTATTGAATACCGTCCGTGAACCCCCCTTATACATATGTATGTTGCGATTATCTATTATGCTCTCCTGCCTGAACCCTTATAGCCTCAATGCTGCAACTCTCCTACAATCATCATAGTCTATTATCAAGTTGCTTTTGGTGCTGTCTATCGTCAGCCAGCCATCGTCGTGTGCTTAGAGCCAGTCGTAAAGTTTATGTTGGCTTATGTTTACTTAGTTGATTGATTTAAGTTTGGAGCTTATGTGGTTTGGGATTCGTTACGCTCATTCGTTCGTTCGTTCGTTCATGCACTCACTCGCTCACTCGTTCCCTCAGTCACTCAGTGTAACTTAAACTTTGACTTCATACAACACCAGTGATGATGGCATTGATGATGATGTTGATAATTTTGAGAGCAATGCCATGTATCGAATAGATGCATCTGAACACGTAAACTCATATGAAGTTGTGCATGACTGGCCGCCTGATTTAAAGATTTATGTTCACTTTTTCAATATTCTAAACATATTTTTTTGAAATGATATTTTAGATAAATTTAATGGGATTTCTTGATACTTTATTTTTTTTTTTTTCGTGTGATCTTTAAAAAGTTTTCACTTAGTAGTTGAAACTGTTTTGTTTTTGTATGAAGGAAATTCTTACCAAATTTTCGAATCTCATTTTATTTGGATTTATTAAACACCGTTTTTGGCTTTTGTTTATAGAAACTGTAACTTTATCCCTTTTGTGGTTGCGAAGTAAATGCTGGTTAATGTATATTTTGCATTTGAATTTATATGATTTGGAAATATTTATTTTAAGGAGGAAAACATTTCATTTCAAACAGTTAATTTCATTCATTTTCTCGTTACTTCTCTGCTTAAATGTGTAGCAAGCAGCCAAGCAAATGAAGCACAACAAAGCCCTCGTTGTGGTGGCAAATAGTTGATTTGTATGCTGTTGTTGTTTGCCGTTGCTGTGGAAGTGGTGGCAGAAAACAGCTCTCATTTCTTTGTTTTTGTTTTTGTTTTTCTTTCTTGAAATGCAAGTGCACATTTTATAGGATTGAAATTAGAAATGTATTTATATTGGCCAGTTTCAGGATTTTGGCGCCATGGGATGAACGGATGCAAGTTTAACAAAATTATTGTACAACTCATTCGTTTGCTCGTTGAGAGCCAAGTTTTGTTTTGTACACGATTAAGCTCAGATACTCACACACCCAAATGCAAGATTTGAATTTTTGAAAACAATATTGAATAGAAAGGAAACCAGGCAGACATGACGTTAGACATTTGGTCTTTAAGTACAAACGAAAGGCATTGAAGTCCGCTGAAGGCGATCAACTGAAACCTCTATTTTATAAAGAATAATGCAATACATACATACATATATACATTCGTTTTTACTTATATATATATATATATGTATGTACACATATAAGGAAATGAAAAAGAAGATAAAAGTTTGTGCCCTTGTATTTTCGCACGGGAAACAATTATTTCAATTTTTTCAGCGAAATATATACCGAAATCTCTTTGTAGATTCACACTATAGAAAAGTTTCACTGATTCAGTGAATTATTTGAGGAAATTCTGTTTCGCAATATTCTTGGGCCAAGCGATTCAAATGTGCCTTTAAGATAGAAAAAATGCAGGAAGAAAGTCAAAGAGGACTGAGAGTTTTGCATAGGGAAGAGAAGTTATGATAAGTTTTACAGATCCAACCATTCGCAACAGCTTTATATTGAACATCTTTAAAATCCAATTGAAAGTTCACCTGCCAAATTCCTTAAACTGGAAATATTCACCCCAAAGCCGTAACAGTTTCCTGCTGGTCTTCGTCTTGATAGCATTATGCCATTCATTTAGCAGGGTTGCCAAATAGACAGTGGTGAGCAGTGACTTAAGCAGATTTTCAGGTTCAAGTGTTCTTTTAGGGCCTAGTCGAATTCATAACTTATTTGAAGTTAAAAGGCGCTCAACACCATCTTTTGTGTGCCCTTTGACGCAGGGAAACCTCAATACGATTCTAACGGAGCAAAGTGAGTGGTTCTCAAATCTATCTCACATCGTCATGTTAAGATGCCCTGAATTCGTTGCCAAGAGTGGACGTATTGTTTACTTAAGTCGGAAATTTTAAAGAGGCTTTTCTGCTCATTATGACCGAAATAAATGCTATATTACTAAATTTCTGCTGGTAAAATGCTCAAGTGATTTTATAAACGCATCGAGCTATTCCGCACACATATTCACAGAGATGATTTTCTGAATGTGGCAGCCAAAGGTCTTTTTAAGGACTAGGCTACGAGACACAATTCGAACTAGTGCAAAGTTTCTACGAAAATGCGTTCTAACTTCCGTGCAATAAGTCAGGTGGCTCATCGAGACAAAGAGTGCATTCGTAGACGTTAATTACACGGCTGGTGCGAGACCTCTTTCGACAAGTACAAAAATGTTCCAGAATTTTTTATTATAAATTAGATGCACAACGACCCTGATCTGCCATAAAAATCATATTCGAAAACTATATAAAGAGTGAAGTTTGGTGTCTAAAATGCGTTTTCTTTAAAAAAAAAAAAAAAAAAAAAAAAAAAAAAAAAAAAAAAAAATTAATATTTTTTTACTACAACTAATAAAATAAAATTTTATTTTATTTATTATAAATTCTATTTAAAAATAATAGAACTATTTCTAAACTTAAGACTTGTTTTCATCACTTACTGACGGGGAACTGCACTGTGTCAATTGTAATCTAGTTTATTTTTTAAATTAATACAAAATTATGAAGCAGTAGAATCTGTAATAAGTTTTACCTTTTTAAGGCGTAATAGCTAGAAACTGTGAACTTTTAATCAAATTTTGACACATATAAATATATATAACAAAATGCAATCATCTGCTACGGTGTTGCCATCTTGGCAATTTAATACACTTTTTCACACAATTTGCTGGCAAAAAACAGCTGCACAGTACCAACTTGAATCTTTTTTCCAATAGGCGCTTTTCAACATTTTCCTCAGGGAAAAGTCTAAAACTAAAATTTCCTAAAGTGTTTAGATGAAAAAAACGTATATATGTATGTATATATTTATTTAACATTTCGAGTAATGGCCTGAATATTGAGTAATGACCTGAATATTATCTTATACTTAAGTAGTTGGTTTTAGCAAAAATGCTTTGATTATATCGTTAATAAAAATTTATTGAACAATTTCAGTAACTCTTATTTACATGTTAAAGAATTAAAGATCAACGTTTGTTGTTTGTTTTAAAGTTTTTCAAGTAATTAGCGAGAATGATACTGACATCGTCATTTTAAAATAACTTCTTAAAGTGTCGAAGTAGGGAAGAGTATGTGTATTATCAGTTTAACCTTCTAATTTCCAAATAGAAGTTTTCACTGGCTTTTTGTACTTCTATACAAGAAAAAAAACAAAATCCCACAGCCAAATAAACGCCTTAACGCTTTTTTTTTTTTTTTTGTTAAAAGAAAATTACTTATTATGCCTTTTTACTTTCTAAATCAAGCAAAATCATTTTGCATTTGACACATTTTCACACTATAAAATGAACCACAGCCAGACAAATGAATACAGCTGGGTTAGTTCCTTCCTTCTTTCACCTAAATTACAAAATTGAAAATCCAACAGCAACAGCAACAACAATCAAAAAGCAAAACTTGCGGTATTACAGCACAATCCTCTTACACTTATTCAATCATAATCTGTGTTCATAAAAGTTTGTTTTCTCAGTTAATAGCAACAAAAACACCATCTTAAGAGTTTAAGAAAACAAAAAACTTGAAACCAGTCGTAATTTAATAACACTATTAAAAAGGCCATCTATAAAGAAATTACATTTTTTTTTTGTTTGCAAGTTGATGGCGCATGCTGCATCTACTTAAGAAACTGTTCCCGTTGCCTGTAATCAGTTGCAACATGACTGAGGAGCAGCACTTGAAACTGCAAAAGTTCAAAGTCATAAAAAGAGCCAGAGCCATAAATAATTGAAGACAATAGTCACAAAGAGCAAACAATCATTTCGATACAATAATGTAACCGAAAAGACCTTCACTTATTTACGCGACTTCCAGTTCATGCATAATACGACTACAAAACCAAGTGGCTGCCTTAAAAGTCAATTGTGGTTTCGATTCAAAACCAAAGAATCTAATTTGAAAAAAAAAACGAAACGTGTTGTAAACACATTTTTACATATATGAATGTATATATGGATTAACATGTGTATAGAAAGGCACTATTTTGCGATAAAAAAGAAAGCGGTCTTTTAGTAAATATTATAGTATTACCTCGTTTTTACACTGTTCCCTCTTCCCTCCTCCCCATTACCTATTCTCCTAGTCTTTGTACTTTGCAGCATAATAGTTTAACAGAACAAAAACGTTAGCAACAGTTTTTTCAGAGTCAACAAAAAACGTGCGCTAAAAGAATAAAAAAAAAGGGATAATAAAAATATTTCAGAAAAAATGCAACCGGTCCGGTTTAGGAAAAACAAAAGTAGGAAGGCATTCTTTTCAGCTGGGCTAATTATCTGTGCCTTTCCAATAGCCTGTCTAACTTTTTTTCTAATCAACAACAGAGTCATATCTTAACGATATTTTGTGACCAACAATTCGCAGAATTGGTAAACATTTTGTCTGAAACTCACCAGAAATATCGCTGTTTCAAATAATATTGTTGTTAGCAAATAAGAAATTGGTCGTTGAAAACGTCAAATACAATTAATCCAAACCAACTTTGGTTGGAGAATTAAAGTATTTGGTAATACAGTTCAATTTTGTTCGAATAAACTCAAGCTGAATTTGTTTTCAACAGAGTCATTTCTATCTGTGTCTCTCTCCATCTATCTCTCTTTTTCTCAAAAAGAACTGCATCCCTGAAAATAATCTTATCCGGATAAATATTAAAAAAGAACAAATTCAAGTCGACAATGTTTGCGACAATATTATTTCCCTTCATTTCCTTCTATCTCTCTAGAGCAGAGTAACATCAAATTCTCTACACACATAAGAACATTTTTCTCCGTACAAAAACTTGCTTCGGAAGGAATAGGTGAAAAGTTTAAAATTTAAAAAAAAATATTGAAGTTATTTTGAGTTGAAAGAATTTTTCAATACTGAATTTTTTTATGAGGAGTTATGAGCAGTCCGTCAATAACAATAATATGAATATTACTTCTATATGAAACTTTTTTAAGAAATGGTCTGTAGTCCCTAACCAGACCAGTTCAAGTTGACAATCTTCCACATAAAATTATTTCTTTTCATATGAAAACATTTTTCTCCCCACAAAATGTTTGTTCGGAACAATTAGATGAAACCCATAGTTCTAGGAATTTAACTCCAACATTTATCGTAAGATACCCCCCAATCCCCTATGTTCAATCATTAGGGGATTCCCCAACAAGTTTATCAATTCTATTACAATTTTATCGCTCTTGGCCAGTTCATAATATCTGGTTTTAAGCCTGCGCTTATAACTCAGTGGCGTTCAGAACACCAGTATTCCTCGAAGTACCTGAAATTTAGAAGAACACATGAAAACGGGTGTCTGTTTGATGCTTTGAAAAAAAAACACTTAGTTTTTTGTTAAAAGTTAATGCCAACGTGAATGAAATTCATGCGCTACAAGAGTACAAATTGAACTTAAACGGTTTTTAAAAGTTTAGCTAAATACCATGTTAAAATTTGTACGGCTGCATTTTTATCCATCGATACATTCCTGCCGCATAATACAATATTTTAAGAATGATTTCAATAAATATTTTGTTTCTAAAAGTTGTTTATCGTTTTAAATAGCCCTTTAGTCGCCACAAACTCTCTTTTAGATAACAATTCGTATCTGATAACATTTTGTACTGTAATTTGAGAGTTTTCACAATTCTCGAATTGGGGTAACAGATCCCTGAGATGCAACTTGCAATTCTTTGTCGGTATTATCAAGCGCTTAGGTGTTAGCCGATATGTATACTGTGGAACCAAAAGTAAGAGGAGTGAATTATATATTTCCTCCCGAAAGTCTAGCACTTGGGCACTCGCTTCTTTGAGTATATGGTTTCTCTTAACGGTGCAACATGTTGATGAATTCGGAACACAATTGAAAAGTGTTGAACAAAAATATAAAAAAAATTAATTTACAAAAAACTTTCTTTACTCTTTCCGGGTACTGTTTGTTTTGTTTAGTGTTCAAAATTTAATTTAATTTGCAGTCAAATCCATGAATTTTCTCGTTACAATTTCCCAAGCAATTTGCCGAGTATTTTTGGCTCTGAATTGTTTCCCCCTCTCAAAATTTAAACTATTGCTATAGTTTATTTCTTCCAGCTTTTAGTAAAACACAAAACACCAGGCGGACTTAATTCTGTTTATATTTTTTTAGTCAAAATAAAAAACTAAAAAAAAAAAGAAAACAATAGTGTTATTTAGCCGTTAAACTGCATCGAATATCGTTTGATTTGTAAGGAAAAAAAGTGAACGCCTTTTTCGTGGCGTTAGTAGTGCACCTGCAGCACATTCCCAGTGAGATTTTGTCTGGATTTGGGCTTCAGTTTTTTCTTTTCTGTTTTTTTTTTTTTTTTTTGTAATGAATGTTTATACTCGTATAAAATGCATTTGCAGTGCACGTTGAATTGAGTGACTAAGCCAAATTTAATTAAAAGAGAAGTAAGTAAATTGCAACTGCTAAACATAAAAATCACTTAAGGTTTTAAAAGGTTGGGGGGGCAAAACATGCCATCCAGTTTTGGGCCTGTCATGACTTGTGCTGAGCATTAACTGCATTTTGGAAGCGTTTTAATCTCAGTGCGATATAATTTGTTGTATTGCTCGCTTTGCAACTTTGCAACTTTGTTATTTTCTTATTCATTTCTTGGAAATTATTTTCGTTAAATAAACCACATAATTGTTTCCTATTTTGTGAAATTGTTACAAAATCAGCGAAAGTAAAACACATAAATATTTGATGTTTAAGTTTTTCTGATCTAATACGAGTATAATATAACTAAAACTAAAAAGTTATATTGTTGAAATGAGCCATAAGTTGCCAGCTATTTGCATTCAATTTATTTAACAAGAAGTCAATAAATACAAATAACAAAAATTTGAAAATAGTTTGAAAATTAAGCTGATGGCTGCCATAACATTGTGATATGTTTCGTCCTACAGCGCCAGTTCTGCTCTTTTTTATGCTTAGAACCAGAACTGAGGTCATTACTTCTATTCATGTGACGTGTGATGTATTGCGCCGTAACTGGAAAATAGATTTTCGGTAAGGGGGAAAGTGGTAGTGGTAGTGTTTATGAACACTCGAATTGAAACTTCCCACTTCTGCAGGACGTTTATTCCATAAGCTAACAGTGCGGCTGATGAAAGAACTCTCCGTATAAAATCAATACACTGGCCAATCGATGCCAAAATGGCTGAGCTCTCCATGAAGAACGTGCTGTGCCGTAAGAATATGTGGGTTTCAGAAACCAGCTCCTGGATCACTTTAAACATCCCCTAGAGGGATTTTTTCGACAAATACTTCATACACCGAAATCGAAATCAAATAGAAATTAGATGACCTTGAGAGCGTTACACTTACACTGTGCTGCTTTGCTCAGCATACTACTCATCTTAATTGTACAGTTCAGCTCAGAATGTTATTTTTTATTATGCTAAAAAACGTTAATTGGAGCTAAATATGCTGGTTGGAAAAATTAATTTGTTTTCGCACTTTATTATACGTTTTTCTACGTGGCTGCTTTTATAACGCCTAACGGCTATTACTTTCAACATTTTCTTTTATAATTGTCTTGATGGCAATGCCAACAATGAAAAACCCAAAAAGTGGAAAACCTCACAAAAGCGCTAAACTAAAGAACTCATCATTGTCATCGGCACGATGGCGGTAATGATGCCACGGGGAGTTGAAACATGTAGTGACAGGATAACATTAAAGATACAAATTTTTAGAAATTGCCTTTTGTTAGCATTTTATTTAAATTTTTATTGTAAAATTTGGAATTCACATACATAAAGTTCTTCTCTTTATGTGCTGATTGTTCGTTTTAAGTTGATTGCAAGATTATCTGCAAGAAATTTACTCTGGAGATCACACACTTGCAGATTGTTTGTTGAAACACTATTAATGATTTTATACGTACAATATGTTAGTAAGTAGAATGTCAGCAAACATTGTTGTTTTAGGTAAGTTTTAAGCGATGAACAAAAGTCGTATATATATCTGTACAGGGTGGGCCAAAAGCCATCATGGGATTGAAAATTTTAATAGTTTTTTCGTCTACATATTTTTCAAAATTTCTTTAAAAAATCTTCAAAATGGATATTTTTTACTCTAATTATGAAAAACAATATCACTTAATTTTCACAATGACGCACATTTTCCACTAAAATCTTGTAAAATTTGTGGTCTGAGGCTGCAGCGCTCGCATTTCTGCAACAAATCTTTGAGTTTCAGAATTGTGCTTGACTTACTCACATATAATCGCTCCCTCAAAGAACCCCAAAGGAAATAGTCGAGAGAAGACAAATCGGGACAAATTAATTTCCGAATTTCTTCATTTATTCGTTCTCCAAAACTATGACTCAAAGGTATCGTCGTGTCTTGGGCGGTGGTTCTATCTATTCTATTATTCTGATTCTTTATAAAATCTGAAAAAGTATACGAAATTAAAATTTATTAAATTTTTTAAACTCATGGCGACTTTTTTGCCCACCCTGTATGTGTCAAAAGCTTAGAATTATTTTTCATTTAAATGAAATTATCATTGTTTTTTATCACGTATAACTTTATGGCTATTGTGTCTGTTCTTCAATATAAAGGAATATAATCGCTGTTGTAAAATTTGTTTAAGGACCTTCTACTCTATCTTACAAAACTTAACATTTTCAATAGATTTTATGAGAAATATTTGGTTTGCCACTCACAGCAAACCTAATGAGATTGGACAAACGTATCATTATATTTCGTTTTCACACCATCGCACGTCAAATGAGTTGAAAATAGCCAGCTGTCATGACTCTAAACAAAGTACAAAAACATACAATATAAAAAAAGTATGAGTGCATGTTAAGGCGAACATTAAGGAGAAAAAAATGTCCGTATGAGTTTAAATGACTTTAGCAATTATAAAGCAAAATACACGAGACATCTAGTGCAATATTTTCAGGAGAATACGACATAAACTTTACTTTGGGATGTCTGCAAACTATTGGCACATCGGCAAATGAAAGGAACTTGGGATTTGGGTCATTTTGGACACAGGTCCGAAGTACGATAAAGTCATGTAATGCCACTGTATCCATAGTAGAGATTACGTTGTATTTTACCAAAAAATGTTCCCCCTAATCCCCAGAGTCGGCATAGAGTTGACGTACAAAATTGTTTTACTTATTGCTAAGAAAAATTTCCCGTTATTGGCAGTTTTGCATCTGCTCCTTATGTCTAAGAAATGTCAAGTGCCGATCAAGAGCAGATTATTGCTGTAGCCTTTTGACGTTGATTTGATGTGACGACGCTGCTGACTTTTGGAATAAGAGTGTCTACATGACTTTTGCAAATTTAGTTCGTAAAAATTCAAATGCAAAATTATTCCTTTTTGCAGCTAAAGTGTCAGTTGTGGGTTCGTATTCAGATAAAAGTTTCACTGATTCAGTGAATTATGTGATGGAAAATATTTGGAAAAATACATTCAACTCTCTCCAAAATTAGTTCTCCAGCAAATATTTTCTTTGTTTCAATAAACAATTTGTTTGAGTTTGTAGCAGCAGCTGTTGTTGGTTTCTTTCTTTCTTTCTAGTTCATACGAAATTTCGTGCTAAGTCTAATTTATTTTGACAACATATTCCAAACAAAATGAAATCTACTTGATGAGTAAATTTTGGCCAAGTGAAAGCAGCTGTTAGAAATACAGTACTGCACAAACAAAACTCTACAGTTCGCTTCTTTATTAACTGAGATCTGAATATCTGGTATTTATAGCAGATTTCAGTTAATAAAATATCGATTTTGAGTTGGATTTTAATTGAAATCTATAAGATTTCTCGTTGGTGTTTATGCACTATTAGTGAAAAATAATTTTATTTAGCAGCATTACGCGCATAAGTCCCGAGAACGCGTAAGCAAGCCTGGAGAGAACAAAATAATAGTTTTTTTTTTACACATATTAGAAATTTTTACTTGGCGCTCAACAAACTTGCATTATTTAAAATTGCTTGGATATATCAAGTTTCCAAAATAGTTGATTAATTGTAAATTGAAGATGGAAGTAGTGCCACCTGATCTTAAATTATAGACAATAACTCATTAAAGCTTAAGAAACTACTTTTGCCTGCGATGCCAAAAAGATTTCAAAAATGTCTTTGAAATATTTCACAAAATTGCGCAGCAATCTTTTTTGTTTTTTGGTTCTTGTGAAATTTTTTTAACTTACTACGCATGTACGTTGCCGTCACCCATTTCTAATGCTATTCTTCAAGGCGTTTCAAAACCCTTTAAGGGCACACGTACTAGTGAACGCATGTAAATATATATTTTTTGCTATTAATACTTCCTGTATTTTGTTTGTTGGCAAACGGATATTGTTAACAATTGAAAAGACCACAAAATGCCAACAAATAACAAGTTTTAGGAAAATTTTCAAAATAACAAGTGTTTAAACTTCTTGGAAAACAATCAATTTAACAATTATAGTTCATGAAAATACAATGTGTATTATTCGCACACACACACACACACACACACACACTTTTATAAATGACACACATTCAAAAATGCCATAAAGAATGGAAAAGCTGGCAGTCAATGAGTTTATTCCTATAGTTCGTTCGTTCGTTCGTTCGATGGTTGGTTGGTTGGATGTCTTCGTCATGCCTTGCAGGGATTGCATGTTTTCTCCAACAAACATTGAAATGAATGTAAGTTTTTCCAATGCATTGGCTGTAGTTGAGGTTTTTTCTTTTCTTTTAATTTTTTTTTTTTTTGTTTTGCTTCTCTATCGATCGGTATTAGAAGTTGCTTAACAGTTAATACCTATCGATAACTAGCAATCAGTTTAATGTGTACTACAATTATTATTGCTTAAACTGTTGTTGGTTTTTGTATGTTTTTTTTTTTTTCTTGTATATTTTTTTCATTCTACTTTTTAACAAGTTCTTTTTGTGTAAATGTGTAGTTAAATCTGCTATTACAAACAGTATTATCTCGAGAAAATTGTGCACTTTATGCCTTTTATTGTCTTGGGGTGTTGTCGTCATGCATATGGGAGAGAACACAGAGACACAAGAGATTACGGTGACATAAACCAGCACACACATGCACACCACCCATACTGCACACATAAGCACACAAGCACACACGTGCTGTTGCACAAATGCATTAAATAGCAAAAACTATATGTTTATTTTTACGTTTAAAGGCAATTGCAGTGTAAAACTAACTGTCAGTCTTGTAAATATATAAAGAAATATAATTAATGGATATATATAGTAAGAAATGTTGGTTGGAGTGATTTCCTTAGTGCCTCGTCAATGCCGATATACGGCCACAAATGTTGGAAAAGGTCAGATTATACTCCAGTCCGAGCCAGCCGTGGCGGTCATATGCCAGAAATCATACTTAAATTATAATGCCAGAAGATTATCTTGTGAATAAAGTAAATTTCATGTCAATTTAAAAAAATTCATCTTGGTTTTATTCCATTTGAAAGTTCTATATCTCTATTTAAAAAAAAAAAAAACGCCCTTTATTGCCGCTTCTTTGTTAAAAGTAGATAATTTGTGAAAATTTCCATAAACTCAATTCGGTTATTTTCAGCTTTGGCAAAAACCCTAATTCCCTCTACACTGTTGCTAGTGGCATTGCACGCCTCTGTCTCATTTGGCCACTGCATGCAATATTATTCACAGGGATATGAGAATTCTGCTCACATCTGCAGAACTGTCCTATTTGCAATTACTTTGTACAGCTTTTCTTACAAATTTCAATTTGTTTGTTTGCCGTAGGCAAAGTAGAGTGCAGTTAAAAGTACAATAACCACAAAAGATCTGTGCACATCCCAGAGGATATATTAATGATAATAAGAAAAAACTCTTGAATGAGAAGTAGGGCTAAATATATAAAAATTATATAGTTAAATTTCGGCTGGTTTTTGGTGTTTAATAATACAAATTAGTGTTGCCGAAATTCACTCTCTTGGGAATTTGACACTAAAAACATGTTAATTAAAATGTAGGACTAAATATTTTAAAAATATGTTGTTAAATATCAGGAGTTTTTTTTAGTAAATGCTTTTCAAGCCATTTCATGACTTGACCTTCGTCCTGCCAGAATTCAACGATACCGAATACCGAATTATGGCAAACTCAACAACCGCTCTTGACGTTTTATTGAAATATGTTCAGCATTGTTCATCTGGCCATTGTCAGCTTGGCCTTTTTGAGACAGGTCTATCTACGCCTACTGACACCGAGCTCTTCTTCTTCATTACTTTGTATACATCGCTTTCACTGACATGTTTCAGGAAAAATATATACAGAATGACAAAAGCCAGAGGACATTTTTTATTACCTGTGGCTTTACTGTTGAATCCAAAGAAAAACATTTTTTTTAATCGAAAAATATTCATAAAGTTTCCATTTTTGTTTCTGGTCTATAGAATATTTATTGCAAGAGTTTAAATACTAAATTTGAGCTGCCAGCGTGAATTCCCAATTCTTTTTAAAATTTTAACATGAGCTGAACTTGGCACCGCCGAATATAACAATTTAAAGTTTAATAAAACTATTCAATATAATTTTAACTAAATGAAATACAATCTCTTGATGCTGATTTCACGAACTTTATGATAAACTAGAGGACACCTTCCGCCCGAAAAATTGTAATCTTTAATTAAAATAAATATATTTAAATATAATATATCTCATACCCCCCCCCCCCCCCCCCCCCCCCTTGGTTACAGGAGTCAGGAGTTGCTAACACTATTTAACTTATATGTATATCAAACTCAGTCTGGTTGGATGCTTGAATGGTCAAGCTGGGCAATCTCCTTCAGGCATTTATAGTTTGTTCAGATGGTTTTCTAAAGTTTTTTTTTGCACCGAATCTTCCCCCCCCCCCCCCCTCAAACCAACCACCTTTTGCAGCTCAAAAGAATAAACAATGCAAGTTATAACTTCAACTTCTTGTAAAGTTTTTACCTTCATTAATACAATACAAAATTCTGTACTTCTCGTCTTGTTTCCTTAGTAACTCTTTAGTTGTGCAACTTTCAATTAAAATAACTTTAATCGTTTTGTAGTAAAAGTTACAATGACATTTAATACGAGGGTGACTTAACAATAGTGTGACTTCGATGATGAAATAAATTTTTTGTTTTGTTTTTCGCCGATTGATTAATTTTTATATAAGAATAAGAATGAAAATTTGTTGCATCTTATTGTTGCAACGCAGAGTTCCAATACTTAAGGGGGGCAACTGTTGTATCCCAGCTAAAAGAAGTTTTTTTTATTAATTTCCTTGTCTTGTTTAAAAAGCAATAGATTACAATTTATCGTTTTCATTCCAGAAAGCAAAAAAGAAAAACTTTTCCTCTTTCCCCTCAAATACAAATATTTCTCTAGACTAAAACGGCTTTTCACACTTTGACCATCCTTGATATATTCGACGTCTTCTTGCTTGCGAGATTTTAATACATCAAAGAACCGGACCAGCTCCTTCAATGGGCGTGTTAGCAAGTCCGTTCAGCCAGCATATAGATATGAAATATCCTGTTGCTCATATACTACCGTGTAGTGCAACTATTAGGACGAGATCGATTTAGCTTTAACTTTACACTGAATCTAACCAAAAGCCGGTAATCCGGTATTTATCTGAATAGCATCGCGTGCATTTCAGAAACTGTTCACCCAAACACGGAAAACTCTCGCTGGAAGAGGTCACAGAATTGCGATTAAGATCCAATATGAATAACTGCGACACCCGTAGCGCGTGAATATCGTTTTCATATCCACACGATACTCACACGATGCCATCTCTATCACTTTTATTCTCTGAACGATCATCTGATTTGGCTGTTTCTAGCAGGACAACCTCGTTTCGCTGTCATTATAGTGGAGAATTTAAAAAGTCCTCGTGATATCAAACTGCCATCGTATCAATTAGAAGGCACAAACAAAAACTGTAAGTAATTTTCAATACTTTGTGTAGAAATGGGAAAATGTTTGGAATTACCAATTGAATTTCGTTCCGTGTTCTACACATACGCACATACACACTACTTTTTATATGTATGAGTGCAAATAGTAGATATATTTGATGGGCAGGACAAAAGGAATATTAGTGTTCCAGTAGCAATCGACTGTTTGTTACTCTATCAACATAATTTTGTTTCTTTTTTTTAGATACTTTTTCAGATTTAATAACTTTTTTTGGGGTCACATGTTGTCCGTATTTAATTTGAGACAAATATTTGTGTTCGTAACCATGACACCATTATTTTATGCAATTTATTGCCAAAGTTTTACTCTATTTTAATTATTTACTAAGTAGAAAATTAAAATTTTCGCAACAAAAGTTTAACAATAATGTTTTGAAAAATCCAGTGGCTGTTATTTTAAACAACAAAGAAACATATGAGAGAGAATAAAATACGTGCTGTGTAACAAAAACCAAAACTTAAAGCAGTAATTTCTATGTTGTTAATAAAAACTGACCCCTTTTATGCTGCAAACTTGACAGTGTCTGGCAAAAGTACCAGGGTGCTTGAAAACAGACTACGAAACAACTTTTTGTTTAAACAAAACTGCAAAGTTTGATCTATAGTTGAGTTCTCTCATCCAACTCATCGATTGAGCTACTCAAAAACCAATAGACATAAATTCTACCCAAAGGCACAAATTATTAAGACAAATTATTTGAAACCAGCACTTCCCCATTAAGAGATTTCTGACCAAAGTAGAATTATATACACATGTACGTACTTTCCACCACGACGCTCTATTGCACTTATGGGACGGCTGGTCCCACAACTTATTCATTATACAGGGTCCTTGGGCACAATTTGGCCAACTGCGGATGTGCAGCCATAAAACCGACCATTGTTTTTTTTTCTACTTTCCATTAATTTTGTTCACATTTATGCCATTAAAAAAGAAATGATTCGCAGAGCACACAAACAATTTTAAATAGACATTGACGTATCGAGTGACAGCTCCAGAGATGTAATTCCTTTAGTTAATCGGTATCGCATGTTATCACGTCAAATTGCGATACATTTCGCAAAATAAAAAATTCGACCATATTAACAATTTAGTTTCTTATCTACAGCAACTTTAAGGAAGGATTTCTCCATGCCCTGCAAACATACATCCGTGCAGCTTTGAAGTGTCCGCAACAAATGACTGACCTCTGTTTAATTCCACAAAACAACATTACAACGTTTCCACAACACTGTTTTGCTCAACCAAATGCAAAAACCCAAACATTATGATTATGTTTTTTTTTTGGGGGGGGGAGAGAATTGGAGTATCTCAGCTCGTGCTGAGTATCTCAGTTATATGTGGCAACAAACACTTTAAAAGCATGAAATACAAACGCAGATATACATATAATAAGATAGATATACAGTGGCCGTCCAATAGTACGCACCTTTCGTTCCACGAATTTCCACTAGTAAGAAAGAAAAAAACTTTGGCTTTGCCTAATCTAAAGCACGAATTAAACATTTTCTGCTTTCCATAATACGATACGAATGGCGGTTATAATTGGTGGAAATTGGTTTTTTTTTTTTGCAAAATATATTATTATAAAACAATTAAATGAACTCAGTTGTTTGTATTTTAGTTTGACGAGTACTGACTATTTCGCATCAGCTGGTATGAACAACAAGTCTCTTGTGTCCCTTCTAAATTTCCTGCACACCCAAAACTTGGCAAGATAAATTAAAATTTAGTCAATTTAGCCATTTGCTTGTATAAGAAAGGATGGAGCGCCCACTGCAAAATAGAATCTGGAAAATTTGGAAAATCTTTAATACATACAAGTGGTTCTTATGACAAACAAAATGACAAAACAAATGACACAATTTCAGGAGAAAAAGTACACCGTCAAAATGCAAAAGCTATAGAGTCTCGTTTGCAAAGGCAAAGAAAAAATTGCAATTGAATAATATGAATGCCGGCCTGACACTATTAAAATTTCGTACTATTGAATGTCCACTGTACTATAAGCTACACACATATGTACGTTTGTATGTTTGCAATGCAATACTTATAATATTAATGAAATTTAATATGTGTTTGCCCGACAATTCACACAAACACTGGGCATATCCTCCGCTCACACACACGCATACATACATTTATTTATTATTACGATTATGCTGAGTATTGTTGTCATCCAAGAACCATCATCCTCCTCATTCCTCAGGCATTCGCATAAACATTTTACCCATAAACATTGTACTTGTAACAGTGGCACGCACTTTTAGCTTCAATGTCATATTCTAAAAAAAAAAAAAAAAAACCAAAGTAGTCTGTGGGTCCTTAATGTGGTCTCTCTATTTTCGTATTTTTCTTTAGATCACATACTGCTCTATTATTGTGAAGCGCAAGTGTTTGTATGTATGTGTTTGTTTATGATGTTTATGAATGTCCTTGTTAAATATAAACACGCTTAGACACACACTTGCAAGCACAATCGCACATATTCAAAGACTTTTATGAATGATGTAACAGAACGGAATTTAATCTCACACTTCCTTTGGTTTTAGCCTTTTATACTATTTATTTTTCGAGTTTCTTTGTTGTTTTTTTTTTTTTTTGTTTGTTTTTCCTTTCAAAATTGTGCCTGCATATTTGTAAGCCAGTACATTCACTCACCCAAACACACACACATCCATCTGCACATACATACATACATATAAACAAATGTGTAGCTACATATTATATAAATTCTTTATGTGATTATTTCTCATTTTGTTGGTTGTTTCTGTTCTATATTTTGCCAAAATACTGTCTGTTGAGTTTGTGTTGAGTTTTAATGCAATTTTATTTATATTATTTGCTCAATTATTATTAATAAAAATAAAAAAATATTTGTTTTTTCTTTCTTTCACTGCTGCTTTCTTATTTCTTTTAGCAATATGTGACCATTTTATTAGTCATTATTAAATGTCAAGTATTATTAAGTTCTGTCGAAGTGAAAACGAAGTTTCAGTTCTGGCTTTTATATTTTGTCTTATTGTTCAGTATAATAAGGAGCCAACTTAGAGGCAGCAATGGAATCTTTACTCATCGTAATCATAAGGCTAAAAAAAAGTTAGCCGTTGGCTTTAAGAAAATCATCAAGGCTGCAGGGTAAAAACTTCAAAACATTTGCCGATAATAGGACACGATACATGACAAATCCAATAATAAAAGGGGGGTGATAGATAATAGATGTTATAAACCAGGTGTTTTGAGTCCAACGACAGCCACGCTATTAAGTATTTGTTTTAGAGCCATCAGAAATGAAGGCTCTGAAATGTATTGCCTTTCATTTGAATGGTCTCCGGTCCACCCAGATTAAAGCCGAGCTGGACTCTTTGGTGTGGGTGAGTGATTGGGTAGCAAAATTTAAACATAACCGTAAGAATTGCCTTCCTTGAGGTATCCGCGCTGGAAATGTGTTAGTAAATCCACAAAACGTTACTGGAGCCAGTTGAAGAAATAGGCATTTCAATAACTGCTGTACACGACTATGGACCGAAGCTGTGCTCGAGATGGATGCCGCATTTCGCCACAAAGCAGCAAATGCAGTTCGTGCAGATGTTTCAATGAAGTAGTAGGCGATATTTGAATGCAGTAGGACATGGGCTTAGCAATAACAAGAAAACAGCTAAAGCGGTGGACTGAAATGGGATAATCGTAAACAAGTCGACGACAGTTCCATTTTCAGGCAAGTTCGTGACCTTCATTTATTAATTACTTGCAAAAACCGATAACAATCAGCGTAGGCTACTAAGCATTGTGATGAATGTGATGAAATTAAGGAAAAAGGACGCAGTGTTGTTTCAACAAGGCAATGCGCCAGCTCACGCACTGACAAAAAACTACAAACTGCATCGAATGTTTTCGTCACGATCTGTATTCAACAGCTGCAGTTCTCTGCGACCATTTTCTGTTTCCCAACTCAAAAACGGTTCGTTGGCAAAGTCTTGGCCAGCAATGAAAGCTCTACAGCCTGTGATTGATGGCTATTTTCAAGAGTTCTTACAAAAGTATCAAAATTATGTTGGAAAAAAAGGAAAGATTTCCCAAATTTGCTGCGTTTTCTTTATTAGGCGGGGCAGTTCTTTTTATTCATTTATTTAATAATGACTATAGAAATAAGCTGATGGAAATGTTTCCATTAATTCTCTTCATGTTTTAGCGTATAACTAACGATTATTTATAAAATTTCTCGAGATATGTGGTAATTAGCAGCTTTTATTACCTCGTTTAAACTGATGCCAGCACCATTTTGGCAAAAGTTTGTGTCATTTTATAGAAATGTGTGTAAAAACTTAACGAGAATTATTAAATCTTGGACTTTAAATTTCGTGTTGAAATGTTATACAAATCACAAATTACAAGTGCTTTTGCTCTCATATTGTGTAAATCCTTTTTTTTTTGTCCAAACAAAATTTAAAGTCTGTCGCCTCTTTTCAAACAATCAAGCGCTGTAATATTGGTTACCAGTTACTACAAACGAAAATAAAACTGTACAGCACGCGATTTATAAAGCTAAAGTGCAAACTTGTTTACCCTTTCTTTCGTTTAAGGCAATTTGGCGAAACACCACCGTAAAGATAAATGTTGCAAGAACCTAAACAAATATACGTTTGCCACGAGAACATGCTGGGTGAAAAATAGCAGTAAGTTTTTCTTTCGTTAATTTCCCTAAACGAAATTAAAAAAGGGGTTTTTCTGTGGTCGGCCTTGAAATGAAGAAAATAAATGATTGGCATAAGATTATGATTAAATAAGCGGGAATATGTTAATTAATTATGACATAGAAGTGGTTTGAAGGCTGTTTCAAATTAACTGTGTGCGAGTATATTTCTTAGGTACGAAAGTACTTGTATGTTGGAAGGACTCATGAAAAATATTCGCTTTTATTACAAAAATTTGCTGAGGGTCCTGTGCTTTTGTTGTCAACGTTTAAAAGTGTTTCTGTAGAATCAGTGTTGACGATGGCTATTTATCATATTTTAGTGCACAGAAACATTGCCTTTCCGTCAAGAAATTTTTTGAAAATAGACCTGAAGAATCAAAGAGTTTTTAATTTAATTTGTTAGAATTTTGTTCCTCACATAAGGAATGAAACCCGCTAATGTGGCGAGGGTACGGTCTAAGCTCGCCAGTACAACAACAAATGGCTGACATAATACTCGGTCATCATTTAGGGCGAGAGTACCCTCTAACCAAGCCAGTACAACAACAAATTACTTACATAATACACGTTCATCATTTAGGGCTCATCCTTTCGTCGCACTACCAGCTATACACAGACGGAGTTTGCAGTACAGGAACTTCGTTTTCGTAAAGATTCTGTTCGGTGATTAATATTTTCAACGATACTGACCCTCAGCCTTCGGATGGTACCATACGGTCCCAATACTTTCCGAGAACTAGTAGAATTTATAAGTTTTTTATAAAAAGTGGAATTGTTATCGCTCGTTGACAAAAAATCATAACTTTGTTTTAAGAAATCTTTAATTGAAACCAGTTTTGGCAGTCATCTGCTGTTGCATTTTAGGGTGGTGAAGTGTTTACGTCTGCAGAATGGCAACACTAGCATAAAATTGTAACAATAGAACAAAGAGTTGTTGTGTTTAGCAGAAATTGTTAATTACACATTAATAGTTGCTGTATTAAGTTAATTATTCGGGATATTATGAGTAGAAAATGCTTGTCATGTGAATTGTGAACAAAACAATTGTAGACAAATAAAATGGTTGAGTTATATAAGAAAAGAATATAACCAAAAACTAATTCCCCTTTACAACAGACATTTTGTATTTCATTTAAATACAATATTTAAGTAGAAAAATTTGGCATTTTTTTACTTTTAAAAGTGGAGCTTAAAAATTTCTTCTTCTTCTTTTTAAGACAGTTCTCTGCCATTCAAACTGTTTTGAGCCAATATCATGTTTGTTAATGCTGATAAAATTGGCACTCAAAAAGTTGGCTTTTAAACCCCATTCAAAAATTACATAAATTCTGTAGAGCATATTTTTGCTATTTCTTTTCTTTCAGTGTACGTCTCTCTAAGTTTATTGGTGCACAAGTTCTAGAGAGCATAACTACGCATAGGATTTTTTTTTTGCTCCTGTGTTTTATGTAAGAACTTTTTTAAATGTCTGTCTTACCTAAAAAAAAAAAAAAAACAAATATATAAATTTAATTCATAAAGATTTAAGGGGGGTGAAAAAAATAAAGCATTTGAGTATTAGTTTAATTAAAATTTGTTCTCCGTTAAATTTAAATTAAATATTACTGCCAATATTTATGGCAGAGTGAATTGTTTAGTTAAGCGGAAACTCACAAATAGTTTAAGTTAAACACAAAATTCAGAGCAAAAACTCTTTATTGATATTTTTGTTAATAAACAAAAAAAAAAAAAGAAAAGAAAAACTTGTTGCAGAACTCAAAAGCATAATATGAAAAGGCTATTAAAAATTTCCATGTAATATTTTTTGATATAAAAGAAAGGAAGACTAAAAATAGTTGGTATTTTTTGTTTGCACTTTTCGGTGGCCTGTGTGTGTGCGTGTGTGTGTGCTTGGCTTAAAAACAAAAAGTGCCTCTAATGAATACGAGAAGAATGAAAGATTGAAAACAATTTTCAATTAAAAATATATTAAAACAAGGTTGCCAGCAGGTGCTGAAAAAAGCTGTAGCACCAAGTTAAGCTGGTGCAGCGGCGATATAAGTTTCTTACAAAAACAAAAATAATTCCTTTTCACGTCTCTGCAACTTTAACGTATCAAATTGATTTCATTCAAAAAATCAGTAAATATTTAATTTCCGGCATTGCAGCAATATTTAACAAAAGCAAATTCAGAATTCAGTTGTATTTATGTCTACAAGTTTTTAGCATTCTTATTCTCCTGGACAATTAACAACAAATGCAATACCTATTATATTATTTAAACATTTTTCAAAAGTATAATAATAATTTTGCGTTGTACTGTTGTAATTTTGCACTGAATGAGAGCGCATTCTGAAGACATGAACACTTCACCTTTATGGAATTTAACAATTTTTATAAAATCTAGAAAAATTGATTTAAAAAAGTTATGAGTTTCTGTCAACAAACGATGAAAAACTAATTATTTTATTGCAAGAAAATTCTAGTTTTTATAATAAACAAATTCTAAAACAGCTACAAAGAAGTATCTCACGTCCAAAAGTTTAGGGTCAGAGTCGTTCAAAATATTAAACTCCAAACAGAATTCTTAATAAAACCTAAAACAACTTGTTTTAATTAAGTGAATATATAATTAATCTAAGGGAGGAAAATTTTATTTTATAAAACATATATATAAGTTCTGCCGAATGCCAGAAAGAACTATGATCCCGTCCTGCATATGCCCCAGATCAGAGTGAAAATCTTACAAAATATAAATTTTTAGCTATTTTAATTTATTGCGTTTCTTTATTCAACCAACAGAATTTTTACGAAAAGATTAACAAAACGTATATGTTACAGAAAGGAAGTAATGAAGCTTCAGCCCTCTTGCCCTCTAACCATTCCGCCGAATTGTACTACTTTGTATTGGACCTAGCAAATGAGCTTATGGCAAGGATGAGAGAGTTAGTCCTGAACCATCCAACACTGCGTTTGGCAGGAGTCGACAGTTTATTTTACAGAGAATAAACTGTGTCTGTCTGTAATTCTTTGTTCGATTTGCTCGCCAATCCAATACCAAGGGACGAGCTCTAAACGGTGAACGGGTAATATGTAAGAAAATGCGTAATTCAGGAACAAGGTGCCTGCCCTCGTCGGCGCAAAATCTCGTGCCATTCGAGTTGGATGCGCTACTACTGCCGATAGTTACTTCACTCTCATATGCCTTGGCAGAATGGATTCTTTCTTTTTGAAGATCCAAGATCATCTGTACAATAAGCTGCCTCTGGGGAACACAAACTTCAGAACAAAAAAGAGAGCATTTCAGAGTACTTGAAAATATTTAACTCAGGTCATTCGTTTTCATATACAAGTATTTTTATTTCGCAGCCCGAAAAATAAAAATTTCACTTTACGAAAGAAGATTTTTAATTATGAAAAACACAAAATTGTTGGTAATTAAGCGGGGGGACATCCAGCTGTTTCACGGCCGCTTTCCGCCGCCCACCAGCTTCCAATTAGTAGTTTGGACATTTGAACTATTTCAATTTATAATATTTATCTGACATTAAATTATTAATAAAATAAAAAATAATTTTACGCAAATAATCAGGAAGAACTGACATACATTTTCTTGCATGGAGGCACATACTTTTCAACCTTTTGCGCAGTGTACGCAGTATGTAGTTGAAATAAATTGAAATTTAATTTACAAATTAAAAATATCATTTTTTTTGCTTCAAATTGCCCCAAAAATTTTTGTTTTATTTCTTACGGTTTTTATTAATTATTTATTGTTATTTTTACAATCGTTTCATGTGTAAAAAAAAATTCAAAGAAAACTTTTTAGTTTTTGTAGCATTATTTTTTTCTATACTTTCTAAAATCTATTTTGCTGTTGTTTCTTTTTTTTCATTCGTTTCTTTCTATTTGTTTGTTGGTTTTTGTTCCTCAGCCGGAAATTGAAAAATAAAATTACCACTAATGTGGCTTAAGTGCGAAGTTTATTTTTCTCCAATTGTTATTTGATTGTAATTGAAAAATATTGTGTATGTTTGTGCATTTTCGGAAAAAGCATTTTCTTAATGCTGCGCTGTAAGTGAGTGTGTGAATTTGCTTCGATCTAAAAAGTGTTTTTATTTTTCAGTTTTACACACTAAACTAATTCGAAGTTATTGACCAAAACGCTTGCAAGTAATTTAGATTAATGTTGAACATTTTACAGCTCGTACCTTATTCTGAAATGTTGTTAATGGAGAAACAAGAAGACCTCATTTAATTTAAGAGAAATAATTAATTTTCGCAACAGAAAACTTCTAAATATTAAGTGTGGTGCAGTGTGTACAGTGTAATGCATTAAAAACTGGAAGATTTGATCAAAGAAAAAGTTTCACTCAATGTACAAGAAGTCTTCAACATTAATTACACTATACAACACAAGAAACAATAACCGTGTGCTGCCAACTGATGCTGGCAGAGGGGACTAAAAACAGATACGTACAAATATGTGTATTGGGGTTTTAAAAGTTTACACCTAGAACTCATTGTGCTGCCCGTTTAAAGCTGCATCCATAACATAAAAAATCGTGAGTAACTTAAGTTTTTGGTGTACGATGTGTTCAGAGGACTCAGGGAATCATCTTTAAAACAGGGATGTAATTACAATAGTTGAAATATCCTGCTGTAAGTTCATATTTTAACTTTAGCACCTGAAAGAAACAAACATTTTAAATGTAGTCTAAGGTTTGGTTTGGTTAAAATCTCTTTAAAAAAAAGTTAAACGGATTAACTTGTACCTGCAGATATAAACATGAAATGAAAATGTGAGATATCTGGGAACCAAAGCATTTCTTTAAGATACTTTTCTTCTAGCTCTAAGCAGTTCTACATGATTGTCAGGCGTTGTTCCAGACTATAGGAAAATGCGCTCTGCAATGGGTCTGCATGCCTGAGGAAATCATTCATCGCATTCGCTGTCCAATTAACACGCAAAATAATTCGTATGAGAAGTTAAAAAATGTATTTTTTATTGACTTACGAAGTCCGTTTAAAAAACAAGGTGAATTTTCATATATTCATCAGTTTCAATTTGGTTCCCTAAGCAGGGTGACTCAGATATAATTATGGTATAACATATATTTCCACTCAAAATTCCGCAACTTTAGAACTGACTTCACTGCCTTACACTTTATGACCAAAACTTCTGATAACAATTTGCTTCACTTTCTCAACATATTGATCATTTATTGAAGTGCTGGAACGCCCACAGTGATCATTGTCCTTCACATGTTCTCGGCCTTCTTTAAAAAGTTTGTACCACTTGAAAATATTTTTCTGACTCACTAGTGTAATCACCGTTTGCCACTCTTAACATTTCAAGTGCTTTTGATCACTTAATTCCATTTTTTACACAAAGTTTTATGCAAATTCTTTGATCTTTTGTCGGCAAAAGAAAATCGCAAAACAAAATATTATGGCTCTCACAATTACCTGAAAGTGAATAAGAAATTTGAAAATTCAGCTTATTTTTGAAACAGGGCTGGTGTATAAAATTTTATATATATTAATTTCAAGCATTCGAATACTTGGCATGATTTTGCCAGGAAATACACTTACAAATCGATCTGATATTATGGTGAACCTAATCCAGCGTAACGAGTAGCGCAGCGCCAATGATATATCGATATACCGACAGCTGTAAAACACACAGCATAAACAGCTTTATATGTTTTTATATAGATGTCTAGGATTTTCAAAGCCTTTTTTCATTCCTGACAAAGATAATATATAAAATTTGAAATTGATTTTTAAGAATAATTTTTTTTAATTTATAAACAAATATTTTTGTAACGTTAATCCCGAAGAGCTGTTCTAGGTAAAAAAAAATGTTGCAAACTTGAAAATGGGAAAATCGATTTTTTTATCTTTTATCACGCACATCAGCAACTTACATGTACTCTGCAGCTTTCACACAATATATAAAAAAAAAGTAGGAATTTTTTTTTTTTACCAGAACTATATTCGTTATTGTTTCGTTAAAATACTAAAAATTGCTTCGGCATTCCAGCTGACGATATATTAGTTCATTAAATTTTTAATATTTTCCCTAAATCGAGATACAAGAATTTACAATTTGCAAACCCGATATCACAGACCAACATCAAAGTGTTGTTTAGACCTGAATGCAGAAAGAACAGTTTTGGAATTTTCATGAATATCTACGTTTTATTGCTGAAGAGTTTAAGGGGGGTTGTAGTAGTAAAATGTTCGTTATTGTAGAGAGCAAAAGCATCAGAACACCTGCGGTTAAAGATTCGAAGGCAAAAGACGGGAAAATTAATATGATTTTAGTAATGGCAGCCTACATACAAATCATGATTGTAATAATACTCATTAAAGCATAAGTCCATGGCCACACATGGTGCAGAACTTAAATATTTGCACACATTCTTTTCGAAGGGACGGCCAGTCCAGCATTTATTTGTACTTCTTGGGTGAATTGAAACACACAAAAAGAGAAACGTGTCACATATTAGCGGCTTCGCTGGAAACCCAATTGGATTTCATTCAGATTCCTCTGGGTTGAATTCTTGTCAATGTCATTCAGCAAAGTTCATAATATACGAAATTATTGTACAAATCCAAATTTATGCTCTGGAATTTTGTCAATATTTTGTTTTCCTTTTTTTTACAAACTTCTTAAAAATTCCAATTCGCTTTCAAAACGTCCCTTAAACCAAATACATCAACGCTTCTTACCAATTTTATGTTCTTTTTAATTATAAACACAGTTGTTTTAACATTATTAACATTGAATTAATCACATCTGTTTTGTACGTCGAATTGTTTTCAAAAATGCGTCGCATTGTTGTAAAAACCAACATCAGACTATTTGGTGTTTTAGGAATCACACGTTTTGGCAACATCGAAATAAAGTTCGAACCAAAATTTTAAACATCAACATTTGTTGTTAGTGAAAGAAGTTAATCAGATTTATATTGATGGTTTCTGGAGAAGCAGATTCAATCACGAACTGTACGGATTGTACAACGACATGACCCTAACCAGGCGTCTATGGATCCAACGGCTAAGATGGTTGGGCAATGTAGAGCGCATGGAAAATACTGCTCCGATTCGTAGAATCTTTGACTCCGAACGAGTGGAATAATGCATTAGAGGACGCCCACGGAACCGATGGCGCACACAAGTGGAGAGGGACCTCAACCAACTTGGGGTGCAAAATTGCAGGATGCTGGCTAAAGATCGTGCCAGCTGGAAAAGCTTGTTGATTGAGGCCCAGGTTCACCCCGGACTGTAGTGCCAAAGGAAGAAGAAGGAGAAGAAAGAAGTTAACACGTAAACATTATTTAAATGAAAATTATTTTGCTTTAGTCAATATTGCAGTATTCATTCAAGATTTTTATGAGCTTCATCCAATCCCCGTTCTACGGTCGCAATATACATATACAGTTCGAAATGCTTGAATCGTTGGCGTATTGCAGTCTCCAATTTGCAGACAGTTCACCTCAAGCGCCGAGAAAGCTTTTCGCAAAGACACTCAATTCAAGCAATCCCATTAATCACTATGCCCCAAGTTTTTTCCTCAGCCCACAGCCCGTAATCAGTTTTGTGTCAGTCTTTTGTTTTGAAAAATTTTTAAAATTCTGAAAACGAAATCCTAAATAATACTATAAAATTAAAAACAAATGTGAAAGATGGGCGATGAAAACAAACATGTGCCATTTCCGGCAAACGAAATGAACTTTACCAATTAACTGCCAGTTCGCAGAAATAAGTTCCTTTCCACGAAATTCTGCTACTTCAATATCGTCTTATTTACTCTTTCTGCTCCCATGCACGTACGCGCATAGAAACAAATTATTTATGAGAAATTAATAAAAAAAACAAAAGAAGGATTTGCGGCCCACATAAAATTCCTGGAAGTCGATTAAGAAAAGTGATTGCTTAAACCGAAAAAGGCCAACTCAACAACTTGCTGCAATTTTCATGATTCTGATGACGGGCAAGTGTGTTCGTGTAGACAAGAACAAATACACTGTTTCGACATCAACAAATTAAAGTAGGTCAGGTCTTTTACACGGTTTGTGGTGGCAAACAAGTTTTTGGTAAGAAATTCGCCGTAAATCGTCAACAAAGGAAGCAACAAATTTAAGGTCTTTTGTGTGGAGCTAAACACTCAGTCAATACGGCACAAGTAAGCGCTTGTAGGCATCTCTTTCAGTTAGAAAACAGAAAATGCCAATCTTAGTGAAATATTTAAAGTGACAACGACACTGCTGGCATATGAGACGAGTGGTGAGTTTGCGCCTGAAAGCAGGCAACATGTTGTGCTGTGGTATTGGCGAACAAAATTATGCTTCAAAATTCGGTATTCGGCATTTAACCACTTGTGTTACTCCACAATAAAATATGTACATATATAAAATACGGCTTTATGGTATTCGTAGTTTAATCGCGTGTTAACGTTATAAATCATTTGAAATATAAATGAAACGAAGAACAAAGTTTTTGCCAGAAACTTTCTGTAGGCTGGACATTTTTTAATTCTTCTTTTTAGCCCCTATTCTTTTAAAACAAAAGCACTGTTTGAGACGTTAATATAATTTATGCTTTTACATTTTAGAGTTATATAATTTATTTTGCGCTTTTCCTAATTCATAAATACACATCAGAGCCAAACAAAAAGTTAATAATAATAATAATAAAAAAAATCGCGTGTTAATGGCTTCTTTAAAGTTACTCCTGCTACTATTTACAAATAAATATTTTCTGTTTCGTAAAAATAACTCAATTCATGTTTTACTGCTGTAATAGTGCCGCTTGCAAAAAAACCAGAAGGCGAAATTTATTTGATTTTCAATTTGTGGCCTCTTATTTCTGTTTTATACTATAACGCAGCTAAAGCAGGTCTGCAAAAAATGGCTTGAGCTTTATTTTAGAGGGGAGCACAAACCACTTATCAATGAGTTATTGAGTTATTTTTACAATCTATACTAAAGCGTTTGGGTTTAACTGTTCCCATCTATTCATACATCTTGCCGAGCTGAAAGTTCGAATTCAAGCTCGAATTTTTCTCGTTTATGATGCTGGTGATAGCCGGCCACAGTTGCTCAACACAAATCTTACTTAAACACTTATGAGCGATAGACACTTTTATGAAACTCTTACTGAAGATGTCTTTTAGGGGACCGCCCTAATGCGCATATGTACGCACATCATATCTCGTACATTCGTACCGCTCTACGCGTATGGAATTTAATTGCTATTTTGTCGTCCTTGGTATTTGAGTTAATGTGTTAATATTTGAATTTGTAAATTATTTGTTGTTCTTTTTTCTTTGTTTTGTTTTTCTTTTGTTTTTCTTTTGTTTAATTAATTAAATGTATGCGTGTAAACACTCTAACGTTGTATTGTTATTAAAAATTTGATTTTTATAATTGTTTACATCCATGGCATGCCCTCACATCACGTTTACACACAAAACTCTTATTAAAACGTTATATGCCAGTTTTAAGTGACTAATTTGTGAAGAAGCCAATGGAATTTTATCTCAAAATTTTAAGTGTTGGCAAATTGATTGAAATCGATTGAAGTTGGAGCACAATGTTTGTCAAAGCATCAGAAAACCCAACAAGACAAATATGATGACAAACATTAAGACTCAGTTGTGTCAAATCTTTTATTGATTTATTTTGATTGTGCTTATTTCTGGCACAACAATAACTGGTCATGTTTTACATGGATACATGTTATTATGAACCAACCTGCTAGTGGATCAAGCCCGCGGTGTAAACTTGTCAACGGCTCTCCATCGATTCCAATTGGATCGGCAGCATTGGAAAACAAAGGCCGTGTAATACCTCTTGCCATCACTTCGCTAGAGAATTAGATGCACTGAAGTTCTTAACCAACTCAGTTTAACCAGTGACATTTCGAAGACAGGTTGTGGCATTTATCTACGTCAGCTTACCTAATCTGACGATGGACCAAGCTCACTCGAAGATCTTGAATCCGCGAGGAACGTCAGGCCTAAGGCAACTCTCCTCTACATTCCCCTTCTTACTTACGCAGAACAGAATTGGTTGCAAGACAACAGCACCTCGTTATCGAGCAAAACTTAAACCACAGCCAGAACGTTTCAGCTAAGGAAGTCTCCTCAATCTATGGCCAACACCAGAATGCCCAACGGCATCCTGGAGGCTTGTTGGTCCCCCTTCTGCCAACTGATTTTTGTTGAAGTTTTCCAAAAAACCTGCGTAGCCGCAATCATACATGAACTTCCTACAGTTTTGGTGGCCGTGCCAAGGCTAAACCTGCTCCCCGGTGGCGCCTTTTGAAGACATTTGAATGTTGCCAACGTTTGCTTCTAAAATTTTAGATATAAACAGCTGGAACGATTCAGCCAAGGTAGACATCCCAGCCGCACTCTAGTCCCTATGCTCTTAACGCGAAGGTTTGGCGACTACCTGCCCAACAATTGTCATGAGTTTTCTCCCTATGATTTCGATTGCCATGAAAACCGAAAAAAACAATGCCCAGAAAGAAATGTGCTCAAGTTGGGAATACGGCAAGTCAAACTTAACATTAACCTATAAAAAGGAATTTCGGTTTCTTTTAAATAAAACAAGATTCTTTTGATTTGTATCGAAAACAATTTGGTCCATTTTGGGAATGTCATCCAATTCAATTTGAGTTATAAGTCGATTGTTTATATTTTAACTTCTGCTCTTTTTCGGACAGTTGGCTTCCATCTATCCACCAATCGCATATGACAATTTGTTTGTTTGTTAGGAATTTGAACCAACAACCTCCATCCTCCAACAACTGGGAGCTGGTGAGTGGCTTAGCGACCGCGAAATAGTTGATTGTCGCCCTTCTTAAAATCTTTTACTTATTTTATCAGTGTTGTTTAAAAACTACAGCTGCAGTCTCCCTTGTAAGACAATAAAATACAAACTTGAAATCCTAATTTGAAAAATGTTTGTCCAACACTTTTAGTTTTCAAAATTATTCTTAAAGATTTTGCGCTAAAACAACACTTTTATTAATTTAATTTATTCTATTCTAATCGTTTTAAATTTCTACTGTTTTGTAGTCCCTTTATTTATTCCAACACAACGGACACGCAATAAAAGAGATTTTTTAAGACTGATCCGTTTTGTTACACTGTAAAAAAGTCTGTACGTTTTTTGTTTAAATCGTGTGTTTTCCATAATGAAAAAAAAAAATTGGGAATAGTTGTTACATTGTTGTCAGCGTCGTTGAAACTGCACACGTTTGTTATAAATATTGATAAATTAATGTATTTTTCTGTCAACATTTTCAGTTCATTTCATTCGATATTCTTTTTTTCCATCGTTTTTTTTTGTTTGGATGATTCAATCGCTGTTGCGTTTGTAATAAAGACCGCCTTTTGTTTGTAAAATAAAAGTAACGCAACAGCCACAACTACTCGTCGATATAAAGAGAATCGCACTTTGATGACTGTTAGCCAACCATAAATGTGGATTTAAGGCTTAATATACAATTCATTCGTAGGCGAGAATTGCAAATCAAATGGATCACATGAGGAACCATTTTAACATGTGTCGGAGGCATATCAATTTTTAGTGGCTGCAATAATTGTTTTGTTTTTTTGTTCCATAAGAAACATGTTTTAATTAAATTTTATAATTATATTTATTCTTATATAAATACGTAACTTTATATTGCCTTTTTTTCGCCACAGGCAAAGAAATACTTCATTCCAGATTTACATACAAATAAAAAAAATTAATCGCTATTTTTAAAGTTTCGTTAATAAAAAAAACTTCAGACTTTAAAGAAAAACTGATGGCTCCTTTTCGTGGACTCAATTACCGACCTGCAAACGGATTTTCCGCATTGAACGAAATTTTCATGTTATATTAAAATATTTTACAAGTTCAAGAAGAAATGTTTATTGAAACAAAGAATATATTTTTTAAAAAAGCCACAGTTTGTTGGTGGTTTCCTGTTGAACAAAAAATTGTTTTTCCAAATATTTTCCATCATATAATTCTCTGCATCAATAAACACTTTTATTGCAAGAAAGAATCATGTTGTCGTTTCTGTTTTACATAGAAAATTATTTTGAATGAGAAAATATTTCTTTCACCCCATTATTTTATTACATATAGAAATATGGTTGATGTTCATATTGAATTCGGGATAAATTATTATATGCGAAATTACGTAGCAAATAAGAAAAAGAAATATTTCAATTAATTGTAATGGCAGATCAGCAACGAATTGCTCATGATCAGTGTTCATGTATAAGCACAGCTAAAGCGTTAATTCTCCTATACCCTTATATCGAGTCTAACTGGAGTCAGCTGCAACTGAAAGTGTATTTAATTATTATAGTGTTTTTCCCGGATTTCATCTATCAGATTTATGAGAATTCGAATGATTGATGCACCTCCGAATCAGCGGTAGTAAATTTTTGCTATTCTACCAATTTTTTCATTTGGCCACTTTGCCCAGAACTCGTCGGAAACTAAATAGAACTAGAATTTTAGAAGAGTTTCGATAATTTCCAATAAATATGGAATTACAAAATCTTGCATATGTGTCTACGCTAAAAAAAAATGGAAAGCCAACATCCATAAATAATTTTTATCTATCACATCTCTGTAGTTGTTAAATGCAAGCAACTCATTTTATTAACACTAAATGCAGAATATGTTTTTAAACAAAAACTTCGCTATATAACGAATCGTTCACTATAACGAATACGTCTCACATAACATCATTCCTTGTAACGAGCTTTGACTGTATTTATAACAATAAACCTTAAATAGTTATGGGTGGATATGTCCATATATGCCAGTACAAATTACTTTAACTCGATGATGCGCCCTCTATTGGAAATAGTTTTTACTCGTCATTGAACTTCTATCATTCACAGACACACACCTGGTTCATTTGTTTGTACGGGTGGGTGTATGTGCTTATACATTGGTGTAAGCACGCCTTTCTTTTATGATAAACTATTCTCAAAATTCGTCTAAAAGTGTTCTCCCCCCCCCCAAAAAGGCTGCCATACTTATCGTCAAATTGCCACTACGATGAATTTGACTGCTGCAAAAGTAATTTGACGAGTTTAGTTCGATTTTTTAAAGGAGTTTTATGATTTCATACCTTTTGAAAATTAATCTCAACGTCGAGTCGTTGAAAAGAATTTGTGAAAGCAGCAATTAAATAATCTAAGATATATAATATATGTACATACGAGTATGTTTCGAAAACACAAGAAAAAGCCGAGTGTTTTAAAACCAATGGTGGGTGTGTTACTTGAATATACAATTCATCCTTTCAATACTTCACATATAAAATAAAAAAAGGAGTTTTTAAAATAAAATCTTTAATGTACAAAAATATCTACTTCGAATATGCTGAATAAAATTAGCTTAATCTATAAATATGTACATATATAATTATATATAAATATAATTATATATTTATATATAATATATAATTGATCCCAATAAAATAAATATTTTGCTAAAAAGAGAAAAAGATGACTTGAAATAACTTTGACGATTTCAACTTCCCAACTGTGGCGATTTCAATGCTCCCAGCAAATCTCGATAAACTTCACAAAAATCAAATCATATGTATTGTTTACGTTTATTTATTATATTTTAGTTTGTATATAATCTTTTTTTGGTTTCCGCGGACGACTGTCGTCGGCGTAGACTAGATATATTATATCTATTTTATATTTTACTCTTGCAAAAGTACCAGTAACTTCGGAGAGCAGGTTTTAACCTGCCAGCGTGGCATTCTGTTTTCTGGGCTGGAAACCTTTGCCAAAGTTTGATTGTCTGAACGGGACCTGACAAGGAGGGAATCCTGGTCGTATGTTAGAGGTGCCAACATTGTCTTAAACGTTCTGGTTGTTATTGACACCTAGAAAAGTGGGTAATTCTTCCAATTCTCCGGGTATCCAAGTGTACTTGAGGTGCTGAGGTCTGGCAACAGACGCTGGTTTTCGCAAGCAGCTGAATATTGTGAAAGCATCCCATGAGTTTGCTTTAGGCTACCGACTCAGTGACCTCCGCTTCCTCTACTGCCCAGGGAGTTATTGTCACGAGGGATTAGCTGGCTCGACCTCTAGAGCAGGGAGTTTGTGTCATGTGCCGCATCACGATATATGATACATACATACCTACATACATACATATTTACAAAAGTTGTCCATTGTTCAACCAAATGTCTGTAATTGCGTTTAGGCGTATTTGGTTTCTTAATATTATTATTGATTAAACATGGTTGTGGGGCTTTTCAGTGTGTCAACTCAATAACAAAAACAGTCGTCGAAGAAGTGTGTTTGTGCTGATGCGTAAACTATTTACTCACTTAGTTTTGTTTACGATCGTGTCGAAAACTTTTAATTAACTTCATTATTTCTATGGAAATGTAGAATGTTTTCGTGATAACAGTTGTATTTGTTTTGAACACTCGCATTACTAAATGTTTCACATATGTACATACGAGTATATTGAGGTTAAGGCCTTCTTAAACAGTTGTTTAGCTTACCTTTAAGCTTATCGTTTGTGAAATGTGTATATTGAAATAAATAATACACTGATGACTTACATACGCACATACCTATATTTACTATATGTGTTAAGTAAACATTTCACATTATCAAATGTGAGCTTTCAAAAAAAAAATGTGCATAACATAAATTTTCACAAAAAAAAAATCCACAGATATTGTTTTAAAACTACTTAAGATCGATCCCTGAAATTGAAACCAAAATTTTCTGTCGCATCCAGAAAATAGAACGAAAAATGTTTTATGTAAAAGGTTCAAAGAAAACATCTTTCTTTGGACATCTCTTGATAACTTTATTTTGAACGGACCATTTTTGGGGTTTTATCAATCAATTGCGAATTGAATTATTTTCCATGGTTGGTTTTTGCGGTAAGAAGGACTCCGCTTTCACATTACCACAAGACTCGTTGAACGTACTATCATTTACATGGTACTGATTATTATTGTGGTGCAAGAGGCTGAAGCCCAAAGCCGTGAGATATCCCAATCGGTTGTTAAGTCTACAACCAAACAACTCACCAAGTCAGGGAACTATATTGTAGTCCTGGAATATGTTCCTGTTGCTGCCATGAATGGGCATTCGCAGAGCAGGTGTAAACCCGTTTTTTACTTCTCTCTATCAGAGCTTGATGTATGTACATATATTGAAATGAGAAAGCTTTCTTATGTCTTTCTTAATTTGTATTGGAATTGTATAGATTTGCTGGGGTACAGAAGAAAGGAAATGAAAAGGATTTGTTTAATGTATCGGCAATTATTATATCAGACTTGAATGAACTGAATGTGAAATGATTCTGGGAAGTCCATTAACTGTAATGACGATTAAAGTAATTAGTGAACTAGTGAGTAAGATCAGACATTGTCAAAAACACTAAAAATAAATATATATTGATATAATATATGAAAAATAAAACAAAAAATATTAATGAACAACCGACATTAGAACCTCAAAAATATATTTCTGCAATATGTTCACGAATCCCTTTCTCCTAATGAGTCTTTTTGGGACACAAATAACTTCTTACGTTTTAATAGGACACAATTATCACTACGATAAGTTCAAAATAACATCATTTCAGTCATTTTGTTACTTCCTTAATTTTATTTGTTATAAAAATGAAATCCATCATTGAAATGTTTTCGGCAGTTGTCATGCAGAAAATCAGCTGTTTCGGTGGAAATAGAATCAGTGGTAAATCAGTTCTGGGCTGAGGAACAGTTTTCGCCATCAAGCGCCTACGAAAGTATTGCGTGCCACCAGTGCTGGTGGACTGATTTGCCTCGGCTAATTGTATTGTTTCACTGGTAATTTGAGGAGTTTCAGATCAGCCAAGAGCCGCTACTTCCTGTGTGTCGTTTATGTTTGACATACAGACATTTATTATAAAGTTCTGTTAAAATCATTATGGCTCCTCGTTACCCGCTTATTCCGAACTTCACAAGTTATAAAATCATAAGTACAGGAATAAAATAATTTTTTTGTATTATTCACATATAACGCTGCAGGGTAGAAAAAACTATACGAGTATATGATGCGAATATTTCAGCTGTTATTATTTTGCACCACATGTCGATGTCGAATGCTGCAATAAAAATTATAGTAGAAGAATGAGAGGATGTTTTCTTAAAATAAAATATTTTTATTGTATGGAGCCACCCTGTGCTACGCTTATCCTGTTGTTACCCATGCGTATGCAAACAGCCAAGTTAAAGAAAAACACCGGCACTCATTTCAACTTGTTTTCCTTTCCAAAGTAAGTGAAATGAACTCGGCATACATATATTGTACACATGTATGTACTTTATTTTGTTTCATAATTAAAATTAAAAGTAGCGCATTTTGTAAATAAAAGCTTAGGATTACAAAAATCAAGCAATCATTGGCTTAATTTACAATCGTTTAAAGCAATCAATTCAATTTAATTACAAAATACTTGGCTTAACAAGTTGTTGCTGCAAACGCTTTTAATAAAAATCGATTTTTTCTTCACTTTTTTGTTTTTGCTTGTACTCCACTTTGTGGGCCTGAAAAAAGATTTTCATTTAACTGCAATTAATTGAGTTTGAAAGAAATATTAATTAAATTGCAACACGTGTTAGCCCCCACTAACTTTCAACTTCCGTCACTATTCATCAGTTTTATTTGTGCACGTCAGTTTCTTAAGCGCAAAAGAAAAATTATTGAAATCTAAAACATTTTATGAAAAAGAAAAGCCAAAAAAAGCAACAACAAAAACAATTAAGAGATTTACTTGTGTAATTGAAGACACACATGCAATTAAGTTTTGGTCTAATGAACCCCACAAACTGTGTTCCCAAACACATTCATGCACTCCCCTTAGCGCCACTTGAATCAAAAATTTCACTTATAGCAGACCGAAAGATGTGATTGAGATAAAAACATATTAATAGTTGTTTTTTCTTTCTTTCTTTCTTAAAATGAAAAGATTAATTTAATTAAAAAGGAATAATAAAAAAAATTTCACTTTTTGCTCGTCAAAGAAAATTAATATGATAAAGGTTTCTGCTGTTGGTGTGAATTATTACAAAATTGCAAACACCAAACAAACAAAAATCACAAAATACTACTCGTATGTGGCTATAAACAACAAAAACAACACTGTAAAGAGAAACATAAATTTTACAAGCAAAATATTTGTAATGCTCCATCTAGCATCTTCCAAAATATATATATTTATATATGAATGTACTCGTAGAAATAAACGGCAAAAGAAACCGAAAACTCCAAACTAAGCAAAAGCAAACACAGCAAAAAGCATTAAAATCATATTACATTAACCCGCTGTGGACCAACAGATCTTAAATTGAGCCTGATTTGTTAAGGCAAAATATTAACACAAAAGTGGAAGTCAAGGCAACAGCAACAGCAACCCGCAGCCTGTGTAGGCAGTTTATTCCGCAGAAGAAGGAATTCTCTCTGTCACCAGCACCGATCTCGACAAAGCAAAATTCATCTTGATAACAATAAGACAGTCTAATATATCCCACGCTGGAATAAGGGCTCCGAGACTTAATGAAATCGGTTGCTCTTTTGACACCGCTGAACCTCTTAGTTATCTCCTTCACGCGGTCGAGTAGGCACAACATAGACTTGACAGCATCGGCCCAATCTACAGAGTTGTATTCCGTTTTCAATGGGATCGGAAGAGATCCGATGGAGTTAATTAAAACTCACACCCTTTGAAGGCAGTTGAATCATTCTCTTAAAACATGAAAATAGTGTTCATGCCAGCCCTTATCACTCCGCACAAAAAGCTTTCGGTGGCTCAATTTTCATACCACCCCTTGAGTATAGGATGAAACAGCACTGGCGGTCGTTTGATTAGGTTTCATTAAACAACACTAGGTCTTACAAGCTCTGGCCCCCTTGGCTTCGTTCATATTCGCTCTATGAGTTGTTTCATTCTCTGTTAGGCTGGTCCTACACGTGTATGAGTATTTGCTGCTATCATCTGCCTAAGAATAGAGGGGGTCACCCTTAGGTCGACCTAAATTAATTTTGAACTCAATAAACAACAACTATAACAATTCGTACACTGAGGTCATATCACTTGCAATATGCGAGGATTCAACACAAATATTGTTAGCGCTCTTCCCCTCCGCCCAACATATTTTCCTTGTTTTAGTATAATGCTGGGCACATTGAAGGATCATTGAAGCCTATATATTTCAATATACATATAACACATATATGTTACATATGTAGACAAATGCAACGTCAATCTTTGACAAGTAAAGTTGCCAGGACAGCAACAACAGTCGGCGAAAAGCCCAAGTATGTATCCTTGTTATGAAATCACCGACAAACGTCAAAAACGAAAATATAATTATGATATTCAAACGTGACTGACATATAAACCTGACATACCAACACAAAACTTCAAATTAAAGGAGCTTAAGCTTTAAAGCAACCCAATAATGTGGATTATATGTGGCGTTTAGATGCAGGCAAAAAGTTCTTGGCTGAAAGCTGCAAAAATTAGCATGAATTATTTAGGTAGCAAAGGTCACGTATTGTGCATTCTTACTTTTCAGGTCACAATGCGGTTTCACGCCATTCGCAGAAGAGCATTTTGTGTTGCTTTCATTTCTAGACCGCCTGTTTCATTTGCAATAAAAGCGTAAAATGACGCAAACCAAATATTTTCTTGATATATAGTAATATAAATTTGATTTATCAGATCTGAAGGGTGTCGGGAAATTAGAGACGCGTTTAAAGCAGAGGTTTCAAAAAGGAAATGATTTTCTAACACTAATTAAAGCTTGAAATTATAATATTGAATGATTTAATGGTCCGCTGGTTATTATATCTTTGGATAGCGCGATCCATTAAAGGTAGCCACATTTCCAGATGTAAACAGTCAACTACATCTGCAAACTACGATTACATATGTATATAAAAGCTTCTCAACAACTACACGAGGATTATCAGAACACTAAATGTCATCAAGTTCAGTGGTTGCCGCCTGTATCTAGAAAACGTGACGAATTTTACGAACTGTCTACCATTTTCATGGAAGACTTTTATTGCCATTTTCAATCAAAATTGGATTAGATGAAACAATTGGCCACAATTCTTTTACCGATAAGTCAACAAGTAAAATGTCAAAACTATTGTAAATATATCAGTATGTTTCTGTTGAAAAACAAAGTCTTAAATATATAAATTAAATTAAAATTACAATTATAATAAATGCTACAGGAAAAGCACTAGCATCTTAGGCCATCGGCTTAAAATAAACAAATAAAAAGTATAATCCAAAAGAAAAAAACATATTTTCACTTTTTATTATTAATGTGCGGAAATTTCATTTATCAATTATCTAAGACATAATTTAAGCAAAATCGTAGTTTGAACTTTTAATGTAACAATAACAAAAAATATACGAATGTACGTTGAACGAGGAGCAAAATGTTTCAAGTTTAATCGATTTTTTATAAAATTTTTTATTAAATTTTTGATATTAGTTTTGGCCATCACTGTTAACACACAATCGCACACGATCTTGATTTTTCCCTTTCAAGCATATTTAAAAGCTTTTGTGCTTATTTTCTGCATTGTTGAACTGTTAAGTGTCAAAATTGCGCAACAACAGAAAAAAACTTCGAACCGAAAACACTCGTATCTTTCTTCTGCTCGCAACAGCTGTTGCCTCGAGTTACTTAATTTTTTGTTTAATTTTGTTGCAACAACAGAAACCAAACGAATATACAAAATACACGAGTATGAAAACGAAATAAAAAATAAATAAAATAACAGATTTTTATTTTATTACCAAAAGTAACAAATGTTTTCAAACTCACATTCATACACACACACACACACACACACATACACACATACATACGAACAAACGTCCATTATGCAGGCACGAACTCAGTTTTTGGATATTATTATGTCATTTACACGATTGTACGAGTGTATTCGCTCCCAAGCTCGGGCATTGTATTAAATAAACTTTAGCATCTTTTGAGCTGTTTGTGTTTCGTGAACACACCCTACTGCTGCCATCGCGCTTGACCACAGTTGGTCTCAAAGTACGCTACACGCATAAATATGCGTTTGAAGAAACATAGTAAAAAGCATTTTGTAGGAGGACACTGAGTTCCTTTTAAGCTGAAAACCTGCCCTCACGGCGCATTTTTCCATCAAAATACTTTAGTCGTTGTAATCTCTCGAAGAATTAGTAAGACTTTTGTTAATTTCAAGTTACATATCACTTTTTTCCTCCGCTCGATTGTGTTGTCAAAAACAGCTGATCGCGATCAAATGAGGAGAAATGTCTATATACTTTAATAGAATTCTATGGAATAACACCGAATCTAAACTTTTGAGAGGGGCCGAGGCAAACTTTGAGCTTTAGATTTTGAATGATTTTCCCAACAGGCAGTATGTGGGGTATTGACGAAAGACACATGCATGCAGCTTACCTGGGACTTCAGGATACCTCCGATTCTCCTTTGGATATCAAAACCTCGACGGTAAAATTGTAAGTTTTGACATGCAAAGGAGGCTAAAACACAGAAAAGTAGTCATCTGCACTCCTAAATTCACCTGAACTGAGATCACCTCGCCAGTGAATCTACATTATATATCTATATATTCACCTGGGGTAAAGCCTCATTCCTAGCCGAGCAAATTCATAACACATAGCCTCGCCTCAATTACAGACCAACCTAGATTTTACGCTTTAAAGAGTTAATTATAGAAGAACACCGACGCATTGCCCAGAACAGTAGTGCCTACTTACCTTTTTGATAACAACCACTAAACACAAATGGCACATAAAGATATAATCGCAAAATTAGCCTGAAGGCAGCTAAAATGTTATTACTCGTTCTTTAAGGGCAGCCAAAATTTAAATTTTCCAATTACAAAATGTTAAATTTGCGCTGTTTGGCAGATAACGTCGTATGCCTTAAATTAGATTCTTTTGTTAGCTTTAAAAAATTGTTTTCTGCGTGTGTCAAAATCAGCTGCAGATAAACGTATGCCGTTTGGATTTCTTATTTTTAGAGAAAAACCTAATACAATAGAAACAAAAATAAATTATTGTTAGGAATATATAAATTAATTAGTAGCTTTATTTAAAGCAATAGAAATTTTGCACTTTGAAATCGATTGTGGCCACGGCGCACAATCTGCAATTGTATCGAATAACACTTCAATGCATGTCCTATGAACAGGTATCGTAATAAGAGAATAAAACTTATGGCCAATAATACGAGTATTTTAGCAAATGTAGCCGTTAATACTGTGTTATTAATACTCATGGGCTTCGTGAAGGAAAATAGTCTTGTACACTGGAATAGTAGAAAACAAATCAGAGTTAAAAGTGACTCTAGTTCATTGCCAGCAGCCACTTAAATATATATATATATACTTGTTTGATTTCATTGTTATTCAAATAGTTGTTCGATTTCCTTATTCTTTTTGTAAGTGCACCTAAATTGATAAATATAAAACTTGACATAGACTGCCAAAATTCTTAGCCAAAGAAGGGGGAAAAACAGGTTTTCGACGGCTATATAAATTGTTGTGTCCCCTACAATGAACACGGCCAAAGCGAATAACAGTCGAAATGGAGCTATTTCTTTGACAACTGGATATCGAATGATAACATCCTCAATTACGATACACTTCGCACCAATATCAAATAATGTCACATAATGCCAAAATGAAAAATGATAAATTTTGCACGATTTTATATGCGATGACGCCAGATGAACATGCAAACAGCAATAAATATTCTTCTCCTGCCGCCTGTCACGACCGTTTCTTATTAATTCGCCCGGACTCGAAGTAGGAAACATGAACAGCATCCCGTTTTAGGTTTGGTAACTTAACCCACAACCACCAATTGCCATTTTTGATGAAACTTTACGTGTTAACAAATTTCACCTACAAACATTTTAAACTCTTCTGAGGTGTAGTGGGCTTAACAATTCGCCTTAAGCCAAACTTTTCATTTCAATTTAGTAACACGTTCATGAGAAAGGATTTTCTTTATAGGCAGCTTTGAACCAATTTTTGCTTTTAACTTTTCGTTTTATAGTTAAAAGCTTAAAGCAAAGCTCCCACATGCGGTATTAAATAATAAGTTGTTGTTTGTACTTCAAAAGCATTTCAGCGCCCTCCCTCTCCCTCTCGCGACAGCTAAAATCTCTTCGCTCTTTCTCGTCACAAATTCTGCGAATCGAAAACAAAACAGTCGTCATTCATGCAATTGTGAATCAGTGTATTGTTTGGTTCAAAAAAAAAAAAAAAACAATTTTTATTCATTTTACTATTATTTTAAGCAAAACTCTGCAGTTTTAGTTTTTCATATCGATGCTGTTGTTGCTGGTGTTGGCCGTCTTTATATCCGTTGTCAGTTTACTCAACCATATTTCATTTGGCTGTTGCTGTTCGCTGCCTTTTCAGTTTCATTTGTTTACTGTTTTTATTTTTTCTTCAGTTTTTTTTTTCTTTCTTAAATTTGTAGTTACAAGCCACCAACAAATTTCAATTTCATTCAGTAACCTTACGGTACGGGTACTGAACTGTTGCATTAATTTGTGCTCGATTTAACATTAAAAACTTAGACTTTATATCGTTAAAATTCAATAAATAAAATACTTTAGGTTGCGTTGTGAAATAAAAGTTGTCCTGCTCCCTTTTTGAAGGAAAGTTACAAAGAATTGCGGTTGAAGTGTCTACAGTGAGTTTAAATAAATACGTACATACATATGTACATATATGACTTCATGTAAACTCGTTTTGTACTTAAGACGGTGTAAATTGGTAAAAAAAAAGGTGCTTAAAGTGTTAAAAAGTACTAAACAAAAGTTTTGTTTTTGTTTAGTTTATCAGATATAATGATTTGGTATATTTTGGCTATTTGCTGTAAATTTAATCAATTAGATTCAGAATAAGCCGATATTGAATTATTGAAAAATTATTTTCATATGCCCAATTTTGCATATGAACGCAATTTTGCAACAACATGATACAACAATAACTGCAGACTTATGTAAATTGTTATAGTTTCATATTGAAAACAGCTGAATTTTAGCAATAAATTGAATTAACATTATTTGCGCTGGAGATTCCCATCGATGCCAAATAACCAGTTCCACTTAATACTGACACGTGCTAGTGCTCGTATAACCTATTCTTAATGTTCAAAAACAACTATAGACGATTTCAGTTCAGTTTTATATGAAAAATAGGTTTCTTTTCAAGTACATACAAAAATAAATAAAACATTATGCTAATTTTTTTAAATAAAAAATTGTTTAAAAAGTTTTTTTTTTATATTAATAAACTTGATTTATCTTAACAAACTTAATGCCGGTTTGTGTGAAAAAAGCTGCTTGCAATCCATATGGATAAAATAAAATGTTTTCTCTACACAATCGTTTTATTTATCAATATAATCCCCTTTAAGCTTGATACATACAGTCCAGCAAAGCTGCAATATAAGAACTGTCGAGGCCCTTAATTAATCGTTTATTACACTCATAACCTCTTCGTTTTATATCCAAATCTGTTTTCACTCAAGAATTGTTGAAAGTTTAGAAACAGTAAATAGTTAAATGGAGCTTAACGTGAAGATTATGCTGTCTGGGGCAGCAGTTCATTTGCTGCTTTTTTTTTTTTTTTTGCCAGGTGAAGCCAATTTTGGCTTCAAATCAATATTAAATCTCTTGAAAAGATCCAAGTCATATGCCATTTATATATCCTGTCGTTTGTATAAGTTTTGATTATTCTTTGGTCCTTGCTACTTTACGGCGGATCAATGTCTTACCCACAGTTATAAATTGATGTAAAAACTCGCTCAGATGAATTGCAGATAAACACAGTGTGGTTTATGGCCAAAAGTGAGGAAAGTGTGATTTAGCCGGCCGCGTTAGATGGCTTTAGCCTCCGTCATTTCACGCCAGAAACTATTATACCATTCAAGAATTATTATCGACCATTTGTGGCGTTATTTATACTCGTTTACAACCGCAACAAAATTCATTAACTGTCCAACTTTCAAGGGCTGCCAATGTCATTGATAGAAGAGACTTCTATCCTTGCAAAGCACAAATAGCAATTAACGACACCAGCTCTTTTTAATATTGTTGCTCTGGAAGGTAATCAAACGTGCATTTCATTTTAATTCCGGTTTCCGATAGTACTAATTGAAACAAGGCTTAATTATGCTGCTGCACTGTGATATATAAACAGTCGCGTAATTATCAAACTGTCTTCGTACTGTTATCGAAATAAGAAGATTGATGTAAGAAGTCGTTATGCAACTTAATTAAGCAAAATCTCTTTTTCAGTCCAAAAATATACACACCAGTTTCTTCTGCGCAAATGTTTCTTAATATAGAAGTGGGTAAAATGCTCTTATTCTATCAATATTTTTGGCGATTACTATCCAAATCGGGGTTTTGGCGAAATTTCTGATTGATATGCTGACAACTAAGCGTTACAATCCAGGCGAATTCATGGCGGGCAAACTCGACAGTGAAATGTCCTAAACAAAAAAATATCTTGAACCTATTTTGTTCGCCGTTGTTTGTTTTATATATTTTATAATAAATTTAACAATATTTATTCAATATTTCCTGAAAAAAGTTTTGCAATAGAACACGAATTCGGAATAAATATTATTAAATATTTCATACAAAGACCAAAAAGAACTCGAGCTTCAGGAATATCACAAATTGTATGTATAAGCAAAAATTTTACTTCTAAACTGTTGACATCCAAGGGCGAAAAAGCTGTTGAAGTGTCAAACAAAATTTGTTTTCGGGTATATTGTACGCAAATACTTAATGAGCAATTTAAGACTAACTTTTTATTGAAGCTAAACACGTTATATTATGATTACTTTTATTCGAAACTTTCTTCCTTCAGCCCACAAATTTGTTTTTTGTTAGACTCCGACATATTTTATGTTTTTGGTAAAAATGTCATATGGCATTTTGGCATATTTTTCTACACACAATTGATGTCACCGCTATTTCATAACTGTTTGTACATACTATATGTATATAGTTCTTTGATTCTTACAAACACAGCATTTGTTGGCCTAAGAAAAATAAGTTCTTCTTAGAATAAGTAGAATAATTTTTGTTGCTTTTTTTACAAAATGCTACAATGAAATTCCATAATGTCACAACTGCAATATTTTGAGTTATTGTAAAACGGAACAAATACAAATTAATATGGACAATTCCACACCGATACTGATTGTAAAATTTATAACAAGATATATAATTTGTTAAGTAGAAAATACAAACTGACAAGGAAAGAAAATCCAAATATATTGCGCGAAAGCAAACTGAAGTTGAGTAAATTCAAATTGATAATGAGATATAGGCACAGAATTTTAGTTTGTTTGTATTTTCTGAATATGAACTTTAAGACGTTTTTGGATACACAATTTTTTAACCAAAGTTTGGGTTGTATGTATGTATTTCTTAATACCATTTTGTTTTTCTTTTTCTCAACATCAATCAATTTGGGTTTCCTAATATTAATTTTTGATAACTGAATATTAATTTGCATTTTTTAGTATCAACTTCGTTTTTGTGAATTTTAATTTGTTTTTTTTTAAATATTAACTTGTATTTTCTCAGTATCAACTTGTATTTTTTTAATATTAAATTGCTGCACCATAAATTTGGGTTTTTTGAATAGTAATTTGTTTTTTCCCAATATGATTTTTTCCCCCCCAAAACACGAATTTGTTGTTCTGAATTTTAATTTCTTTTTGCCCAACCTCAATTCATTTTTCCAAATTTTATCTTAAATTTTATCTTAAATTTTCTCGTAAGTTTTTCTTAACTTCAACTGAATATGTTTCTTAATATTAATTTGTATATTCCCAACATCAATTTGGGTTTCGTAATATTAAATTGTATTTTTACAACATCAATGCGTTTTTGTGAACTCTAATTTTTTTCTTCAATAACAACTAATTAAGTTTTCTCAGTGCTAGTTGGAATTTTCTCAATATCTGTTAGTATTTTCTCAATTTCAACTTAATATACACAAACAAATTAAATGAATTGTAATTTTTGCATTCCAGTCACTTATAGAAGAGGGAAAAACTCACATTAAAACTAACCTGACTTATGGCATTTTAAACAAAAGCCTAAGACTCTTACCAGTTTAAGCGTTTTTGTTGAAAGCAGGGAAATGCATTGGTTTTTTAATAGGCTTTTAAAAAATTTTATCTAATCACAGCATACAAATCTTGAAGAAAAAGCTGATTTAGCCAACAAACAATATATTTCACAATCTTTTTTGTAAGCTTAAGATTTACATACTCGTACATACGAAAAAATTGCATAATTAACTTTATTGCAAGACTCACATTCAGTTTTAAAATTACTCAAGGTTGGCGAATTAAACGTTTCAAGTCATACACAAAAAAAAAACGTTACAAAAATGTAAAAGCCGCAAACGAAAAGTCATTAATTTTGTAATTGTCACAAATGCACAGGCACACAACTAGAGAAATAAATGGACAATAAATGGACATTAATGCCACCGAATTAAACAATTTTCAAATTGTTTTATTTAAGTAACAGCAACATGAGTGGACAGATTGATGGGCGGCGGCAAGTACATACTCAGACAAATACTCGTACACAAACACAATCTGCTGCTCCCGTCTAATGAAATTAAAACAATTCAACCGTAAATAAATCGAAGAAATTGTAAAAATTAAAAATGTTATTGTTTAAGGTTAATAACACTTTCTTTTTCCAATCGCTTGTAAGGAAAACGCTGCTGACAAAAACAAAATTGAAGTGACAGTATGTGACCATGCTACGACACGCCACGCCACACCACCATGATGAAACCTTAAGACAAAAAGTACTTCCAACAAACACCTGAACACTACACCACTCAGCCACATTGAAGGTAAAACAGTTGGTCATTATTGAAAAGTCCCCACACTTACATTTACAATTCAAATTTAATGCGATTTCTTTAATACAATCACTAATTAAGTAATCGAAATTCAATGCAACACACTTTGATTGTATTTAAAAAGTTGTATCTGACTGAGCCGCAAAATGTCTACTCGTGGGTGGGTGTCGGTGTAAGAGTTTATCCAGATAACGGCTTCAGTTATCAATTTATGGAAGTCAAAAAGAAATGTGGAATAGATTCGTGTTGTTTGTTGGTGTTTGTTCGAAAGCCGGCGACGTTAATGTGACATTTTGTATCAGAGTTGAATGAGATTGATTTGAACTGTCTGATGGCGTCATGATTACATTTTCTTTTCTTATTGTCATAGTAATAAGTAAAACTATTACACCAGTTCCCAAGAACAAAAAAATATATGTACTCTTAACTTGAAATGTTTGGCTTTCAAAAGCATTTCTGTTTATGAAATAATATAAAGTTTATGTGTAACTCTATTATATAAAATGTTGGTAGTGATTAGAGTTGCTGCAAGCCATACACATTTTTCCTCTTCTTATTGATTTTGAAATTTCCCTTTTAATATGATTGGTGCCATTAAAAAACCAATATGAAACGAGTTTGTAAAATAATAACAAATAATTGAGCTTTAATCTTCTTAATCTATTACAAAACTATCGCACAAGTCCTTAAAAGTTTGTCCAGCACAATAAAGACTATTGCACAATTAATTCCTCGCACTCACACCTCCCTATAATAACTTGTAAACTTATTTGGCTGCCAACGTTTTGAACTTCTGACCAAATTGCCATCTACTGCGAAATCAGGTCAAATGAATCTTTACACAAGTTCAAAGTTTTTCGTGCTTTCATGCCATTTCAAAACTCGTATTCGAAATTTAAAAATAACAACAGCAGCTTTATGTTGCCAATGCATAATTCTTCTCTTCTCTTTAATCTATTACCAAAATGTCGTAGACGTTTATTTTTAGCATTTACGTGTATTTGTTGAACTAAAATTATATCTTTTAAGAGCATTTTCTACACTCTAATCGGTGTGAAAATGCAGTTTGGTTTTTTAATTTTATTTAGAAACAGAAAATGTATGAAATCATCCAGTAAATTTTACTAAATTTAAAAACCTCTCTCTTTTGAGTGTAGAACTCTTTTGAGAATTTTATAGCCACAGTTTAAAAACACAAGTGAACACAAATAACCGGAATGTCAAAATGACTACCAACCAAAAACAATTGGAAACAGTGTAAAAGCACTAATAAAAGCAATATATTATTGTACTTTCATAAAGTAGAAGGGAGACAAGATAGAAAACTGTCATTTGACGCGAACTTATTTATGTGACTTTACCTCAGACTCTGGCTAATTGTTGTGAGGTTTGTTGTTATTGTTGAGGCTCTTAATACTTTTTCCTTCGATCTTAAAATTAATTTTATTTTTTTTTTTTTTTTGTTTCATTCAATTATTATTTGCTAATGTTAATGAAAAGAGTAGTCGAGTTTAAATATAAATTAGTTATTCGTACGCGTATGTAATATGTAGGTACATACTTACAAAGTACATGTCAACTGCTGACTATTCGCCTGTTTTACAAAGTCTTAGGGCTGGTTGTCACTTTTACTTTTAATTACTTTGTTTGTATTTTTATGCAAAAATCTTTTAAGAAATGTTTCACACCAACATTATTATTAAAACAAACATTCATACATTATTCGAACATGCATGTTTTTTTTTTAAGTATGTACGTTTTATAGGTACTGTTAGGCAATATGCAGTGTGGGACAAAACTAACAGAACCAAACAACTCATGCATTTATTAAAGCTTAAAAACTATATACTTTCTTTTTCAAAACAAAAATCGATGTCAGAAACTATATATTTAACAAAATTGATCACATAAGGAAGGTTCGCGTACTTGTCTAATAAAACTTATTAAATTAAAAACGCTCGTTAAAGATAGTAATTTGAAATGAATATATAATCTAAATCATGTAACCAATAATTTCCAAAAACAAGAAAGTATTTTATTAGAACAGTTCTTTGGCAACTTAATTAAAAAATCAGTTTCATCAGTTGTCGATTTTGAATATTTTTATTTTATTTTTACATATTTTAGATTACGTTGAAGCTTTTCCCACAATAACAATACCAATATAAGTAATAAGATTTTGCTACACAGCAGTATAATATTATGGCTTAAAATATTTTTTTTCTTCAAAGTAGGAATAAATTTGATACAATTAAGAGTGATTTTATTCTTATATAATGATGTGAAAGTTATTCATTCATTGTGAAAAAAATCGTATTTTAAATATCCTATATTTAAAATATATTATATGGATATAATTTAAAAAATGAATCGCAAGGAGAAAACTCCTAATCTGGAACTAAGCCCACAGTAATGAAAATGCTCGACAAGTGGTTGCTTTGCCTTGAGTTCATTTTAATGGTCTAGAAAATCAATCCCTGCAGCCAAAACCTACAGGAAACTGTTTGCCAAATGCTTTATGAAATGATAAATTACAGCAAGGGAGAAGTCAGACCTATACCAGAAACCCAGATATCTCAACACAATATCCAATATTCAATATTGTTAAGGGATATTAAATAATGAAAAGATATGGCCAATTTTGAAAAATCCTTATATTTAAAGCACGCCACGAACATGACAAGTTGCATCAAATTTAATAAAACTTAAAGATTCAAGTTTTCCGGAGAACTTTTCATTTAGAAAACAATAAAACCTGCAGTGGCTGAAATGTTTAAGAGCTTTCGTTACAGAGCTATAGGTAGAGGTATCGAACCCCAGCTGGACCTGGACACAAAAAATGTGTTCAATGTATGTAGTACTCGTATCTAATACATATTGAGGTGACCCTCAATTAATCTGCGCACTGCTGATTTCCCCACCTGTTCGAATTCTATTCTATTGTATTCCTTTCCAAACTAGTATCACATATTTACATATGTTTATGGGGACAAACTCTCAGCTCAGTGTTACTTCCTGGCAAACAAGCCGCTGTTTTATTTAACACAACGTTTTGCTAGGCTGAGTCAGTTTTGGCCGTCACTGTATATTTTGTACTATATGATTATTTTTTATGTTTTTAACCTTCATTATAAAGTTTTGTTCATAATTAACATTTTTTATTAAACACATCCAATTAAAAAATTGCATATCATTTTTATTGTTGGCATATTTTTATTTATTTCTTTTTTTTTTTGTAAAGGGGTTTTTATTTAGTAAACGGATACAAATGAAAATATTTGTTTAAATATGAAATATTTCTCACAATTATTTAGTTTGATGGAAAATATGATTTGTTGGAAAATGTGTTTGTTGCCCTTCTTAATTTATGTATTTGTGGGACTGACGATGGATTTGCGCTTACAGACTTAAAGAGCCGAACAAACTTTCAAAAAGTGGCACAAAAGAGATTTGTGGAAAAAAACGCTTTTCTTGTGTTGAGGCAGCTGTGAAGACAAAATAAAAATCTGACATCGCCATTTGATGCATAATTCTCATATTGATATGCAAAGAAAGTGTTTTATCCCAGCAACTAAATTTGTTGTCAATCGAATTTTATAACTGGTCTTACAATTTTCGAATACGATTTTATCTGCCGGCCATACAAGTCATATAAAATTCATTTGTACTAAAGACGGAAAAACGACTTTTTTTGCACCAAAACTGTCGGAAGCTTCTGTTTGACTTCGGTTATGCAGGTTGCTGCGACACCTTCACCAAAGGCCAATTGGTAGAATGGCTGCTAACATGCTCCTGGATGTCTTAGAGCATCCGGGCATTGGTCAAGGATTGAGGTGCCTATTTTTGGGGGAACGTTCCAAGTGTGATTTAAACCTAAAAACACAGGGATGATACGAATAACAGCGGTTTGTTTTCGATGACTCAAATTTTCTCGAGACGCTGTTGTCTTGCAACAGATTTCTTTTTTTCGTTGGTTAAGGCCTGATTTCGTAAGGAGAATTTCGAGTGACTTGTCTTTCTTTTATTGTGTGCCAGAGCTCTTCATCAAACAGTTTGTGCCATGTGCGGCTTTAGCATATCATAAGAAGTTGCCACTTACTTGTGGGTGCCAATGAAGTTGTTCCGCCATCAATTTAGGAGCAGACTTAAATCAATATCTACCATGACATGCTACTTCAAGTCTTAACGCACGTTCTTGGTACCGTTTATTTTTTAATAGTTAAACAAGCGCTATATTTTAAAAAATCCTATAATAAGAAAAAATGAAAGCATAATTATTTGTTTTATATCAAAATACGAGTACTACTACAATCCAGTGAGAGAAAATCTATAATTATTTTTAATAATAAGTTACCCAGTAAAATAATTTTATCTGGCAAAAGAAACATCTTTCTCACGTGTTGCAGTTGGCAGCCGATTCAAAACAGTAAACAAAACTTTAACGTGTTAACTGATTAAATTATAATTATTAACTTGTATTTGCATGTGCGCGTGATATGTTCGCATCTGTGTGTGTGAGTGTGTGCGTGTTGTGTTATAAAGAAAAAGATACAAACGTTTCAAATCTTAAGTTAATATTTTAAATCTAAGGTAGGTTATGGTCAGCGCAATCACGTTTTTAGTAGTATTTCTGCTTTGTTTTTGTATATTTTTGAACAGCCATTCGCCCGATGGTCTTCAAATGAGATCGACTTCAGAGTGGCTACAGAAAAACCAGTTAGTAAAGTTAGATTATGTTAACAGCAAAATACGTAATTCTTTCAAATGAGTGAGACCTACTTTCGTTGTCTGGCATATTTACGAAACCCGAACGAACATATACCTGCGTGTAAAGATAATAACAAAAACAAATGATTTGCAAAAACTGTAGCGAAAGTATTATTTGATTTCCACATACAGCAAAACACTTTGAACTCTTTCATTTTTGTATTGTATCGAGGAAAATTTGATTCTAGACCAACAGAAAAATCCTTTAGAAAATAAGACTAATGGCAAGAATAAAATTCGTTATAAATCTGCAACAACCGCATATTTAACTGCAATCAACACTTTAAAATATCTGCACAAAATGAATATCCTGGTCCTTGAAACAAGTATTTGCTTCATGTTGTTGCTTGACATTGACAATTTAACAACTTTTGTTACGAATGTTAAGATACTCGTTTTTCATACACAAATTTCATAAGTATTATTGGAAAAAAATTATGAAATTTCTGTTGTGTTGTATAAAACACTAGACTGACCCGGTGTGCTTTGCTACCCCCTCCCACCCACAAGAATTTTGGCTCACAACTGAAGAAATTGCTTTCCCCATTCCTCCCTATTCCCAAAAAACTATTAGTAGACCTTTTCCATATGCATAAAAGAAAATTGATCCACATACAACAAAGTAATGTGATAATCCATTTGCCCCCTTCTATATTTTTCCAACAAAATTTTGGTGGACCTCTTCTATAGGCAAAAACAATTGGGAAAAATGGTCCATAAATGGCGAAATTATGCTCGTTTATATTATAAAAGGAGGAACATAATTTAAAAAAAGAGTTCGTAAAAGTGGGCAGGCCTAAAATTTATGCGAAAGTCCGCGTTAAATGTTGTTAAACTTTCGGGAAGATCGGTCCACCGGTGTAGCCTCCTATAAGGTACACACAAACACACATTCTGTTTTATATATGTACATATATAGATGACTATATATGTATGTATGAGTAAATCAAAATAAAACGTGTCACAAATTGTAAAACTCGCTGTTCAGGCAAGTAAAAGTAAAATTACATTAGATTCATCTGGACGTTTTTGTTTTCAAACTATACAAATTTGGGATCCACATTTATGAGACAACTATGCGGCAAAGTACAAAATTTAGTCATGAATTTCAACACTAGTTGTCATCGCGGTTGACGAGTGTCTTATGCAGTGAAGTATTTATGGGTTTCGATCTTCATGCTAACAAACATTTTAATAATTAGGCGATTTTGGAGGAAAAACAACTGCTTGCACGCACGAACATGAAAACTTTGCAACATGCCACACTAGTGTTAAGCTTCTTCCATTTCGAAGCCCAATATCATGTTTCTCTGCCATTATGAGTTTTAGTTGCAACGAAAAGAGACGCTTGTATTTAAGAAAAATTTTAAGATTGTCAAGCGTGTCTTTAGCATAACGAAGAAGAAAATTAGAAATTTTACAAACCCATAAGTATATGAAATTCATACATACATATACTTGCATTTTAAGAAAATTACACGTTTTTTGCCACACCAATCCTTGCGTGGATTTTTATTTAGATATTGCAAATTTATCAGTTCAAAAGCAAAACAAAAAGTAAAACTGTACAAAAAACAACCCGTACTTTCACTTGAAGCGAGAGGGTTTCATGTTTGTTTGTTACATTTATTTAAATAAAGTTAATTACAAATATTTATTTATTGCTTGTTTAGTTTTTAATAAGTCATAGAAACAAAACCAAATTTTTTTTTTTAAATTTCAGCAAAAATATTCATTTACATAAAAATCTTAGTTCTCAAAAAAGAATCGCCAAAATTGTTTAGTATTTAGTTGCTGCAGTTGCCCTATTTCAAACAGACAATTATTTCAGAAATCGATCCATCCAATGATCAATTTTAGTTGCGCATATTTTTTATTTCAAATCAAACTTCAATCGAAATCCTTGCAAAAAAAAAGTAATAAGGAAGCTATCAAGCGATAACCAGGTTTAGGGGCCCAACGATTTCCCATATTTTTTTCTAATCAAAGCTTCTGAAATAGGAAAATTTAGTTAAAGCTCAGAAGCAAAAGAACTTATATCCTCCTCTCAGTTTGAGAACTATTCAAGTCCAAGTGTCTATATTTTACATTAAAAAGGTAACTTTAACCCATAAATTACCCGATTGTTCACAAGTCAGTATAGTGAACACGAACAAAATGCAGAATTGGGGAAGCGAACACAAAAAATTTTAGCAAGAAAAGTTTTCGTTGCGTGAAATGTATTAAACATTGTGCAATTAAGAAGATTTAAGAAACAAATCTATTTATATGTACATTTAATCTACTTTATATTTATATATGTATGTATGTTTGTTCCACACAGTCGCACGTCAATGTTCGTACATACTTGGGATCACGAAACGCTGGGAATAGACTTACCAACCTAAATGTCATTCGCATTGAAAAACTAAATAAAATACAAAATGACGTGGGCAAAAGAAATAGTTAGTGCCTCCACAAATGCGGACATTAAAATACGTTATCGTGGGACGGGCATTAGTGATTTGTCCAGTATAAAGAAAACACATTTTCAGTCAGTTATCGAAGTTATTAAAAGTAATGTACGCGGCCAGCACATTCTCACATCTTTTAATATAGAAAGATCTGACAACCGTCTATACACAGCTGTAGTTATTTCACTTTATTTTCTGGTTAAAAAAAGCAGGAACACTTTTGTCCATGCCTTTAGTTATGGAGTTATGAAGAAAAATTTTACCAACTGGCAATACGAGTATTTCTGCCAGCTGAGTACAAAGACATTAATATCCATTTCTGTGCGTTGACCTCATTGAAGGAAGAATTATGAACAACTGATGAAGGCTTTGGCTCAAAACAAAAGTTCATGATCATCGTACGGACGACTTCTTTTTCCAATTAGTATTTCCATCATTCATTTTATTTTATTTTTTTTTTATTTTTATTTTTATATTTAACATGTCCGAAGTCTTTTGAAATCACGTTTCAGTGTTTGTTTACTGATTATAATTTTACATATATGTATATTTCTTTAACACTTTTGGCTTGAATATTTTCGTTGTTTGGTCGCGCTCTAAACTCAGCGCTCTCTGTTTTTTTTCTTTAACATATTTAAGCGTGTCTTACATAACGGTAAATTGCCAGCTGAAGAGGAAGTGAACTACGTTTATAAAAACCGGAATTGATCGTGATTTTATTTCTCACTCAAGTTTAATCTGTTTTTAATGTTGCCTTCTTTTTGGATTACATTAGAGCACACAAAATAATTCCAGACATTAAAGTGCCCTCATTTCAATGTGGGAGTGCAGCGAAAAACTATAAAAAAAAATCATTGAAAAATGTTTGATAAATGTGTTTAATTGGGAAAAAGTTTTGGGCATATATTCAAAGCTATTAAAAAAATTAATGAACTCTGTTGTGTGAAAGTGCCTGGAAATCATCAAAAAGGTGTTTTGTGGTTAAAAGTGTTTTATACTCGTACCTTCTGAATTCAACTCTTTTTCGAAGCCATAATTGATTGAATAATTGTTTTCTTTTTGTTTGATCCACCAAAATATGTAAATTGCGGAAGCGAAACAAGTTGCATTTTTCATTTTAAACTGCGTCGTGATTTCAAACCAAGTGGTTTCCAGATTTAATGTGTACAGATTTTAAACTCAATTTCATAAATGAAATGCTGGGTTTTAGCCAATATTCGAAATTTGAATAAATAAGAGTTTGATTCAAAGACCAACGAAACTTGAAATATAAATTTGGCAAGTAAAGTAAAATGTTTCTTCTTTATGTACGGCAAGGGATTGTGTTGTTTTTAAAAATCGAATATAAGTATGTAGTATGTATGTATAGATCATATGGTACCAAACCCGTTCGAATCTGTAAAATTACGTTTTCTACCAGAAGGTTGATTTCCGCACGACACACTTTCTTGCGCAATCGTGCATTTAATTAATAAAAAGTAAAAACACCAAAAGCCACTGCAAAGACATTATTTTTTTTAGATCTCAAACATTTTTATACTGGAAATATCAATCCCTTAAATATAAATACCGTCTTTAAAAATGTTAGCTCTGAACATCCGCTTGCAAACACTTCTATAGATCACTTTTCCATCCTCGTTTCAGAAGACATTTTAAGCCTCCAGGCAGTAATCAAACGCTTTCAAACAAAACAAAAAATGAATTCGAAAACCAATTCGCAGGTTATGAAACAGAGTTATGAAATAAAAACAGCTTTTCAATCCTAAACTTTGGGAAATGAAATTGCAAAGAAGAAAGTAAGAGCGAAGCATATTTTCCCTGCCCGATATTCAAAAATTTTATCGACCTACAATTCCACAAATGATGGAAATTGCCGGAAATTGGGGTAGGACCAGATCACAAATTTGAAGGGCAAAACTGCACCAAGTTCTAAAAATCAGATAATTGGTATTTGCGTTTAAAAGCCAGATTTATATAACTTCCATTAAATTAAATTGATAAGCGGCAAAAGCACTTTCACACACTTTTTACAAACTATTTTCTGATATACTTAGCAATAATTAACAATTTAATTGGAGCATGACAAAATATACCAAACGTTGTTAGCGCACTTTTCTTCAGTAGCAAAACGAATCTGTTCAGCACTTGAGCAGGTTGATTTGAAACCGAAACAGAAACAGTTTGCACCAAGTTTTAAACGCGTTTTGTTGTTTTTTAACTAAAACCAGTTCATTTCTATATTTACAGAATACAAGTGTAATTAAATTACATATTTTTTTGCTATTTAAAACAACAGCCGGAACCTAAAAAGTCACTGCAATGTCTTCGCAGAGGTCCAATCTTCAACTTGTACTCATCCTTTTAAGTGTTTCACTTTTAAAAGTTGCTCATGCACAAATTGGCATAGGCTCGTATAAAAAGCTGGAGGAGTTGGGAAACATAGCAATTGATAATGGTCCGGCCAGCGAAGCCAAGAACACTTACCGTCCTGGCCATGTGCAAACAGAAATAAGATTTAGTCGCGTTCTAGATCCAGAGAAAGAAAGAGTTGTCGTGGTTAAGGGGAGCAAAGGAGAAAATGTTGAATTGGTGGTAGGAAGAAACAGTCGCAAAGGCAGAGCTGGCGATTCTCAAGGCTTCCTTCAGCAACTCTCACGTGGCCCAAAACTAGAAGTTTTAAAGCGCTCGCCTGAAACGGACAACACTTTACATTTCTTACACACACAAGCTCTTCTCGACCAAGCTGAGGCATCCCGACGAACAAAGCGCTACCATCAATTGGATACGACACTATCTAATCAAGAATTCTTGGAAATATTAGGCTTATCTAAGCCACTTAATGCAAAGGAGCAAAGATTAAGCTTATGGCAGCCAGACCAGAGCAGGGACAGCCGCAGTATACGCTTTAGAAATGATCCAGAAAGTTTCAACTCTCTTCCATCTTCACAAAACGTTTTCTATGCATCGCAACAACCAAAATTGTACAAACGAAATCTTTCTTATATACCGTTGGTAAGATCAAATGATTTTGTTTTCCCCGCCGGCAGACAAAATACTCCGTATGCACCAGCTACTTCATATGCACCAGCCAACCTCCGAACCATTTATATACCCAAACCGGTTACGATTACCTCTGGCGCTGTGGTGCAGACGAGAGAGTCGCATAGTGCACCTGCTCAGACGACTGTTGTTGATGGTCCGGCTGTTACCGTTATTGAAGGCGTTCGCGTACCAGACACCCCAGAAGATGAAGTGAAAACCTGGCGCAATGCTCGTGTTTTAAACAATCAATTGGTGCCATATCCCGAAGGTTATACCCCACCAAGAGTACAAGTGCAGAAATTCGATAGATAAAAGATTTTTCATTGGCACATGTCAAAACAACTTTTGGAATTTTCGGAATTAAATTGCTTGCATCTGGTCAAGAAGTAAATAAAACACTGTACTTAACTCCTTTGTCGCTAACAGTTAGCCGCTAGTTTGTTGTATTAATTAATTAAGCAGTTGTTATTTATTATTCATATACATATATTATCTATACGAAAGTTACTATGAAGTCTAGAGCTTAAGAAAAATTAATATTATTATTTTTTAATATTATTAATAAATGTTTTAAAGAAGGTTTTGCTTTTTGTCCTTTGGTTTTTTTATCGCACCGAAATTTTGCGTTAGTTTTCTAAAACAGTTTCATAAATTTGCGTAAATTGCACATGACGTGGCGACGAAATCCTTTTTCCTGCGGCCGTAGCTACTTACTTGCCACCTTCCCTTGGATCCCAATTCCATTCAATTCCAACTGAAGTCAGTCGACAGCTGCCTTAAGGCAAAAGTCTAGTGGGTGGGAGAGTAATAGTACTCTCAATTCGTGTGGCACGTAAAGCCATATTACCGGAAGCATGTGTCCTCTACTCCCTAATCGTTCAATTTAGGTTAAAATAAGTCAGTTATCATCATTGTGTGGCTCTCACTACTGACGGTGATGGCTTCACCAAAGTCGTTATCAAAAGCGTACGTCCAATGATGCCGCCGACGCAAAATCAGTACTAAGGTCACTATCTTAGGGGAGTAGCCGTCGTCCTGTACACGACATTTAAAAATACCCTTCGTTTGTAAAATTATTTTTCGATCAATATTTGGACTTTGGAACGCGCTCAAGCCCAGTCAATATTTTTAAGTTTACGTGCTGCTCATTCGTGGAACTTGTCATGGGGTTTTGGCATCAGTAATTGAACTATACAGACGCAAACGGAACAACATAATAGCGGTGACGGGTCGAGGCAATTGAAAGACTCTTTATTTGTATACAAAAATACATACATGCGAGTAAAATAAAAACTATTCGAAAGCTTTACGGCCTAAACTATTTACTGTCAGACTCTGATGCACTTAACACGTGTGTTTACTATGTGTTGCTTTTTAACCACAGCGTAGTAAATTAAAGTTGAGAACACTTTGTTGCTGCAGTATTGTAAATACTAGTACTTTAACCAGATTTGCTGCAGTGAACTGGGTTAATATGTTGTGAGCTTAAGTATTGCAAATGTCAGTTGTATTTGTAAATCTTATTTTTTTCAATATTTATATAGGAAGAAACACAAAATATAAAGACTTTAAAAAAGGATTTTTACCAATATTTTGAAGTATGTATTTATGTACAATATCTCTAAGGCTTAAATTGATTTACTGTAAAGATTTTAATATCATTTTTATTCAACTTGGCAATGCATTGCCTAGATTCGATTTCCAGATAAACTATCATAATTGGGGACACCAACATGAAACCATTCTGAGAAAATGAATATTTTGTTATGTTATACTGATTCGGAATGAGATCCAAATATACAAAAACGGCTGGATATTTTGCTGTTAAAGTTAAACTGTAGCTGTTCACTTTCAAACTCTGTGTGTTTCTACACAAATTAGTGTAGGCAATTTTAAGCTGAAATTGAGCAAAAGCATTAATTTTACAAAATATAAGAAATCATTTCTTGTGCAACATTTCACCTCTAGTTGTGGATCTTTAACTACGTGCGTGAATAGGCCGGGAAAGTAAAACGTTCGAGCTATTGCTTCATTATTTTGCTGGAGAATAAATTCCAAAAAGCAATTATATTTGTCGAAGGGCTCTTTAATGACATCAGCGATGGGAATTATCTTGTCATAGTGGACTCCGTTGGGTTTCTGATTTAGATAAATATTATTTTATGCATTAAAAACAAGCTTCGTAGCAGTTTTTACCAAAGTCGCTGGCCACTCTAATGTTTGTTTGGGGAATATATCGGTCCATTGGTAAATATTCATCGTCACTTGTAAGTTCCTATCATCCACTTCAAAGAGATCACATACAAGCGATATATTCAAAGATTGCGTATAAGTATCGAACAAGGCTACTATTGATATGGGAGCTAAAAATTCTTTAGACCAATAGTGTAATAACTAGGACAAAACAATTGCAACTGTTAAGATAAATAGCTAATAAGAGAATCTATAAAACCTTATAGTTTCCATAGTAATCAATGGCTGACCAAGAGGGCGCCACCCAAACATCATTCAGCTGCCAATACAGAGCGCCCATAGTTTTGTGATGCGTATCTCGCAGGCTGCGATACAACTCTGTCTCCAATTTGGTAGCCATGGCTTGTGAAATTTGACTAAAATATATTAATGCTTCCAAATAATCAGAATCTTCGGGCAATGGCAGGGGAAAGTGTCGTCTTATTAAGCCAGTTATGGCCAGCATTCCTAAAGGATGATGCTGTCTATGATTAATCAAGTCCTCTAGGCTATCAGAGCCATTTACTGTTCGAAGCCAGGAACGCATGGACGGCAATGATTGAAATCCATATTCAGAGGTAAATCTGGGGCGTGGAAAAATATTAGAGTTCCAACCATCCTGAAAAATATCATAAAAATGTACTAAACAAACAAATTAATTTACGTTTTCTTGGTATAAGGTTTTCAGTTTCAAAAAAAAAAAAATCTTACCATCTCCATAATTCGGATCTTGTGGGTCATCTGATATGTAGTTGTCTTTTTGCGATTCTTTGCCGTTGGACGGTGACGATACCAGAGGTCTTGGCCTACTTGGATATTCCAATATTTTTAGCTCGTGTACCACTGTAGCCAAATAAAGCTGCCTGTAATCGGCTTTATATATATCTTTCAGGTATTTCGTTTGGTACCAATTTTGCGCCAGAGCCACTTCGTTTTCATTATTTGCTGCCAGCATTGCCAAACAAGCGTGATGCCCAATTCTTTTTGCATTTTGCAAAATCTCCACACGCACTGACGATAAAAATTCCTCGTTGGCCGGATACATGGCGCAAGCAAACATCATGTCCTGCCATATTAAAATGCCCAAAGAATCTGCCGTGTCGTAGAAATGATCGGATTCGTAAATGCCGCCTCCCCATACCCGTATCATATTTTGGTGGGTGTCTTTGGCCGATTCAAGTAAATGTTGGACTGAAATAATATTAAAAAAATATTATGTATTTATTACACGATCCAGAAAGATATTACAACTGTGATAATGAAAGAAAAGTACATATGTAAGTGTGATTTAGCTTTAAAAACCACAAGCGCCGTTTCCCAAAAGTACAATATAATGACTGTTTTTCAAATAAGCAGCATTTTTGAAAAATATCTTCTACATATAAAAATTTTGTTTTATTTAAACCCAAGAGATTATAGCAAACAAACAAATATTCTAATTCGGTTTCTCTTACCAAGTTCATTTATTGTACGCCGTTTAGTTTGCCCCGGTTTCGGTTGCCCAACATACTTGTGATCGTTAACGTCTTTAAATTATATATTTGATTTTAAATTGCAGAAGAACTCAAGGACCAGCCATTTATTTATTTACGTATTTAGAAGATACCAAATTTGTCTTATTTTGTATGAACTGAAGGAACATTTTATTATTTTATACTGTGAGCGTGTAGAGAATGTTTTGTTCTCTATAAGCAAAACTTGAACACTTGCAGAAGAAAGAACTGTAAAATTGTGTGGCACGATGAAGCGCTAGAAATAGCTTTTACAGCAACACAAACAAAATCTGTTCGTATTGAAAATTTTTTAAAATAACGAGAGCTATAATAAAGATAATAATACTATTAGCACAGATATCACTTGAAATAATTTTGTTATCTGACCATTAAAATATTAATTAGTGTAATCTTATTTTTTTACACATTTATGTTGTATTTTTTTTTAATAAATATTCAATAAAGTATTGAGCGAAGACGGGCCTCGCTGGAACGAATTGTTGGGAGAAGGTTCAGTTTGTAATTCAAATTGCCCGGTTTATCTGCAAACTTCAACGGACTCAAAACAGGAGGAAATACAATAAATAAGACATAATAATAAGACTCATCAGAAAACAGAACAAAAGCGAAATAAATTTAGAAAAAAGAGCTGAAATCAATTAAATTGAATTTCATATAATAGGGAAATTGAAGAAAACAACAATAAAACGCTTATTAAAGCAAAAACCAAACATGGCCACATGGCATTGCAGACTTCGCCGTGTATAGCGAATTTCAAAGACGTCGTGGTTGTGACAACGATTTTTCGCGGGCAAGTTTTCGCCGTCCGTCCCATTTGCGTCCCCACCAAAACATTTTTCTCGTACACTTTTGGTCTTGATGTGACCAATTTATATAAACATATATGTCGTATTAGTTGTAATATCAATAAAACTATAGTTTAAAAAAAAAGAAAAAATCAATTGATCTGGGTATAAATAAGCCTCAACTTGTTTTTAAAAAGTACTCGTAATTAAAGAATCAAAGTTGCTTTCAGTAAACAAATCATAAATTTAGAATTAATTTGTTTAAATTGTATTAGTAAGTAACTTACTTCTTGTCTTATCACTACTAAATTCGGGTAATATATGGCTGGTTATATAGTTGCTGCCTTTCATAAAGATTTCTTTATCGTTCACTCTGAAAAGAAATGTATTGCCAGTGCCTGGAAAACAATTAATTTGGCGAATGTATTTAAAAAGTTCAGTTTCTAAATTTTACATATTCACCCTCAACAATCGGTTCCTCTACCAACTCAATTGTTCTGAAACCAATTTTGATCGATTTCTGTGAAGTGGTTTTATCTCTTAAGCTAGATTTTGCTTTGCTCCACCAAGTTTTTAAAGTAAAATGTAGAGGATAGAGCTTTTGATCGCCAAAACCATTCGGCCACCAGAGCGCTACCTTGTCCTAACGTAAGTAAGTATGTTTAGCTTAGAGCAAGAAAAAATCCGAGTCTTAGTGAAGTTTTGAACTTACTACAGGTACCAGTAGATCGAACATTATCATGGGGGATTTGTAGCTGACAGTCTCTTTGATAACCCAAGCCTCTTCCAGTATTTCCCTGTTTTCAGATAAAATAATAAATAAAATTATATTGTTATATACATATTTCTGTTTTATCACAGCTCTTACTTACACCGCATAAAAGGTTAGTTCGGCATAGAAATCTTTCTGTCCACTGCAGTCCATAAACACCCTGACATTCATATTCCAGTGTGTTTGGTTTTTCATTAAGGCAACATCGACATCTCTCAAAATGGCCACATCGTGATATTCTATTACTACTGGCTTCCATATACCCACTGATGGAGCAGCTAGACCCCAATCCCAAGCAAAACTTGCTTGCATTTTACGCAACATATTCATATGACACTCGCCATGATACCGTAGATTTGGGCATTTCGGTGGTATGATTTTTCCCTTCTTTTTCAACGCATTGGCTCTCTGCAGGGCAGCATAAACGGGCGATTTTATTTCGATTTCTAATACATTTTCAGCTCTTAATATTTTGGTAACATCAAAACTATAGCGTACGAACATGTTATCCGTTCTGCCGAGTAAATAATGATTTAGACGTATTTCAGAAACCGTATCGATGCCATGAAATGTCAAATTTACAAAACGCGCCGCTTGCAAGTGGTTGGGATCGACTGTCAACAAATTATGGTTAGTTAACAAATTAAGGTGAAAATGTGCATGAAAATTACATGTGAAAGAATTGCTGTATGTCCAATTGTCATAAGAAATCCATCTCAAGTTAACATCGTTATACGAATCCAGAACTTGTTCACCATACAAGATGGAATAGACACCGGATGGTACGGCTATTTCTGATTTTAAAATGGCTGGAAGCGAAGAAGAAAACGAAAGATAATATATTATCGATTAGAGATATTGCAAAATCAAAATGTGTTAAAAATAAAGCCCCGAATGTTTTAAACGTATTTCGTCATATAATCCGAAATAAAGTCCAAGCATATGCAATTATACATCCGTATTCTAGAATAGGCCTTAATAATCCAGAAATTCCGTAACTAATTCAGCTTGATTTCCACCCAAATAGGAACGACAATCGTCATGCCAATCATATAATTTCTCAAGATCACCTTGTCAATAAAGAGGTGACAAAGTTAAATCTGACCTTATCCAACTTAAAGTCTGTGTAGGGGATATCCCCTAAGACTATGCTAACTTATAAAACTCTCACAATTTGTTTCCAATTAAAATGTTTTAAATTCATGTACAATAATAATATTTTGTGGTATTTTTTTACATGGATTTAAAACAAAAAAAGTGGAATATGAAGAATCTTGAATGAATTTAGTGAGTTTAAAAAAATGGACTTACTGGTTACACCTCAACGGAATCAAAAAAATATGTATATATTTATATAGACTACAAGATCTGTTCAAAAAATAAGATGAATTTAAAGTTTTCTCAAAAAATAGTTATACATATATATTAATCAATTTCTATTTTATCCCAAACAGTTCCCCTCAGGGTATTTTTCCAATTTTCCAAGCATTTCTTATGCACACTTTTTAGTATGTCCTTAAGCTCTCTCGCCGATTCCGCTTTTATCTCCTCAATTGCCGCAAGACATCGTCTTTGCATGTGTCTCTTCAGTGTTGGTTGGTTGGTGTTGAAAAAATCGCCGGGTAACAACAAATTAAGGTTTTTTGGCAAAAATCTTCTGTAATAATCCGTATCATTGCAGACAAAAAACACTTCACTTACAGAACGATGTCACATCTTACAATATTGTCACCAAAATACCTCTAAAATCTTTGACTATTATCAGTCCCTTGTACGACGACAATGTAAATGTTTTCACTTGGCAAAGAATTCTTTAAGTTTCTTATCATAAGGAAAATACGAAAAAATTTAATTACTAACTTTTGCATTCACTATTAATTAAACTAAACAAAATTTAATAAGTCTTAATGTGTCAAGTACTTACAATGATTTTGGTTGGCCAATGTCCAGTGCTTATTTAAATAAACAAAATTAACCGAATCCGTTAAATAGGTTTTGGGTAGGACAATAATTAATATTACAGCATAAATAATACCGGAGAGCTTTGGCAACTGTTTCATTAATTTCATTGTAATTTAGATAATTTTTTAAATCACATTAAAGTTTTTCAAAATCGTTTTCACTGCAAATCAAGTTTCCAAATTTAATTGCTCTCAAAAGCAATTTGTTTTTTTATTTAAATAATAGAAAGTATTATTGAAGTTCAAGTTGTTATAAAAACAATTCAATTTTCTTCTCTGGAATTTTTCACGATTTTATTTTCTAATAATAAGTTTCGAATGACTGCGATAACCTGCGTGTACCGGCCGACTGACTGTATTTTCAATTATAACGAAAATAAATTATTAATTGTGTTTGTTTGCGGTATACGAAAAAAAACTAGAACTCTTCGTTTGTTTTAATTTATCATGAGTATAAGAGAAACTCAATGTAAGAGAAAGTTAAGACACTAGAAGAGCAAAACAAAACTTTAGCAGAAAGAAGCATTCCAACGGGCGACTAGAAGTTATAAACGTCAAAAGTGACTATTATACAAGTCTTAAGATTTTCATTGGATTTTGTGCGCGAGAGTTCTAATGAGTTTTGTTGCGACTCTCGGCAAATTCTAACGTATCATCACATTCCATTTTTAAAGCTTTTCTTTCTTGACAGCCTATTTTTTTATGTTCGTTTTTTTTTCACATAAGAAAATTGCGGACGGATAAAATATATACCAAAGGAATTTATTATCACAGAAATCTATTATTTGGATTTTCAAATTTATTTCGTTCAGCTAAAAATGTTTTTTGAAACTTGTTGAGCTGGCTTGAGTGCCTCCACGGATGAGTTGATAGAGCCCGCCCACAAGTTGTAGGTCCGCTTCCTTCCAAAGCACAAATCTTTGCCGTTTCTCGTTCATTGTTAAAAAATAATCCTTTCTTTGTAGACTTCTTCTCTTTTGCTTTTCTTTTGTCGATTTGAAGGATTTTTTTTGCAACTTCGTTTAAAAGAAAAACTTTTGAATATCACACGGGTAAAATATCCTTCTAAATATGGGGTTTCTGCAGCCAACTTCACTTGTTAGCGAAATTTTCGCTTGCAATTGCACGACGTGGGCGCAGGGCTCTTGTAGGTGACAATTTTTTAAACTATCCCAACCATATGCAGTAGATAAAATAAATTTAAATTGACAAACATATCTACATATACAGATTTTTTAATAATAAATAAACATTCAATAAAATGGTTATCTGAGCAAATACTTACATATATAAATTAAAATTTATTTAAATGAACTTGCAACTGGAGTGCATAGGAAACTCATAATTATTTGAACCTTGAACGAATTTTGCACAATTCAATGACAAACATTTTAGGGCTTAAGCATAAATTCTGTTCAATCAATTTAAGCAGACGTACATACGTAAAAATGTTTGTAAGCAAATATGAAGCTACTCATTTTAAGAACGATAATACGAGTTTATGTGGAAGTTTCACACTTTTCATTTAATATACGTCTCCACACATACTATATATGTATGTATGTATGTATACGCACCCTCCTATACGCATTCATTTATTCTCAGAAACTATTACTGAAGTATTAAAATATTTTTAGCGGACTTAAGCCTTTCAAACCAATGATTTGTTTGGGTTAATAAATCATTTGTTTGAACCGTTTAAATCTTAATGATTTGAAAGCATTGCCAGACCTTCAAAGAATCGATTTAAAACATGGCTTGTAAATCACTGTATTAAAAAGGCCACCTTAATATATATGTACATCTTTAGTTATAAAAAATATATCTTTTAGCTCATTAATTTCGCTTAAATTGAGTTTAAAATAGTGCTTTAGCCACAATATCGTTATCATCATATGGATTTGCGTAGCCGGGCTCTTCTGTATGCATCTTGACACCAGCTGTCGATTTTTTAGCTGAATTCTTGTTATACGAATTATTGCTGTTGTAACTTGTTGTATCCTTGAACAACAAATCATTTATAGTTCTAATACGTATATCTTCTGCCGTCAAAATAACTGATGCCGCTTTATCGATTGTCACTTCCAATTTTATTAGTTTAACAGGTTCGGTGATTATTATACCATTTTCCGAAAATTTGTATCTTTCTACAGCGGGATGAAAGACTTCTAAATAAACGAATAAAGCTGGTTTTTTCACTGTTATAGTAATCGTATAGTATTGATCAACGTCCGTTTTTAAAAAATACTGTGAAGTTATGGAATACTGCAAATAAAAGCACAATAAGTAAAAAATTATTATATTGTAAAAAAAAGTTTTGAAGGAAATTTTAATAAAATTTTTGAATAACGAAAAATATAGATATTAACAAAAAACAATAATTATCTCTTGAGATGTGGCTTGTAGTTTTTGGGGAGGCAGCCAAGTCGTTCATCAGCCTTATTATTTTACAGCTGGGGAACGCTTTGCTTGAAATTGTATCAACCTTAATCGGTCAAGGAAAAAGATTTGCTTCGTCAAGCGACGAAAATGTTGAAAAATTATTTTTTATATAAAATTTTTATACAAAAAAATCTTTACTCTACACATGCAAACACCAGATGTTCTCCTTATAGACTTATAAAAGTTATTGAATCTGCTAATGCTGCAATCACCCACCCACTATGAGGTAGAAGCAAACCAGTCCACCGGTTGGCACCTACTTATAAGAATATTGTCTACACCGTTCACCGTTGACTATATAATTTTTTGCCAATTATCAAAAATAATATTTTAATATTAATAAAATACTTCTTATAAATATGTTGTGTGTGGCAGTTCAGCTCAGTATTTTTTTCGGGTTTGTTTACACCCGGGCGCATTTTTCGACCAGCTGAGTTGAGCCTTTTTCAAAACCCACCATTTTAATTCTGTTCACCTTATCCCGCTGGTGTCCAAATTTTAATTCTACATTTCTATTTTAATAAAAATGGTTTCTAAACCAAAATAAAAAGAGTAATTCAGTCTAATAATTCAGCAGATAATAAAAACTGGTCTCCCGTATTATAGAGAGCTGTTAAGGTTGCGCAAATGAATTATTGAACCTATTACTAATTAAAAGCCCAGTTTAGGTAAATATTATCCTAAAATAATAAATGTCTACATACATATACATATTTTGAATAACAAAAACTTACTTTTAATTGAGGATCAGTTACACCAGTCGAGTTAGCAATTGTTCCCGGTATGAGAAAAGTGCTGGCTAGTGTCCTGTTATACTGAATCAATTCGAATATTAGAAAACAATTGTTTAGCGTAAAGGGTGGATTGAAAAGAGCGTTTATATCTAAGAAATCTGTAGTTATGCCATTAGTGCTCTGAAATAATAAAATGTTATTGTACATAAAGTTTTGAGAGAGATATACTAAAATAAAATACCACAGATATATCCCAAGTTATAGCCCTTCTATGGTATAACTCAGACCACAAGTATGTGTACATGGTAATATTGAATTTTTCCGGTTTCTCGATATCATTAACCAGCTCTTCTTTGGTAACGGTAACATTGATTTTTGAATTTTTAACATCCATTAAAGCTATAATGGCTGTAGGAGCCATGAATTTTTTCGACCAATTCCAAACAATCTGCAACAGATTAACAAAAAAGAAAACACAAATTACAATACATTAAATTAGAGGTTCCATCAAAGTTTTGCTTGCTTACCTTGTAGTTACCAAAGTAATCAATACTTGAATGAGTGGGTGCCACCCAGTTATCATTTAGCTGCCAATAAATGGCGCCCATGGTTCTTTTGTGCGTTCGGTGAGCTCGAAAAACATCCGTTGCCGTTTTGACAGCCATGGCTTGTGACAATTGTGATAAATATATCAGGTCCTCAACATTCGTCTTCCAGTCCGTCATTGGCAATGCAAAATGTTTTCTTATCAACAGAAGCATAGGTATGAAAGCTTTTGGATCGTGTTGACGATGTTCGACAATGCTGGCGAGACTTTCGCCGGGACTAACAGTCCGATTCCAAGACGCCAACGGTGGTAAACTTTGTACACCGTATTCGCTAATAAAACGAGCTCGCGGATAAATATCAGGATCCCAGGCGTCCTTTTCATCTTCCCAGAAATGAACTGAAATAAATTTTACACTTAAAGATAAAGTGCCGAAATCATGCCGACTCCAAAAATTCGTTCGTTTTTAATGTTTTTCAGTCAATAAATTCATTATTTTTATCAAGCAATTTCCAGATCTATCTAAAGCTGGCCGTTTGTTGGTCTCATATAAAATGCTTCCGAAGGGGCTTAAACATTCAGTTTGTATGATGACGAAACCGGGCCATTTGTTGGCTGTTTCGTGGTTTTTATCATAACAAATGCTTGATATTCCGTCTCATTAGCCGGCTTCAAAAAAGCAGCAAGTTATCAATTCATATAGCTTTGCTTTTAAAGTTTAGATTCCCTAATTATATATGGAACTAATTATTGCATGCATGTACATATATCGGTTTTATGTGTGGAACTTTAGTCTAATCAGTCCGAAATATTAGCAAATTTCTTCTTTAATGTATTTTTTAATTAATGCTAAAGAACAACCTTCCCCCTGTTTGTTTTTTTAGTTCGGTCACTTATTTTAAAAAGTTATTTCTCACCATCTCCATAATTTGGATTCTGTGGATCAGTGGATATCTCTTTTTTGCTCTCTTCCGCTCCCATGGAAGGCGTGGAAATCATGGGTCCCGCTCGAGGATTAAAATCATTGCGTGATATAACATTCAACTCGTGCCGTATGGTGCCCATGAACATTTGTTTATACTCCTCTTCCAGGCGTCCTGTGTCCTGACCCAGTTCCGTTTTATTTTTAGCCAAATACAATTCAATCTCATCGTTAGTTACAAAAATGCATAGACTGGGATGAAAAGCCAAACGTCTGGCATTTTGTGAAGTCTCTTTGCGAATGGATCTTTGTGGGAAAGAAAGAAGGAAACTAATGAAATCAGAAACCTTTGACTAAAAAAATAAACCTACTCGACGAATAAATCAGTTAAGGGATATGTAGAAGATGTAAACGCCAAGTCTTGCCACACCAAAATGCCATAAAAATCAGTTAAATTGTAAAACGTATCCGATTCATAAAGTCCGCCTCCCCAAACGCGTATCATATTCAAATGCGTCTCTTGCGCAGATTTTAACAGATGTTGTAGCTTCAATTCTCTGTAGGAATATTCCGGCAAAATATGGGATGGCACATAATTGGCTCCCTTAACAAATATCGGCTGACCATTAACTTTGAAATAAAAAGTGCGACCAAAATCTGTAAAAGCCAAACGATTAAAATGAAGTGGATAAAATAATTTAGTATAAATCAACCGTCTAAGCCTTCCTCCAGTTCAATAGTGCGAAAACCAATATTTATGGTTTTTTGAGATTTGGTTCTGGACCTAAGCCTGGGTCCATTAGGGCTTAGCCAACAATTGCAAGAAAAGTACAAAGGGTACAGTTTCTGTTCACCATAACCATTCGGCCACCATAATCTAATTCTATTCTAAAAAAAATTAAATACAATAAACATTAAATATTATTCAAATATATTTCGGTATTACCTTCGGTACGTCTACTTTAAAGTCAATCTTTAGTGAATTATAGGAAATATCTCGCTTAAAAACCAGTGGCGTATCCAAAATATCTCTGAAAGTTCGAACAACATTTTCTTAATTTTGTTAAAAGGGAGTTTAATTCAACAGCAGATTTCCCACCACTCTTTATACTTACACTGCTATAAATGTTACTGCACAATAAAACTTTTGCTTAATACCCGAACTGAGAAACACACGCGTATCCATGGTCCAATGCGTATCATTATGGCGCAAAGCCACATCTACATCTCTCATTACGGCCACTTCATAATATTGTAAATCAACCGGTTTCCAGATGCCCATGGATGGTGCAGCAACATTCCCTCTGCCACCAAAGCTTGCCTGCATTTTTCGCAACATATTGCGATAACAAACACCGTTTGATCGACTGTTTGGGCACTCCGGAGGAGCAGTTATGCCAACTTTCTTTAGGACTGTAGCCCGTGTACTGGCCGCTCTGACGGGTGATATTATTTTGATTTCCAAAAGATTTTCGGATTCCAGATATGGCAAGACATCGAAGGAATAGCGTACAAACATGTTTTCGGTTTTACCGATTTCTTGCTTATTCAAATAAACAATCGATACCGTGTCTATGCCGTGAAGGGTGAGATTAATCTTTTGCTCCTTATCGAAATCAACTAAAACAAAAAGTCACATTGTTTTGATTCATTTATTTGAGAAACTCAAATTTCTTACCGCTAAAGAACGCCGAGAATGTCCAATTATCATTGGCAATCCATTTCAAATACTCATCATTTTTCGAATTTAATATGCAGCCGAACGATTCGCGTAAGGCGCTGTAAACTCCAATAGGACTGTTAACGTTGCTTATATGAATGGCTTAAAAGATACATATATAAAATAAAAAACAAAATTCAGTGAATTTTATTGCACCAAAAATGAAATTAGAAAAATATTTTAAGATAAAAATATTTGAGTATGAAAATGCATTAAATGAAAATTTGTTGGACGTTTTAGCTTCTTTTACTCTGAACGAATGTTCAGTGGTCTGAACTTTATAAAAACAAAAATTCAACACACGAGACGATATTGAATACTTTGAACTCTTTGCTTTACGCTAGAGGTTCGTCGAGGGCGTTAAATAAATGTCGCAAAACGTTGCCATTGCTAATAGCCCCATTAAAATGAAGGCAGTTCATATTTTAAGGATATTTTGACCAGTTTATAAGAACATGCAGGTGGTGATGTGCGAAAATAAATACGTAATAATGATGTAATTGTTAAAACACCAAAACAGTCTACAAATCTGTTGCCTTATTTTTTCTTTTCACAACTTTTTATCGGCGCAATTGTAAATCACATTTGTCAGCAAAATTTCTTGTATGCGGTCACACTGTCAGTACCCCAAACAAACAAAATAAAAACATTTTAGCAAACGAAAATAAACCTTTTGCCAGTAACGCGGCTGTGTATGAATGCGAAACCAAGAAATAAATAACACTTAAATTATAATTATTATTTTTATCTTATCACCAGAAACCTTTTCTACTCAACAATGCGTATAAATGTGTACTTTCAATTGTTATTGATTACTATAGTCTATGGCCATAGAGAGCAAAAATTTCATTGCAACAGATATGTAGAAATTAACCAATTTTAAACGACAAAACGCATAATATTTTCGGTAACATGAGAAAACCAGGCCTGGTAAAAATCAAAAGTTATAATCACGAATTACAAATAATTTTGCAAAAGTTTATTAAATTTTATTTTTAGAAAAATCTTCTTTCCTTTAATCTCTCACATGGAAAGTTTGTTTTTACTCGAATTGCATTTATTTTCATTTGAAATTTTTCCAGAAAGACCAGATTCAGAACTAAAATGAATCTATAGTTCTGAAATCTAACTGATGCAACAAATTCACATTAAAGTCTTATTTGAACATATGTATTATTTTGCAGGAAAACTTGTGGGACTCAAAAATACTACAGACCTGCAATAAAAAAAGAAAGTATGAAGATTTGATTTACTAGTGTTAAGTAAAGCTTAAAACTCTCTTTGCCTGTTTAATTTTTTATTAAGTTGCAGCTGCGGCGAGTTTCTGATTCAATATAAATTATGCGTTAACATGGATTTTTCACTGGTTTTCAGGTCTACCGATCAATAGGATGCAACTGATTTGATTTAATGAAAGGTTACAACTGATGTGATTCAATTTAAATTTTAATTTGATATAAACTTTTCACCGGCTTTCAAGTCCAGTAGGATACCAGCTACTAAATGGCTTCTTTTATTTCATATATATTTTAATGTTTTGAAAGAGAATAATAAATTCATTTGCTTTAATTCCTAATACAATATGTTGAAGATTATTTTCAATTAAAACTGAATTATTTGTTAAAAATTATTTGTTATATAAATTATGTAATTTGTTTTGTAAAACTTTCAGCCAGCCCTAGGACTCAGATCAAATGTCGAAAATTCACATAGAAACCTTAGCAAAAAAAAAAAATTCTAAAGGTTAGAAAATTAGCAGAATAGGCAACATTGGCAAAACATGAAAATTGCCACGTGGCAAAATGATTGCCGCTCAACATTTTCCGCTCACCTTAAACTATAATTGGAAAAAACACCTACAGAAGACTTTATGGACACTTTGTGTTCGAAACAATTCTAGCGCTACACGATACTCTTCGAATAATTTTATGGAAGCCAATGAAATTGACGCCTATTAAAAAAGTGTTTCGGTTTATCTGCTTCATTCGACGACCATCAAGGCAATTTTCGGTATTAGGAAAGAGGTGCCTGTCTTTATTCTTCTCAAAATTATTGGACTATTATCAATAAAATATTTACTAAAATGCAGCAATAAATTTTTTATTCTCACAAAAGGATTGTTTGCCGAAAATTATATTAAAATAAATATTCATTCATATAAAATATGTTTCTGAAGGGGTTAATTGCTGCATGTTTCCTCTCTCTTTAAGGCCTGACACTGATCAAATTATATTTTGAAATATGAAGTTTACTGAAAAATACAAAATTAAGCTCCATATTTCATATTGATTGTTATCAGAAAAAAAAAACATTTTAAGAACATTGTCGTAATTAGAATTCGTTTATAAACTATTAAGTTTAAGAAATTTAATTTATGGTGAATTGCTATTTAAAACTTACTTGCATTTGCATTCGTTATATTCCAGGTATTTATATTGACTATATTGACTTTTTCGCAATTTGTTTCCTGGTTTATTTGATATAAAAATATTATTAACAAAACTTTTGCCATACATTTCATTTTAGTAATTTTAAGGCTAATTTTGTAATAATAATTTAAACTTTCTAACTACTTTTGCGCAGAAAATACGTGTTTTTGTGCACTGAAATATTTCCCCGATAACTTTATGTCCAAATCGTTGTTGCGCTTCTCTTAAAGGCTGCTCACACACTATTTGTTAAATGAAATTTTTTATATTGATTTTCTCTCAGGTTTTTGTTTTGTCATTAAAAAAAAGAGTTATCGATCAAAATTGCTTTAATAGCTGACAACTGAAACGAAACGCTATTCGTAGTACTGATAACAATTCAACACTTGGTGGATAAAAAATAAAGAATTTTAGTTTTCCAACTCGGTAATCCCTTTAAAGCTTTAAATGTTCTAAAAAAAAATGTTAGATTTGCTGTAAAGGGGTTTTCAGTTCGCGAGGTGGGTCTTTGACCAACGCATTGTTTTGGTGGCGTCTGTCTAATGAGTGGTTTATTATTCAGTTTTTGATGCCAAGACACCATGAAAAGTTACACCTAGAACTAACCTCCCTGCTTGGGCCGAAAAATCATCTTTAGCGACTGTGTTACAAAGAGTTACTTTGGAAAACTTCGTTGAGGAAAACATTGCCGTCAACGGCGAACCCAAATTGAATGATATAAAAGTAGATGACACTTGATTTGAGCACGTTGCCATCTATGTACATGCCTTACAGCGGTGCACATTCTGATTTGACTTCAATAATCAGGAAGGCGTTCCTTTGAAACAAAAGAATAGATTTTGTTTAAAACTTCTAATAGAATTTTTGGCATTTTGTTTTAACATCTAACCGCACTTATTGAGCATCCCATTAAAAGCCTGAAAGAAATTGCTTTAAAACGATTGGCTATTCCCAAAGTTTCTGTAAAATGTCTCAATACATAAATATGTATGAAGGCATAGTAATATGTATGTGTTTATTCATGCAACATTCTTGTGTCTCTTGGGCAAAGAGTGTGTCTATTTGGCAGAGCTTTCGGCAACACTATTAATCATAAAATATCGTAATATATTTCTTGCCTGCATACCTCTAGGCATAATTTTTTGCAGCTGTGACGGCTTTAATGCAGCTACCAACCTTGGTACAATAATACTTACATATATATGTATGTAAATTAAAAGCAGCCATAAGACTATAATAATCGCCTAAAAAATATGTTTAATTTTTATTAAGTAAATAATACAGTTTTTCTTTTTTTTTTACAAACTCGCATAATAAAACTATTATTAATAATTTAATTTACAATGTATATAAAAGATGAGTCACAATTAATAACTTATCTATCTATTAACAGCTTATTTATAGTTACAATATTTATTTCTAACTAAAACTAAAATGATTAAAATCTAAGAAAATTTAATCTTAAATTTCCACAACTACATACAGATTGACACTCTGGTTGGTCCCAATTTTACAAAATTTGATTGATTCATTTAATCTACTTAAAACTAAACTTTAAAGGGCGTGCACGTAACAGAAAATTTAAGCAGGAAGTTATGAAAAGAATCGTCAAATTTGACCAAGGCTTTTGATTGGCTTCTGTCACACAAACTGACATACAAACCCATTACCAAATATAGTCATGACCGACGACTTAAATAATGTTGCAGGCCTTGCATACGACTTTAATCATATTTAGTGAAATTTTTAAATTATTTAATGTTTAATTACTTAAGACTTAAACAAAATAATGTGCTCGTATAGCTCCTAAATCAACCAACGTAAAAAGCTGCCGAATACCGTCAGTCCCAGCAACAAAAGCGGAACTGTGACAGTTAAAAAAGCCCGAATTCTGGTGCTAGAACCAGTTGCAGCTCGATACTCTTCTTCAGGCAGATATTCACGTATATGACGAGTCTTGTTCATCATCCAATAAAACGCTTGCATATTGCCCTGACGTTTTAGCTCATCGCCCACATATTGTCGTATCTTGGCATTGTATTCATTAAGCCAGCGTTTCTATAAGCGTTTAAATTATTTATTTATTTATTTATTTATTTATTTATAGTTTATTAACAAGATAATTACAAATTATCTGTTAATATATACATATTTAGAGCAATGGCATCGTGGGCCTTTAGCTCCAACGTTTAAATAAAATTTTGTGTTCTTTAGTATATTTGAGAGATATCGATTTGTAGTTTTACTCACTTCTAAGGCACTTAATAATGTACTATCAATTAATTTGGGCTCGTAAGGCACTAATGTTACATCATGGAATGCTAAAAACTCTGCTCCTGAAGGATGTTTGCGACCGGTATCTCGCACCTCTAGCACATTCTTAAGCCGCACACCATATTCTCCATTCTTATAGTAACCGGATTCTAAAAAAAATATAGTTCATAATATATATATAATTGGTTATAAAAAGGACTTTATAAGGAACAAATTTCGCCCTATATCACAGAAAATTAAAAGGAAATCGGATGTTTGAAACTAAATCGGAGGTTTTTTAAGTGCAAATCACAAAATTTTTATTGGATAATGCATGAACGGAATCTAATCACATTTTTTGTATCGAAAATATCTAACGTTTTCACACCAGCACAATTCAAGACAAACAGAAAAAAATATGAACAGAAAAAATCTGATCTTCGTGGGCTGAACAGTTTAGGCGGTAAACTTGCCGGCCGAATCTGTAGCACAACGCATTAGAGGACGCCCACGGAACCGATGGCACACACAAGTGGAGAGGGACCTCAACCAACTTGGTATGCAAAATTGGAACACGCTGGCTAAAGACCGTGCCAGCCGGAAAAGTTTGTTGGTTGAGGCCCAGGTTCACCACGGACTGTAGCGCCAAAAGAAGAAGAAACTTGCCGGCCCTTGACTGTACTCGTATTCAGAAGTGAATATAGTTGCTTGTGTCTATAGCGAAATTAAATAACATAAAATTGCCTGAATTTTTTAACACGGCTTGAACGAAATATGTATATTCTATTCCGTAATCACATTCCGGTTTTTAACGGTTTTCAGATGTGAAACGGTCGACTAGTTAATTTGCATATTGCAAAAATGCAACCCTGGTCGAATGCAACATCTTATTGTTTTAAAAAATGTCTACAAATGCTTAAGTCTAGTGGAACATATTACTTTGCTTTCACGCCATCATCACACTAAAATTCTTTTTAACAAGACCCAATACAATTTATTATAGTCTAAAGTGCCCTTTATGGTGAAGCACCAGAACAGGGATAACAATAAGGCAAAGACAATGAAAAAGACGTTGCTTGTTAGACTTATTCCATCGCACTTTACTTTCCGATAATATGATACTAAAAGCAAAATGGTAAATAACTTTGACGTGACCTGGCGAATTCTAAATTTAATTTATAAACGTGAATGTTTGTTTAGAACTGCATTATATTTTATTAATCACAACGCCAACAACTCAACCTACCACTTGAAAAGAAATAGCCCTCCCTGAAATGAAAATGGCTATCCTGGCCATAAGCCACGGCGATGGGAGCTGCAAAAATAAAAATATTAAAATAGAAATTGATATAATCGATTGCAAAATGTTCATTTTGTAGATAAAAGTCGTTTCTTAACATTTTCATCTTTGAACTAAAAACAAAAACGAATATAAATTTGCCACTTATGCAAACGACTCATGTACAAAATGGTGGCTTAAATATCTTATCAGCTTCTTACTAACGTTCTTGTACAGCACCATAAGCACCAATACCATGACCCGTTGCCTGAGGGTAGTCATTCATCGAAGACCAAACGGGACCTCTGACCAAAGCATCTATTTCGGACAGTTTCAAGTCCGAGGGTATTTTCAGATGTGCTAATCTTAGAATTCCCGCCAGCACATTTGTGTACGCCTGTTTCATATCTTTAGTCGGTTCGCCAAAGATAAAGGTTCTAGAAACATCGGTTGTACCATCATAATACTGACTGCCGGACTCAATAACTAGCAGATTTTGATCGGTAACTTCAATGTCTGTTACATTGCTAGAAATATAATAGGGATATGAAGAATGTTCGCCATATGCCACCACCGTGCGCAGTGATAAGCCTTTGACAGCTCTTTGCGATAAACGGGAACGTTCTATTTCGTATTTAATTTTCTCCTCCGTCCATTGTTCGGTAAAAAACTGAAATAAGCAGATTTTATTTTGCCACATACACACATATAGACTTAGGGGCGTACTTACTCTTAATTCTAAATTACTCATGGCCTCACAGAGAGCGGCACCATCTCTTATATGGGCCATGTGCATGCCCTTCTGCTCCACGGAATTCTTCTGGGCTTTCATCATTATAATGGGCGAAATGTGTTCGAAGACATTTCTCAAAGGAAATGATGAGAAAACAGCCTCCGACGCTCCCGGCTCCTGGACACAAGGTGCTGGAACCAAAACACGTCTCCAGACCTGGGAATAAGTGCGTATATCATTCCATACTTGGTGATATTCTTTGATTCTATAAGTAGAAGAGCGGAAAAAATAAATACAATAAAGGACGTGCATATAAAAGACTTTAATAAATTCTAAAATTTCTATCTACTTTTTATATATATGTAGATATAGATAAAAGATTTCGTCTTATTTCAGTTGAACTTACTTCACACACATTTCATTAAAGCAATCCGTATGCAAATGCAAATCAATGCCTAAATTAATTTTAAAACGATCCACATAAAAGAATATGTCCTGATGACTGATAATCAAATAAGACTGAAATAGAAATTGACGAATTAGAGGAACAAATTTGACAGCAATTTTATGTAAGAGTTTACCTTTACTACCGGTGTAAAAGGTATGTCCATGCCTCGTATATTCAACAAATAGGCAATTTCGGTCAGTGACGTTACAATCATGGCATCGCAGCTGTGATGATGCAAACGTTTTCTTAGCTCCTTGACTTTATCCTCCCATTTCTCGCCAGCAAAGGTTTTTTCCTGCACTTGTATTGTCACTAAATTCGGTTCAGGTCGCTCTGCTTTCCATATCAGGTCAATCAAGTTGTTGTTAATTTTCGTTAATTCTAGTAATTTGTCTGCTATTTGATTTTCCCATTTCATCCACAAATGGTGGGGCACCAAATGGGGATCTGAACCAACACGTTGATTTGGATAAAGTTGAGACTGAAAGAACATTTTTTTTTTTTTTTTTTTGAATAATTTAACTTCCTCAATTTAAAGTCATTTTTATGATCTTACTCCCAGCCAATCGGCTATTGTGATGGTGTCGTTTAAGCGATAGATCTCCCAATCGCAATCCAATTCGCCATCGGCTTGCTGCACATAACGATTTTCAACCCATAGTGCTGCGCCCTTATTGGTTATAACCGCAAATGCATTTATACCAGTAAAGCCGGTCAAATAACTCAGACGTTGATCTCTAACAGCAACTTCTTGATTTAGATGTTCGTCATAAGAAGGTAAAATGTATGCGTTTATTTCAGGACCCTGCAGGGAGGCTCTTATTTGCATTTGTTCACGTACAGCGAATAAGCGCCGTCGGTGCTCACTGACGGGTTGCAGCTAAATATAAAACGATATTTCCTATCTTAAGACACTGTTTAAACATTACATTTCTAACGCTTACCAATTTTCTATATTTGCACACTTCTCTCACAAATCCTTTAGTTTCGGCATGTACTCCCAACGCCAGCAAAACTGCAATGAAACACGAAGATTTATTTTAGAAAATGAAACAAAATAATTAAAGTAGTGCAATCATGGTTATATATATATAAATACCAACATTTTGAAATAACATTAATATAGAGTTGTTTGGAATCAAATTGGTTTGACTGAACTCCTAATCTTTCAAGCAGAATATTCTATATTCTACTGAAACCGCACGTTGTCTAAATCCACAACGCATTTAACAAGGATACTTATTTTCCGTTTGTCTAACACCACAAATCTCTGATGATGCTTCACAGCAGACAAGTTAATTTCTTGTCAGTCTGTTTTGCAATTAATAATTTGTATGTATGAATTTAACCGACACACATAAGTATGATAATATTTAAGCAGAACCACATCTTGGATTTTCACTACCAAAAATTGGCACTCTTGTGTTAGAGGTCACTTATATATATTTAATATATACATATATAAAAAAAACATGAGAAACAAATCCTCTTGTCATATACCTTTCAAACAAACAAAAAAAAGTTTAAAATAGTCTTAAAATAGATATTAAATGTGTTGTCCAATACTTTAGAATTTATTATCTTTTTCAAGAATTGTGAATACGTTTGCTACATTTTCAGAAAAATAATTCCGTCAATTTTTTCGAAGAATCCATCAAGTTCACAAATATAAACTGATTCACATTGTGTAAGAGCGTTCTTAAATTGAAATTTGTTTTTATGTGTTCAAAGTGTCCAGCAGACGTCAAAAAAACTTGAATAAGTAAATCCATAAAAGCTTGATTTCTATAACACGTGAATTTTTGTGGATGTTAACAAAACTTCCCGCTGTTTTGTCCATTTTTACTGTGTCTGCAAGAAGCATCAACAGTCTTTATCCATAAAAGTATTTTTCCGATATATAATCCACACACACACACACACAAATTACATAGAAGTATTTCAGTATAGGTAACGTTAGGGTTTTTGAAATAATACGAGAACCATAATAATAGCACTATTTTTGTAAAATAACACGAGAACACACTTTTACTAAATTCGAATCAATTCGAAATTATGAATTTTGTCTTATTGGTACTATTTGGCTAGAAATTTTACTTTGTTTTAATTTCCTAAAAATCGGCTATTCAATATTAACGAGTCGCGAATTCCCTCTCCTCGGATTCATCTTATACGATATATAATACAATTACTAAAATGTTAAGAAAAATATTTAATGCGAAATAATGATGAGTCAAACAATTATTCAGCTCACAAGTTGTAGAATTTTAAAGTATTGGACTACTTTTGCTGTCGGTAATTTTCACATTAAAGCGTGTTCTTCTTATACGATTAACCCTGCATTTACACCTGCCAATTCGCAAGAAAAATCTTATATTTAGTCATTGTCATGTTTGCAGTAATCGAACTATTCGTCATAGACATTCTGGCAATTGAAAAGTGTTTATATGTTTCAAGAAAAGTCTGAAAATTTGTTTGCTAGACTTGTGAAAATATTTTAGCACGTGGATAAGTGATAACTAATATCACAAATTTAATTCTTCGGAATGATAAAAAATCACGAACTATCGTTAACAACTTATCAAAATCACGAAAAATTTATTATATTTTTATACCGGACATTTTCCATATTTAAAATTATAAAATACATTAAATTATAAAATTCGAAAAATTCTCTGCTCACAAACGCATAGAAATAATATTATATTTAAATTTAATATTATATATAATATATGTATTATATATTATAATTTCATTAAAAAATTTAATAAAATCAGTTTAACGGTTTGCACCATTTTTTTATCACTTTCAAGTTTGAGGCCATTAGAAAAAGGTTAGAAAAATGTAGCAAATGCTGCCGCTTTGAAAAAACAATCATTCAAAAATAGGAAGCTCAGTTTTAATTAACGAGTTCTGATTTCTTGGGATTTTTGGGAGGATTTTTACACAAATTGCTCCTTTTTTCTATACTATTTCTATCATCTTTTGCAGGTTGGAAGACCATGAATAAGTTTTGTTCGTAGCAATTGTTGAAAAACGTTTTTAAAGGAAATAAATATTGCCACCTGCGATAAAGAAAAAACAGCCTTTCAAAAATGAGCAGCCTAATTTGAAATTAAGGACCTTGATTTTATCTTAAATTGTTTATTGATGTCTTTCTGCATCGCAAATAACACTATTCTAAGACTATTCACCTGCAACGCTCTGTTATGATATAGAATTGTCATAGACCGGACTAAAAGATTTCATCGATTTTCTCAAAATTTTGTTCTATATTTTACATAAAAGTCCAGTTATCTGATAAAACTATAGCTGGGGTTTTGGGAACATATCGGTTTTATGGCAAATACTGTATGAATTTTAAACTTGTTTGAATCGAAACATTTACAGACAATTACACGGTCTTATTTGAAAAAATTTCATACATAAATAAATGCCTTGACATACATATTTCCAAAGTGACTCAAAGCATACATATCGCACCCTAAATACAAAAGCGTCACAACTCAAAATTTTCCAAAACTGAATTTTTTCCATAAATTAATTCAGAATACACATCTCTAACTACTGCAGCAATTTCTTTCACGTCACTATCTTCTTTAACTGGAAAAACACAGTTATGTTAAGTGTGTTGCTTCTGCATGACGAACTAAACATAAACAGTTTTTTGTCTCTCCTGAAAATTTTAGTATTTTGAGTTGTGCCCCTTTTGTATTTAGGGTGCGATATGTATAATAAACTACCAATGTGCGGTAGTCACTGAAGTTTTGAAAAAGTTTTATAATTAAGAATACATTTCTGAGTGAAACTGAAATGGTTTATAAAGCAATTGACCCGCTCTTATTATAATCAGAACACATACAGACACATATTTGTGCAAACGTATATATGTACGTATGTATGTATGTATGTATGTAGACACTGTTTGCTTTTTGCCAGTGTTCACTGCCAAAGACAAATAAACTCACGCACTAAAAATAGAAAAATAAGTTGCCAACATTTTGTTCGAAAAGAAAAGCCAGACATAAATTTCCAATAGCTTGATTTATCATTCATTACGAGATTAATCTGAAACAAATTATGACATGGAAAGCCATAAAAAAATGTTTTTATCTACATACACACATACATACATATGTAATATATGTACATATATACGCCGAAACAAAATAAAACTCATACGCCATGAGTGACGTGCGCGAAATATTTTTAGAAAAATTATCGAAAAAATTTGCCTAAAATAAATATTTATTTCAAAATTTATGTTTGGCCGAATATTGTATTTTTATAAAATCATTTCTCTAAGGTTAAAATAAGTTTATTTATTTATGGATTTAATTTTAGTTTTCTCAATTTGTTTACTTACCGAAAATTGTAACTGCTAAATACCAGATCCATTTATTGGTCGTCATGTTTTCAAAGTTTTACTGATAATATCACATATAGTTTATTTACTTTCTTTATAGTAAATCAGGCTGGTTTTTATTTAAATTCGTTTATTTAAAATTTATTTGCGTCTATTTCGGTTTTTTTGCACATTTGTTTTACGTCTTATTTGGTATCTTTTTTTGTGCTACACTTCCGCAACCGAAGTCGATTCTTTTATTCATTAATGACTGTTTAAGATTTAAGGAGTGTTTGGTTCTTTCTAAAAACAAACATGTTCTATAAATGAATATGAAGAACATTAATGAGTTTAATGCGTTTAACGAAAACTTCAAGAGTGCAACACAATGTTTGCGTCTAATTGAGCGATAATGAAATTAAGAGTGTGAATTTAATAGCATTCATTTAACACAAAAGAAAATTTCTTTTTTCTTATACATATAACAAATGAGATGAACTTAAAATATTCCCAAATATATTTATTTATTCATTTCCGGCTTCTTTTCAATCGTCTGATATACCCTTTTGGGTATGACCTGAGGTCTTTCAGTACTTTGGTTCTTAACTTCTCAGTCGTCAAAAAATGCTGTTCTTTCATTGGTCTGTCTCTTCAAACTTGGGAAGAGGAAAAAGTCGCTGGTGACAAGTCTTGTGAACACAATGATTAAAGCATAATGATTTATGATGGCTGTATTTGGCCCATATATTATGGTCTTTTGGTTAAAATTCAGTAATTTTGTAATATGATTCATCACCCAAAAAATATCTGAAAAAAATTGCACCGTACGAGCCAACCGAGATGCCTACATACATCCTCAATAACTTTCCGAATATTCATTCCTTATAACAATTTTCTTCACTTTCTCTAGATTTCCATCGGTTGTTGATATGCTGGGACATCCAGCGCTGTCGTTGGCATTCACATCTGCTAGAACTTCTTTGAAAAGCTCAATTCTGACTTTTATGTCTCTATCACACAAACTAAATGTGCTTAAACGGACCTCGTATACCACATACATATGTGATATATAATATATGTAGTATGATGAGGCAAAACTGGATTTGTTTATAAAACAAAACATTTTGTCTCTACCCAGCAACACGTGTTCTAATTTAATATCACACCTAAAACTTAGGACTGGCAATTTTCCAATTATGTACAAACATTTTTCATACTTTATCCAATATAATCATGACACACTTATAGATATTTATATTTATTCTCTGAACAATGATGACTTTTATCAAAATTTTAGTACCCACAAATACACATCAAATCCAATCAGATTTATGTCGCGTGTCAATAACATCTCTTTAGTTTTGCCACCATTTCCAAAAGAAGGCATGCACATGCATGCTTGTGTTCAGAACAAAGTCTACTATATGTGCAAGTATATAACTCAAAAGAACTGAAATTTACTAGCATATAATTTATTTAGCTTTCAAAACAATTCATTTGCGTAACTTTGCAAATTAACACCTTCTTTACATGCATTTCTTTATTCAAATCACACACACCCACCCTCATTTCATAAATAAAAGTTGCTTTTGCATATTAAATTTTCGTCAGCATGTTTCAAAAATTGGCTGCTTATGAAAGTTCGTTGGCTGTAGAGAATGACAATGACAAGTGCAATAATATTCATGGAATATTTATTGCCATTATTGTTACATAAATAAACGCCTTTGAATGACTGCTGTAACAAGTTAAGAAAGAAAAACGGCAGAAAGAACTTCCATGTACTTGAATTTGTTTGTGCGTAGAGGCCAAACAATATTTGCATTTCAGTAATGACGTACTTATATGATAAGTAGTTGGGCGCCCACCACTTGAAAACTTATGAAATTTATAAGATTTTTGGTATTAAATAGGAACATTTTGTTTTTATTTCTAATCAATTCGACATTGATATTGATGCGAACATGTTTTTAGAAACTGTAAATTATTTCACTCGAGGTCTTTATAATTAAGTAAAAAAAAAAAAAAATTGTTTGAAATTATTTAATTGAAATTTCCTACAGCTTGTTAATATAGGGTTTTTCAATAAGAGTGGCAGTTGAAGTGATTAACTACCGCACACACATAAAAACCTCTGTTTTTTTCAAACAGTATGTATGAAATATGGCATCGTTGTAATATGTCGATTCGAGTGGTCTAGATCTACAATGCAGATCCGGCACTGCTGTTTATGGCTGCATTGCCCACTCTGAGTTGGTGTCGCTTACATACGGCGTTTTTACTGTTTAGCAAAGCTCAAGCTGACCTTTAATCCCTGTGAGCTCTTGGCCACAGTGCGGACGCAAAATTCATAATTTTGCAGTCTGCGAAAGCCGAGTTGCTTCAGCCGGGCTATGAAATGACTGTGTCGGGTGCTGCTGCACACTTTCACGGACCGCGACGATGTTTCAACTGATCTCACGTTTCTTTTACATACAGCAATTGCTGTATTACTTGCCGGATCGGACGTCTTCTTGTGGAGACCAACCGTTAGAGACTCAACCACAAAGAGCCACACGTCCCCAATAGAACAAATACAGACGAGATGGAGGCCACCAAAATAACTTGGCGATTATAGTCCGTGATGTTTTATAAGGAACCGGCGACATTTTAGTATTCAAAAGAAAATTTACGTCTATTGCAACGAAGTTTTAAGGTACATGAGTAAAAAATTATTGACATCAAATTAATAGTAGCAGGAAAAATTACTGTTTTAAATTAATTGAGGTTCAGTTGAGTTTCGTTTTATAAAAAAAAATTTAATAAATAGTTCTCACAATTTCTTCTATCTATAGAAAAAGTTCTTGGCACCGTAAATGTCCCTACTTCTTCTTCTTCTTTTGGCGCTACAGTCCGTGGTGAACCTGGGCCTCAACCAACAAACTTTTCCAGCTGACACGGTCTTTAGCCAGCGTGTTCCAATTTTGCACACCAAGATGGTTGAGGTCCCTCTCCACTTGTGTGCGCCATCGGTTCCGTGAGCGTCCTCTACTGCGTTGTCCCACAGGTTCGGAATCGAAAATGTCCCTACTATTAATCCTATAAAACTTGTATTAAATCAAAAACTATTGATGGTTTTATGTGTCTACAAATCGACTCTTCGTAGATGACATTTAAAAGGTTTCCACATCTACTCAGGATTAGGATGGCGTCTGTGCAATTTTGTCATATAGACAGCTGGAAAACGCTTAAAAACCGACGTATTTGTTTATTTCGTGCGTAGAAAAACCGAATAGTTTGAAGAAGAGTTTAAAGAATTGTTGCAAATGTCAAACACATCACCAAAATACACACTGTAAACACTAACAGTTGCTATTTAGTGAAAACCTACGCTTGTGTTTAATTGTGGAGGAAATACTTTTTATTGAGAGTGCGGAAAGATCAATGAATTTCATATAAATATATAAAGAATAAAATATTAAAATATTGTAAAATTGTAATAATTAATCAGATTACACTCTAATGTAGAGAAAGAAAACAGTTGCCAGTGCTTCGGAAAACAAAAAACCAAATGTCAAGCTGTACTGTTCAGAATTTTGAGCACATCTTTTGAGACCCAACAACAACTTAGTTTACAACTTTATTTTGAACAACTTTATGGGCAAATACAAAACTTCGTAAGACGGCCAGCAAACGGGATATTTTGTGGCCATAAAATTCAAATCACTTTCCAAGAGTTGTTCACTCCATCCTTTGTACGAGTATTAGCCAGAAAGCAGGACAGGAGTGGTGTGAGAGGGAAAGTGGACGGGAAAAAAGTACATTTCTCATTGTATCTCTTTCAGATTTCAGATTTCACACATTCGTAAGAATAAAAATGCAAAAAAATAAACAAAAAAATTTGATAATTGTTGAAGGCAAGTGAGCAGCGGTAGCCCTTTGATTTTACTAAGTTAGAAACAGCTGATTCTTTAGGCAAAGTTTTTAAAGTGTCCAGTCGTGGGGGGGGGGGGGGGGGCAGCTTGTTCACCGATTTCACTACTACATTCTCCGTCTCTGGAGTCTGTCTAAATTTACATACATGTGTAAGCATATGAATAAATTATTTATATGTATGTATGCACGTAGGTTTTAGAATTAAAAACAGAACTCAATTGTTTAAATTTATGGGCCAATTTTCCAGATTCGGCAGCAATTAAACAAACGTTTATAATGATTTTATTTTATGCCCAAATTGTGTTTTTCGGCCGCCATTTCTGGTCGGCTGATTAATTAATTAGCAGTAAAATTAAGCAAAATAAATATATTTTTTTCTTTGTTTACACAATTTGAGTGGGTAGCGTCAAACAAACTGCCAGACGCTGTAGCTACAATTTCGATTTTTGTAGAAATCCAATAGTTTCATGTTCTGCCTCGATGCTGCCACTTTATACATAAAATAAATACGTTTCATTTTCTCATGAGTTCGTGTTTTATCTGACAGCTTTGATTTTGTAGAAAATACGGTAAATCGTAGAGTAGAATAGTGTAAGGAAAACATTTCTCCGACAAAACGTTTGTTCAAGTCCAGCTGTTTGAGAAATACACTTTAAGAAAAACCACAAAATGTAATTCTAGCAAAGCCAGAAAATATGTGCAATTGTTGGGATGAATTGCCAGAATTTTTTCACGTATTCGCTAAAGCAAATGCTATTGTTGAAGGCCAAAACATTCGTTTAACGCGTATTGAACTCGATAGAAAAATGTTAAATTTGCTTTTGTGAAATAAAAGGGCGAAGAAAATGAAAAACCATATTATGAAAATGAAATTATTTTTATACATTTGATTTCCCATCATACTTTTCAACTCGAAATAGTTCACTTTGGCTGTAGTAGTAGTAGTAGTAGTATTTCTAAATATTAATCGACAAGTGGACAATTTTAAAAAGGTAATCATAATTACAATTGGAAACGTGACTTTAATGCAAAAACTTGGCAAAATCGAAAATTTAAAAATCCTGTCAATGAAACAAATTGTCATGGAAAAAAAATGACGTTCAAAGTTATGAAATTTCGGGCTTTTGCAATTCCCAAACAATTATTTTGTATTTAGAAAAACAGTATTTGTATAAAAATTCCTCGGCAGTTGAAGTTCCAGTCCTTTGCGGCCTTTGTCGTAGGGGGTAACGATAGGTGCTTATTTCTGCTAGTTTGTGTTCATCTGGCAAATGAACCCAAATTAATAGATTCTTTAAAGGGAAATGAATGTGAATTATCATTTGTTATTACAATTTAAATAAATTCGTGTGTGTGTGCGTTTGCATGTGTGTCTACAATTTATTCTTTCTTATTGAGTATTTGAATATAAGATGCCATTCATGTTGGCTATTTTGTGGTTGTTTTTTTTTTCTGTTTGCCTTAAAAGGCAACAAAAAAAACTTAACGGAAGTTATAGAAACGTTTTTCCGCCTCGACAAGATTTTCTCAGATTTCTAGTTATTAAATTTTTTGAAAAAAATGATTATATTGTAAATAAATTTTTAAATTTTGTTATATAGCATCATGACATAAAAGGTTCCTTGCATTCCATTTTGTCTCTTCTAATTGTTTTTAAACTGAAAACAATCCTCTGGTTCTATACACGAAGTATTGCAGAAGGAAAATAGTATAATGGATGTGATTTACTTATGTATGTCGTTGTCTAAGTTCGCCAAGTGGAGTTGGTGCACCGCCATTAATTTCACAAGCTGTTAAGAAAATTTTAATTCTAGTCCAGTAAAACATTTTTCCGCCATCATATAAAATTTATGTTAAATGAATTTTTTTTTTAGTTGCTTTTTTGAAGCTAAATAATTAAATGTATTTCATTTGTTATACTAAAACAAACATTTAATTATGAAATCGAAATATTTTATGATGCCAAAAATAAAATGTTTACACACATTTTTTATGCAACAAAAATACTTTAGTTAGTTAATGTTCTTCAGATAAGATAAAAACATCTGTTATACACAGTGGTGGCTATATAAAAAGAAACGTCTGCGCATCTTATATATTTATTAACTCAATTGTTAATTTTATTTGTTTTTTTTTTTTTTTTTTTTGCTTCAGCCTCGTGTAGAAGTTGAAGATGAATTCTTTCGTGTTTTAACTGAACTGTTTTAAAATTTATCAAACTGGAGTGGTGGTCGGCACAAACACATTCCACAACTGTCATTAATAGATGGGTTTCATAGAGTTTTATATATAGTTCGATGGAGTTTTGATATAATGGTATTTACTTCGATTGCATTCCTTAAAATGCACAGAAACTATTAATAAAAAATTCCAAAACTAGTTGTTTGTAGCATTTTTTCTAACTCTAAATGTGACGATATTTCGCACATCTAATTCTAGTCGCCGATAACAAAACAATCTATATAAAGTAATAAAATTCTAAATAAAAATTAGAATTTTATTGTTAAATAAAAGAAAACCGAACAATTTGTTTGAGCTATTACAAATAATTATGTCATAAAACCATTTAAATGCATCGTAAGTTTTAGAAAATTTAGCTGGATACATCCATCTTCTTCTTATTGTGCTCGTTTTGACGATTACATTGGCTTGGCGCCTAAAACACTTTTTTCCGGATTTATATATTTTTGAGCAGAACTAGAAAGCACAAATCCTTAAACTTAGTCCTGCGAAAAAGTTCTGGGTGGCATACGACAAAAAGATGCAGTTTGTGCCTTTTAAGAATACATTCAGATCCGACACGGGCCATCGCACAGCACCAGATCGCAGACGAAAGTTAATTTACCAGTAAAACTTGAAAACATATGTAATTCTCATTATAAGACCACCAGTGTAAATGCTTTTACTCTATATAAAAATAAATTTTGTTTAATGTGATTTTGTCATGAACTTTTGGTGATTTTTGTTTAACATTGCGGAGTACATATTTTGTTTTTGTAGACACACTTTTCGCGGTCATTGTTGTAACAAAGTTTAATGACAAGAAACGTTTTTCCTTAAATTTTGTTCTTAATTAAACCGAAACGCACAATTTTCCTTACAATCACAGTCATGCATGCAAATAATCAAGGCATAGACGAAGACGACAACGATGCCTGATGGCTGATGATATTTAGATACGAGTACGTTTGAGCACATGACTCATATGTTGAATTTGTTGTGAGCGACCCACTGTGCCAAATTTGAAATATGTATGTATGTGCATACAACTATATATTTTTTTAAAATTTTTTTAAGGTTAATTATGTATAACGCTTTTGTTTCTAAAATATCTATATGTTTTTCTATATTATTCTCCGTTTATTTTTTAATAGTAAAAATATATTTTTTGTTTTTATTTCCTAATACCGGCCGTTATTTCCAGTCAATAGAATGAAATTCTTCGTTGGTTTAAGAAATTTTAAGACTTTTGAAAAGTTCGTTTTATTTTAAATGTGAAAAATATTAACGTTTTCTTTAGATTATTATTATTTTGCTTTTTGTACTTTCGTTGTGTTCACGTACATGGCACCCAAACAACTGAAAAACATTTTTTCTATTTTTCTTTTCTCGCCACAAGTTTTTTTTTTCTTTCTTTCCTGATTACTTTTTTTATATCGGATATTTTTTTTTTCTTGTTCATTTTCAAATCGAATCGTTTCAAATGAGGCGGCATTTCACTCATGAGTTTGTATTGTCTATTTGAACGGTGGTACAATGATTTTTCAATGTGTTTAGATGGTATCTTGGAGTATAGTCGTATGTATGTGTGTGTGTGTATGTGTGTGTATACATTTTAATATATGTCTATGTATGTATGTGTGTATATGTTTTGTTGTTTTAACTTTGGTTTGGTAATGCGGTGGCGGTATTTAAGCTTCTAAACAACTAGATGCTTGTTTATAAAACTAACGAGAGCGAGCCCAGCTAACCAACTAAGCAACCAAACAGTCTAACACATAGACAACAACAACAACAACAACAAAAACGAACTTAAAACCAGCAATCAACAGCCAACACGATGGTGTTTATGCATTCGTATGTTTACGTTTTTGCGAGCAAAGTATCAACAATATAAACAGCCACCAACAATTAAGCTTTTCCAAATGATTTTTCCATTTTATATCAATGCGGGCCCCAAACAATATCAACCATCAAAACAGCTTTTATCAATTTAGCGTTTTATTCACACACAAAAGTTAACCAAACGTTCAGCGCAAAAACCACCCCCCGAACGAGTGAAATTTGTCAGAACGTATTCCAGAGTTGCTCGCCGCTTTAACTCTTCCATAACGAAAACACTGTTAGCCTGGACATTTATGTACATGTGTACGAGCGTGCACTCGTATCATCAAGTTGCCAGCGCCAGGAATTTAACATAAAAATACAGGTATAATAAATTTGTTGATGACATGCTTAGACAAAAGTAGGCTCGGCTAATTGTCTTAAGTTTGTACACGCAATACACACACAGAAAAAGTTGGTTGGCCAGCGGTATTTGTGGCCATTTAGTAGCAGCAATTTGTGCAAAAATTGAATTTTATTTCACAGTTTCCGTTCCATATAAAGAAAAACCAACTCAAATGATCGCCTGATGCAGAACACAAAAACACGATGTATTATATTTATCTTTTATTTAAACATTTTTAAGTAAAAACCATTGATTTTTTTTTGGATTTTTTATAATTATTAAAAAAAATATATGTATAATGAAAATATTATTATATATCATGCCACCAAATACAGAGCATTACCTTGGCGTCATGGATATTCGGCTTCCGTGTTGATTTGGCTGGTTGGCCGGGCTTTATCGTTATCGTAATGTATCGATTTTTCATTACCAGTAACAACAAGATGCAAAAATTACTTCTTTGTGTAGCGTTCAGGCATCATTTCCCACATGCAAAATTGCCTTTCCACGTCTCTCGGCTTCAATTCATATGGGACCCCTTTCCTTTGAAATTGAATGAGTCCCAAGGCTTTTTGTGTTATTCCCAATGTTAAGGCAAGTTCTTCGTCTTCGCCGATTCTTCTTCTTCTTCTTCTTCTTTTGGCGCTACAGTCCGTGGTGAACCTGAGCCTCAACCAACAAAGTTTTCCAGCTGGCACGGTCTTTAGCCAGCGTTCTCCAATTTTGCACACCAAGTTGGTTGAGGTCCCTCTCCACTTGTGTGCGCCATCGGTTCCGTGGGCGTCCTCTACTGCCTTGTCCCACAGGTTCGGAATCGAAGATTCTACGGGTCGGAGCAGTATTCTCCTTGCGCTCTACATGGCCCAACCATCTTAGCCGTTGGATCCGTAGGCGCCTGGTTAGGCTCATGTCGCTGTACAACCCGTACAGTTCATGATTGAATCTTCTTCTCCAGAAACCATCAACGCAAACAGGGCCGAAGATTGAACGCAGAACTTTTCTCTCGAAAATACCAAGGACTTCCTCATCCGCCTTCGACACCGTCCATGCTTCTGCGCCATAAAGAAGTACAGGGATTATCAAAGTGGTATATAGTGTCAACTTGGTTTTTCGAGAAAGGGCCTTACTACTCAATTGCCTCTTGAGCCCAAAGAAACAGCGATTGGCAAGAGTTATTCTGCGTTTGATCTCGGTACTGATGTTGTTCATACTGTTGACTTGGGAGCCAAGGTAGACGAAGTCCTTCACTACCTCGAAGTTATAGCTGCCTATGGTGATGTTCGGGCCCTGTCGTCGGTGTTGCGCGTCCTTTTTTGATGACAGCATATACTTCGTTTTGCCCTCGTTCACCGCTAGACCCATTTTGGCCGCCTCCGTTGAAATACCAGCAAACGCTTCAGTGACGGTTCGCTGTGTTCGACCAATCACGTCAATGTCGTCAGCGTATGCTAGCAGTTGCACGGACTTTTGGAAGATCGTGCCTCTGTTGTTGGCGTGTGAGTTTTGCACGATCTTCTCAAGAATTATGTTAAAAAAGTCACATGACAGTGCGTCGCCTTGTCTAAATCCCCTTCTGACATTGAAGGTCTCGGTGAATTCGTTACCGACCTTGATGGAGCAGCGAGAGTTCTCCATCGTCATCCTACACAGCCTGACGAGTTTAGTAGGAATGTCAAAACTAGACATGGCTTCGTATAGCTCGTCCCTATACACACTGTCATATGCGGCCTTAAAATCAACGAATAGGTGGTGGGTGTCGATTTGCATTTCTTGAGTCTTTTCCAGGATCTGCCGTAGTGTGAAAATTTGGTCGATGGTGGACTTCCCCGGCCTGAAACCACACTGATAAGGACCTATCAGACTGTTCACGAATGGTTTCAGGCGCTCACACAAAACGGCAGAGAAGATCTTGTAGGCGATGTTCAGGAGACTTATTCCTCGGTAGTTGGCGCAGTTGAAGGTGTCTCCTTTTTTGTGGATCGGGCAAACGATGCTGAGATTCCACTCGTCGGGCATGCTTTCCTCCGACCATATCTTACAGATGAGCTGGTGCATGCGCCCAACCAGGTCATCTCCGGCTGCCTTAAATAGTTCCGCGGACAGTGCGTCCGCTCCTGCAGCTTTGTTTGATTTCAATCTCGATATTGCTATCTTGACTTCATTCAGGTCGGGGGGACGGAATTCTCTACCATCATCGTCCGTTATCTGTAGTGGAATATTCTGCCTGGCGATGGAATCGGTGTTTTGTTCGCCGATTAACGCTTCCAATTCCTCATCTTCAAACTTTATCGGCTGACCCGGTTTTCTGTGTTGAAATCACTACCACCACTTTTGAATAGCGCAGACCATCGTTAACAAGTTTTTTGCAAAGCATCTACCAACAATCGATAACCGTTTTCTTCAAATTAAAGAAGGTTTTCACACTTTCCAGCGAAACATCTTTTTTGGGCACAAAATTCGACCTTATTAAAGCGATTGAAAAAAATGCGTGTTTAGACTTTAGCGTCTATCGAATACTGAATTATAATGACAGATGTTTTACTCTCTAAAGCACCATATTTGTTACTATTGGCACAAACCATGTGTGATAGTTATGCCATATGTTGTCCAAACCGACATTATTAACTTATATACCCAATAGCAACTACAATAAAATGATTGCTGAACATAATAATATGTTTGCTACCAGCCACAATGAAAAATATACGAAAATTTATTAGGTTTTAATAATCATTAACAAAAATATTTAGGTTAGCTGTGACTAAAGTGTGGTTGGGTGGCATAATCAAATACCAGCAACATCATAAGCAATAACCAGGTAATACGATTAGTAGTGGCAAAATTTTGCAAAGAAAGTCTTATATTGTAAACAAAAATCTTTGATTTTTGAAAAGCTCCCTTTTTGACAAACTCCATAACTTAAAAGTACAAGACAGGCCGCAAAAAACATGATGTTGGTTTGTATTTTCATTCCCGTCCGCAAGAGTCCTGCACCCATAGACTTAAATATAATAAATGAAAGATAATTTTCCCTCGAAAAATTATTAATTATTAGCATACAACAATAACATAATGTCCATACTGCTTTCATATTTCTAAATTCAACAAAAATATGATTGAGAGAACAATATTGCTGATAATATCATTCATAATAATAAGTAACCAAAACTAAACTCTGATTGGCAGAACTAAACATTCTGTAAGTATTCTGTCCTACCACACGTGTGTCATGAATATTATAGCCATATTATTATCACACACAACCATTTCATTGTACTATCGAACCATTTTGTTGTCACAACTAATGTGACAACTCATATTATTGTCAAACTCTTTTTTTATGATCATGATATTTAATTGCTGTCTTCGAACCGTATAGTTTAAGGGGAACACCTTATCTGACTTAATAATACTGTGTTTCTCGCTTATTTATATATTATAATGTATAAGACGAGTAAATTAAAAATATAAGAATCACTCAAGTGAGCAGCGCACAAGAATTATGATTGTAAATGATTTCGGTTTCTGCGAAATTATAATTTTAGAACTTAGTGTAAATTATTCGTTATGTATTAAATATTAATTAAAAAAAATTAAAACCAGCAGTCATGACAATAATATGGTTGTTGCGGCATAATACAGCTGGTCACAACAATTGCATGCTTGGCCATAGCTGTAGTATTACTATTTACAATATAATCATTTTACCGATATCGATGCCGATGGCAGTTAGTTCATAAGAATAAAATGCTTGCCCCAAACAATTTCATGGGCCACGATATAGATACACTCTGCATATGATAAGTGCTAAACGTTTGCACATCACGAACAACTTTTCTTTAGAATTTCTGCTTTTTTTCTTCTTTTTGTATTTTTGTTTAAAGAAAAAAAGCAAGTGCATTCTGTAAGCACACATTTATTGTTGTATGCGCCTGGGCTTATCAGACAAGTGATACAAACATTTTATAATATGGATGAATATAAAATCCTGGATGCAACGCAACCATTTTCCTAAGTCTTGTTTTAAAATTTCTAAATGATATGGCTGCCGTTTTATGAAAGTATTTCGCAAACAAAATATATACATTTACTGTTACATTTACAGCTGTTGTTTGGGTGTTCTCCAGTTGACTATAACGCGACATTTCTTAGTTGCTACCCTATTCTTTGGTACAGCTTTAAAGCAGTTAAATCAGCTGGCATGGCCGAGGACCATGATGACACACTGCTGCCAACAACAATACACTGGCCTACAGAGCAACTGTTAGTGTTGCTGCAACAATGTATTGTATTGCAAAATGTTTTTTCGCTGCGTGTAGCTGCATTAAAAAAATTGGGTTAAAATTATGTGTCAAAAGTTCTCTAATTAATTATTGCCATTAAATTTACAAACAGCATTTCACACACACTTGCGTTCACTCGATCGGAAGAACAAAATCTTTAAAAATAACAATTTATTGAATTTTCTTAGACTCTTAATTTGTCCGTTTCGTCTGCAAATAGTGAACGGGCTAAATGGCAGAACACAGTGTGCTGAAATGTGTCTTGTGTGCAACAGTGTAAAGTTGTAAGTCGAAAATGTTTATTAACCGCAAACGTACCTACACACACACACACACACACACACACACACATACACATGTATTTAAATATTCCATTTGACTATTATTTTTGCTGTTAATTATACATTTTTGAGGTTGTTTTTGTCATTTGTGACACGTATTATTTACAATCAGCCTCAAATAACTTATTATTATGTTTTTTTAGACTTTTAGCATTAAAACCATAGCAATTCTGTGAAGCTGTCATTTTATAACAAATGTTCGCAGCATCAGTTGTGGAATATGGTTTAAGGTCTTTATGGCTGGAGAGTTCGTCACATCTGAAGTGGCGCATGAGCTCGATTTATGTTGGTGCAAGTTCAAACATGTTGATTTTACATCAAGTATTTAAAACAATTAATAACAATTGTACTATATCCTAAAATCATTGTACTCGTACTCGTTTCAGGGCAAACAGCAACAAACCGACCGACAAAACTTTCAAAGGTTTTCCAAAACTTAAAAAAACATCTTTTCTTATAAATAAGAAATCAATCGATAGTCTGTGAACACACCTCAGGCTGCTTTTCATCAAGAATACATACATACATACATACAAATGTGTATAAATAAGACTTAAGAGCAACGTTCACAAATGGTTAATTTTATATAGTGCTGCCAGATCAGCTGTACTTTTTTCTACAATTAAGAAGAAAAAAAACTTCAAAAATCCCTAAAATTGACTTCATTTAATTTTTCAGTAAAATATTAATTTATTAATACAGTTTTCTTAAAAAAGTCCAAAGGAAAACCAAATATTTAATAAATATTGTTAAATTTTAAACAAAAACAAAAACAGAAAGATCTCGAGCTCAATAATTATTATATTATAAAATATATTTATGCAAGTGGATGTATCTCCTGTCAATATATTTAAATAGATGTGAAATGAGTTTTAATTCAAATAATACATATTATTTTTCTTTTCAATATGACCCCTTAATAGCTGAGAGAAAAGCAACTATCAGCTGTTAAATGGGTTGTCAAATAAAGCAGTGCTGCCAACTGAACGTTGTGACCCATTTTAATATTTTTCTTTCCGGCTATTTTTGAATTTTTTTGATTTTAAGCCACTGTGAGCTTTTTTTCGCACCACCAGATTTCTGAAATTGTTTTTTATACAAATTTTTTATTCAATTTTCTTAATTGCTCGCCAGCATAAAATCATTTCGTTTTGACTTCATAATCATTCAAAATGCTTAAGTTCATTTCTTTTCTTCCTATTCAAACTATTCAAATAAATTAAATTGTGTTTTAGCAAAACACCAAAAATACCCATCACTGGAGTCGATACATGAATTCTTAAGCATTTTCTAAATATCTCAGAAGTTTCAAATAGTCAAATCATTCCGGCTCACCATAAAAATCGTCTCTGTGTTGGGAAAAACACCAACAGGTACATAAAGACCAAAACTATTTATACTATTTATTTGAAAAGCCTTTCGAACTTATTAAATTTGTGGTTAAAGTTTTAATGCGACCTTTCGCGTTAGTGGCCCATTAAAATAAAAAATACAGTGAATGCAGCAGATGCTCGTCAATTGGAAATGCTTTGCTTTCCAAGCAATTTAAATCGGCGAATTATTCTGTTTTTTTACGCAGCAGAATCCCGTTAATTTGTAATCGCCAGACACCTGCAAAATTTTACGAACTACAGGGGCTTGCGATTTAAACAGATTTCGATTTCGGCAGTTGGGTATAAGAAAAATTCGAATTAATGGAGTTTTTTCAATTTATTTAATATGTAGACCAAAAACCAGCAACAACAATTATGTATTTAGCTTCAATAAGAAATATGCGCTATTAAAAAGTTTTAAAAAAGTCTGTTATTTGTTGTTGCTTAAGGTTTTTTACGTGCATCTTGTCCACTGAATTTTACACATTTATTCAAGAATTAACAATTTGATATATAAAAATGTGATTTTTCGCCAAACACTCTCTTACAATGCAAAATTTAAACAAAAAAACCATATAAAAAACAAATCTTAAAAATAACGATATATCATTTGTTTGTTCAGCAGAACTTGTTTTGCAAAAGAAAAATACGTGTTAACGAGGGTACCGAGTTTAAGAGATTTTTTCAAGCGACCAAAAGCTTGTTACGACTTATTGCGATTTTCGAATTAAAGAGTTACGAATTATAGCGATTCTACTGTATCGATAAAAATGAAACTGAAGCTGAATCTGTTTTAATTTTGTTTGAAAAACGAACGCAAAACATATGAACAAAATCGCCTACTCACATGCATACACTTTGAAGCAAAAAAGTAGTGACATACATGTATGTACGTATGAGTCCTAATAGGTACTGGAAATCAGCGTTCAACATCGATTTAATATGCGTCTGTATAAAGCTAATGGCGGCATTGAAATCGAAGGCTTTGCTTAAACGCATTTATCAATTTCTGGCTTGTTTTTGTCGCTTTCAATAAGTTACTTTTGCTCTTCAGAGCAGAGACAATGAAACAACCCTCACTATTTGGTGATTCCCCTCTTTGTTTCTGTTTAGTTCAAACTACAAAAAGCGTGAATATTTCCCAACTCACAACAAACAAAACAGTCAACTTTTCTAGAAACTCTGATTACTGAGAGGTCTAATCTGATGAGCGTCAACTGTAATGAAAATCGAAAATTACTTCCGCAAATTATTTAAATTGTGTTCAAGAAAACCAAATCTCAAAATTCGCCCATATTTTTGTGAACTGCCTAAAACTGATTGAAGATGAACTCACTGGCCCAGTTGTGACTAGTGGCAAATCATTCAAGTCCGCTTTAGATAAACTTGATAATATAAATAAATGGATGCAAGTTAGTTTTTGACCCAACGATATCGCGGGACAGGCTTAAAATTTATTTTCGTATCTAAACCATGAAAAGCCCTTAAACAGTCACAAAATTTTATTTCAGATAAAAGTAGTGGCTGATTGAGTTCCTTGTCTTCTCTGCTAAAGAGTTGGTTCGAAAAAGTTTTGCCTTCTGATTTATTAACTCATTCCAATAGCAATCAATTTATTTATTTAATTGATCCAGACTCTGCTAAGGAATTTATGTAGCTATTCCCTTGAGTTTGTTGTCTTCTTTTACACCCCTTATTTACTAGACGTTTTAAAATTATACAAGACATCTACATATCTGTATGTATGAAAGTGCACAAGTATGTACTGAAGAAGGCGAACGCATGATGGTAGAACACAGCGCGCACTTAAATACTTTTCTAATCGCCATTCACTGTTGCACTACTTGACTGATCGGGCACAGATCACTGAGTGACTTCGTCTTAACACAGTTTCAATCTCAACAATAACACAATCTCTTTCATATTTAAGAGGCCTTCAACGAACCGAAAACGCGAAATGTGTGGATAAAAATGTTCCATGCAATTACTCGGCCCGAAATGCTACTCGTTGAAATAGAAAAAGAAAAATCTAATAAGATAATTAGATAATTGTTGAAAAATCCTTTGAACGTATTGATTATTTCCAACAAACAAAATGTCTATAAGACTATATAGTCCAGCTATAGGTGTGATGTGGTTTTCTAGAACTCTAGAACTAGAACTTTTTAGAATAGAATTCAAACAATTTTTGAGTGAGAATTTGAAAGAACTAATTGACTCTTTTTTCAATATTTAACTACAGCAGCTAAAATATTTATATAAATATATTTTTATAAGCAGAAACATGCACTGAAACTTCCTAAGACCGTAGGAATACATTTTTGTTTGAGGACTCAAACAACAAATTTTTGAATTTTACAGCTTTAAAGCCATTATTAATATTTTTATAATAATTTTTTTATGCAAAAAAAAAATTGTTAAATTTTAGTCTCAAGGCAATTTGTTTTAATTTGCGTCCAATACTGGGTAATTCATTCTGATGTTCGTGGATGACCATTTGGAACATAAATATAATACAATATGTTTTCTGTGACTTTACACTCCAGTTTCCAATTTCTTTTTTTTTTAACTTTTCAACTCAAAACACCAGACAATTGAACTGAAGCCTGAAAGAAAATTAATTAAATTTCCAAAATTTCATTGCGGGCCTGAAAACATGTCTCTCTCTATTGATCCTGTGTGTAAGTGACACTAGAACACAGTTCTTTTCGGTCCAACTTTTCCATAAGGTTATTGATTTTCTGAGAATTTTTCTAGCAGAAACATTCGGAATGAAGTTGTTGCTGATGAACAATTTGCACAATTATAAAATTCCAACAAGTGTCACGTTTCGTGTGTTTTTTTTTTTTTTTTTTTTTTGGTATGGACTGGAAAAAAACTAAAACAATAGTTTCTTGTGTGTAATAGACAACCAGTGTTGTCGCCTGCCTGTCGCTTCAAATTCGCTTCTTGCCGCTTGCAATGGAAAAGTGAAAAATCATACACAGAATTGTTTGTTGTGGATTGATTCGAGTACGATTTATGAATTAAACGGATTTCAACGATTTTTTGTCTTTTATTATAATATTTTTGTTGCAAAAAAAAACATCATTTGTTCACTGAAATAACGAAACTGGTTGCTGGAAAACATCACATCACATCACATCAATTTCAATTTAAAGTTTTTTTTTTAGCTTTAATTTTATTAAATTTTTATTTTTATTATTTTATTCTTTATACAAATTTTGTTCTCCTTTTATGTTTCTTAATATATTTTTTATATTTTTCAGTTCGACTTTAGAACAATAATAATTTTTTTTTCAATTATTGGACCTAAAGACGAACTGGAACTGAATATAAAAAATTAAATAAATAATGTTTTTCTTAATATGATTATGTCATAACACTGATATTTTTGCCAAACTAAGTTACTACAATTCTGGCAACGCGGTTTGGGGTCGATCATGTCCAACAAGTAAAAATTATTAATACATACAAAAAAACAGTTCTGCATACCATTTCATGTGTTCTGAATACTAATCACAAAGAAATAAAACCTTTAGGAAAAAGTCTGCGAGGGTGGTGAGAGAAAGTAAAAGTCCTTGGCAAAAGCAACTTTTTGCTCGTTATATCAAAACCATTCCTATCATTTTTTTTACTTATTTAATTTAATTCTTGTACCCCCGTGATTTCTTATATCGCTCGTTATTTTCCATTTATACAGAAAACGTTTATGTTTAACATCAGCCAGATCGTATTCAAAATATGTGTGTGTGTGTGTGTATGTGCTAAGCAGTTCTGAGAGTCATCCATGACGAACATATTATGCACTTCAGAATTGTTTATGGTTTCACAACCAATAAAGAATAGTTTTTGTTGTAGCCACTTACGATAAAAAAAACCCTCAAACCATTTTTTTTTTTTGCTTTGCTCAATTAATTTTTTGCTGGGGTATTTTTAGGTCACCCAATCGTTTTCGTAGCCGCCACTTGATTGCCTCAATATGTCAATAGTTTTGAAAAGCTCAACTTTTAATTCATAACCACAATTTTTAGTTGTTCAATCAACCAAGAATTTTTGTAAATGAAGTTAATTGTTCATAGAAATAGATTAATTTGTAGTTTCATTGGCGGTGGTCGAAATGAAACACTTAATTCATGATCAATCGCTGGTGGTTGTAGCAGAAACTCAATACAAAAAAAAAAAAACGAAAAGCAGAACATGCGCGCCCACCAGTGTTGCCGAATGTGCACATTTGTCTGCACTTTGCAGTTTTTCGCAGCGTTGAGCAGTTTTGAAGTTTTTGGTTTTGAAAATCAGTTACTAAGGAAATTAGACAGATTTTGCAGTTTTTGATCAATATATTTATTCATTATACATTTCAACTTTTTTTTATTTCTGAAGTCTTAGATTTATATATTCTTTTGCTTTTATTACCGCCTTATTTTGCAACATTGATCAAATGCGCAGAGTTGAGTCTAGTTTTATGATTTTTAAATATGAAACATAAAATTATGTGTTTTGTTTAAGGGCAATTTTTTTCTTCCTTTTTACAAAAGCACATTTTTTATTTCAAATTTACAGATTTTTTTTAAATGAATTATGGCAACGCTGGCGCCCGCACAGCTTGTCAAGATTGAGTTTGCTTGAGTATATAGAGGTTTCAAATGTATGCCGTAAATGCAACATAATTTCTGTTTCAATAAAAATCTAAATTGTCTGCCGCTGACGGCCAAAAGAGTTTTTGAATCCTTCGACTTGTTGCTGCTGCGAGACCAGTTATTTCGAATATGTGCTCTCAGTAAACTATACCCATTTAACCGAGTTGAAAATGTGTCTCTATTAATAGAGGAACAGGACGAAAACATAATAAATAGATATTATTCCCAAAGACAAATCAGTTCTGTAAGACTAATTGTTTACGGTGTTCTAAAAGGCGGTCGATTTAGCAAACATTTGAAATAAAATTCGAATATAATTTGGAAAATCGTAGGTTCTTACGATGACACGGATCCGTACTATACAACTTTTAGTGACTCTGCCGTTTGTTTGACACCCTTTAATTGTAATTGAAACCAAATTTGATTTTTTTTGCAATAAGGCCGTTAATCTTTATGGTTTGTGGCTAAAAGCGCCTTTATCCTATTTCTGCTTTATGCATTTTTTTGCAATTCCTGCTTAAAACATACACATGTATGTATATATACACAGAGAGAAAAACATATAACAAAGACACAAAATTTATGTCATAACAATCTGGCGGCTATGAATTGTTTCCTAGGCATCATTTGTACATACTGAAAGACATATCCTTTCTGTGATTTGTACTTACAACACAAACAACAGACGTCTGCCATTCATGTATTAGTCGCTAATAACTATCCAAAATAACGGACATTTTCAAATACTTTGAAAAATTGTCAGAAAACCAGACAGCAGAACGATATTTCTTAATACAGCGCGGCTCATCAAAAAACACACAGGCATTTCCATCATTCTAGCGCCCACTTAACAACGGTCTTAATGCATAATAAAGAAAAATTCATGAGCTTTTGCAGTTCTTCTAGTATTCAGATGCTTTAACAATGTTCATTGCTTTTAGTTGGTTCTAAAAAAAACAGTCAAAATTCATGCTCATATTTTGGTTAAATGTTCGGTAAAAAATTGAAGACATTCGAATTTGTTTTTCTTAATACTTTTTTTTTATTTATTTTATTAATATTTTAAATATATATAATAATGATTTTTTTTTTTTTTTTTTTTTGTTTCAAATTAAAATTGTTGGGGTTTTATACATTTTAGATGATCATGGTTTTGTTTTTAGTTTCTGTTTCTGTCTTAGAAAGAACAAACGAAAAATACATGTTTATTATTTTTTTATTGGTTGATGATAAATTCTTCTGCAATTATTATATTTCTGTTATGCGTTTCTGTTTTATAGTTTCAAATACACTATTATTTATTAATTATTTGTATAATAAAGATTTATGTTTTGTTTTCTTTTAGTTTGAATAATAATACAATGGTTTTAAGTTTAAGAAGAATAACGAAGAAGAGTAATAAAACTAAGGAAAATTTCGTTTAAGCAAAAGAAATATAAATCAAAAAATAAAAAAAATTATAAGAAGTAGATAATTAAATTATTGTATATATAAGAAAAATATATGAAATTATTTAGCTAAAGCTAACTTTAGGCATATAAACGGAAGAACGGTTAATACAATAAAAAAAAAATACATTTCTAAAATAATTCTATAAAAATAAAATGCCAAAGGAAAGGAAATAAATTAAATCACTTTGTGTTAAAATTTTTGTATTGAAATTAAATAAAATACACATATTTGAGAAAATTTAATTTTCTGCATAAAATAATGTTTAACAAAATTTTTTATTTGTTAATAAAAATATGTATAAGAAATATTTCATTAGCCTGTTGTTACTTAACTAGAGGCTAGAGGTTCAAATAATTAAGACCATGTTTTCTTTTCTTCGTTTGTACCTAAAATACAACAAATTAAATTGTTTAAAAAAATATAACTCAACTCATGTAACTCGCTTGCCTTAAACGAAAAAAAAAAGAAAACGAAAAACTCAATCATATCGCCGGACGATAATTGTTTGATGTACTCGCAGCAACTGAGATTGTTTTTCTTTCCGGCGGAATAGGCAAAACCAACAAAATACTCTGTCTGCGCTCTTCTCTTCTCTTTTCTAAATTTTGTATATCATTTTTAGTTTTTACTCGCTGTGTTTTGGTTTCAATATTCTTGTTTAGTTCAACGTTTATCATTTATTTAGCTTTTAAGCAAATTTGGAAATGATTGCTTCGATTATGATTCGAATATGACTTGAGCTTTCTGGAAAAATACTAAATTTGTAATGAAATTTAGCCTTCAAATAATCAGTTGCGATTGGTTTTTCCAGTATGTATAATAATTATATAGAAAATATTTTGATAATTACTTTACAAATATGTCACCATTTCAATAATGTTGTGTTGTTAATTCTTAAAGGAGTTTTGTTAGGTGTAATTTTATGTATGTATGTATGTATATATTGCAACAAAAAACATTTACAAAGCTTTACTTTACTTTTCACCATTTAAATTCTACTTAAAATATAATTTATTTCATAGAAAATAAAAAAAAATAAAAACTTTATTTAAGAACTATTTGCGTTTAAATTAAATCAGAAGAAGTCTTATCTTTTGTTTTCCTTTAACTTTCTCTGAGTTCGATTTTGTAAAGAAGTGCTTAAGCTTCTGATAACTTTTAATATCACTGGAGAGAACTGAAGATGTTGAAGGTAAAATACACACACATCGGGATCTATATATGTAACAAAAGTATGTATGTAAAGTTGGTTTACACTTTAGCCTGGTGCTATTTCTTTTCGAGGGCAGTTTTAAACTAATTTACAAGTAGCAAAATATTATTAAAAGGTAGGAGTCCTCAGTTTGAATGTCTTCTTGCAGCCTATAAATAATTTATAATATTTAGTTTACAGTTTTTTTGTTTGTTTGTTTCTTTTGCCTTTGTTAATACTTATAAATTAAGTTCTATAAGCATTTTGTTTTTTGTAATCCGTTTGTTAGTAAATATATATAGAATTGTTTAACTAATATATAATCTCTAGTGCATGATGAAAAGGAATCCATGTTGAAAAAAAAAGAAACACAGGAGGGGCATGTGTTCTCTTTTCTTTTAATGATTGGTTTTTATCTCGCAATTTATCGCACACGGGGAATTGTTCTGTAAAGTAAAAACAAGAGATACAAATGTAATTAGCGACAATATTTTTAAGTTTAATGCCAACTGATAAGCAAAATAAACAGTTCTTACATACAAGACCCTTAAAGTCAGCAACCGATAGAAAATTCGGTATTTTTAGTTGAAAATGTGAACAAGAAATCGAAACGATTCAGTCTTATGTCTTTTTCTTTGGACTCATGTAAAGGCTAATTGTGTTCTCGATACGCAAGGCACGCCTTAAAAGATTGTGGTAACTGCCATTCATTATAGCCTAATCTGATGGTGGTCTAACCTCACTTGTTGACCTTGCCAACGCCACAGCACAAACGCGTTGCTTGAGAGCTGTGGCTGTCTAATCTTTACTGCCAGTAGTTCGCCAGACAGAAACAGGAAGATGAGACCCGAAAAAATCACTATTTTTGATATCTAAGTTTTAATTGAACAGAATATCACTTTTTCTCTTAGATGAATAAATTTCATTACAGCACATTTAGACAGATATTTGAGATCTCCAGGCTGCCATTAAAAATGTTACTTTTATATTTTTTCGCTTAGAAACAATAACAACAAAAACTTAGATTTGATGGATCAATATAAAATTGTTATCTTGTTGCTAAACTTCTACATTTGAAGACTTAAAAGTTGGAGTAACTATTCGGGTATCTGTTTAAAAAACGTATTCTGCCATTTGGAAGCCTTAAACCTTAAAAACCGAACCACCTTTAGGAACGCATTCGGGCTTCGAAAGCGCCCATTGGAGCCACACAAATACAGTACATAAGTAAGTCCACATAATATAAAACATATCTGTATAGTCACAGGACTTGTAGATTAGATTACGCGATTTGTAGTAAACAAAATTTTAAAATTGCTTGAGTTCGGGGTTTGTAAATTTATAGCGATGATGATGTCTCAAATTTGCTGCAGCAGGTATCTGCTCCTACATACATAAATACGTACATATTTACATATGTATATATGTTGTATATTCTAGTTGGCATTAACATTTGATAGCACTCACCTGGGCGACTGCACACGTTTCTTGGGAGTGTTTGGAGCAGTTACCGCTGCCCTGCTGTTCGGTGTTCTTGCTCTGGTTGGTGTTGTGGCATTAGCGGCCAAAGACGTTGGCGTTGTTGCTGGTGACGGTGCTGCAGCTGCTGTTGTCGTCATACTGTAACGTTTCGGTGGCTGTATACGGCTTGGGGATCTTGTTGTTTTTGTGGGATCAGCTTGGTTTGTTATTCTAGCAAGTTTTGGAGAAACAGCACATGAAGCTTTAAGTATTTTTCTATCATTATTAAGAGTCATGTTTTTATGTGGGTGCTCAGTCTTTGTTGCTGTTGTTGTTTTTGGGTCTGTACATTTATCAGTTCTTCTACAGTAAGTGTTGATTTGTATGTACGTGTGTTGTTGGATCGATCAATAATATCATGCGGAAATAAACCACGTTTACGTTTGTGTGTACAGAGAGAATGTATTGCAAAAAAATAATAATCCGAAACAAAATTTTGTTGGTATTTAAGCAGAGTAGTAGGATTTGAAGGAGGGATTTATTGTATAAAGAAATAAAGGAAAAAGAAACAAATAATTTTGATGAGAATTAAACAAAACAAAGACAATATTTCACATGATGATGTGATGAACTCAAACAAAATCATAGTACAAAGAACAATGTGTTTGAAGAATATATAAGTCGCTAGCCCAGACTAGATGTCTCTATACATTTTATAAAAACACAGAGCTACATACATACATAGAAATAAAAACCTGCTACTTACTTTCCCGCTGGGTAGCTGACAGGTCGTGGTATGCGCGACTTTTGTGCTGCAGCAGCGGCGGCGGCTGCATTCGCCGCAGCCACAGCTGATGTAGGTGTTGAACCGCCACTCTTTGTTTGCTCTACCTGTGCCAGGTCCTTGAGCATACTCGAATCCTTACTCATCAACTCCCATTGAATTTGCAGACGCTTGAAGCGATTGCTTTCCAACTTTTGCTGGTCGGCCTCATCACGTTTGGAACAACGCCTGCTTGCAACTGGAGGAGCAGAAGACGGCTGCTGGCGTAGTGTAGAATTGTTTTTAGTTGCTGGGACCATCGAAATATTTGGCGAATTTGGTGGTGTTGAGAATCTTTGCCGATTTTCTTCTGGCATATGCACTAAATTATGTGGGGTGGTCTTGAAAGCTGCTTCCTCCTCTTCTTTGTCGTTAAACGAAACTTTTTTCTGTTGGCTCAAGGCTCGCGACACTTCTTTCTTTAAAGCGGCCGCATCATACTGAACCTGTTGTTCGGAAGACTCTAATATTGCAGCTATTTCAGCGTAGTATTTTAATTCATTGCGTGGCAGAGAAGACAAAAAGTTTTCGGCCCTGGTTCTGGCATCTAAATCCTTTCGTGACAGTCGTTCAGATCGCGGTTGCGGTGTGACATAGATTTCAGCAGCTGAAGTTTCTTCTTCGTATACTTCGGCCAATTCTTCGGCCGAGCCAATGTGGTAGTTATGCGGTGGCTCTTGGAGAGATCGTCGCTTTTCCAACTTCGTTAATTTGGAGTCTTGTTCAATCATAGAATTGCGTTTGTTTCTCACAGCCGAAGAGCTTTTGCGCAGTATTCCCCGAGGCATGGGTATTGGAGTAGATTGAGGCTTGGCTGTTGTTTCTACACCCGAATCCATGCGTTGCTGTTCATACTGGTAGACATACATCTGTTTAAGATTGTCATCGCCTTTATTGGCATTTTCAAATTCTGATTCCGTAAGTAGGGTTGAAGAGCCTCTATAGCCGGACGAAGGTTGTTGACTAGATCCTGAGCTCGACGATCCGCCGGCGGCTTCTGTTTGATGTTCAGCGTGTTGGAGATATTGATTGCAGTCACAAATATGTGTGCGATTACGTCTCCCCGGTGGCGTTAGACAAAACAGCGGTTTTTGTGACAGTTCTCTTTCTAAATGGCTTAGAATGCCATTAACTTCTGGAATGTGTTTTAATCTGCGTCTATATTCACCGGGCAACAGGGTTGCTAATGAGTGCCAATCCATAACATGTTTATAGTCCATAGTCCTTAAGATCTCGTCCTCGTCACTACCCGACATGAGACTAAATCGTTTTTTAACAGATGCACATGATGAAGCTGGGGAGCTATTTGCGCCCATATTTACTTTATAATTAAAAGGTGAGAAAATGACATCTGGAGTAGCTGAAGTTTTTACAAAACCTAAATCGGGCAATGCATAGTTGGGATAAATAACGTATATGGGTGCTTGATTTTCCTCGCCTAAATTGTTAAGTTTTTCCAAAAACGAAGGTGGCACAAAACGGAATCGATCACTCAAACTGCTGCGGGTACTCAAAGAACCGCATGAAGTTTGCATAGATCTCGTAATCATTTCAGATGACGAGGCATTTGAAATGGGTCGGGATGCATCGCGACATCTTCTTTGTTTATTACGTTCAGCTGCCTTGGCAGATGAACAAGACGACGACTCTTGTCCGGCGGATAGCTGCACCTGGGTCAGTTGTTCTGAGGTATTGTCTGAGGATAATAGACTAGCAGATGAGTTGTTGTTGCCGTTTAGCTGCAAAGCCAAATGATTTAAGGCGGGATTACGTAAAGGCATACTTCTACGTCGATGAGCTGGAGAATTTGTTGCAGTCAATGAACCGGTTGAACTTGAACTCGGATCGTCTTCGTAGAAAACTGAAGAACGTCCTGGATTTTGCTTTTTAGGTGTAGAAGGATCCATAAGGAATGTGGATGTGTTGGCATCAGCTTCTTCGTCATGTCTACTTAAAGCTGATCCTTTGCCCGAATCATTCATACTCTTCTTTCTCAAACGTTGCTCCAACGACGAGCTTGAGCTAGAGTTGTTGGCATCACTTGATGGCCAACAACCAGATGAAATATCCATACAGGTGTGGGCGCTAGGCTGATCCTCCAGAGAACAATTTGTGCTCTTTTGTTTGATAAACAACTTGACTAGATTAAAAGCGGGTGGATTCGAAGAGCCCGAAGAAGTGGAGCCTGTGATGTGATGACCTTTATTTGGATAGTGTAATGCCCCAGCTGCTGTTCCATTGTTACTGCCTACTGATGCATTCGAATTATTAATTAAATTGCTGCCACCTGCTCCACCACTACCGCAACAACATCTATGCTTCGGCTGTCTGGCATGACTGTGCTGCTGCTGCTGCTGCTGCTGGTGTTGGTGTTGGTGGTGCTGCTGCTGCTGGTGTTGTTGTAAGCCTATAATATTTAATCTCTCTTCTATTGATGCGGCCGTGGAATTGCATGTTATTGGTATCTGGCACATGGGTAATAAGTTGCGCGATTTAGCCTGTTGTAAACTTTGTTCCATATGCGACGTTGTTATCGCTGCCGAAACGTTCAATTGTTGATGGTGTTGCTGTTGCTGTTGCTTTTGCTTTTGTGGCGTTTGTGGCTGAGCGTGTATTTGAATTTGACTGAGGCTCATTTGCTCTTGCGTATTGTCGCGCAAATTAGGCAAACTACTGCATTTTCGTACACAACCGGCAGCCAATTGAACGGGTGGACGTATTATGGTTATAGTCTCAGGAGTATTGTTATTTCCCGACGGATATCTACGCGCAGGAGAAAAGATTAGAGCATAGAGACTTTTTGCATCATCGAGTCTACCAATACACACACACACACATAAATACATACATACATGCATACATATACATATATTCATACATAAGTGTTAAAAAATTGGTGTTAAAAGGGAGGTAGAGAAGGAAAAGAAAAACAAAATAAATCAAATTAAAAATGTGTATAAAAAATTTAGGTGTTTAAGAACTGCACAAAGAAATGAAATGTCTGTACAAATGTACGTTTGTGGCCAAACATTTTGGATGAACATTGTTCCGACCAACTATTTGGCAGTTTCCGATTCTTGTATCACAAAAACCAAACTTAGAAATTCTATTAAACTGCTGTTTTCATATTTCAAATTACTTCTATAATTTAAAAGAGAAAAAACTAAGTTTATCAGCTTGATGCACACTCGCAAAATGTTGATACTCAACGTCACATACATAAATAAAATTTAATAAATTTAAATTAAAGACAATTGAAATGACCTCATACGAATTGCACAAAATGTAAAAAAGAACTTAAAACAATATTATGTACAAACATACTCGTACATACATAAATGTACATTTATTATAAACAGAATGCAAAAGATAAAAATGTGAACGGAAATTGACTTAAATAAGAGCAGCCAGTGGGACAGACAAATCAAACAGCACGAAACTGAATCATTTTTCTGCAGTGTAAATAAAATGTTGACAATAAGAATTTTACATACATACATTATATACATACATACATACATACATATAGGGTGTTTTTTATTGAGGTATAGAACTTTAAGTTGGCATCACTTTTTTAACTGGCGGCCATTTTGTCAGCTGTCAAGTGATTAATATTTAGTTTGGTTTGCCATTTCATCATGAACAGGTTGACAAAAGAACAACGCTTGCAAATCGTGCAAATTTATTTCGAAAATAATGGTTCAGTTCGCGAAGTTTACCGCAAGCTCCGTCCATTTTATGGTCATCAGAGCAAATAATTCGGTTAACCATGGATCGTTTTCGCACTACGTTTACTCTATGTGATAATACGCATCCGCAGAGACGTCGAACAGTGCGCACCGAAGAAACAATTGCCGCTGTAGAGCAAAGTGTTGAAGAGGACCCGAATGAATCGATTCGCCACCGTGCACAGCAATTGGAGCTTTGTCCATCAACTTTTGTCCATCAAAAATTGGACCTGTAGAATTGGCTTTAATCGAGCCAGCCGCGGAGGCCACATGCCCGAAATCATATTTAAACATTAATGGCATAAAATTATCCTTCCAATAAAGCCAAATTGATGGACATTAAAACGATTTTCTTGTGTTTTATTTCAATTCGAAGTTCTATACCTCTAAAAAAAAACACCCTGTACATACATACATACATATTTCTTTGCGCATTTCTTCTTATCAAAATTATGAAATTATAGCTTACAAAAGTTCTTTAAAAACTGAGAACGAATTGAGGAATTGATTTCTGAGTGAATAATAAATACAAAAAGAAAACAATTACCTTTGAAGTTGTGTAGTATGACTCTTTTGCAACTTATTGCGCAAATTGCAAGGCTGAGGTTGTTCAGAACGTGACATGGATACTTCTAAGGATTTACGCTTAACAATATCATCCAAATTGCTGTGTAGATTAATGAAATTCTGCTTATTCTTCATGGCAATTTCATTTGGTTCTTGAAAGTCAAGGCAAAGAAGAATAAATTTAGTAAATGAATTGATGCAAATATGGCTTTTCCACTAAATAACTTACCGTAAAAACTTTCATCCGAATATAAAACGCTACCCTCAAATGCAATTGTGTAGTTATCCTTGTTGGCCTTACATGTCAGTATAATGTCACCATCGTCGGGATAGGCATCCATATCCAAGGAATCCACAGAAATGTGTGATTCTTTGACGGGTGAAAAGAGCAGCTCTGATTTACAGAACGAGTTATCGATCAGATCGTTTGTTGAAGTTGTAGATGTTTGAGACATATTGTAGGTCATGGGATGTTGACAGTTGTTAGAGGGTAGCATGTGCTGCTGCAACATGAGTGACTGTTGCAAACGATTGCCTCCCAAACTTTTACAGTACGAGGGTAATTGTGAGAGTAATGAGTGAATGTCTTCGGCCCGAAAGCTTTCCATGTCGACTTCGGCCAAATTGGCATCGAGGTTTTTAGCCAAATCCTCATAAATTAAATCTCCCATGCCATTGTACGAGGCTGATAATGAGGAAAGCACACTGCGCTGCATGCCGCCGCAACCATCTCGGTAACCGTAGTCCAAGAACCACTGATAATCAGAATTGTCATGAGTAAAATCATGAGAGGAAGCGAGAGAACAATTTAAATTGTTGCCCATATAACCAACACCACAAGCATTATTCAATACACCACCACCATTATTAACACCACCCCCACCACCAACACCACCGCCGCCGACGCATGTAATTGTGTTTGAAAAACCTACCAAATGTTGATGCGGCTGCTGTTGAGTGTGCGACAAGATATTGCCACTGGACTCGTATGGCAGCATGTTACTGCGTGAGCCGGGCGTTGTAGCGTTGCTGTTGTAATCGGACTCCGGTGTGATGGCTGTAGCCATTGTTGCCAGATTTTGCTGATTATTGTTATTGCCCACAATGCCACCGGTTAACAGATTTAAATCACTTTCGCCGTAGAAAACGCTGCTGTTCGTGCTGACTTGCTCATTCAAAATAATACTTCGCAATGCGTTATTATAACGATCTAAGTTATTTAGAACGATGGCAACATTCTGTTTTAAGCTCTCTTCGCTCAGTTCGCTCTCATCGTTTGCGTCTTTGCTTTGTAGCAATTGTTGTTGCTGTTGTTGCAATTGCTGCTGTTGCAAGAGCAAATCATTCAAATGCTGTTGATACTGAGTATGAGTTAAAAATGGCAATTTACCACTATTGCGGCGTTGCTGTTGCTGCGAATGTTGCTGCTGGGGATTTCCAACGCCGCAATACGCAAACGGTGAATTATTTGGCGAATTAAATGGTTTACGATAGTGATGTTGAGGATGCGTTGGGGAATGTGTTACTGACGATCCATTCGACGAGGGTGTGCGTGCATTTGCAGATGAATTGTTACAGGGAAGCGTTTGTTGATTATTTTTGTTATTGTTAATGAGCTGTTGTTTCAATGTTTGTGTAAATTGTTGTTTATTAAATTGTGCATTAGATGGTTGTGTGTGTGTGTTTGTTGTGCTGTGAATGGGATAATTATTGGTTAAGGATGTAAGATGATGTGAAGTGTTTGATGATGGATTAGTAATCGGATATGGTGTGAAATGATGGCGTGGTGAATTCTGAAGCGGTTGAGATGATAAATGAGTTTTGTTGTTGATGTCGTTGTTTGTAGAAAATTCTGTCATGCCACGACAGGATTTTTGTCCTGCAAATATAAGAAAATGTAATAATTAATAATAATATATTATATAAATTTTATTGATTTCTTAACTATTTTTATATATGGCAGTACTTATTTATGTTTAATATGAGACCTATTGTGCAGCAAATTTCTTTTTGTATCTCAATTTTTATACGAATTGAACTCGTTGTGGCATCAAATTATGCCAAATTTTCAATCAAAAGAAGCATTTGTTTGCTCTCATATTAAAGGTTTTATGATTGTAGCGCGATGTTGGCTTTGTTTTTAATAAACATGTACTAGAAACTCATACAAAGATGAATTTAAAGAATAGGATTCTAAATTTAATTAAACCTGATTTCTATTCTCCAATAAACACAGATGAATTATCTAAAATGTCTATATTTAAAACATTTCAATTATTTTTAATAGCTTTTTCATAATAAAATAACCATAAAAATTCGGGGAAAACATCTTGGGGATATTTTAGTCACACTAATATTTTTGAAGTAGTTTTTGTGATTAACATTGAAGGAAAAAGTATCAAAAGCCATAAAGTTTTTATTATTCGAAGTGAATTATAGATAAATTAGTTGTCAATGCTTAGAGGAATATCAATTTGACAAATAATTGGGAAAGAAAGTTTTGTTGAAAACAACATTAAACGGACTGCTTTAAATTAAAATTCCAAAATCTTTTTCTGTGTAAAGGAAATTTGATATTTATTTTTACATTATTTGTCCTTAATTATGTAACATCGAAGCTTATGAACTCGACTGTTTCCCGCGCAGTGGCTGCTATCCCACTTCCTTATCTACATTTTAGGGAGATTTCTGTTGGAATCGGTCCTGAGAAAGTGCCCTCAGCAGCCCTTCCATGCAGATATCTTCCAACACATTTATCTGCCCTCATTGCAAGTAACACATCTAGTGGTTATAACATTTTAAAATATATTTGATTGAAAATTTTTTTCATTTTTTTTACAACTTGAATCAGTTGTATTTTTAGAGATTTGATACAGCAAGTGTTTTCATGATTAACAACAAAATTTTCGTTCGAAAGTTCCCCCCTTCCCAAAAAAAAAATGTTTGCTTAATGCTGTTTGCACCCTGTCCAATAAATCGAGCGACCACAAAATTGTTTGAAACGAATTCGAAGAAAAAATCACTTCTTGTCTCGATGTGTCCCTTCTTTTTCTTCCCATTGAGTTTTAAAGAAAATTTCGTCTCAACAAAACTTTCCGCCAGAAACAAAATACATTAATTATTTAAAAAATATTAAAAGTTTACAACAATAGCTGGTTTACTACTCGTAGGAGTATATTGAGTTGTTCCAACAGAATAAAACTGACAAATGTGCCTTCTCCAAGTGCATTTGAGGGGGAAATTTGTATTTGTGTGAGTTTTTTTTAGCGTTGGTTTGCTGGCAAGTGTTAATTATCAAGTGTTGCCTTTAAGTAGAGCAAATAAAAAAAAATATGGAGAATAAAAGTATTTTACGGCGTGAATTTGAAGGCTGTACTGTTTGTAATATGTAAGGCAAATGTTTAACATAAAGCTTTACATAAATTATAATTTTCCCTTTAAAGAAGATCTATTTTTAATAGTCAAAAAAGTTTTTTTCTTTTTTTATTCGAAATTTGATTTTTTTTTCTTATTAATTTTTAATATGGCTGCATTAGGAAGGTGCAGCTTATGCGATTAAAAGGTGTTTCTCAGCTTACAATAAAGTATCTGGACCAGTCTAATGTTGTGGATTTGTACAAATTAAATGAAAACACAAAATCATGACATGTCATTTTAGAGAAATTCAAAAATGTCTTATTAAAAAGTTTAAATTGGTTGCTGGAGAGAAATCTCAAAAGAAATGGCACTTAAATGTTTTCATTCATTTAACGAGTACTTGAAAAACAGAAAATCGTCCAACAAATTGTTAACAATTAAATTTGTGCGATACTTTATCAGATGTCATACTAGCGCTGCTCGTACAGCCCGACAAACATTTAACGTTGCTCGCATACAAAACGTTATATAACCAGCAAAGTGTACGAGCGCATTTAAACATATCGCTACACAAAGCGTAAAACGACCGAACAAAAACAGTGAACAGCTGCATTAACGGCGCATTAAATACGCTGATGACACCAGCCACAAATGTCACTGACAGCAATTGTCGCCCTGCAGTCACCTACTTCTACATTCTGAATATGGCGCCTTTTCTTTGTTCTATCTATCTTTTAATATGAACTTGTTTGTTGGGTCATGGTGTACTTTGTGTTTTTTTATGTTATTGTTTTTAGTTGAATGGAATCGAACCTACAACCTCTGGATTGTTGCTCGAATACTCTACCAACTCATTCATCATGGAATAGTGGGGAAAATTGTGGGTATCTGGTTATAGCCTAACGTTGCTGGTAATTTCGACCTACCGCCTCAGATGCCTCAGATCTGTGACGTGACTTCTTCAAGTATCCAGGGAACTGCAGACAAGAATAATTAGATATTACCAACTCCAGCGAAAGTTGCCGGCTTTGTGTGCCAGGTAAGCCACCGCGGGGCAGTGGTGAGCCGTTGACAAATTCACTCGTGGTGTGGCCAAATATATGTAACTAACGGCCTGAAACTTTTAAGATTTTTTAGAAGTAAATATCTATATACATTTTTTAACACTGTATAATGTTGAATGAAAATTACTGAAAATTTTTTTGTAAGCGGATTTTTTTTTTGCTGTTCAAAATGCTCCAGAACGATAACGTTCGAAATGGTGGAAAATCGCATTTGCCTAAAATTTGGTTCCCATTTATATAAAAATAATAATATAGGCCGGCGTGCGTTTACGGCGACGACACGTTCATAAATGTATATAATCTTAAATATGTATGTATGCACAATACAAGACCGAATCAACGAAATGTCAAGCTCTCATTGCAAGAATTTGTACGAGTAGAGAATAAAACAGACACTGTAAACTTGGGTCTGACTTGAGCAAAATTATTTTAAAAAAATATGTACATATAAAGTGTGTGGATACACAGTCGCCACATTTGACTTTATAAATTATTTATAATATAATATGCACACATACATACATATATGAAAGCTTCTGTATACATATAAAATTGTGTACAAATATAAAATTAAAACTTAAAAGAAATACACAATAATAACGATGCTGTGCACCAATTTCTGGTTGGGAAAATGAGAAATGCTTTGAAGGAAGGGGTTGTGTTTTATTAGCGGAAATCATTCTAAGTGAAAAAAATGTTTACATCCATTATGCAAATGTCCAATCTATTTATTTGCTTCAGTTTTTAAGAAATTATTTGCGCCAGTAGAGTGTGATGGGCCTCCGGATTATTTGCTTTAGAGGCGCAAAGAAGTTCATCGATAAGTCAGCAGCGACGCATTATTTGAAGGGCTGTGCTGTCTACTTAATTCGCCCAATACGGTGGCAAATATGCAGCGAAACTGATTAGAAAAAGGAAATGCCCGAGATTATTTTTCCAGCAAACGTTCTATATAAAATCTCGAAAAAGTGGAAAATTATTTGAGAAAACGACTTAAGTTGGTTAAAAATATCCAAGTTTGCTTTATAAAAATTCTTTTCTAATGAATGTAACGTATAAAAGAGAAGAACAATGGAGCTCTGTGAATGCGTGTCCACAAGATTGTGAAATTGGGTTTCTGCAAATGTCCGCTGGAATATTCTACTACTGCCAACAACGAAACCTGAACAATAATCGGAAATACGTACTTTATGCAGTTTTGTCTGCCGTCGCCCTTGCTGTTGTGTGTTCTTAGACAAGAGTTTTGTTAAAGAAAAACCCTATGAAACATGAAATCTTGCCCCTTCTGAATAAAAAATGACAGAATTGAGTGAGACGACATCCTTTGAAAATGATTCAAGTACACATTTATAATTTTTATTGTAATCTTGCACAAAGCAAAGAAAATGGTTAATAAACCAGAAAATATATATGTGCACATGTGTTTTTTCTATTTATTTATTTTGTAAATAGAAAAAATGTATGTATATGAAAATGGAAAAGAAACATTTCAAATGAAAGAAGTGCAACAAAATACAATTTGGCCAGTGTTCAAAAAATTGTGTTATAGAATTAAAAAAAGGCGTGAAATTGAAGGTGAAATATAAAATGAAACCATAAAATTAATTTTATAAAAGCAGGGCTGCTTATTAGGTGATCTAGAAAAATCTTTTATGTTTTACAACCAAAACAAATTAATCGAAAATATTTTGCGTAGAATATGAGTATTTTACAGTAATATTTTGTATTCTTTAAACACACTTTTAATTGGCCAATGTCATGGCTTTCAGAGAACTAGCCCTAAACTTTTTTTAGATAATAACTTGAAATTTGGGGTTGTTTTTCTAGTTTTTGTGCTAATTTTTTTATAGCTATGACGCTATTCTTCATTTTTGAAACATGGTATTTGCACTAAAATTAGAACAACAGCAAAAAAAAATTTAATGAATACAAATATTCAAGCAGAAATGCGGTGCCAAAATATAATATTTTTAACCTGATGGAACGTGAAATTTTAAAAAGTAAAGCAAACTACTAAATTTTAATACAAGAAATGTTCATTCTCTATGTCCAACATTGGGGCACTTATTTGCGCCGCCTGTCACGAAATCTTCTTTCACACTCTCGATGTGATGAATGTGTATATACATATATGCATGTAGATATATATTTTATTAGAAATGTTAACAAATAGAGAAATTTACGAGATAGAAAAACAATTTAGAACCTTCCTTTAGCGACTTAGAAAATTAAAATTCTAATCGAGGCATGAGAATCTTTCTGGTTGATAACGATAAAGATTGCGCAAGTTACAACCTAAAGAAACGTCAACTTCAGTTTTTTGTTATAATATTAACAAACAAGCTGAAAACACTTCAAATTTAATGAACAATTAATTGTTTCCTATAGCAACAATTAAGAAAGGCAATAACAAGAACTGAAATACAATAAATAAACGAGCCGGTCATTCATAAAAGCTCATTTGCCGGTCCTTAGTAGTTGTTTTCTTTTTGCCTATTTCATTTACTTGAATCAAAAAAACCTCAACAGTTTCTTGCGACAAAAAGTCTTTTATCAATAAACGACTCGATCAAATCTAAAAATAAAAAACCAAATTAAAAATTTAAGAAAAAAAAATCCAACCTGGAAAAGTTATTTGACCGTTGACATCATTTGTGTGCGGTAAATTCATATTGTAGTTGTTGTTATTGTTACTGTTGTTGTTGTTGTTTAAAACGTCATTGAAATTTTTGTTTTCAAACATAAAATTATAGAGATGTTTCGCTTGCTGTTGCTGATGCAATCTGATATTGAGAACGTTTTGAGGCTGTTGCTGTTTTTGCTGCTGCAACCGCAGTTGCTTTAAATATTGTTGGTTGCATGTCAAAGTTGGCATTGTTGCGGTGGGAGGTCTTTTAATATCCACTCCCTGTTCGCGCAATTGTTGCAGCAAACGTTTTCTTTGTAATAGTTGTAGATGTAACAATTGCAACTGTTGCTGTTGCAATTTCTGATAGTGGCGCAATTGTTGTGCCTGTTGGGGGGTCAAAGAATGATGCTGATGTTGTTGGTGGTGTTGTTGTTGGTACTGCTGCTGTGGGTAGCTGTTCTCTTTAGATGATGAAGAAGCTGTGCTGTCACAGCCGGAGCTCGTACTGCTCGAATTGGAATAAGTTTTAGCGTTATTTTGCTGCCATCGTTTCTGTGACATGATGGTGTTGTTATTATTATTATTATTGTTGTTGTTATTATTATTATCATTTATACAACGTTTACTCTGCATTTTGGTAATGTCGGCGAATTTAACTAAGAATGTTAATATTATTAAGAACATTTAGTTTTTAAGCTAAATGCTGTGATAGTAGAAGATTTGTTGGTCGCTGAAGTTTGTTTTTAGCGTTCGATAACGAAGTGAACGCTTTCAGAAGGCATTTTATTATTGAAAATTTATTACAAACAGTCTCAATTGTGAGCACCAAAGTTTTATGTTTATTTTGATCTGTTTTTCTTTCTTTTTTCACATGTACGAGTATAATTTTGAAGACCAATGCAAAGTTGTATTTTTTGTATTTAATTTTTGTTTGTATGCGGGAAGACTTTTAAACATTTATTTTGTTGCTATGCACTTTATTTAGTATCTTATTGTGTTGTGTTTTATATTTCTTATGATCAGTCTTTATTTAGGTAAATGTTTTTTCTTTGAGTGTGTAAAACAGTTTTGTTTAGTCTTCTGAGAATTTTTTCTAAATGAAAATATCAACAAAAAAAACATAAAAATGTTTTACCACAACGGGGCTAAAGGGGGTACACAGAGAGCTTTCTTTACTTATTTGAGGAATAAAAAAAATATTTCGAATATGTAGATACACACGGCAAATATTAAAAAAAAAAAACAATCATAATCTGTGAAGACATGGAACTGTTACTCGTCGCATGGGTTAGAAAAAGAATACGTTTATTTATTTTAAATTTTATCGGATGGAATGTTCGAAAAATTAGATTTTGCTCACTTTTTACAAAAAGTGTCTTTTTACAAGAAGTGTTCTGGCTAGAAGCGACCTTAAGACACAAATCCAAAGTATTCTGAAGCACCAATTTCTTTTTTAAACATTCAAATTTCAGAAGGTTCAGTAGAGCCGCCAGCTCTAAGCTAACATTATGTGGGATTCAAGAACAGATCTGCGATGATGATTGCGATAGCGAATAATAACCATCGAAATGGTACACAGCAATGCTGTTCCTTAAACTTGGTCCTTCTTTCTTTTCTCAACAAAAATTAAGTACTTTTCTATGTTCTGAAAATTACGTGTTTGTAAATCACGAAATTTCTGAAATCGGAAATATCGCTACTGAAATATGATAAATAATGATAAATGAAGTGCTGAACAACATTTTAATTCTAGAAAAATAACAAAAAGGCAGTAGGAAAAAAATTTCGAGATGCAATTTATTTTTTGAAATCACATAATTTCAAATAACATGAATGACCATCGTTTTCAAAGTTTAAACATTTATTTTCTTTTTTTTAAGTAAGAATTATATATTTTATTAACATTTCTTTTTCCTGTTGTTTTTTCAGATCTTTAAGGCCAGAAATTGTGAGTTATGAACGACATTTATCGAAAGGGACGAAATTTGGCCTATGAAGTGAGTTCGCTGCATTCTCAAAATGAATTAAACTCTCAAAATTAATAAAAAGTTGAACTATATTTATTTTCATTTTGTGTAAGTTTTTGGTAGTAGATCAAAATCGTACACAATAAAACCGAAAAAAGGGTTTTAGAAAACGCAAATCTTTTAAATACTGACCGGACGCGGAATGCAACACAAACTTGGAAGTTTTGTTTACATTCTTTATCAACAATAATATTACTGGGTTCTGGATCTTCTAAACATGGAACTGAATCAGGTTCCTTCCATAAAGACTTCTTCTTCTGTTCTTCTAAACTTCCAAAATAAATAATAAACATGGCAATTTCCGTCCTATTTATTTTTCAATGATTTTCCTGCATGTTATTTAAAAGCGCAGTATTTAAAAGTGTAAAAACAACATCAAGGAAACCATTTGAGTATCATTAAATCATCAACTTTAATTATAACGTTTATAAAGTTAAGTTTAGTTGAAAAACTTCAATTTTGCGGAAAATTTGATTTTGCTTTCATTTCAAGTTTTGCACTTCATTTTCATAGAAAATGTATGAGAATTTTTTTATGTTTTTTTATAGATTTTTGTGGCCAGCGAAATTTATTTTTTAAGCACACGTTTAACAATTTGAGGCACAACAAACCAACGTTTCCTGTTTGGCGTGTGGCAGCCTACTTGTATCAAAGGCTGGCATTAAATTTAACCTTTTCGCTAAAAAGAGCATTTTTTTCTTAAACAAACTCATTATAATATGCAAAATAAGGTTTATTTTGAGTTTAGTTTCTTATTATATTGTATTTAAAATTGGAAAAAAAAACAGTTTAAACAGTTTTATAGAGAAGTTTTGTTTCTTTTTGAAGGTAATTTATGGCTCCGAAATACACACAAGCTTTGGCCAAGGCAATTATTTGTAAGAACATGTCACTTGGAAATTCCAAACGAAAAAGGAGTACACGGCAGAAAATAGCACTTAAAGAATATGAAACAACTTTACAATAGAAGTGATTGATTTATTAAAAGTTGTTTCGTTAACAAATAAAAAAAAGTGGTTTAAATTTTAAAACAAATAAAAATGTCACTAAAAATGTATGACATTAATAAAATTTATTTAAAACACATTTCGTGTAGCCTGCCTACAAGACACAATCAATACTCGTACATGCAACTTGCAACAAATTTTTAGTTCAAGTTTGTCATTAAATTTCTTTTTTGTTCTTTTGTCATACAAAAGACTTTAAGAAGACATTTCATTTGAATATTTTTCTTTTCGAACGGTGTCATTTGAAAAATGTTTTTGCTGATGACAGAAGTTTTCTTTTACGCATTTTCTTTGGCTTGTTTTTCTTTTAGAATAAAATATTGTGCATCGTAGAAGCAGGTGTTAAGGAAATTAAAAAGAAAATACAAAACTATGTTTACAGAAAAATATCTTGAATATAAGCAGTTCAGATATGATTTTATTTTTTCTTTTCGAAAATTTCAATTTTTGAAATCGTTTAATACTCGTATACATAATTAAAAGATATTTCGTTCAATTTAGTTCCTAAGTGGAATTCAATTCGCATTATTCTAATTTTATTATGGAACTCCGTTCCGAAGGAAATTGAACTCTGCTACAAGATAAGATCTTATTCATTACAAAAAATAAACCAAAAAAATAAGTTCTTCTCCTAATTAATCTAAAAAAAAATTATTAAAAAAAAATTTATTTAGAAAAATATGACATTTTTATACTTTTTTAATTTTTTACATATAAAATAAAATATAAAATTTACTATTTACGGAAAATAGAACAAAAATAGACAGGTGTCTGGCAAGTTTTTCTATTTCTCAAAGGAGAAAAACTGAAGTTTAGACTCTTTTACCCATTTATCCAGACATTAATTCTAATAAGAAACACAAAACCGACTTATTTCATGTTTCCATTAGACAAACAAGCAACTTGTCCAAGAATTTTTATATAAAAAGCACTCAGTTTTCTGAATGGTTTGTAACAACTTTTTCAGGCAACTCGTTTGATCGTGAAACATCACATTAATTTGCATTGTAGTCGCCTCAGGAAGGCCTGAAATTTATTTTTTTTTGTTTTAGTGACTAAAGTGTATAATTGATACCCTTCTCAATATTTTGAACATTTTATTAATGAAGAAATACAATATATTTTTCCTCTCCAAGAGACACAAAAGCGTACGAACAGGATGCATGCGGGAAAGTCCAATACATTAAAACAGTTTCAAGCCTTTGAAATAAAATCCAAATAACCGACCAAATAGTAAAGGATAAATTCTACAATGAGTGAAATAATTTATAGTTTCTACTTTTCTATATCCGCCCGTATGGAATTATTTGAATGGGAAACGAAGAAACCGTAACTCTTTTCGTTGAGCCAACAAATAGGATCACCCCAAAACTTTAAATTATTCACCAAACAAAATATAAAGAACAGGAAAATGTTTATTTTACGCCAAGAAACGCAAAAGAGAAAACATGTATGATAATGACAATAAAGCAATTTTATTTGTTGTCTGCAGAAACGTAAAAAAATTACAAAATGATGAGGAAAAAAACACCAGCAGACATGTAATAATTTTTTTTTATAGAACAAAATAAGAAAATATTGTATATAAAAAAAAGCTTATCCAAATAGGAGTGGTTGGTCTTAGGATATTAAAACTGAAAGTGAAAGTCTTTTATATGAAACTAAAAAAACATGTACATAAAATAAATTTAAAATATATGTATATAAAGACCTTTCGAGTGGATACGAAACCAATACAAGTTAAAAGCGAAACAAAAGGGGAGGAAATAAACACGAAAAGAAACTTATATAAGTGTACGTTCCAGAGACACATACTCACACTTAAAATATTCGAAGTTTCAGAAAATCCTGAAAAGCACGAGCATGGACAGACGCCAGTTTAAAAACAATGCGAACAGAATGCATTATTATATAAAAACGTCTGTTCGAAAGAACGACTTTAGTGTACATTTTTCATATGGTATTGCGGAAACAAAACGACAAATACAGAATTGGAAATTTTTAAAATAGAGGGCGGACTTAAGTTTTCTGGTTAAAAAAATCCAAATCAGAAAAACACATATTTATGATATCGAATCCCATATATTTCTTTATATAGTTTGACACAATTTACATCTGGTCTGTTTTGAAAATTAAGTTGCTTGAAATCACACGCGATTCGCGATTTCGAAAAATCAGTTGCATCAAAAACCGTGTTTTGGGTTGTTTTTTTTTTTTTTTTTGCTGGATTGAGATGTGTAGCAGTCACATACATTATAATATATCTTGTTGAACTACTACTTTTATTGATTTCAGAAATTTATTGAAGTAAGAGCGTGATTTTCTTATTTAAAAAATCAGCCTCTATAAACCCTTTTTTTCTGTCATTTATTTGTACCGCTGCTGATTTTATAGCAATTTGAATTTTCTCAAAATTACTTAAGATTTGTGTTGCTTTATCATCAACTTGCATTCCTAATAAAAATTATTTTTTTACAGTCTCAATTGATTTTTCTCAATCACTCAATCATGCACGGGTGCTTGCTAATGATTAAACTTCCTTGAACATGGAGTCCCTCTTTAATTTTTATTATGCAATTGCATCTATTGTATACAAGTTGTTTGAGAGCAGCTTAATTAAATCCCAGGAAAAGTTTTATCAAACCATTCCTTTAATAGTCTGTCTCCAGGATTCTTTAAATATGAAAAACAAAACGCCATTTTCATGAAAACTAACAACATCAAAAGCAAAGTTTTTCTTTTGATGCAGTATTCTCATTTGCAGCAATAAAACAACAAAAAGAAAAACTCGGTCCCATGTTAAAGTTTAGATGGTTAAACACATACACTTGCAAGTTATCAGAAAATGGCAGCAAAAAAAGGGAAAATTCTTAAGAAATAATATTATGTATACGACGCACTGTCACGGCGGGTGGTTGATTGCCACCAGAACAGGGGGCAAGGGAGTTTGCGAGTCTAGCAGTAGTTGTCGTTAGAACTTGTTAAAAGAAACACGTTTACTTAAAAGGCATGCACCGAGCTTCATTTTCCTTTTATTTTCATGAGTATTTTTCTTTAACATTAACAAGACAACTATTGTCTAGATTTCTTTTTTTTTTTGTATCTAAAGAAAAACAAGTTTTTGTTCGTGCTTGTGTTGTTTGGTAAATAGACAGACTGTGGCAAACGGCAACTGAAATAAAATTTACAACAATATTAGCAAAGATACACAAATATCATCACTACGGGTAGCAGTATATTTGTTTTTATGTTGTAGGTGTTAGGGGTTAAGGATAAAGTGAAATGACAGTTTTGTAGAAGTTTTGAACAGCAGCCAATTGTGGAATATTGCAAGTGGCTAAACCAAAAACTAATCTATTCAAGCTATTAAGATAGTAAAATAGTAAAATAAAACAGGGGTTAAGAAATTTCTTAAAAAACTTGTTTTGCCATTCCCCATTAGTCTAAATCTGGCCGTCATTTGAGTATTTTCATAATTGCGAATGTGACGCCCGTACAAGTTTAAAGCAAAATATAATTTGCAACTACATTTTTAATTTAAATTATAGCTACAATAATAGGCAGCATTATAATCTGCATTGAAGATAAAGCAGGCGAAATGCCGGCGTGGCGTGGAAATTCAGTCACAACTAATATAGTTTGTAAAATGTGAAGAGCTTTAGAATGTGGCTTCCAAATATATTTGGTTCGATTGAAAAATCTTGTGCTTGTGTCTAAGTCCATACTTAACATCTCGAACGCGACACATAGTACGCGACATTATTTTCATAATTATTCAACTGTAAGTCTTCAAAGAAATTTATTCTTAAAGGTATTGTTAACGTAAATTATGTGATCATTATCGCATGAAAATAAGTGCAGTACTCGGATGGACATCGAATTGTGGTGCTTGTTCTCTTGTTAATGATAAAAATGTAATAGCTTTATCCCTTCTTACTAAATCTTTATGTTAAAAAAAAATGAACAAAAGTCAAATCGCATGCGCTTTTAAATCACAGGCACAAAGAGATTTCGCTTGATCGATGGAAAAACTTCCAAATTTTGTTAAAAAGAAAACAAAATGCACTCTTCGTTAGACCAGCAAATGTTTTCAATGACATTTTAAGAAAAATTAAAATTAGCTAAAAAGTGATAAAGTGATAAAGTCAAAAACAAAAAACCTTAAACTTTAGTTCAAACTATTTTTGCAACAAGCTGGAATAAAAAGATTTCTTTCAACAACAATTTAAAATTAGCACGATAGCCCGTTTGGTTCAGCGTCTGTTAAAATAAACTGAAGTACTTTAAACTCACATTGATTACAAATCAATTTCGAATAGCAAAGAAAATGTAAATAGAAATGATAAGAAAACAAACACTCCGAAAGAAAAAAATAAATATACTAAAACACACGACTGTACTTTAAAATTTGAGATAATAAGCAAACCATGTACAATCTCACGGAAAACTTGCCAAGAAACACAAGACAAGTGCAAACATTTCAAATGCGTATTGCATGAATGGAGTTCTTTTTTTAAGTGAAAATACACAAAAAAGCAGAAAATAAAAGAAGAAAACATGTAAAAACTGTAAAGAGCACTTGCTGGCATAAAATAGCTCATGGTGTTGTTTACGAGTTTCTGGCTGAGTGCTGAAATTTTAAATTATGAAATTTAAAACACACAACAAAAACAAAATGAAAATACTAAGTTGCAAGTACGCGAAAAGTTGTTCACACTGGCAATCGCAGTATAAATGAGTGTGTCATAAACATAATTATATCTACGCACTATTAAGAGTCTCTATAAATGAAGTTGGTGAATGAAGCAGTTTGTTAGAATAAAAAATTTAAATCACAGATGATCTGAGAGAAATCAAAGAAGGCATTTTTTTTTTGTCACCCTTCACAACTTGTAGTTAACCATTTGTGTGATGGGTATTGTTGCACCCAAGCAACAAGCTTTACAGATTTGAGTTGAAAAAATTATAACATTTAAAGAAAACCCTATTAAAAATCAATACTTGAAATATTTTACAAAACTGTTAATTCATTTAATTGATCATAGTTGTTCTGTTCGTGTGTTTTACCAAAACAGGAACACTCTTAATGCATTTCCAAAAACAACCTACATAAGTAAAGGATGTACAGAATTCGACACTGCTGAATACAACACGATTTCTTATTTTAATTTAGAGATAAATATTTTCTTACAAATTGTAAGTAAAATTTTAATGGAAAAAATTGTGTGCGTGAGATCACTTTTGTAAGCGCACAAAATCTTACCAATGCCAAGGAACTACACAAATAAGAAATATTTATGTTACAGATCAACAAATGCATTGATTTGAAAATTGCAAATTTTTTGTATGTACATTTGTTTTGTACGTTTGAAAATATTGAAAACATTTGGCGGCTGGGCAGCAAATAGCATTTTTTACCTGTTAACGACATGTTGCAAATGATGTGTTGACTAAATTATTGCAAGACGCTGCTGCTCTTAAACTGCGATCAGTTAATAAGCGTCTAAAAAAAAATTACCAGAAGAGGAAAAGAAACAGGCGGCTGCACAGCTAAACAGTGGATCGTTTCTTTTCGGAAAAAATATTATTCTTTTAGACAAACAAATAGAAAACTTGGTAGCTAAAATATTTTTCATTAAAAATTTCTTTATGAATTTCACTCATACCGAGAAAAGTCATCATATTTGCTGATGGTTTAATTCATTTTATATTTCTATAGAAATCAAAAACAATAACTTAGCATTTCACCAACAAAAGTTTTTGTTGATGCAGGGCAACTTTTTTTTCAAACTTAAAAAATTGAAAATATTTGAAAGTTGAAAAAATTTGATTTAGCAAGAAACGATATCACAATATTGCAAAGAAAGATTTGTTTCTCACATAAAATTTCGCACGGTTCGGGTAACAATATTTTTTAGCTAAAATATCCAGACAGTTCCACATACCACAAAACCTGTAATTGAACCCACAAAATAGAGCCATAACTTTTTCGGAAGCGTCCTTCCATCAGAACTTTCACTGTGCTATAAAACTAAATCAACACAACTCAATTTCTTTGCTGCTTTAGCATTCACACGTTCGGTTTCATGCGTTTATTTATCATTTGCCTGAGCGTGCATAATTTTCAGAACTAAAAGAGAAAATGAGCATAAAAACATGCTACATAAAACAGCAGAAAAAAACTGAAAATCATTAAATTTAGAGCCATGGAGAAATAAAAAGCAAACAAGTTCAATCACATTGTGAACTTTTGATATTTAGAGGTAAGTAGCGAGATACACGCTACATTTTGTGGCAACAAAGAAAGAAATTGGTACAGTTGTCAATAACCGATAAAAGAGATTATCCCAGCGGATAAAACGCGCATAAAAAAATGTTTAGTTTTTTTATGACTACTACTATTTTGTTGACATTAAATCTCCGTTTAGCCTCATTTCTTTGTTGGCAAAACATTTCTTTAATATTTTGGGTAAACAAAAATTGCATCGTGTTGAAAATGTTGATGTGACAAAAACATTTAATGGGGAAAGAAAGCTCATAAAAACGCTGGTAAATTCCAGTACACACACTGTGGCCAAAAAATGATCTAAATGCGATAAAATGGGGGTAGATAAGAAGCAAAATAATTCATTGTACAACCTATAAAATGTTTCCTTATGGCTGCAATATAAAAATATATATTAATACTCCTCAGTTTTTAAATTGAACTACTTTTCTGTGCCCTCGAATGTGAGATTTAGTTCATTTGTTACTGAAAAAAAAACAATGTCCTCATGCATATTTAGTGCATGTATGCGAGCATTTTCTGCATCCCAGTAAGAAAAATTTTCTGTTATTGCAATATTATCTATATCATAAATAAATTTTGTTTTGAGTAGTTTTAAAGCCCATAAATCAGAAATTAAACACAGTTGATTAGATTTAAAGAATATTTTGTCTCACCTGCGGATAAAGTTATTCATAACAATTCTACTTTAATTTTAACATGAAAACACGATAAATTAACACGAAACCCTATACAAAGCATAATAATTATACTAAATATAAATGCAGAATTTTAGCAGTCCATGTACACTTTAAGGAAACACTTTATGTTGAGTTGGTTAAGGGCTGATGTCTCTAATGGAATTCGGTCTATGTTTGGAGAGAGAGATTAGACATTCCGACATTCTCATCAAGAAGTATTTTGTGAGATGAAGGACCATCGTGTAAAAAAATGTGTCATTCACGTGATTGCGGGTTTAGCCATGGCCATGTGGCTAAACGTATGTGATGTTTTTGATTAGGTAACATTCTCCTTCTCATCTGATTTAATCGTTTGTAAAAAATAGATTCTATTATTTTCTTTGTTGGTTTTCTTCATTAAAAGTATTTCATTTCTAACCGAAAAAAGAAAGAAATGTTTCAGTTCAATGTACTTGTTGGCCTATATTGCGTACAGCAACCACTACCAGAAAAACTTGATGTGGCAGCATCTTACAACAATAACTAGAAACAATTTAAGAAAATACTAAAAACAACATAAAAGAATGGAGTGCAGCACTACTTTTTTTATATTTTTCCTTTTTACGGCAACCCTCCATATGGACTGGCAGTCGCATGCATAATGGGCTTTTCCTTAATGGAGGAGAGAGATGGAATGGAATTGCTTTTAGGCTGCCAAGATTTTGTGATGTTGTGTGGTTTATGTAAATCTTATGCTGCCAAATGTTGCACATTAGCAAAATACAAAATAAACAATTTATAACAACACAAGGTAAAATTAAGGAAAAACAATTTCAGAGTTAAAAATATATTAGCGCGCCAAAAATCAACTAAATACCACATGCAACTTCTAAGTGAAACATAGAAAAATGTCTGCATTTAAACTGAAAACGTAGCAAGAGGCAAAAAAAACGTGAAAATTAATGTTTGAAAGATTAAAGTGAAAGTTGTGGGATTAAAAAAAATATCAAACATATAAATTCTAAATGGCAGGCACGTTAGAGTTGTCCTCAATTAAGTAAAATGAAAATTGACATATTCTTTATTTTTTTTAATATGTACATAATTTTTTAAATTAAAAGAAATAAGAAATCAGATAACTATGTATCTGCTAAGGAAGTATAAACGAGTATGTAATCCTGTAGTAAGTTTCGTTTCATGGTAAGACAAACCGGCTTGAGCTTCAACCAACATGAAAATTAGATACATACATACATAGATTTATTGATTCTTTCGTGCCCGTAAAAACCATAACATTTTTCCAGTCTTTTTTACACTTTCAAATCCCTTACACGTCCCGTTTTTCAGATACTCGTATTTAGAGAATGGAAGCAGAAACATAAGCAATCCCCTATTTCACGATATCAAGCGTTAACGTTCGCAGTTATTTGTACACTAGTTATGAGAGTTATTTTGTCAAGTTCAGTCCAACGGCTTTCAGTACGAGACGAGAACGCGACATTCCACTATGAATGCAGGAAAAAAATAATTATCTGCACTATTTAATTTGTGCGTTCTTTACAGCGGTGTAATAACTACCACGACCATTCACGAAATTAAGTAAAATTAGGTAGATTTTTGGGCGATAAAAAATATAACTCTGTGCTATATGACATTCAATTAAAACTCGAAACCTACAAAGATATTCAATTCAACTACCTCCAGATGGTATGAAAGAAAGCAAGAAAGTGATCGGCCGCATAAATCTGCTCGCCGCCAGGACTTTCACATAACAAAAAAAAAAAATGCAAGAGATTGCAAGTTACGTAAACGGATAAGCGCAAGTTCCTACAAATCGATTATGGATTCAAGTTTACTAGCAAGAAGGCCACCCACAAACCAGTCAATAAGATGAAACTACTTGACATTTCCCACACGGTATTTGGCTTTGACAGCATCAAAACATACACGCACATATTTACACCGTCTGCCAAAACAAAGACATTCACTTAGATATCAGTTGCCAACTGTTAAACGTGAGGCGGATCCAAAATGGTGTGTGGTCGGTCATATAGCACAAAGTTGCTTTCTTTTTTGCCCTACTAGAGTTATTGTCCGATCAGCCTTTCGATTGATTAGATGTACGTCGCCATCTTGACCAAAACACATACTCACATACATACATACATGTGTGCACATAATTCCTTTTGTGTTTAAAGATTTATTTAAGTTACTTTAAACAAATAAAAAACCCGATGATCTCGTTCCTTGCTGCAGTTACGAAATCGATATGTTTTTACGTATATGTACATACATACATAGATAATTTATTTTCAATTTAAAATACTTTTTTATCTCAATATTGATTGAATTTCTGTTTTACGGTGTGCAAAATACACACAATTGAGTTTAAAAATAAAAGAAAGCCAACAACTCAAACGCAAAAGTAATTAAACGTTATTGGCAGTGTCTGTTTTTGGTTTTCGATATTTTCTTCACCATTTCAGTTCTGTTTAAATTTAGCTGTACAAATGCAATGCGGAAATTTACAGATGCTGTAGCAAAAGAAACAAAATTATAAGTTTCTTCTGTTATTTTAGTAGCCATTTGTTCTTTTTTCAAGCTCTAGAAAAGCAAGAAAAAAATAAAAAGCAAATTCGTTAATAAATTTTAAAGGCTAAATACACATCAAAGTCCATACGGTGCATATTCTTGGGTCGATTGTTTGTATTGAGTATGAAAAAAGTTTATAAAATATGTAATTTCGTTTAATCGAACATTTCTGTTGGGTTTTGTATGCAGCCAGGGGTGAAAAAATGTGAATGTTTTTTGTAGTCTACCACCATGTACATGAAAAACAATTTCAGAGTTAAATGTTCTAATTTTATTTTTATTGTTGGAATTTTTATGAAGCAAATATGTATATGCAGAGTGCAACATCGTTTAAACTTTTAAAATTGTTGGCAAAATCTTTCAAACCAAACGAATGCTTCTTTTTCTTTTGCTTCTTTTTAATAATTTGATCCATTGCATTCATTCATTTGGTTTGCTTTAATCGAGATTCTACTGTCCAAACAAATGCATTCACTTTTTTTGCGTTCTTTTATGATATTTATATCCAAAGAATAAGGTTGTGAAAATATTTGTTTTAGAAATTAAACAGTGAACGGTTTAAATTATAAAAATATTTATATATTTGTCACAATTATGGCAAAAACAAAATATGCAGAAAATGTTACAAAAATATTTGCCAAAAAGAACTGTCCAGATATGTTTATTTTTTAATAATATCATAATCTAGTGCTAAAACTATCTAGAAATAAGATATGACAAGCTAAAAACTCGTCCAGTGATTCATTTTGAGAAGTGTTTTTTTTTTCAATTTAAAACTAAATGAAAACATTTAAAAGGAAAAGGCTTTTTTGTTGTTTCATTGTCTAAACTGTTTTCGGGATTAAGAATAACCCCTATTTACAAGTTATTGAAATCGTGGAACTATTGAACAACAGTGGAAAAAACTGTCGCAAATAAAATAATTTACTTCCCCTTATCGCGGTTGGTGAATTTAAGAAAACTATAGGCCAATTTTCTATTAGATTAATGTAAATAGTATAATTGTCAACTGCCAATAAAAGGTTTCATTTTGATAAGATTATTTTTCAGTAAAATCATCAGGTGCGTATTTAGTTGTAAAGAGGAGGGAATGGCATTAACAAGGGAAAATAAAATCATAGAAATACCTGCCACGGATAGTTTCGTTTGCTTTTGATTTCGTGATTGAAAATGGTTGATAATAAAGAAATTGACGCTGTGCCTTATAAATTTTATGTCAAACGATTTACGCATCAGGGTTGCATTTGGTTATTTATTTATTAGTCAAAATTACTACAATATTGGGGTCTATTCACGTATAGGCCCTTTATTTTGTAATCACACTATTAGAGTATAAAAATAGAGGAAAATTGGTCAAAATTCGTCTATAAACTGGTTCTAATCACAATCTCCGCGGCGCAATTATATCACTTATTTCGAAACTCAACCGCATTGTGCGGCATTTCTAATCATCCATTTCGCATAGAAAGTTATTTCTATTTATATAAAAGAGTTATAAAGTTTCACTGCTTGATTGAAACAACGTGTTGGCGTTGCATACTGACGTTTTCACTAACCAATATTATGAAGCTTATCACGGAATAACAATTGAACTCTAACACTAAATTGTTCCTTATCAGCAGACTCCGGAATGTTGACCAGTGAATTATATTTAAAGTAAAAAAACAATGTAAAAAACTCATATTGATAAGAAACTACTTATTTATTCAGATAAGTACATACGCATACATATATTTTTTCTTCAAACAAATCTGCTTAAAATATAATATTTCCAACTTTGGAAAATTTTAAGGACCTGGTTTCGCTATTGCTTTTCTTAAGTGCCATCTTTGGCACCAATTGCTACTGGTGTTCAAATTGTATCTGGCTGAATTTCTTTTTCGTTTTCTCCTTTTGGTAAGTCGCTAATGATGTTTTACTTTTTTTGGCCGTGCAATTCAAGCTTTTGTATTTCCAACAGCAAATTATTTTAAATAATTTATTAAGCGGACAGAGGAGAATCCACCACTATTCCATACAAAGTTTCTTCACCCAAAATTAGATTTGTTGAAAATTCATTGTATGAAAGATACTACAACCGGGTGTTTTTAATCAACTTATAATACAAAATTTTCATTGTTTTAAATTGCGAATCTTAGTAAACGTGAAGTAAATCGATAGAGAAAAAAGAAAATTTGTTTATAAATTAATTTTAAATAAGGTATAAAAGTTAAATATTTTTAAGAAATAAGGAAACTCTAAGTACAGAACGCAAACTTCCCCTTCACTAGTGTTCACGTACATTCACTGCTTTTAACTGTTATTTAAACAAACAAAGAGAAGGAAACCCAAAGAAATGAATTTAATTCTAGCGGAATATAAATTTGTAGCTACTTTGAAATATGCGTCAAAAAGTGAAATTTTTCACTGAAAGCAAAACAAAAAAAAATTACTTTGTTTAAGAAGATACAAACGGCCCAGAGAAAATCATTTTGAATAAGTAAAGAAAAGTCATATAAAATTATTAGTTTTTGCTTAAATTAAATAGCAATTTTTTAATCATTTTTGAAACTTTTATAAGACAATTTGAGGTAAAATTGTTTTCCAAAATTCGCAATAATTTATAGAGTTTATAAAACAAAATAACAAAATATTAATAGTTTGCGAAAGATTTATAAGATAATTTTTTTGTATTATATTTTGTATTGAATATTGTTTTTAAAACTTTTAATGTGTTAAAAAAAGTTAAAGTATAATGAAAATTAAACTGTATGTGATTTTTTTTTACCAGAAAACAGCAAATTATTTCAAAATTATTTTATAAAATTCGTATTATGTTTTTTTATTATTTTTATAATCCAGTAAAAAGAGGGAAGATATCACTATGGATTTAGCTATTAATTTTTTTTGTTATAAATCAAATTTATAATTATTAAGGAATAACAAGGAAGTTCGCTGCGATTATTGTCTATTTAAAGACGTCGTTTAAAGACAGAAAAAAATTGAAATTGGCTCTTCACATTAAACATGCACTTTTATTCAAATAATTTATTTTTTTCTACACAATATTTGCATTAGTTTTAATATTTGTTTTTTTTTTAATCGTTATTATTCTTTGCACTAATTTTTCTATTTCTTTTTTCTCTTATTTTCAGATTTTCTTCTCCAAAAACTGCGTCATTTCAAATGTATTCTTCAAAAATATTTCTTTAAACACCATAAAATAAAATACTAATTTTAAAAGAACAAGCTGCTGCTTTTATTTTCTTATCATTGTTAATTGAATTTTTTTGAAGAAATAAAACTTTTGTTGTTATTTTTTCCACACTCATAACAATTAAAATATTTGTAACTATTCACGGTCAAAGAGATTGTTGTTGTTGTTTTTTGTTTATTTTTCTCTCATTAATACAACAAAATCAATTCCACTGCTACAGTTCACGTAGACGAACGATTGGAGAAAAATCAAATAAATTAAGAAAAATTCAAACTAAAAATTTTTAAATAAATTAAATTCAAAAGAAATTCACGAAAAACACGCGACTACGCAACGTTCAAACATTTTTACAGTCAGACATGCTCAAGGAGACTAAATGTGAAAATAAAAGCCGATTAGGAAAATTCATTTGCTCCCGAAATACGAATGGAAAACGATACGACAAAAGTAATGAAAAAAGCACAAAAACAGAAACAAAATACACCAAACACCACCAGCACCAAGTAAATGGTGAAAAAGAAATAAAAACACGAGGAAGCAACAACAACATGCATTCTTTCTATAGCGAATGCAAACAAACAATAATGAGTGTTTGAATTAAATAGAGAAAAATAAATACACTGTGTAAGAAACTCATCAGACTGCCTAACAATCGCACACACAAACAACGTGAATCGTTTATGAAACAAACGAACGCCGTATCGGTGGAATACGGGTGCGTGCTTCAGCCGTAATGAGCAGATTTCCTTTACTGTTGGTGCCTGTAACAGTGAAACGAAAACAATTTGAGCGTAAGAGTAGCTGCACATTTTCAAGCTCCCTGTGCGAGATGTTAAATAAAATCAGTGGTGTTTTTTGACAACTCGTTTATGTTAAACAGTCTATGAAATTCAAATAAGAGCACATCTTCTTAAGAAGCTTAAAGCTACTACTACCGGCCACACATCAAACGGACAAAAAACTTACACATATGGTTTCAGGAGAGACCGAAAAAATATCAAAACAATTTAGATTTCAACTACGATCGCGCATGCAACGTAGAAGTTACTAATGCATTCGTAAATTTAATCAAATTATTTGATGTGTGGCTGTGCAGCTTAAGAAACAACTTTTGCCAATAACCCTCAAGATATTTCATTTTTAATAAGTGCCAATGTGAAGTATGGAAAAAAGTGGTCCAAAGTTCTGCTAAACTCAAACACTGCGGTGAACGTAACACTCGTATATATGAAAGTAATGAACTGATGTGGTGATGCTAGTCTGATAGCCATGATTGAAGGCTGAACATAATTGAAGTCTAAATTGAAATTTTTTATTTTATGCTTTTGGCCTATGCAAATTAAATTCCCCCGCTTTTGAAGACAACTTTATTGAGAACTGGATGTCGAAATAATTTATGGATGTCATACAAAGTAAAGGCTTTCATACGATGTACTAATAAAAGTAGCTAAAGTTTCGAATTTCCGCAAGACGTTTACAGATATTTCTAGTTTCCGACCTGATGCAGCATTGTTTTTTTAATAACAACTTTAGCAAAAGCAGAGCAAGGTTGCAAGCCACAAAGATATCGGTATGATTGCGTAAGAGCTCTTTTCGAATCTTGGCTAGTCGCAAAAGCGATGGTTTCCATCACAACGGCAGCGAGTATGTACATAAAGTACAAAATGTACGGGCTTGAGACAATCTTTGCTTGTGTCACTTATTGGTAGAAAAAAATGTGTTCTTTAACAAAATAATTTTAATGGTTCTGTTATTAAAAACCTTATAAAAGCTGTGGCATTTCTTATCGATACAAAATTTTTGTTTAAAATAGTTCACACCCTTAATTTTTCTGCCGAGACATTGTAAATATATATATGTAAATATGTAAAGAAATAAAACTAAAACTTTTTTAAAACTTTTAAAGAGTGAATTTGTATTATAACAGGAATAAAGCGTACAAAATGTAACCCCATAATAAATGTTCGAAGTTAAAAGATAATTTAATGTGCATACACTAAATTCTAAACATACACGTGCATTTAGATACACACTCGTTGAGACGAAAAAACCCTACATATGCATGTACGAGTACATATATTTTTCAAAATACATATTTCCAAAAAAAAAAGGGGGGGGGGGGGGGGGGGGTGCAAAAGCAAAAACCACAATAAATTGTAGGCAGAAAAAGCAGGGTACATACGAAGCTTTATATACAACATCCATATGTATGTATATGTACATTAACATATATGTATGTACATGTATATCTAAGTATATATGGTTACCTTAACATAGAAAGATCGAAACGCTGGTTTCTTTTTTGGCATATGTTAATACCAGTTACTAAAATTGATTAAGTTTTAGGATCCTTAACTTGGAACAAAATAATTAGGTCCTTTCTTCGAGCAATGTAAAATATATGTATATCATTAAGTTGTATCGCCAGCGGAAGATGTTTTAACATTTCAAGAAAACCAAAATTGTATTATGCAGATCAGGTGTTTGTCACTCGGCATGTATTTTAAACCTAGAGATATTTTCTATCAATATCTTCCAAATAATAATTTTATCAGTAAATATATATTTTATTACTGCTTAATTTAAAAAGTCACTCACATCATGTTTTTATATAAAAACATACATAAATGTATGTGTGAACATTTAAATATTAGAGCGGACCATTTATTATCAACGTTGTCACGTTAGAAATTTTGAAAAACAATTTTACAATTTCTTTTTCTCATAAACTGGATTTTGTCTGGGAGAATTTCTTGGATTTTTGTTTAAGAAACAGACGAAGTATCGGAAAGTAATGAAAAATTACATTTATATAGAACTACTTCTGTATACTGATACTACTCATACATACGAATATGATAATTTTGAATTCTCAGGCCATTTTTTTTCAAATGCGTGAATAATCGTCTAGCCGAAAACAATCAGTAAAAAAAACTTTATTTATAATGAAATAAAATTGACTCTCATAAAAAATTATTCCGACGTGCACTCAATCCGCTCTGTTTTCACAGGAAACTGGTACCATTTTAATAGTGATAATAATTTTTAAAATCAAATGAAAAAACAATCTTAGAAAATTTGTAAAAAAAATTCAGATTCAAATTTCTTTTATTCTACTACAAACTGTCGAATATTTCGTGAACCGTAATAATGGGCAATTAACTTATTTGCTGAAAATACGCCGATTATTATTTAAGATGTTTCCACTACTTCTCTTAATAACACACAATTTTGGAAGGACCTTTTTTTCTACTGACACTCCTATATCTGTTTTGCCGCCTACAAAAATAGGAATTTCTTTAAGTTGGCGACAGTTACACAAGTAACGCTGTAGCCGTAATGCTGTGTTGTTGTCAAAATAGTCATTTGTCATATTAGTCACATTTGCTTTGCTTTACCTGCAGGCACCGGTAGAGCGTTTATGAAGAAAGCAATATCCGTGAAAATAAATTATTTTATGCAAAAAATATGTTTCATCTTAAGACGGCTGTAGTCATTGAAAGCGTGTACGAGTATGTATGTATGTACACATGTCCCTTGCAATAGAAAGCGGTTAACGGCACTAAATTTTATTATCGCGGATTTATTACTGTTTGGGGCTTTCTTTTTACAGTAGAACCTGTTCAGGTACATAGTGTGTATTACACTGAATATATAGTAAGAAAAACTATAAGTTACTTTTGCCATCTTCACTTTCACGATTGTCAGATCTCCTGCCAAAATTTTTGAGATCTTAGGTTCAGCAATCTAAATGTCGCACAGATCCAGCTGAGCTTAAGCAATGTCCTTGGTTAAGTTGACTGTAATGGCATCGGTCGATAGCGGCTTATTGACACACAAGAAAATCTAGTGGACTGAAATCGTTACATATTGGTGGTAAATTCAAGTCGCCGCCGCGACAGACAACCATATCTTCAAATATTCCGTGCAGAATATACGTTGTCGCATCTGGTGTCTGGTCCTTTGGCACCAGTAACTGAATAGTAAAAAGATTAAGCTGGCACAAAAAATACAACATTACATAATACGCACTTCTGCGTTATCGAGAAGGGCACAACAACAAAAAACCGGCAACATTTAAATTGTAAATAATTTAAAGTTAAAGTCAGTTTACGAAAGAAATTTTAAGCTTCTCTGAACAATCGTTTTGCATCTAATTTCAAGATATGTTACTAAACAATTGTTTAACAACCTTTGCTAAGCTCTTTGTAGACATTTAAAATGTGGTTTCACTAAACTGTACCAGTCGAACCAGTCAACAGATAACACAAAGGCCAGAAGAGTAGCGTAAGAAAATATTTCCTTGCACATTTCTTTTACGATTCGTAAATGATTATGATGCGGTTGTAAAACTACACATCTGGTTGAAATTTTGAATTACGGGTATTCCTGTTAAATCCTTTATTTAACAGGTAGAAGAATTATATGAAAACTCATTATATACAAACAAATATTTGCTCTGTATATATGTATGTATATTGAAAAGAGTTTAATGGTGTGATAAGTTCAACTTATAATTTATATATTTCTCTTGTTTATTAATTCCACCAAACAAATGACTCACGCTGTCACACTGAAGGAGTATTAAAAACAACAGGATATACAATGAAAAGTTTTATGCATATTGCACTTTTACTTTCAAGGATTTTAAAATGAGTCATTTGACAACAAACTTACTTTATAATACAATGGTTAAATAGTCCTATAAAGGGAGTTTATAGGATGGTTATAAAATTGTTGTTGGTAACTCACCTAAAAAGAGAAGAAAAAGAACAAGTATTTAATAATGATTATATTATAAATGCGCTAATTTCTTAAATGTACTGCACAGAGGGAAAAAGGTTATGAAACCTTTAACATAAATATTTCTAACTTTAAAAAAATGATACGGCTGAAGGAAATGTGGGAACAAGTGAATACCGAAACATTAAACTGCCAAGATAATCCGAAAAACTGGGCGAAAAAAATTTCAACAAATATTTTTTTTTAGACAAGGTGTTTACAGAAGAATTACAAAAAAAAATTAGTTAAAATAAACAAAAAAAAAATTAATCTTTTTCTGTTGATTCATTGAAATTATTTGATGGAAAATATTAAAAATAAATTTTTTAATAGGGATTTCCAACGAGCTGTTCGCTTGTTTTTCGAACGGGTACACAGTTTGAAATTAAGGCCTTTTATTAAAGAGAGTCGAGCATATCTCAAGCTACAAGCAAAAACAAATTACACTACCAAAAGCGAAAATTCGTTGCAGTTCTTTATTTTTAACTAAAACTTCTGCTTTTGGTTTTTTGTAATTCATTCTCAGGCGCAAGTCAAGCCACACATGAATCTAGATTCTAGAATATCGCCATAAAGACTAAACTAAAATTTACGAATTAATTTATGATAAATTTTCTAGTATCAAGAAACAGAATTAAGCCTTAGACCGTTAGAGAATTAAGATTAATGTCATTAAAACATCGTTAAGATATACATATTTATAGAAAATAATTATTATTAAATGCCGCATATAACCCCCCTTGAAATAGTCAGTCGTCTTTAGTTCAAACTCATTTAAATTCAATGAAGTTCTAAATTAAAACATTCCTCGAATTTCCAGTCATTTTTCTTACTTTGCAAAGAAATTAAAGCAACTGCTGAAGAAGATAAAATACTTGTGTATGTACGAGTACATTTTAAACTCTTAATTGCAGTCATTGTCTTCTAAACCGTACAAAATTAATTTAACTTTTTAATAACGCATTCCTGCTTATTGACATAATAAAATACACTTTTATTTTTATTATAAATAAAATGGCACATTCTCCTTTATCAATTTATTTTTCAATATAAAATAAATGAAACTTAAATTGATTCTGTGATAACGAAAGAAACCAAACAAAAAAACAGAGAGAATAAAAATAAATTGCAGCACAGTTTTCAAAAATTAGTTGAGTTTATTTTAGAGCATGTAAGCGAAAGATTTTTTTAGTTATCATTGCAATTTTTAATAACTTATTAGGAAATAATTGACATCTAATATAGTTTAGAACTGTTTTAAATTCTTTTGTTGTCTGTTGCCGCAAGCGTTCGCCTGGACCTGCGATTGCGTCCCAAAGACTAAGTTTTACTGATACATACATATATTGACGTTTCTGGCAGTTGTCACAAGGTACTTGCCCACTAAATATGCTTTAGGTTGCAATTTATTTCGTTGTTTATCTAATTTCCACAGTGAGGTGAAACTAACATTACAATAGAGTAAAAAAACATCGTATTTCATTCTCATGTGTCAAAACTTGCTTGTAGGATCTTTAGCAAGGCACGTGTGTATACGAGTATGGAATTGAGCAGTTTTTGACAGATGTATTTGTGAAAGTTGGGAAACAAGTAGAACATCGGTGTCATATAGTAGAAATGAATTCGCCTTAGTTTACTAGACGACTTGTGTATAACAGGTGTAATTTTTTCCCATCCCTTGGATATCAAAAAACAGAGAAAAAAATTCGTTCTTTCGCCGACTTTTTTTATTTTTGCTGCTATTAATTTGTCCTGGTCATAGGATTTGCAGTTTATATTTGCATTTTAATGCGTAAAAACATTTTCGTTTACAGACTTTAGTAAAGAAATGACAAACTGAAAAAAATATAAAATACAAGCCACTCCTGTTTGTTGGTTTGCACAAACAAATAAATAGAATGATTGGCATCATAATTTTTTCCAACGATTTTATGTTGTCTGTCGTCTTATTTCATTTTAAACAACTCACGTGGAATTTTATTTGCATACCAGTGGTGTTGGTGGCGGCAACCGCTTTGGTGACTCTCAATGTGTCTAATTTTTCCTGCAAACATGTGCATACATACACATACATACATACATACATATGTGCATATGTAGTATGTCACTTATTTGTATCAATTAATGTTAATTGAATTGAATTTACGAACGATTTTGATTGACCTTCAATTGTTTTACTTATGGCTTTCTGCTGCTGGCAATTGGGAAGGAAAGGAAAAAAGCTAAGATTATAGAAGAGTTTCATTGGATTTAATTAGAAAAGTATTGCAAAAATAAAATGAAAAATTATATAACGTGACTGTTATGCAAATTTAAATACTCGTATTATTGTTGCTGTTATAAGACAAAAAAAAAGGCGAAAGTCCAGAAAGTGTTTTTGAAGAAGCACCAGAAGGAAATCTTCTGCAGAACTTGAACCTCTACTGGGTATTTAAAATACAATATTGCAATATATTTTAGATACACGAGTTGTGTGTAAAGCTTATTTATGAAAAGAAGTTATATCAAACTTTAATTTTCGTTTCAATTACAATAAATCTCAGTAGTGAGCCTTCAGGAGGGAAGTAACACCGGTACAATTTGTTCTATATTTTTAAAATATATTTTATGTGCAAAATTTGTGCATAAAACTTAATTATACAAAGAATTAGTACTAAATAAAAATTCTCATTCAGTTAGTAAGACTTCAAGTCAACAAGCTGGTTAAACAAAGGCCGCCAGCTGATTCAAAGTATTTATCGCGGCGGAATGTATTTTATCATCCAATATCTTAGTCTTAGGTAAATCTTCAAAAGGCAGTCCCCAAGTGCATCTAAATTATGGGGAACACGAAACTGCACTATCATTTTCAGTAGTTTGCAACTCAGCAGTACTTTAGTTGTAAAGCCTTGTAAATTTTATAAAAATATTACTTATTTCACTTTTCTCTGTTATTCCCAGTAAACAAAATACAACGGCCGTAAAGTTTTCTCCCTTCTACTCGCCGAATTCGTTCAGTCAAAATAATGACTAATATCGCTTAGTTGATACCTAGAAGTTTTTTTTCTTGCGATTTGAAAAAGAAAAACAAACAAAAATTCTAAAGCCGCCAGAATGCAATAAACAAGTGTATGGTTTCAGTATGATGTGATAGAAAGTTCTTCGAACATTTTTTGTCTTTAATTTAATTTATTATCTCGCCAGCTAAAGTACAAAATATCTAATAAATATTTTGTTTTACTTTGAGCTCTGCCCTAAGAAATAATTAAAACATTAAACAATAATGAATTATGTTGAAATTAAAGTATTTAAACCCACCCCTAAATAAGTTCGAAATCAGCCTCCACAATTCAAAACTTATTTGGTTTACAGGAAAGTCATATGCACATTTTTCTTCATTTCATAAAAACAATTGTACATTTTCGAGAGGAAAAATATTTATGAACCTATTTACAAAACAAAACAAAAAACAAACATTTAGTTTAAAAAACATATAATAAAGAGCGCTGTTAATGATAACGAAGTTAAAACAAAGAACACCCTCAAAATAATATTCCGTTAAGGAGGGGCCATAAAAAATCACTTGTAAACAAAAAGGACTTGAAAACGCTTGTTTGGAAAACGGAAACACTTGAACATGAATGCAGATTTAAGTTACAAAACCAACATATACGTATGTATGTATAACGAAAAATATCGAACCGATCGAAGAGGAGATAGTACAAACTGCATTTAGAATTTCAAACAAATAAAACTAAAACGTGTTTTGAATGGGAAAATCCAATAATACGGATCTATAAACAAAACGAAACATGTGTCTCTTTAAAGCGTCAATCACACTTTAAAGACTTCAATGCTGCGTAGGGCAATCACTGAGATTTAAACAATGCTTTGCGTACTAAGTATTGCATCATTACAAGTTTTAGTATGTGTCAAGAAATTAATGGTTTTCGTTCCCATGCAAAATAGTTAAACATCTGCCGCTCATGCGTGTTAAAGCGGACAAATATCAAGATTTCAATTCTTGTCTAATACACATATTTATTGGGAAATAACTAAATTTATGGAATTATTTTTGTTATATTGTTGTTAATTTTATTCACAACTGAATAATAAATTATTCACATTACTATGAATGTATTGATTTATATGAGTTTAATGCTGATTTACTTCCCGAGTCACTTGATTAAAACAAAATGTTTCACATGAGAATATGTTGGGTTGGCGGCGTTGTGCGCGTGAGTATTTAAATGAATGCACAAAAATTATGCTATAGCCAGAAAAATTTCTTAAATCCCCAATTTTATACCACAACACGAATAATATTATCATACAGTGGCGGGTCAGTATTTGATTTGAATCTTTTTAAATTGTAAGAGGAAGCACGTCTACTGGTAGTTTTTTCCACAAACGAAGAGCGAATACTTTCTGTAATGCGATTACCTGGACAAATTTACCACAAATGGATGAGCCGTGGACAAGGAGCAATAACGATAAAACATTGTTCCAGTGGGTAGATAGTGTTGGATCCCCCACTGTCACCGATAAGCTTCTTCGTTCAGATTCCATTTTTCGTCGGACGTAAGTGGTATAAATATTAAGCAGATCGAATGAAGTGAACTATGACTTCGCCGTTTCAAAAAACCTATGCACCGACATAAAAAGTGTGTTCAGTCCAGCGAACATCACCCTGAGTTTTCATAAAATCTTCATATTTTCTAAAATTATGGTTACTGTTGACTGTGACAGAGTGATCTTGACAACAACCGGGTGTCTGCTTTTCAAACATTGCACATTGCAAACCTGTCAACTAACCGCACAGATCATATAATAGCACTACACTGAACCTTTTGTCTTCTTGGGTAATGCGAAGTTTCAAGCTACGATTTAACGCTTGGAAGCCAACATTACTCTTATAACATAGCATTGAAAATTAGCTCTTTCGAATAGACCATCTACAGCTTTGACAATAAAATCTCAAATTGTGTTCCAGCCACTCGGCATCCAATTTGATTGCAACTGATACATTTACCTAAAAAAACAAAGCATTAGATTAAAATACGGTGTTAAAGGATCATCCACAACAAATGGAAGAATTTGCTTCAGCATTTTCGTTCGTAATTACTCCTCCCGTAAACCTTCTGACTGTAATTCTTTATTTCATCACAGAAATTACCTAAAAGTTCTTAACAATTAAAACCATCTTAAAAGACCCCTGCTGTCAAAATACTAATATACATATGTATGTATGTATATAACACTCCGAATACAGTTCAAATATCTTGAAATGACAACAATTCAAAATTGTCAAATTATTAGTAAAAATGGCACTAGACGAAGGCACGTACACAGTGTGCACGTGCCATTACATCACTGTGTATGTCTCAACCTCAATCATTGCAATGAATTTTAGCTAAGTTTTTCTTATATTATTTATACCCTCCGAACAGTTCTGACATTTTGAATAGAGGAATAGCCGAACGATGTCAAATTCTTCACAATCCAAAGAAAACACAACAAAATAAATTCAGTGCAACTGATAAAGAGATCTGAACATTCACTGCTTCTTATAGACTCTTGAAAACTAAGAAGAAAAAGGAGAAGAAGAAAAGGAAGTTTCCAGACAAAGAAAGAGTCAATGGAGGTGTCAAATTTTATGTTTCTTTCGTGGTTGGAATACTGATTACTGCTTAGGCCATACGCGGCTGCACACTCATGCTGTGTATGTCAATGCGGACTTTTGTATGTCTGTATATGCACATGAATTGCAGCTTCTTTTTTGAATTGGTAGATTTAAGAAAGCAACAACTACAATGTTTTTCTTCCGAACTCCCTCTTTACCAGTTTAGTTTATTTGAAGGCGCCCTGCCTCACAGTAGGTGTCTAATTTTCACTTGCGTTTTTCTTCTATAAGAATATTTCACTGTCGTGTTTTTGCTTCTTTTTTCCATAAAGTTATAATTGGAATTTGGCCCATGGTGACTTTATTTGTTTCTCCTTTTAGTTGCGTTTAATGAATACTTAACGAGTTATTATATTGTAACTTAATAGGTTCATTAGCTGTTCTCAAAGAAAAGAGGCTGGCTAACAAAAATATGTAGAAATGTCAAAGAGATTTTAGCGTTGGGTGGAACAAATTGGTCTATTATGGTTATGAACTGAGAAGTAAATGTTGGCCAACAATGTTGTCAGTTAAGTAGATGTTCTTTGGAATGATCAAATTTTATTTAATGTTGGTGTTGAACACCACATAATTTAAGGTCGTGAACAACATATTCGCTTCATAATACATATATATATTACAGAAAAACTGGTAGATATGTAACATGTTTGCAGTCCTTCACAGTCTCTAACTCAAATTCTTAGTTAATATTTTTGTTACTTCAGTAAAGATTTATTTATTGAATATTTAAAGGCTGTTGGTGATGTTATTTTCAATAAAAATATTGTGTTGAAAGATTGGCGCAATTTCCTTACAGAGCCGCCAAAACGTCGACAAAAAGTGCAATTTGACCCAAAAGCAAGAAAAAACTAACATTGTTTTAGTTTGGACGTATGTAATACAAAAAACTGTGTTTATTAGCAAATTCTTAGACTCAATGACATCTTTTTATTTAAATCATACATTTAAATAAATTTAATATTGTAAAATATATGGCCTGTTTCAGTATTTCAAACGTTACCGTTCGAGCGCATTTTGAAAAGAAAAATCCCCTGTTTGTGCTTCAATTTACTCTTAAGCGCAAAATAATTCGGCAAAGAATATACTACAGCATCACAAAATAACTTAATTTTTACCCTACAAATCTGTTTCCTTGCAGCCTTAAAGGTATGTATGTATGTATGTATGTATACACTATGTACATATGAAAAATAATTTCAAGTTTTGTTCATACTTTTAGTTGAATAAATTTTTTCATGCAATTTTTTTTTTGTTTTTCTTCCGATGTGAATTTAAACGTTTTACTTTTGGCTTTTCACTTTGACTTTCATCTTATTATTTGTTGCTATTTATTGCTTTTTGACACTTGTTCTATTAAACGGTACAATGTTATGTTTTAAAGCGTGAATTGTGCATATATTAGAAGTCCTGTGCTGTTAAACGGTAACTGTTGCACAAACATTTAAATCTTTAAACTGTAACAATTATTTCACAAAAAAAAAAATAAAAACATTTTTCGCCACATTTTCTTTAAACTTGTTGGTTGCTGTAGAAAAGTCATTTAACTTAATTAAAATGTAACAATATTTGACCGCCACGAACGAGTTAGAACTCACCATGGCGGCTTTTGTATACAATAAAATAAAACTTTTTGCTTTATTACTTTTTAGATTTCAAATTAGAATGCTCTTAAACTAAAATTATTAAAGAAAAAACATACAGCGCTTTGCAGTATTTTGCTGGATGAAAATAATAATAATATTTTTAGCAAAGAAGAAAACTTTATATTAATTGCGTAAATCATTTATTCCCTTCAACCAGTCATAAATAATCATTACAATGGCATAAAGTTACGTTGCAAGGCGTTGCATTTGCACTTTTTGTTGTTTTGAATGGTTGATGGTTTTTTTGTTGTTATTTTTTGCCAAGGAAAATTAATGACCTCCTACATGCCGATTCTTTAGAGCCCTCAACTGCCACATAAACCAAGAATATAATGATGATTAAACAAACACACACACCCCCACACACACACACACAGAATCGCATTCGTACGTTCTAATAAAAATACAACAACTGCAAAGTTCTGGCAGCAACACAAGCAACCAGCAAAAGTCCAAAAAGGTACTTAAACCCAGACAAATATAAAATCATCAATGTAAATAAACATTAAACAATTCTTAACGTTGCTTATTGTTTACTTTGTTTATGTACTTTTTTATGCATTTAGACTCAATTGTAAATTGAACAATATTAATCTGCTGATACGTATGTGTGAGTAGTATGAGGCTCCAGTGGCTACAACATTTGAAGGCACCACATACGAAGTTGATTAAAAAATAAATGTTTGCAGCAGCAACGCTTAAATAATAAGAATCAACTGTTAGAAACAGTTTGACCATTTTAGCATTTTTGTGGCCGAAGGCGCAAATTTGGCAATTATATGAATGGCCAAATAAATTCAAATAAATTCAAATCTTTACGTAACAAGAGTTGAGGTTTTTTTCACGTTTAAATTTTTTAATTTCGTCACCAAATAAAATTGAAACTAAAAGAAGCTAATGAAAACAAAAATTAGCCACAGAATGGTTTTCATAAGTCTGAATGCTCTACTATAATACAAGATATGATCTAAAAAGGCTAAATATATGCTGCTATAACTTTTGTAAAACCAAGGATTTTATTAAAAAATACGATAAAAACATATAGTTTAAAAGTAGTTCGTCCGACTATTCGCGAACTAATGAAGAATATTTATTCAATAAACTTTTTAATATACATATAATTATTGTTGGAAGAAATAATTTATATATAAGTAAATGTTTAGGAGAAAACATGTCCGAGACTAATGCAATACGACCATACTTTAAAGATATACCAAATTAATGTGTATTTTTAAAATTTGGAATTTTTCAAAGCCAACTTGGCGGCAACTTTACTTCGAAATCTGGCCACACTGGTTAGAAAAGCAAAATACAAATGTATCTCAGATTAATGTATGTATGACAAAAAAGACGAACGACTTGTTAAGTTCGAAGAGGGAGTTGTCTGCTGTCTGTTTCTATCGTTGCTTCTGGTGCAAAACCCGCAATTTGGCCGTTGGTCATCGTAAAATTACAGTTTTATAATAGTTGCAAACAAAATTACTCGACATTATGTTATATGCAGCATTATAAAGGAATGTTAACGTTAAGTGCCTGAAAAACACAATTTATAGACTGAATTCTTGGCGAGTTTAAAACCACAAACTGCATTTGGTCATCCCCTCAAGATTGCACGTCTGCAGTTTGTTAGCACTGGTTTTTATATGAAAACTGACATTTGTTGTCATTTGCAAAAATTATAGCATCTTCTGATAGTGTCATTAATTTTGCACCACCCTCTATGTATATCAGTCATTTAGATATTGATTTTCAAAGTAAGTCACCATTATTTAGAAACCAGCTTGTAAATTCGACCACTCAGCCGCTTACACGGAAAAATTTGGAAAACTTAAAGCAGGCAGTCAAAATTATTTACAATATTCTCTGAACACAAAAGAAAATTGGATACATCACGATCAGTGTGACATACAGGCGCTGCTGAGAATCCAAATGATACTCTCAGACAAACAGACATGAATATCGTTGCGTGTAACTGCGCACAACTTTCCTTATTCCTGTATCAGTTTTGCACTTTGTTCCCCTTCTGTTTAGTGGGAGATCTGTTTAGTTTAACAATAAGAGCTTCAGCACAAAAAAACAAACTTCATCTTTTGTACGAGTACACTTGAGTAGTTGTAATTTCGTTTTGTTTTTGCCACATTGTTACCAGCTTCCATGTCATGGGACTGTGGCAAGAAATTCGTTTACAGCAGTCTCCGTTTATAGTTCCTTCTCTTACTGTTTAAACACTTTGACTGCGAAGGGAATGTAAGGAAACGACCAAATGATTTTTTTTCTCTCTGGTTTCTAACAAATGACGCTTTACATGTTTGCGCCATCAATGCGTTTTTTCTTTTTCATTTTATGATTGTTTCCATTTTTTATTTGTTTTTCATTTCGAATTGAAATAAGTTTATTGTTTTTTTTTTCTTTTTTTTTTTTTGCCTTTGAGTTTCTTCTTTATTCACTGACCAGACAGACTGTTATAAGAGTACATTTTTTTGTTTGCTTTAAAAGTTCGTGTAAATAGCCAAATGAATATTTTACAAAAGCAAGTTATCTAATCATACAAGGGTCACGTTTGCTTAATACAATTTATTTTTTTTTTTGTTTCATTTTCTTCGATACAATTTGTATTTCATATACATACGTTCAGCTAGACCTTTGAAAACAAGCAAGAATACTAGAGTTATGTAATAAAATTTTACTTAGAAATGTGCCAAGCTCAAGGTATACAACATTTTATGGACTTCTCCGGTATATATGTAAGTATATTAAAGTTTAACGATGAAGCAGTGGTACGATCAGTTTTAGTTCATATTTTAGACAGAAAAAGTACGTAGAAGTAGATATGTGACTAAATACAAATAGTTTATTGTCTTTACCAGAATACTCAAGTTAATAAAGAATTTATACATTTAAAATCCACCAAATTTAAGACATGCCCGTGATTTAACTAAAAAGTGTTTAGAAGTTTATAATAAGCAGAGAACAGAAAACAAAAAAGGTCAAAACATAAAACAAATAATTAAAAATAACGTAACTCATACATATTTTGGCCAACTTTGAAGTAATTACACATTTTTTTAAAACTAACTTTTTAGTATTTTTTGTATAGAAATAATACATTTCTTGATGTGTTTTGTTATTTCAGTAATAACTAAGAGTCTGGATAGTATAAAGTTCTGTACAATAAAATCAGCTTAATTCAGCCATTTATTCATCAATATTTAACCTGTAAAACTCCGTTTTGAATCGAAAAAGTTATTACTTTTCAAATTTGTATGACAATAAACGCAGGTTTCGCCGCTTTCACATTTATAAAGTCACACGCGTTTTACGAAGTCACACGCCTCCTACAATACAGTATTGGCATGTGAAAATTGGTGTATCACATTATTATAATCTGTGTACGTTTCTTTATTACTGGGTGTAAAAATAATTCGAGAATTTAGAAATGGAAAAAGTAACCAACAATACTTTTGAGACTCTTTTAAGGGAAAAAACGAAAACCAAGATTTCAGTTTTAACCAAATTCGCTGACAGTTTCGAAACCACTTGCTAAATTGAGGTGAAACTAAATGCATGGAATTAATCTTCTCTGCTACAAATCCACAAACAAATTAACATTGAAAAGAGGTGAACTCTGTTTTTAAATTGAAGAGAAAATACTTTTGGACTACTGCGCGCCCATTGTTTTTGTAACAGATTCAAGACTTATGAAGGATATATTGATGTATTTTAAATGCTTTCGTATACATCAATTTCTGTCTACCTCCGTTCAATATAAATTGAAAGATGGCACTCGACGTGACAGTGTAAGAATTACTCTCAATAACGGAAATGGATTAGTATTAGACCAAACGTAATTACCGACAACAACCAACAGTTAAGTGCCAGCATAAAAAATAAAAATAAAATTATATAAGTTTGTATCTTTATATGTCTAGTTCTCAAATCATTTTCCAATTTCTTTTTGTATTCTAAATGCACTCAATAATAGAGTGTTTGTGTAGGAAATGTGGAAACGTATTGTGTCTATCCAAAGGAAATATGATCTTTATTGATTTTAAAAGTTCAAAGTCAAACATTTTAAAACTGAAGTGCATTCTATTCGATTGGCTCACATGAGTGCTTTCAAGGAAAATCAATTGCACTCAAAAGTCGAAAAAGAGAAGGAAAGATTTCTTTCAACAATTAGTAACTTAAAATTGTTTTATGGTTGGCAAGAAACTAACGACATGTTTCCTTTTAACAACAATATGATGACTTGTGTTTTGACCAATAACCCTTGGCGTTTATAATGTCGGAATTTGTTTTTTTCAACTAATACGCACAAGACGACCCTTACACATGCAGTTGGGGAGGGAAGAAGGGAGTACTGTTTGAGAAACTTGTTTGATTTTGAATACGTACTATTTCATTTCGTTATTATTTTAATTTTGTATTAGTTGCAGAGATGAGGATGTCAGTATTTAACTGATGCTATTCTGAGTGTTTAGAGCTCAGTGTGAAATTTCTTTTTATTTATTCTTGTCAACTCAACGATAGATTCGATATGCTTTCATACAAGCCAATTACATATGGGGCCCAAAAGCCCCACATTAATTGTATTCGAGAGGCCAAGAGTGGAAATTTTCATATTTTACTACAGTTTTTAAGTCCTTTGTGGTTTTTCTTATTTAACACAATAAACAATTAATGGAAATTAATGTATTGTTTATATTTACGTACACGTGTATTGTGTGTTATTGTTTGTCCAAAATGACACTTTCCAAGAAATTGTCACGCTTTTTTCAAATATTCGCTTCCTGTGACCGTGCCGCCGTGCCTTTAAAATATCGTCGTTTTAGTCATTTTTGTACTCAACTAGTAAAATTTTAAGCGTTAAAAATGTTTTGTTGTATTTTCTTTTTTCTTCATTCAAACAAATACCAATTCAAAAAATTGGTATTTGTTTCTGTAAAACTTTTCGATTTTGAAACCGATTTCAAAATTAGTTGCAGTTGGGCTCCACGCAATGTATTTTTTGAAATCGAAGATGCAAAATTCGTTAAAATTTTATATCGCATTTGTTGGCCTATTTTTGAAATTCAAATAAGAAATTATTCAATAATTGATCACAGTATTATTCTTGGTTTTGCGATAGTGCTCTGGAACGTTGTTCAACTATTTTGTTTTCTGCATCAAAGAATTGTTTCTTTTTGCAAACGTTAATTATATATGTATGTAAAATTCAACTTTAATGATTTGGAACAGGTTTTTGTTTTACTTAATTTTCTTGTAACAATTTCTTAGCAGAAAAACACATACACATTATGTTAGAAAAAATATTTTCCATGCATAAACTGCAGCAGAATCACCAACTGAAGATCTTTAAAAAATTCTTAATCCATCAGTTACTGAAAGACATTAGCAGATTCAGCATCAACAATATGAAAATCTGGGTAAATATTTTGAAGCAAATGCAAAAAAAATTAATAAAAAAAATAACTTTATTTCGTTAAACATTTAAGCTGGTTGTAGTGACCCTGTTGTTGCTGGCATTATTTCGCCACATCCAAGGTGATACTAAAATTTTACGTCAAGTCGAGTAAGTACAATAAGAATAGATAATAAATTTCTCTTATAATCTTTGTATTTTTGAATGCTTTCAGAATTTTAAGCCATGGTGCCTCTCGCAGTGAAACTTTCTCTTTAAAAAACGAAAACTCTGACGACGAAGAATTAATTATTAAAGGTACTTTTAGGCAGAGAATATATTCCGAGAAAAACCGTCACTTTTTATACGATATTGAAACAATTTATGTGGCTGATAAAAATGGTAATAGAGTGATGTATAAAATAAATCGTGTAAGAGCTTTTGCTGCGACCTCACCAGCTCCGGCACCACTAAATCCAAACTCATTGAGAGCGTTGGGCGGTTAAGATTTATGTTTTAAAAGTGTGTAATAATACCGTAATTATTGTCAAATAATATAGATAAATAAAAAAAACTTTAAGCGCCTGGTTTTTTACCTACTTTATGAAAAATAATTGTTCATTAAAAAAAAATTTTAGCTAGAAGGTAATCAGGAACGAACGCAGGGATTGAGTTACTTCTTTTAGTTTAAAAGCGTTTGAAGTTATTGAGTTAACACGAGAAAAAAAAACATGTTAAAACATCTACTCATGCAACATTTAAATGGTTGTTGGATAAATCCTTTGGACATGAAAACAACGATTTAGATCGCAATATTTTAAGCACAAGCTTCAAAATGCTGTTTTTAAAGGATGTGAAGATAAATTCTTAAGTTAAACTGTTAACTAAGTGCCAACTCAATATTAATAACTACATTTTTAAGATGTACAAAAAAGAATTTTATAATTTGGTTTCTTATAAACATATCTATGTACTCATATAAAATATATAAATATATACATTTATCAAAAATTTACTTACTTTTCTTAGAGAACAGAACAGATAGACAGACTATGATAGTCTTAAAGTAGCGAATATGCGAGGTTTTGTCTATATCTTCAAGCAGTTTGCCTGGTGGTCACAGCAATCGAAACAAAGTAGTAAGCAAATTGTTTAGACAACAATGTAATTTAGTGCAATAAAATCGGATGAACTCATATGGGTTAATGTCAAAACTGACGTCATTTTTGGCGAGTGTTCAAAATAAATTTTTGGTTTTCGACCACTAAAATTTCTTACCTATTTATAGTCGACATAAACATTGATTTTCGTCAACATTTCTTCAGATTATGTCATTTTCAAATTCTTATACAATAAGTGTACAAACAAATAAAGAACGAAAACAACCCATACATGTATGTATATGCCAATGATATAAAAAAATATTTAATAATGAAATGGTTTCATGTAGATTATTAACATTATACATATTTCAACTATCATTAGAATAGATGTTCGAAAACTATAACCATTTTGTTTTTAAGGTAATGCCAATTTTTGATTTTTTAATTTCTAGACCGTTTTTTATAGAAAAAAAAATAAAAATCAATCTTGATAATCCGTCCATCCATTAAGGGCGCAAACTGCGTTCTATACTTTATCTAAATATTCTAGACAAAAAATTGTTCTAAATTTCTCCAGCGGGAAAGTGCTTATAAAGACGACCTGTTATGAAGTCGCCTTATTTTTGACATTTCATAATCATTTATCAAAAAGAAAGCACATATGGACTTGGGATTTTGTCGATTTTTATTTAATTGTCGCCTTGAGCCCGTATATGTATAGCTTTTGATACGAGTAAGCTTTCACTTGTTACAATAGCAAGTAATTCAATACATTTTGTTACTTCAGGATTTCAAAACCTCATAATAAAAAATGTGAAAAATGTTTAAACAAAATAATTATCAAATCAATTCCCCTTTTTTAGCTGTTTTTTTTTTTTACAAATAAAAGAAAACTTAAGGTTTCATCTTTAAACTAAAAAATCAAAAGGCAATTTTCAATATTTATGTTTTAAAAGAAAGATTATGTAAAACGTATTATACAAGAATATCTTTAACGCATTCGATTTTTTGTTTGAATCAGTTGCTGTTTAAAACTGGCAGTCAATTAAATTTAACGATATTTTTTCTTTTTTTTTAAACTTACATCATAATAATTAAAGCGCTTAATAATTAACAACATGTTCGTTAACTCAACTTGACCATGTCAAAATTTCCGTTTTTCAATGGCAAACAATCAATTTAACAAACAACATAATTTATGGAACACTACCGTTTCAATACTGAATATTTTTTGTGAGAGATATGCTAAATGTGTTAATACGCAAACCAAATAAATTTTACACATTTTGGTATTAAAGCACGGTAGACTTTGCGGCAAAAACGAGCGTAATTGATGCCTCTGATTTGTATGTAGTTTTGAGATTTCCGTCGCCTTCGCTAAAAGTGCTGGCCAAATGACAAAATGTTGTAAATAATTTGGCGATCAAATGCAAAGTAGTATTACCTTGAAAATATTGGGGGGGCCTTGAATAAGTTGCGAAACAAATAAAAACGAAATATAAAAAAAAATTTTACTGATATAAGAAAATCTGTTTTTTCGAATTGTCAAAAATGGAAGAAAAATAAATCAAATAATATGTAGTATGAATGCCAAGCAAAATTAAAAGAAGAACGACAACTACACGCAGAAAAAATCCAAGAAATTCGAAACATAACAGATTAAAAATAGTAATGAAAGAATTTTTTTATTTTAGAATTAAAAACAAATTCGTAAAAAATCAACAGATTTTTATATTTTAGAATTCGAAAAAAGTCAACGAACACTTGTCGTATTTTCATACTGTTTTCAGCTAAAAAATTCGTAGATTCAGTGTTTGTTTGAAAATGCAGAAATGCTGCCATAAAACGTTTCCTTTTGAATAGGCTGCCACTTTTAAGAGTTGTTATGACTCAAGCTGTCACTGCTTAAAAACACTATAAAAATGTTAAGTTTTGTGGCTGCAAAAATGTCTGCAAAAAACAATTTTTCGGTCAGAAACTATGAAAATGGTGGACAAATTTGAATTGTAGGTAAAAGTTAATGAAAAATTATCAACCTGACTGTGGGATTTAGGGGTACGTGAGACATAGAGGTAAATGCTAATGGCTCCCAATCGATTTAATGAAATGCGTAGTCATGGAGAACAAACAGCCGCAAGTGTGTGAATTGGTGATGAAAAATGTCATGTCATGTGATATTCGTTCCTAACCAAAAATGTTTATCGTAGTCCACAATATTGAAATATTATGTCTATAAAAAGTCAAGAATCAAAACAAAAATAAAAAATTGTTATGACGAAATCAAGTGCAAGCGAGTATTTTATGATATTGACTTGATGTGACGAAGATAATGGCTCTTGCAATAAGAGTGATTGTTTTCTTTCATTACCTTCCTCTTTACAACTAAATAAACACCCGATGATTTCGGTTCAAAATTTTCAAATTGAAACCTTTCTCAATACTAGAACAAATATTTGTTTAGGAAGAAACCTAAGCTTTGATTCAGTAAACTTTTTATAGCCCAACATATAAAATACAAATTTAGAAAGATACATTAGATACAAATTAAATGCATTTTAATTTGCCCAAAAAACTCTTATGTACCTGCATGTGGTCACCTCTGTTGCGTTTTAAAAACCGTCTCAAATTACAACACCTCACTTAGTCTGCATTTTTTCTGTTTCTTTTTTATTGTCGGCAGACAATTTTTCGCAGCTCAAAATATTTACAACTTTTGCATGTACAAAATTCAGGTAGTGAAAAACTGGGAAAATACCATTGCAGAAACGAAAATCATAAATGCAACAGCAGCATTATGCGTGGAGATAGACGCAGAAATGCTATTAATTTTTCATTAAAGCAAAATGCAGAGGTCTTCAGTTAAACGTTTCAATAATGCGTTTGCGGTTACGGATTTTTCTTTACAGTCAGTGAAGTTGATTTAGGAAGTACAACAGGAGTTTGCTTTAAAAAATGCTTGCTGTTTTCTTAATTGATTTAAAATTTGTATGCCAACATGTGTTAAAATTGCTTGAAGGAGTAGTTAAAGACTATTAAAAGATTTACATAAGGAGATGGATTGAAGAGATCGATTGGATGGATGAATAAATGGATAAGTGCTTAAGTGGTCAGTAAAATCACGTGATAAATAGACAGCCCGACGCTTGTTATTTAATGGAGAAAAAGAAAATAACCAACGAAAATATGTTGCGTAATATAGTAACACCGTTGTCTGAAGGTTATTGATATTGACTATTTTACAGGATTTTATTCATTTTCATAATCTTAGTAAAATATGAATTTTTAATTTTTAGTTCCGATTTTAAGTCAAAGTAAAGAAACCTATTGAAATAAGTTTTCTATTTAAACCTATAAAATAATTTGCAGCTTTCATTTCATCAAAAAACCTCAATGATAGTCCTAAAAAGAACACTTTTTGCTAATAATTCGAATACAAGTGTGTTCCGGCCCAAGCACCAGTAGAGCATATAAATAATCTCTAAATGAAAACTCGTAACTTTTATGGACTATATTCACATATACTAATGCGAAGGAATAAGGAAGTCTACAGACGACTACCTGGCTGGGCCGATTTCGCTGAAATCTTTAAGAAAGCATATTTATGTGGACATAAAGTTGAAACAAAATTTATTTTGTGTTTGATCTATAACATTGAATGCTTATGCGAATTATTAGGATCAATTGTATTCAAAAAGCCACATCAAATTCACTTAAAAAAGATAGATAAAATACAACTCAATTCAACCAAGGAATTTCAATTCAATTCCACTTAAAAAAGTACAACTTAAATAATAAAAAAGTGTTCGAATAGATCCGCGAAAAAGGTGTGTGGAAAATTTATTAAATTTTCATCATGTTAAACTCTAGATCTTTAGAAACCAATAAGAGGAAAAAACTTATACGACTACTAAAGTCTATTCTATTGTTGCAAATACATACTTATGTATTTATGTATTATTATTGTTTCCCTAAGCTATTTGTACAATTACAATAGAAAACAAAGATATAGAAAATATTAATACATTTTTAATATTTTAGGTTCCAAACTTAACCAATTATTTTGCTTCTGTCAAATGACATCTGATGGCCGTGTTAAATTTAAATTCTTTGATGTTCTTTGTTTTATTATTGTTTTGGCTTTAATTACTTTTGTTCACAGTTTGTTATTTGAAACATTGGAATGCACAAAGTCATACAGCGTCAGAAAGAAAGGACAACTAAAATAACATGCTGTATCTAAAAAGAAAAACATACTTGGGCACAAAAATGTAGCAGATTCAAAAAAAGTATGAGTGAATGGCTTGACTATTTAAGATGGAACTCATAATCGGCAACTTTTGGCCCATAACTGATTCAAATGAATATCCTGAAATCGTCAAGTCAAAATTTCACTTTTTACAGTGAAGACTTTAGTATATTCAGTCTAAATGTATGATGCTACGCAAAAACATATTAACTTTCATTGGCTATAAACTTTAATATAAAATATACTAAGTAGCAAAATAATTCTGTAGATATAATTTAAATAATTTTTTTATTTTCTTGAGAAAAAAATTTGAGGAGAAAAACCATTTTAAACAGGTACAAAAAGTATCTGTAAAAAAGTGTGACACAAACCCAAATGGAGCTGACGGTTTGCAATTTGCAAAATCCAAATTTGACAGCGCTAAAAGAACTCAAGTTAGTTGCAAAACAGCTGATGTTTAGTGTTGATATTTCAACATCTTTCAATTGAGCTGTTTATGAAACAAAGTAAATCAATATTTCTACTCATGGCGCAAAGTTGGCTCTGTTTGGTCTTTATTTAATTCGGTTTGTTACATAATAAAACGCTTTTTGTGATTAGAAAAAAAGTATCTTTATACAGACAATTGTCAGATCTTATGATGTTGAGAGTAAAATATGCCTTAAAATGCCTTACAACTGTGTGAAGTGCTAAATTGTATCTTAGAACGTTGTCCGAAAAAACATTGCAAGTCGATTGCAAGACAACAGAATTGTAAGACAGCTGACAAGGGTGAGAACACTCTAAGCTGCCGTTGTCACATATTTTCTTTGTATCCAGAGCGAATAAAAAATAATAACTTTGTTCTAGTTGGTCAAATTATATGTTTGTTACGGTTCAAAGAAAAAAATTACACAAAGAGCATGAGAAAATAATTAAACTTGAGTTTTCTTGGCGCCCCACCAAATAAAATTCTATAAAATTATACTATACTTAACATTATGTAAAGTTTAATCTTAAAACATCTCTCTGAATGGATGAATTCAGCCACACAATATTCAGTCAAAACTCCCAAAAGTGCACATTGCGTTTTATGATTAATTTTATTTTCTTTCTTTATATATTTATGTATTTCATGTTGTAAACAATACAAATGTTCTAAAAGTGTGTGGGAAAAATGTCCAGAACTTCGATTTCTGTCGCCACCAACTTCAGTTGTTACAATCTCTTGACTGATAAAATAATATATAACCGGTTTCCGATGACTTCTGTATGTCCGAAGTTAAACCATAAAAATCTTCTATAGTTGAGGCTTCGATTTTATCCGCCATATCGTCATCGAACAGTAACCACAAGCCATGACTCTTGACAATGCTTATGTAGTGACCACGATTCGGGCCCGAACCACAGTGTATAACAACAGCCATCAGATCGTAGAGGCGGTCAGGATTGACCGCATCATCAGAGGTATTAAAAAGTCTTAGTTCGAGGGGGAAAACTACTCGATGAGACACTTTAATGTGCCGATTAAATTGCTCCATGTATTTAAAACGTTTGAGGTGCAGGGCCAAAATCATGGGCAACTTCTTGACGCGCATGCGTTTCTGAGCCTCTTGATAACTGCAACAATTGTCGCATTTAAATTTGTTGTCGGAGCATAACGTTTCTGTGTTGCTAAAACAGCGCAAGCAATGGGTTATAGAAGTGTTCTGGTCCACATCCACTTGCAAATCAAAGAAATGTTCATCTTTGCTGCTGACCGTTTCACAATTTAGACACCTCGTTTCGGAAGTCAAAGTGCCCTGAAATATTTCATGTACCCAGGTGGGCTCTGTGCTGGCGCTGTTCGTTTGAGTGGGCGTACTAGCATCCATTATGCCTATCCCTATACCATTAATCGAACCAGTGGACTGTGAGCATGTGCCATTAGTGGACGAATTAGACGCCGTAGTGGATGTTGAGGTGGTGGATGATGACTTTACAGCTGCCGTTCCTGCAGCAGAAACACAATTTTTATTGGTATTTCTTTCGGCCAATATAATTTCGTTAATATGATTAATGAGAAAATTCAAAAACTCATGAGCATCTTGCTGCATATAGTTGTCAAACTCTTCTTTTTCCTTGCGCAAACGTGCTATAAACTTTTTGGGAGCTATGGAGCCCACTTTCTTCTTTTGAGTGGCTATGTTGTAGAACAGATCAGCCAAACACGACAACAGAGTCTCCTTGGGACGCTTATTTTTGGCCCTGTATTCCAAAACTTTTTCCCGAAAAGGTTTGCAAAAGTATAAAGCCTGAAGCACAGAGTTGCTGTAACAGGTGTTACCAAAGTTGACCAAACCAAAGTAGTGTTCATTTGGTGGAAACAAATCGGAGCCGATTTCCTTTTCTAGTTGTGAGACATTTGCTCCCATTTTAATTTTTTGTTTTTTTCCTATATGACCAAAACCACCACCACCAAAAATTTGTGTTAGTTTTCAGTGATTTTAAAATGTTTTTCTTCATAACTTTCTATTACATTTTGCAGAAGGGATTCTGAAAATACACAAGAAAAAAAAGTTGAAGAGGGGATGTCAGTTCAAAAGAAAATTTCTTTTAAAACAATTTTTTTTATCAAATAAAAAAAGAAAATACAAATAAAATATTTTATATTTTTAAAAAAATATTTTATTATTCAAATGAAAATATTAAATGTAAAACAACCACACAAAATTTTATTATCCCCTCTCCAAACATTTTCCTTTTGTATATTTTCTTAGCAAGAACAACTGAAATTTAATGAAGATTATTTTTAATTTTCTTTATGCTTGAGGTTTTTTTGGTTTTCTTTTTTTTAATTTATTAGTATTTTATTCAATATTTTGTTTTGCTTTGGAAAACTTATCCACTGTTGCAAATGATTGCTTACAAATATATCTATGTATATCATATACAATATATTGCATAAATTGATAATAAATTTAAAAAATAAGAAGATCAAATAGACCCTCAAGCTTAAAGAAATTTAAAAATAATAATTAAGAAAGATCAAACAATTAGAACCAAAATAAATTGAATTAAAATAAAATACGTTTTAAATAAAATAAACTTGTTTTTAAATTGCAAAAGATTTCATTTTTGCATAAGAAACAATTTATATCATAATTCATGTTAATTATTAAAAACTCAGGAGAAGGAAGAATAAATTTGTCTAAACTTTGTTAGACACATCGTATTTATTCAAAAGAATGTTATAAAAAGCAGTAAAGCGATGGAGCAACACTGATTCAGTTGATTGTAATTTGTGTTGATCACATCTCGTAGTCATGGAATTTGTATGGATGTACGATATATTAATAGAAGTTAATTTTGGTTTGCTCTTAATTCCAAGTATTTATATATAATATATGTATATACAATTCAATTTCATAAGCTATATGATAATTTATCATTATTTAACAGAAAACTTAACATACTTAATTGTTTTCTATGCACACAATAAGGTACTAGTACGCTTCTAACAACAATTAAACTTTTGCATTGTGTGCAAATAAAATAAAGAGTCCTGAACTTCGGTAGATTATAACAACTTGCAAAACTTATCTCTCCCGCGATGTCGAGCATTAAAATGCGAAAGCACTTTGAAGGGAAAAAACTTGATTTTTAACTTGAACTGTGAGACTCTAAAGTTAAGTTCTTAGTGGCCATGCTTGACCCCAAAATTAGATTTTGTTACAGCTAAAAATAAAACTGCAAAACACACAGCCAATTATAAAATTAGATGCGAACTGTATTAACAGATTAAATGTAAACACGTGGTACTAAGTTTTATCTTGAAATAAAAGAAAATTTCTTTTCAATATTTACTTTTTCCTAAATATTTATATCTCTGTGCTATAATTATTATTCATTATAACATTTATTGTAAATATTTTCCTGTTTTAAAGTAGAAAAGACCAATATCACCCACCAACTTATGTCGGAAATAAACAAGAAACACAAACTAAAAAATTAACTTTGTTTGCTCACATTAATAATTTCCCCCTTGTGGTGATTAGTCAGCTAATTTGCTTTTAATCGGTTTGCAGTCATTCAAAGTATTGCAGAATGACTTGAAATTTAGCATAAGCATAACTTCTTTATTCAACACATATACATGCATACATAAATATTTCTAAATTGGACTTACCGTGCTAGAATTAATTCCTTGATGTCCGTAAATAAGAATAATAATTTACTTTTTTTGTTTAATCGAAAAGAACTCCAAAATTTGTTGACTTCAAAACTAATGAATTTCTATAATTTCATTTACTTTATTTGATATGAAGGTGTTGCGAAATTTCTTTTTCTTTTTGTGCTTAAAAAAATCAAAGAATTTTCCAAAAAGAAAACAAATCCAAATTTAGTTATAGAAATCTTAGTTCGTAGATTTGTAATATTTGTTTACAAATTCGTGGGGCAATAAAAAAATTGCATTTGCCTGAAAAGAAAACCAAAATGAATTAGAAATAATTACAAATTTGCGTCTCAAAAGAAGTGATTAAATTGGGGGTAGTACATATAAATAAGTAGCGGTAATATTGGCGTCTTTTATCAATAGGGCATGTACTGTTAACGTTCGCCAACTACAGATTACTGATTAAAGGCAAACTAACAGACTTAATCGCAATATGTCGGAGTTCATTAATGTAAGTAACAGATGAATCTGGTAAAAGAAAGTTTCTAAATTGTCTCCAAATCAGTGTCTTTTGGCGTTCAATATTGCAGCGAACACTAACGTTCGATATCGTGGTGTCGTAATTATTCATACGGGTTTCTCCACTTGGATATATAGTGTATGTGTAAGTATGTACATATATATATAGTCCTTAATATTAATGAGTTTGATCTGCTTGTGCTAAACAAAAATGATGTAGCAACGCCTTAAGGATAAATGTCGAAAGGAATACGTCTTCCTAAAAAGAACTCCCAGTGCCATTTTTAAAATATATCCTGAGGTACTCATTGTAATTCGAAAGGTTAGAAATACTTAAGGAAATTATATATAATTAAATATTATAGAGTTTGAATTTGAAAGCAATTGCATAATAACAATATTAACATGACTTTAAAATAAAATCAACATAATTTTATTTCATATAAAAACTGGAATTAATTATTTATTATTTATGAACTGGAATTAGTAACTGAACTACTAAAACCAAATAATAAGAAAAAAGTTAAAATAGTTTAAAACTCTACCGAGAAAGTTTTACTCGAATAATACCGTTAGACAGGATTCACTCATTGTTTACGCCCAAAACTTGTTTGTGAGGAAAATTTTGTTTTACTGAAAATTTTGCTGTCCTTATTTTGAAAATTTTTTCTGGAAAATCAAAGCTACGCACGCAATATGTTTACTTAACTTTGTTCCGACAAAACAAAAGCAGTAACAATTAATATTAAATCTATTTAAGCTAAGAATCTACCGAATATATTTATAAGAGACAGACGTCACGCACACGTCAAACTCGACATGTAAACAACAAATGATGGTTGGGAATTTATGTTTAAAAAATACTTTTGTAAACAACTTTAATATGTTATTTCCTCTTAAGTTTACGAATTAATTTGAAAAGGTTAAATTAATAAATTCATTTTTTTACAGCCAACCATTAGTTTAGAAAAAAGATATTTACTTGGCACCACTATTTGTGTATTTGTCACTATACGAGCCTCCTACAGCATATGAGCAAAAAATATTACGAGTACTGTGTTTTATTTTAGGACGACGAAAGAAGTCCTTTTTTAAGTGTCTCATTCGGTCTTATACTTTTTTCGCTGTAAAATAACTCTTAAGGTTTTTCTAAGATCAGCTTTAGTTCTGAAATAGCATTTTAATACTACAACACTATTAGTATATGGTTCATCAGTCACCATCGCTCACTATTGACAGTAACATTCGCACTATCATCGTTTTTGAAGAAATATGGCCCAACGACTCAGCCAGCCCATAAAGCACACGAAACAGTAATTTTGTATGGAAGTAATGGTGTTGCGACAAAAGCTTGTGGATTATCCTTACTCCAAAGGCGTCAATTTGGCTCATTTGCGAACGCAATCAACCAAATGTTGTAGAACATATATTTAGATTAAAAAAATTTCAACAGTTTGCAAGGCTTGCTCTGGTGTAAGTCTATCCATAAGGATATGTCAAGCCAAACTAAAAAAAAAATAATTATCAGCTGTGTTAAATAGATTGTCAAATGAAGCAGTGTTACCAACTCAAAGTTGTGAAGCTCTAACACACAGCCAATATAACCTAAACAGTTTTTGTAATAAGATGTGTTTTTCATCCTTAACAAAAATGTTTTCACAAATCTTTTATTTGCAGAAAAACAACAAATCCCGCTGAGTCTTATTGAAAATATATGTTAAGACTTCGTTTTATAGAAAAACATTGTTCATTGCATCAGGAAATATGTTAACTGAATTTTTTTCCGAAAAACAAACTGAGACTATTTTGTGTATTTCCTATCATTTTTGTTATTAAGGTTTATAAACGTGACACATGTTGCAAGTTGTTTTCATCATATAAATGTCTAAACTTCTATTACAAATACTTGAAGAGTAAAATGTTTACGACAAGAAACTTTCCCGTTAATAGAACCAGATTTGGCACAGCTCATTCTAATGGAAACGATTATCAAGCTGACATCAAAACATTTAAAAAATATATCCTAAAAAGCAGTTAAAACCAAAAATTTTCCCGTTTATTTTACATATACATGTATATGCCCGCAGAATTTATGCAAAAGAAAATTAATTAAATTACAGGGCTCTACTGAAAAAACTCGTATTAAAACATTTCTTTATGAAGGCTAAGTCCATTCAAAATGTTTGTTATTAATTAAATTATATCATGCATGATGTCGTTTTGAATATCTCACTCAGTTTTTAATTGGTTAATTGAATTTATAAAGCCATTAGACAAATTAACAAAACATATGAAATGAAATTAAAAGAAAAGAAAGGAAAAGCAAAACAATATTCATCACAGACTTTCAGATGATAAGAATAATAAGAGGAATCATTTGGAAATTTAGAATTTAGTTTAACTGCGGCACGACAACGCTAAACAACAGATTAATATAAAACGGAAGAAAAATTGAAAAAAACAACAACAATCTGAAATGAATATAATCTTTGAAACAATTCTCCTTGCAGGAGTTTGTTTCTTAGTTTGTGAGTGTTTGCCAGAGAAACAAAATTATACTCAAGATTTATTAAGACTTGCTAAGGCTTCGGAAATAAAGGCCTATCTAAATGAGGACAAATCACCATGTGAAAATTTTTATAAATTTGCCTGCGGCAAATGGCCCAAACTGCATCCAGCTCCCTATAAAGGTAAAAGCAGCAACCTTGATCAATTAAAGGACCTATACTGGCGCAAGTGTGGTGAAATGTTAAGCAGTGATGGCAGAATGGATTCCGCTTTGGATGCAAAATTGAAAAACTTTTACGAATCCTGCCTAGAGACGGCAAAAATTGATCGTCTGGGCTTAGAGTATATCATAAATGAAGTGGATTTTAAAGGAGGTTGGCCCGAAATTAACAATGCCAGGTGGTATGAATCGGACTATGACTGGCTGAAGGTGGTGGCAACGATGAGAAGAAATCTAGGAGTTGATATATTGATTGGCCTTCAAGTTGTGCCCGACTTTATAGAAAAAGACATGCATCGCATTATGGTGGGAGCTCCAAAATTATACTTGTCCCAGCAGGCCTATTTAATAGATGACGAAGATAACGAACGTTTAAGAACAGCTTATACAATAAGCATAGAAACGCAATTACGGCGTTACTTTCCAGATATGTCAGAACGATGGTCCCATGAAGTAGCCCAACAAGTTGTTCATGTAGAGAGACGTTTAGCTGCAGGTTTTGCCCGACCCGATTTAACGTTACAGCAAAAATCACGCTTAAGATTTACCGCAGACTTGAAGGCGGCTTATGGCAGCTATGTGGATATTAATCGTTATCTAAATCTCATATTCAACTCCACCATCTATGCCCAGGTGTACGAAAGTCCAATTGATTATTTTTCGAATTTAATGGATGTCATCAGAGAGACACCCAAACTGACCATAGCCAATTACACCATGTGGAAGGTGTTGAACAGATTTGATTTAGAAAAAGCCTATTACAAAAAAAATAACAACTTCTGCGTAAACAAAGTGATGGAATATTTTCCTCAAGCTTTGGAGCACATGTTTGCCCGCAACTATCACTCCATGCAACTGTCCAATGAAGTGCAATCGGTTTGGTCGGATATACGTAAAACTCTTCGAGAAGAATTGCAAATATCGGTCAAATTAAGTTGGATTGCTACGGAAACCAAACAGAAGTTTATTGAAAAATTAGATGCCATGGATGTTGAACTGTCCACGTCCAATACAGACTATACCGAACAATTGCAAAGAGTATTGGTAAGAAAAACTAATTATTATCAAAATCTTATAAGTATTTGGCAATGGCAGAGTGCTCAAAGTTTGGCCAAGCTCAATGAACGGCCAAAGGAACCGGAAGAACAATTTATTTTGCCCCACTATTCCTACGAAACTAATAGAGTACAAATTCCCATAACTTTCCTACAATCCCGTTTCCTTTGGGATCCTGCCTATCCCCATGCCTTACTCTACAGCACCTTGGGTTATCTCTTGGCCCAACAAATGTTGCGAGCCTTTGATTCGCAGGGACGCAAATACGACAAACATGGCAACCAGAAATTATGGATGGACACCATAACCGAATACAGTTTCGACGACAGAGCAAAATGTTACCTAGAACAGTATTCACAATATAAATTTCCCAATTGGGTGCGCAGACACGAAAAGGAGTTAACCAATACTTATGCTGCCGACAATGGGGCCCTGAGCATTGCCTATAAAGCGTATCATAAATGGTGGGAAAATGTGGCCAACAATGTCTCGGCCGAGCAGGAATCTTTGCCGCTACTGGACAAATACTCTCGCGCTCAACTATTTTTCATAGGTTTTGCTCAACTTTGGTGTGCAGACTACTCGTCTGATATTAAGGAGTTTGAGGAATTGCCAGAACGTTGGCGTGTAATTGGAGCCTTGGCAAATTTTAATGATTTTGCCCGCGAATATAAATGCTATTTGGGCAATAAAATGAATCCCGAACAGAAATGTGTTTTGTACTAATTTTCTTCTCAGCATCCGTTTTGTCAATTTCTTATACTCATTTTAAATTATATTGTTAATAAATAAAAAAAAATCTTTGTTAGAAAAACGTTTCTACAGTTTTTATTTAGTTCAAAATGGCAAACACAAAAACTAAATTTTACAAATAGACGTTGTTAGACGATAACCTCTCGTGGTCTCCACAATATTTAATTTTTTTTAAAAAGAATTATGGTTTTAAAACACAAACTCATTATCAACAGCTAGTTTATTAAAAGAGAGGCAAATAACGAAAAGAGAGGAGTCAGAAATGTTCAATCAAAGTTGCCAAATAATGTATTTTTGTTTGTTTTTAAATCCTGAAACTGAATATGAATTATAGTTATATGTATGTATGTATGTACATAAGAAAACCCGTCATCATGTTGAATCAAAATTTTTGTTTCCGTTGGTTATAAAATTTGGCTGTTGTTTATTTTTAAAACTTTGCTCTAATAATAAAATGAGGCTGGTGAGCTTCCCTGCGAGGAAGGCAACCTGGCAACTCTCATCTGATTGAGCAAAACAGAGCTTTTATTAAGAGCATAATATGATTTATAAGACGCAAAAATTAAAGCTTCTGTGTAATGTGATTAACCAACAAGGCGATAGTTTATTTCAAAAGCCTTGATGAAATACGGAAAATGTTAGAAAGAACATTATTTTTCAAGACGGTTGTGTTCTTCGTTTTTCTATGTCCGTTTCAAAGAACCTTCGCACAAACTACCACTTTTCCAATATTTGAACAAGATGAAGCCATAAGAAATTCCAAAACCAGAGAAATACTCAAATATATGAAGCTTTCCATAGATCCCTGTGTAGATTTTTATGAATATGCCTGCGGAAATTGGCACAAATTTCATACACCAGCTATTAATAGGCAAGAAAGCGAAACACCCAAGTCCTTACTGGACTCTAAGATTAACAAGGATTTGCACAAATTACTGGATGAGAGTGTAACTATTGATGATACCACAACCGCCAAGAAAGTAAAAACGTTTTATAAATCCTGTTTAGATGCTAAAAGAAATGAACTTGAACAGCAAGTTTTCCTCAGCGATTTCATTAAAATGAATGGAGGTTTCCCAGCCATACCAGGTTCAAATTGGTTAATACATCATCACAACTACGATTGGCAGCAAATAGTGGCGGGTTTACGTTACCATTATGGCATGGAAATTTTAATTGGCATGGACATTGATATCAATTACCAAAGTATGCATGAGAACAGCATTTATTTGAGCGAACCTGCTACAATTATACCAAAACGCTTGTGTAGCTACCGGGGTACTCAAACAACAGAGTTGATGGATTTAGAGTATGTGCCCATCGAAAAAGAAGTAGCGGACAATTTGCGGATGTGGTTATCGCTAAATAAAGAGGAAGCCTGGAAATTGGCCGCTGATATATTAACTTTTGAATTTGAGTTGTGTACAGCCATGTTTATGAATGAAACTGAGGAACAAGATTTTTTGGGCAGCAGCAATCCTGAAATGTTGCACAAGAAATACGCTCGCAAAACTTTGATTGAATTTACCCACCAGTTGCAAAACAAAATTGATTTAAACAGCATAGTAATGAGAAGTTTTGGTGTGCCGGTGTATAAACCTGTGTTTATGAGAAGTCCACAATATTTTGACCAGCTGGTCAAGATAATGGACGTCAACAATAGCACCACTATAGCAAATTACATAATGTACCGGGCCTTAACTTACATAAACCTGCCTTTGAATGATAGCCTGCAAACACGGCCGTACTATTGCTTGGAAATTGTTAAGAAATATTTTCCCAAAATCTTGGGTGACATGTATCACAAAAAACACGCTTTTGCGGTTTATCAAGAGCAAGTAGAGACGATATTTGAGAAACTTAAGGAAATGTTTGGTGCCGGTTTCCAGCAGGATTGGATAGAAAGCGGCACAGCGAGATTGGGTAAAAGCAAATTGGCTGAAATGAGTTTGTATTTTCCAACATACGATAAAACAACATTAAATTTGCCTTTTTCGCGCAACGATTATTGGGCCAATCTGGTACTAATTATGAAAGAGGTGAAGAAGTATGATTTGAGTCGGGTTTTCGCTACTGGTTTGCCCAAGCCAAAGGATGAGGTGGAAGCTTACGAAACTAGAATTGTTTACAGACCTTATCACAAACGCATCGATATTGGCTGGGGCGTTTTGCAGGCTCCCTACTATCAGCCGCAATTACCTTACGCTATACGTTTTGCTGTCATAGGTCAAAAGCTAGCAGAAGCCATCGCTTTGGCATTCGATGATTATGGTTGGACCACCGATATTACCGGGCACAACAATTGGGATCCCGTAACAGCAATCGAATTTTACAAAAAAGCCAATTGTTTACGACGGCAAATCGGTAACTATCTCAGCAACGATCCTGAGAGTTTCAACAATGTCACCAAAACAAGAGAGCTTATAGCAAAAAGTTCAGCTCTAAACATCGCATTCAATACTTATCTGGATTGGCTCAGATATCAGAATCCGCATAACGATCATGGCGTTCTTTCGCAAGAAACTCTGTTTGAATTGAATTTCACCAACACGCAATTATTTTTTATATCATTTGCTCAAATGCATTGTACAGCAAAGAGAAGAGACTTAAGTAAATCGGAGAGCTTGACGGCTTATTTGGGTCCCTTGGGCAAGCATACAATGTCAAGATACCAAGTCAACGGTCCATTATCCAATTTCAAGGAGTTTGGACGAGAATTCAGTTGTGCAATCGGTTCGCAAATGAATGCGGCCGACAAGTGTGCTTTTTATTAAAATATCAATGTAAAAACAAGCGTAGAAAAACTGTTTGATTGAATTAATAAAAATTTATATTTGAAACAACTTTATCTTGTTTCTTTTTCTTAAGGTAGACTTTTCCAACCACTTTCTAGATGAAGAACATTTTTTGGCGAAAAAAAAACTTTTTCCTTTTACCGCGCCATTTCCAGCATCCTTAAAATGGGTGTTTGTTTCAAGGGTAACTAACACTTGCCATCCTGCAATATATTTAAATTCGGAAAGAGAATTTAATCGAATTGGTTCTTTTTTAATCTTGTTGTTATGAAACGGTAATGCGGTAATGCTTTTTTAGTGTCAAAAATACTGACCAATCAGCAAAAAAAATTCAACTATTAAGTGTTTCATTAAATTAATTATAATTTATCTTTCATTTTATGCAATAATTTGACATTTTAATAGTTTAATTTTTGTACACTCAAGTTTATAAGTCTGCCATCTTGCTCCCATAGTGCATCGAAGACGCTGGGCCACTACAGTACTCGCAATGAACAAACGTGTATTGGAAACACACAAATTTGCAGAACTTTTTTTTATATAATAGAATCCAAAACCGCAAAACTTTTTGCTTGTCTGAAGCAGGAAGCAAATGTTAGTCGAAAACTACACCACTCATATATCGAGGCACTGTACTAAAATTTACTCTAGTTCGTTGACGGGCGCCATCTTCCCTTGCATAATATGAGCTTGCCACCAAACCTAGAGCCCGCATTGTTTAAATAGTTACTCGGAAAAATGTAACTGGTATATACAAACTTCTCCCAAACGGTAGAGGTAGAAAACATTTAACTGGCAAAGAAAAATGCTTCAACCCAAAAACAATTTTTTATGATAAATTAATATACATACATATAAGTATTAATGTACATAAATATTTTGCTATATACTATTTCCGATTAATGTAATGAGCGCACGGTATATATGTATATATATTTTTTTTTTTTTGCTTCGAAACATTAATAACGTACGAGAACGGTGGAACAGTTCTGTTCAGGTGTTTGAAGTTCGAACAGTTTTGCAAAATTGATTATCCGATTTCTAATTTCAGATTTTGTATTTTATTAAAATTTGAAACTTCAAATATTCACCTTAAACTTTAAATATTTTTTCATAAATCTCACAAGACAAAAATAAGAATTTAAGACAATAAGATTTAAACTTGAATAATTATTTCATAAAATGAGCAAATTTTATAGTTTTAATTTCGTGTTTGTGAGTCGTCTTATCACATGAATAATAATAAACAAATTCTAAAGTGTAGCACTAAATTGTACGAGACATTTCAAGGCGTTTTAAGAGACTAAACAGCGTTAGCGAAAGTCAGCTTTTAATTATTTTCACTTTTTTTAAGCTTAGTAGCAATCCTAAACTCCTACAGTAAAAATGTTACAGAATCGGAAGCTTAAAATAGTTTTTGCTTGCCTGATAAGCGCAGTCGCAATCGGTATCAGCGAACAAAGGCAACAACATAATCAAGGTCAAACCCAAGGCCGCAAAAACATCCAACATCAACCGCAAACACGCCAGCAAGAATCCAGAAGAATTCAAGAACGAGAGTTAAGGTCAAGAGATATACTTCAATATATGAATCAAGAAGTAGAGGTATGTAAAGATTTTTATAATTTTGCCTGTGGCAATTGGTTGCAAGAACAAAATGTTGAGGCGGCCAATGAAGGCGATCTGATAAGTGTTCAAGGTGTGATGGAGCAACACGTAAACAAACAATTACAGGTTGCGTTGACGGAGCCAATTACATCACTAGATTCAATGGAAATAAAAGTCGCCAAAGATTTTTATAGAGCTTGTTTGCGTGTGCCAGCCTCATCTCCGGCTCAAAGACAATTTGTGCTGAGTTTTGTTTCGAGACATGGAGGCTTGCCCGATATCAAGGGCACTCATTGGCAAAGGAATTATAATTGGGTGTCTATCATATCCGATTTGCGGCGTAACTATGGTTTGGATATTTTAATTGGTTTAACCATCGACAAAGGCGTTTTTATAGAAGAGCCAAAGACAACGATGTTGCCCGTAGAACTGTGCAGTTCTTTGGCTATTAGTCAGATCGACGAAGAAGAGTTTGTCAAAATACAAGAGGAAATTAAAGAGAATTTAAAAAGTTGGTTTGATGAAATTGATGAATCAGATGCTTTGCGCATCGCGGGTGCCATTCTAAGATTTGAATTTGATTTGTGCAAATATATGCGGCTTGAACAAACCTGGAACAGCAATAAACGCGGAAGCTCATCGCGCTTGGTAGAAAATAAGATGCATGGAGTCAGGCAGAATACGGCAAATTCATTGCAAAGTTTGCGCAATTTGTCTGAATATTATCACATAAACTTCAAGGATTTTGTCGATCACAGCCTGGGTAGGGGAACGGTATCAGAAGTTTATTTTCGCAATAAGGAGTACTTCCAACAACTGAGCATTATAGCCAAACAAGCCCTACAGCCTTCATTTGCCAATTATATTATGTATCGAGCTTTATCAGAAATTAACTTTCCCTTAAACCAGCGCCAGGATCAGAGGCCTTCTTATTGCACCAACCAGCTTATGCGGCACTTACCACAAGCTTTAGGCAATCTTTACAATGAAAAATTTAATCTGATCGAAGCCAAACAGGATGTGCAGGAAATATTTTTCAATATCAGGCAAGCTTTTGCAAAAAATCTTCAAACAGACGTTAACTGGATGAGCGAGAATTCAAAGAGAGCAATAAAACAAAAACTGAGTACCTTAAAAATTACTTATCCTTCATATCCACATAATGAGGATGCCGTCAGAGGTTTGCTCTTTCCCGATAACAATAATGATTATTGGCGAAAATTGGAAAACATAATGATGTACGGTGCCAACCAGACAATTTTGCAAGCAAGATTCACCAACGATCATTTCAACATTATAGAGGCGCCAAGTGTCAGCATACAACAAAAGCCTTTAAGTCACGAATTGATGATGGGCTTTGGCATCTTGCAAAAACCTTTTTACTCCCAATTTTATGCCAAATCCCTTCAATACTCCTCCATAGGGGTGGCCTTGGCCAGAGAAGTAGTTAAGCTATTCGACCTTCAGACCTTGCAACAAAATCCCATGAATACGTCTCCCTGGGATTCCTCCACCATGCAAAATTTTTCCGATATCAGTGAATGTTTCCGAGCCCAAATGAGCAGTCATTTCCATAACCATCCGTATGTGTTTCGAAATGCCTCAAAATTGCGTGAAATAGTAATTGAAACAAGCGCCGTAAATGTAGCTTTTAGTGCATATCTCAATTGGCTGGAACTGCAGAGCAACGATTTGCAATTGGAAACATTACCAGACATAAACTTCACAAACACGCAATTATTTTTTATAAATTTTGCTCAAACTCGCTGTGCCGCCCGCAATAAAATCAAACTGCCGCCAGAGTTTTTACCTTTATATCGCCGGACGTTGGAACAGTACCATATAAACGGACCGCTAAGCAATAACTTAGAATTTGGCAGAGAGTTTAACTGTGAACTTGGTTCCGAAATGAATTTAGATGATAAGTGTGTGCTGTACTAAAAATGTATATATTCGTTGTTATTACTGGAGAAAAATGACAAATTTGTTTATCTTAATAAAGATTTAAAAAGTTTAAGTTTATTTTCAACAGTTTTTAACAATTTAAAAACTGGTAAATTTCCCCTTTTTCCATCCTTTGGTATGTTAGGCTCAAGGTATGTTAGGCTGTATGTCTAATATGGTGCTCTTACACTTAACGTGTGTGTGTGTGTTTTTGCAGCAAATTTATTTCAAACACTTTTACGACTTCTGAGTGTTTTGGGATCCTTTTTCGCGAAACTTTGCACCACCTGACAGGCAACAAAATTGCACAATTTGGAGGCCTTGTTCAGACGTCAATCTATTCATCTTCAGTTCTAAACTTGGTTAGTAAAGTTACACTGAAACAACTGATTTATCAAAACAAACAAACATTTTTAAAAAGAAACCAAGTTTTTATATTTTTTTTAGTTGTGAAATTATTTAATTTTTTTCACAACTGCCCACTGTGCGATGTTCACTTTGTGTATGTACAAATGTATTGCCTACTTTTAGGTCAAGTACAAAACCAAACAAAAAAGCATAATGCATTGGTATACAACTTTATTGTTATTACAAAAAGAAATGCTGGGTTCTTTTATCACAATATAAAATAATAACTTTTATATATATCACTTTGACACGCACCGATGGGTAGTAAAAATAATTCAATCATTTTCGTTCCAACAACTTTAATTTTTTGCATTCAAACTATAAACTCAGCAGGTTCGTATCACTTCCCAACCGTCACCGTTTAGTTTTAAACAATATAAGTTAAAGTTCGAAGATGCCAGGCAGCAAAGATAGGAAGAACAAAGTCAAATATAAATTTGCAAACACAAGGTTGCAGTAATAAAACAAAATTGAAAAATAAACAAAAACAAGATATTAATATTTTCATAGCAGACAATTTGGGAAAAACATCAGTCAGTAGAAGGTTAAAAGCTAAAATAATTGCTAATATATAACCTTGACATAAATATTTGTAACAGAAGTGCCTATTCTTAAATCACAACATTTGGTCTAAATTAGTGATAAAAAGAAGTTGCCTATTTAAGCCCTGTTCCTACATTTAAAAAAATACCTCATCTTTATTATAACTACATTCACACGCTGAAGGAAACAATTCTGGGGAAAACTTTGCATTACAGGGTTTTGATTAATGGAAACACAGTTTCTGATTGATAAATTGGAAAAATACTGTCCCCTCAAAAATTGTTTTTGTTTAAAATATTTAATTTTTCTTTTTGATTACTTTGCTTTTACTCGAGTTAATTTTAAAAACTGTCAACTGAATTTAAAAATGTTGCAATTTTCATTTTGCGTTTTATATAATAAAAAATCATGTGTAATAAATTGAATATGAAACCATTTTTCTTTAGAAAATTTTTAATTTTATTTTGTTGACAACGCCTACATTTACAATGTCACAGTCATTTATGACATTTATAAAAACAAATTTTAGACCTTAAGACGTAAAATATTATAAAAAAACACAAAAGATTCGTGCAGGGAAATATTTCGTTGTAAGTTTAAATCTTGTTAAAATAAACAGGAGCACTTGAACTTTTTGCATTCTAGGGTGTGGCGTTTAAAAATAAAATTCAAAAAGACGATAAAAGCAGGAGTAAAAAATGATTTGTTTTTTTTTTTGTCAGAAATTACAAAAATTTATGTATTTATATAATAATTTTCAGTAACATTTATTTTGTTTAAAAAACGACCAGAATAAAAAATAAAAAAAATTAACTCACGATAAAAGTTACTTCATTACAATACGAGTAAATGAAGTACAAAGCAGGCACGATTTTTTATGTTATATGAAATTATTGACCTTATTTAATAAAAAAAAAAACATTTTTTGTTATGTTAAATTTTAACAATCTATTGTACATATAAAATTACAATTTATTGAACGTGAAGAACAGAAACTGTGTATGCGTTCTTCCATGATATATATATAGACTCATATAGTATGTGTGAGCTGACTAAGTTATGGTTGTTATAATCGACTATTCCCCTGCTGTAGTAAACCATATGTCATAGTTGTATAATATTTACTGTAGCACTGTACAGGCTATTCATATTATTATTGTTACCAATCACATTATTGTTATTATTATGTTGACCAACCACATCATTGACTCTCGTAATTCCAATTATAGACAGTATACTGAGTGGAAATTTGTTACATATACAGGTTCGACAATGGAATTTGTGCTTTCTGTAGCGTGTCATAATTAAGCCCGCTCAGGACTTCCATTGAAGGATTTGGAAACACAATAGATCAACGATAGTCGCAGCACCAGACCTCCCTAATTTTTAATTCATTCAAGACCGCTGAAACATTTACAATCAGTATAACCGATATCTTTATCAACAGTTTTTTTCATTATTTTATAAAATTAACTTTTCTTTTCTAATAGATAAATCGAGAACCAGCTTTATATTATTTTTTAAGAATTATTTTCTTCCAGAAATGTAATTTTTTAAGTATTATATCTGATCACGACAGGAGCATGGGAGGATCGCAATAATTAAATACAATATATAGATGACGTGACATGATAAGACCATAACAAAACTATGTTTGGATTTGGCAATGATATAATTAGTTATGACAATAACATGGTAATTTCGACCATAGTATGGATGGGTGACAGCAATTATGTATGTATATAATTGACCATACCGATAGCATGACTGGTCGTGGCAATATTATAACTAAGCTATGGTTGGGTCTAACAATGATATATGTAATTCGGTATGACATTAATAATGTGGTAACTTGCAATAATTATAAGGTTGTTCAGTATCAAAATGTTGACTTTTGTTATTTTACTAAGATTAAAACATTTAAAATACTTTGGAGCAGTTAATTTATAATATAAAAATTTATCTTGATATTATTAGTATTAATATTTTTTTTTTTTCATATATTTATGATTTGAAATCATGTGGTTTTCAGAACTATGCCAAAGTATTCGTATGTTACACTTCGAATATTTTTATTGGAATCTATTTGTAAATGTTGTTGTGATTTCAGACATCCACACCTGGGGTACTTCATTACATCTTCTAGTTTTTGTCAAAAAACAATAGTGTAGAAAATATTCTTTTAAGTGTATGTATGTACATACATATATATGTCTAAATTTTTATAGTAGGAGTTTAGAAAAGAAAACAAATGACTGAAGAGGTAGTATACTGAAAACATACGCTCTAAAATAACATAATTTTTTGTTTCAGTGTCGTTGCATACAATCAAACAAACTAACCTGAAAAAACTTTTGATAAATAATTCCGACAAAAACGGATAATAAAAGACGAATGTCGCATAATTCATACATATATTTTATTCAAACACTCATGTCATTGTCATCATGCAATTTTGAAAACAAAACTTTGCACTGACAAGTTTTTGTTTTTTGTTTTGTTATTAAAATGCTATTGTGTATTCGGTGCTTTATTTTTCTCCAGTTGATTCATACGGTTTTAACAAGGGCTGCAGTGCCTGTTAACCTGTCGGCTCGTATGACAAGTTTAATACATGACAAAATCCGTAGAGAAGCGGAAAAAATTAAACAAAAAATTGCTTAATTTAAGATATACATGTACACACTCGTTTTTATTTAATTAAATATTTATGAAGTCATTATTTAGTTCAACTGGTTAAAAAAACGCAACGACTACTGGGTGAAAATAAGAAATGCATTTGAAGCAATGATTTAAAAAATTACTTTTCTTCGCGTTCTTATTTTATTTTTATACTCTTACCAGAACAAAATGTTGTTAAGATTCTAAATTGGTTAATAAATTTATTGACGACACGTTAAATTCTTCCCACAATTAATTTTAAATATAACATTTTGTTTTTAACAATTGTTAAATACAGCTCCTTATAAGTAGCGTATAATTAAAAAATAATATATTTTTGAATTGAACAACAATAACAAAGAATAAACTCAAATTACTTTTGCCTACGCCGTTCAATTTTATAAAAACCAAAAAAACAATCGTGCGCACAAAACCAATAAAATTGCAATTTATATGGCGTTCACTTAAGTGTTTAATAAAAATATTTCCCAGATTGTTGTATTTCTTAAAACACTCCCAGCTCTGTGGTAGCAGATTTATGTGATGTAAGAAACAAAATTTCAGCCAAGAGAAAGATGAACTCAGTAAAATTTTTAGTTGAGAATCGTTTTAAAAGACTCAAAATTCTCTTCTGTACCAATCATTTGAATCTTTTTCCATCTATAGCTGTCACCATTAAAAATAATTCAGTTAAGCGCGAGAACAGCTCACTCCAGAGCGTTGAGTTTCGTATACAGTTGCGTTCTTCGTAAGTGAACTTGTTCATTTGATGAACTGCTGCCTAATATAATAACAACAACATGAACAAATTCACTACAATTGTTAAATTTAATTTTTTTTGTTTGTTCTTTTTATTACTTTTTTCCCTTCTTGCCAGTTCTGCACAACAGTTATTTAACAGTTATTAAAAAAAATATTAGATATAAAATTTTGTGCGATTCTTCTGCTTTTTATATGAAATTCTTATGCCGATGTTCTAATCAAAATAACACTGAAAAATTTAGTATCTGCCCGTTTGTTGTTTTGAAGACGCAATAAAAAATTAGCCTGCCTGAATGTTTAGATCGAGCAACAATTCTTTGCAGCCCCGCAGAAAGCATTGACAATTTAAATTATGCAATAGTTGCATTTATTTGCATGACAGATGCTTTTACGAATGTGATACCTTGTCAAAGATTGCACGGTGACATTAAAATTGCTTTGTGTTGGGCGCAATAGCTTGGATCTGTCAAGAAAATGTGACATCATCATCATATAGAGCAAATGTTTACATACGAACATATAAATTAGAATAATCTGCTTGAAGTCGAGTGCTTTACCTTCAATAATAATATTGTCTTAAAATTTCAATCAACAACAGAAAGTTTCTGAAAGCACGATCTTGTATTTGTTTTATTTTTGTTAACGGAAAAAAATTATAATAATACTTATTCAGCTTAATCATTCGTCATTCTAAGTGTAGAGGCAAGTTGTCTTAATTAAAATCTGTTAGCATACATTTCATTTCGCATTTTGTCATTTCATTCAAGCTTTTTTAAGTTTAAAAAACACTTTGAAATCGACAAAATAAACACGTTTTAACAGCAACAACTATTTGAACAATTTTCAACTGGTTTTCCAACAAAGCTGTGTGAAATATGCTGTTTGCCATTTTAAAGCCTTCAATTTGGCGAAAAAATTAACTTTTCACAAAGAATGTTTTAATATGGCTAAAGTGTTTTTTCGCAGTTTTTTTTTATTACTGTAATTAATTTTTATTAAAGGAAATTATGTTGCAAATATTTCAAATTATTTGCAACAACTATTATATCTTTTTCTACAAAATCTTTTTGTACAAATGAAAACTAAGATGGATAAAAAAATGTTTTTTACTTAAACGCATTATAAGTTAACGGTAGTTTTTGGCCAAATAAACAAAAACCGACTTCGCTTCCCGAAAGCAAAATATATGTATTAAGCGAATCTAACCTGCGTTACACAAGTGCCATAGTGCAAGAAATCTGCGCTACCGGCCGTAAACTGTTTATGGATTAAAGTTTATGTGTCTTTAGCAAGCCCAGCTCAACAAAACTGCTGTGCTAAGCAAAAAATCTTTCATATGCGAGGTCATCAGCTAAGGAACAGCTTTTGATCTGTGTCGTACTTCAAACCAAGGCACTCTGCTTGCTGGGGAAGAGATGAGCACTGCTAATTTAATTGGCTTGATGATAGGCGGAACTAAAGTTAGGGAATTTATAATATTATTATACAGGAACGCCCATATCTTTAACCAAGGGTTAATTGGTATTATGAGGATCAGCAACCCACAAAGTTCAAGTAACAATATGCTAATTGAAGTTTAAACCTAAAGCCACGGAAGGAAGGTTTGAGGCCAGTTGTGCATAGTTCAAATATCTTTCGAGGCGTTGCTGCTTTACTACTGATACTATTGATATTAGAATATTTTTCATTCAATTCTCAATCTATTTTTGAATCCAATTGAATATAAAGTTAAACCGTTGAATATAGTGTTCAAAAGTTTTCAAGTCTACTCACGAGTAGAAAAAAAAATTACTTCAATTTAACCCTTTTCAACCTATTTTTCTTATATTATCACGCTTTATGAAGAGCTGCTATCTCTGAACGAAGTCAAGAAATGTTTGTTGGAGATTTATTGAACCATTCCATGTTTCATTGTGGTTGAATTTTAACTTAACTTTTATATATTACGATAACGATTTTACTACAAGTTTGATTATAATCAGTGTAGGTTGAAAATACCCGAGTTAAGTTGAAAAATAATATAACTTTAATATGTTCAACATTCTCTATTTATTTAATTTATTAGGGTGTAATACAACAATTTAACAAATTCTATGCTTAATACATGTTTAAATGAGTTTTATGACAGTTTTATTGATTGAACGCAACACAAATTTTAAAATATTTGTTTTTTTTAAATCAAATTTTTCACAATGTGGTACAAAAACCATTGGGTGGAAGTACCCAATCTTAAATTACAAATTAGACACCAACAATTGCTGGATTTTTTTTTCTGTATTTTAAAAAACTGATTATAGTCAGAGTCAACATTGTACACGTAGATAAAATTATGGTGAATTATGGAGAAACAAAAAGACAAACCTACATTTCTTATAATTTTCAAAACAGTGTTTGGCGACAGGTACTGCTGCTGTGAGTTGGAAATATTACGTCTATCCGTTAAATAGAAAAAAATTGCTATTTAAAATACAGTGGTACGAGAAAATAAAACTAAGTGTTGAAATATGGTGTCAATGCTTTCGAAGTCATTGACAATGTGGATTCTTTTATTTTCAGTGGATTACAGTTTCAACATCAAGTGAAAAAATATATTCACATACAATAAAAAAAACCTAAAAAATAAAAACAAACTAATCAACACTCGTACCTTAAGTACCATTCAATTGTTTGTAGTAACTCAAGTGATCGAAAACCAGTTTTAAACCAGCAAAATAGTTACAGCAGAATCTCGAAAAAGGCAACTAACGAAACTTAGATTTAATTTGAACCGGGTTCTATAAAGATCACATTCAACTTTAGAATATTTTTGTAATCACCGCTGTTTTTCGAAACTTTATCGTTGTTCCAATTCTCGAGCACCATTATAGAGTCTTGCCTACAGATTAGCACATTGCAATCTATGTTCTATTTATCTATAATTTCATAAGGATTTTACATTTTTGAGGTGGTTATTATTCATACTCCGCAATTCGACTCCAATCCTGTTGCTTGCATTGCTTAATCAATCTATTTTAATATCCACTTTTTGCTGCAAGTCTAACAGTAAGTAAGGAATAGTATAGAGTAGTCTAATTTTTAATTAGTTAAATAATTAACATGGTTGAATTTGAGCAATGCCCTCCGTTTTACTGACCTTAAAGGCATCGGCCAATTTCGTCTTGTTGGCATAGACCAGCGACGACAGCAAGAAACCTCATATCATTTAATGTGGACAAAACAAAATCTGTTATCATCATTCTGTACCGCTCGCCTTTGACGGCGATGCCCTTACCAACGTCGTATTCAGAAAACTATGGACCGAAATCGCAGCAAACGTAGACATTCATACAAATACATGCCTCATAGCTAAAAAAGAATTTTCAACCAAACACTTCAGAGCTCAGCCAGTTTTATCATTTGGCCAACCGTGTAACATATCACGCAAGTATGTTATCAGTAACCAGTTAACAAGCAATACATTAGGCACTAAAAGACTATGGCGAACTCAGGCCGCCAGCATGTAATTGCGCCCATTAAAAACGGTCGTATTGATGTCCACATGCTTTCGCAGGTCAAAATAAAAAAGAAGTTCGGTGTATACCATAAGCCAACAAATAAAATTAGAACATATAATATTTCAAAAATGGCCAAACTGACACTTTATTGAACTTTATTGAATTGAAAAAAAAACTAGCGAGAATTTTATACACAACTATTGCATATATTTTACAAAAATTTTATTATAGAAAGCTCTTTTCTTGCCTAATGCCAAAAGCGTCTGCAAAATAAATCAATTGATAATAACTTCTCGCTTAGCTTTGGTTTTAATACTCATTGGGTTTCTTGGAAACTCCCCGTCATGTGTGCAAAACTTTTGTAAAACCACTGTGAACTGCTCTGTGTTGTTTATTTTTTTAGTTTTCAGTTTAGTTTTTTCCTCATTTCATAAATGGACTTTACATTGGTGCTTGATAACTTTTACTTAGTTTATGGTTTTACTTTTATTCAATACATACATATGACTTAGTTTTTTCTTTATCTTTCTAGTAGGTACATAAATGCAGACATTTCCAAAAATGGCAATTTTTTCTATAAAAGGTGGTGGTGCTTTAAACTGCTGCTGTTTTATGCGAGTAGGTACAGAAAACTTTCCTGAGCAAATTTAATTACATTTTTCTTCAACGACAAATTGCTTGCTTAACTTTTTATAATTGGTAAATTAAAAAAAAAAATTATGCTATTTTAGATAAAGAAAAGCAATAAAAATTAAAAGTAGATTAAACTAAACGATTTTAACTTTTGTGTACTGGCAGGGGGAATGGGCCAGTGCACTCAGGGCAAAGTTGTTGATTGCTCTCAACCTGGCGAGAAGCCAGCAGCGATCCCTGAAAATGGACTGGTCAAGCTGACATACTGCCTCCCCGTGGCGCCCCTGGATAGCCCCTACAGCACCCGCTTAGAGGTGAACCAAAGTGTGCAGCGAATCCCCTCTGTCCAGGGGTCTAAACCAGGACCCGGTCCTCCAGGTTTCGGGGGTTGTGCGTGGGGGTAACTTCCCTACCGTGTAAAAACACACTAGTTACGACACAACAACAAAGAATAACTTTGTTGGTTGAGGCCCAGGTTCACCACGGACTGTAGCGCCAAAAGAAGAAGAAGAAGAAGAAGTACTGGCAGGTTATAAAATTTATAAAAAAGATAAATGTTCAATATAAGTTTACTTTAATATCGTTGTACATTTCATGATGTTATGAATTTGAAATACTACATGTAATTATATTTTATCTTGTTAATAAAAAGTTTGCTAAAAGAACTTTGTTTTGAGATTTTTAACTTTTACAAACTGTTTTTGTAGGAAAACAAATTATCGGTATCCTGCACTTTTTTCTAAAAACAAATTCCAACATGACTTTCCTGTAGTTATTTTAATAAGGCAGCTTTTGGCAAACTCTTGGCCCGAGAAAAAGTCGCTTTTCCGAGTCTTTAAAGACACATTTATAGCGTTTTAATTTAAAACGAAAAAGTTCAGTATATTTTGTCCGCCAAAAATCGCTTTATTATGTTTAGTATCGCCAATTAATGCACGAATTTTATACTATTTCCGAATTGCTAATGTATAAAATTAAACAAAAAATCAAAACTTATTTGTGTTAAAAATTGTTACCCATTTATAAGGCCAAATATTTTAAAAGAAACAAAAACGCAGTTGGATGACTGAAAACTGATTTAAGCTTGAACGTTTTTGGCAAAACTCTTGATTTCAATTTAAAAAATCGTATATCTGAGAATCAGTTCAAAAGTAAGGAAAAAAATGTTCAGACAGGCTTCTTTGTTTGCCAATTTCCAAAACAAAAGAAACATTTTTTTCGAAACTACAAAAAACATTGTTTGACCCTTTGAAATAACAAGAAGGATTTCGTTAATCAACACACAAATGAAGAAGTTGCAGTTACAAGTCTCGTAGATAGACATTTTATCTTGGAGCAAGCCCCCGCTGAATAAAACATTTAATGTAATTTAATTTATTAACAAATAATTCAATTTATTAGCAAATAAATTTCATTAAAAATCGATTAAAACTTACTCAAAATTTCGTGGAAGTATGCATTTCGTACATGCATACATACATACATATGTATGTACGTACCTACATACCAAATGCCAAAAAATGTAGGCTTTTTTCGAAACAAGAACATTTCATATAAAGTATTCACGCTAATGTTGACTTTAACGTCTTTAAAAGGAACAAACAGACTCCATTTTTTTAAGTTTTGACAAAGACATGAGCAGCGTACGTAAACAACAACCCCCAAATTAAGACATGATGACTCACGTCTAAACATGTTGCTCATTTTTAACTTTGGTTGGAAATTGGTTTGTGGCAGATAAGAAATGAATTTTATTTCTTTACAAACAAAGATTTATTCACTTGTGTGGATGTGTGCAAATAAGGGACTACATTTCAAAGCGAAAATTTTGAAATTAAAGTTCTAAGACAAAAATCACCCTTTTGAGTATTTAATAGCGAATTATTGATCGTTCTGTTGTTCTGTTTTGTGGACAGCGAGCCCATTTTGTGGTAAGTTATTTATTACTAATTGTTTGTCTGAAAAATTGCCTTTTTGTAATAAATAAGTATTCATTTTATATAGGGAGAAAACTGTTTCCTGTTTTATCAGTTCAGTGAACTTTCCGCACAAATAATAGAAGTAGAGAAATAGCAACAAAGTTTTCCTTAGTAATCGTTATTTATAAAGAAAGCGCTCTGTTGTTAAATAACAACATATTAAATTACGGTGGTCCACAAAGTTTTAAGAGATACGAGTACTCTTGTCCAGGATTTTCAAGGCAGAATCGAGTAATCATCTCATAGAAGTGGGCAGCGCAAGTATTGTTTTGATATAATGCTTTACACGGCATCCTGCTACTTAGAGCTATAAAAGTCAAGTGTGTTTTAGCTCTGCCGCGGCTTATAATAAGGAAGGCATTTTTTCTTTGTCTCAATTTACATGTTGATGAGACTGTAAACTGTTCCCTAAGTCACAGAAGGAAATTTTCGTAGGGTTGATAAATATTAGAATTGATGTTCATTTCGCAAAACCAGAAAAATCTATATCTTCATATAAAGAACTAAACTAACTTACTTAGACAGGTTGGACCAAGTCAGCATGCGGTTTAAAACCTTAATAACTTATTCGTTTAGGTTTTTTCTTTAATTTTTTCTTTCAGATTATACAAATAACACCTGGAGAATAAATAGTGTATATTCAGAACTGAACAAAGAACCAGACTTTATGTAGGTATCATTGCAGCAGGATACAGCAACTAACAACACTGTCCGAGCAGTGAAATTAAATATTCCCCAGATTTGTCAGCTCCCGGCTATTTTCTTTGAGATTGTTTGAAAGAGCAAGTCAGACACAATCCTTGAACAACATTGTTATAAAAAGCGCTACAGCCACAAAATTTTCAAAACGTTTGGGAAGATTTTCTATCCTCGATGTAAAAAAAATTCCATTATGTATATTTTATAATCTGAAAATAAAAAATAAAAACGAGTTTTCAAATTTTTAAAACTCATGGTGACTTTGGCCCAAAAGGTGCTCTCGCCTGATTTTAAAGTAATTTAGGAATATGCGGTACGAACTATTTTCCTCAGAAAGCCTCGATAAATTGTGTAAGGCAATTTGTAATCTTTCCCATTATCCATTATTTGTTGTCTGATGTATAATAAACCGCAAAAATAAAGAAAACAACACAATTGATGGCAGGAAGTTTTCCCGTCAACAACAAATAACCAACTATAAAAGTAGATAAATATGTTTGTTTTGAGAAAACTGTACAAATTATTTTTTGTTAACATGTTTGTTTATTTAATAACACATATTTAAGTTTTTAATAGCAGTAATTAATCATTAAAGCTCTTAGGCCATACAAATGTTTGGCCATTAGCGAACGGCTTTTCATTCGACTTTTACAACAAAAAAACAAATAATAGCTCTGACCCACATTTGCTTCTGAAAAAAAAATCTTCGTGTCTTTTCCAATATAAAGTGCAAGATAAATATTGGGAATTAAAAGAACATTCTTATAAAGTATTTCATTAAAGAAACATGTTTCTAAGAAACACGACGGCGTCACTACAAATTACACCTGTCTGAACAAAAATATATAGACACGATTTAATGTTTGCTTAAACAAGACTTTGTTTCCTTCTTAATTAAACCCAGATATAATTATTTTGGTAAACAGACACGGTTTCGAGTACTCAGTTTTTAAAATATTTCAACATATCAAATTTTGCTTCAGAATTTAAATACAAACTTAAAGGTGTTTATTAAAAATACTGGTTTAGGTTTATTAAAGCTGGATACGAAAACTATTCGTACAAAATTCGCATTATTGACTTTTAAAATACGAGTATTTTAAAAGAGCGTTAATAGTAAAGTGTGTAAATAGTTTAGTTTTTATTCATATTTGTCTAAAGTAAAGTCTGTCCTCCTCCTAAGGCGCAATTTTTAACATTATGTACGCCAAACTGTAACACTCTGCTTTCTGGGATATTTATTCCTTTGTATAACTTTGGCTGAGCAGGTAGTGGTAATAGTGGTCTATATTTGGTGGCCCAAATATCTTCGAGGTGTTCTTATCTTGCAGAAGATTCTTGTTTTTTTGTGATGTGGAATGTACAGACGAGACTGGTTAAGGCATAATGCTACTTTGGGATTTTTGGCTACCAACTCAGCTGGCCCACCTTCCTTCACAGTCTGTGGGAATTCCTGGAAGGACTTTGTAAATCAATTTCACAACCTGTCTTACTTAAAGTTGCTTCAAGTTAAAGCCGTAAAATTAAGTTAAGTCGCTTTTAAAAAGAACCAAGTGCGCAAGATTATTCCTTTTAAAACAAAGAAAACTTTTAAAACTCGGTTTTCTTAACTACAAATGATTCTTGCGGTTATGAAAAAAGCCAAACTCGTTAAGATGTAACAAAAAAAAGCAACGCATAAAAAGTTAATTATGATCCTCCCTAATACGCATGTGTTAACCTACATTATCATTGTTTGTTTTGTTTTCCTGTAAATATTTTACGGACAAATATTTCACTGACACCAATAAATGCGGTAACAGGTACAGGTTTTTTACAAATAGAACGTATACAAGTACTCTCTCTTACACTAGTTTTTAAAAATTATTTTCTTTTTAATCAAATTTGTTAATATTAGTAATTTAATCAAGCCTTTCACCGGCCATTAAATTGAAGATTTTCACTCATTTCCAGTTTTTTTAGAAAATTTTGTATAAAAACGTTTGCATTTTAAATAGTAAAAGGTTAAGTTTAACCATTAAATTTAAATAATCTTATATGTGTTTTCCAACGCCTTTAACGAAAAACAATGTTTTTATTTGCATTAAAAACATGTTTTTCTTCATACTATTTCTTTTATTTTTTTTAATACAAACTCTTAATTTTATGCATTTGCCTTTTCCTGCATTTTTCAATTTTATACTCTTTTTATTTACAGTATTCGATTTTTAATTTAATATTGTACTTTCATTTTCTTTTGAACATTTTCATTCTCCTTTTAAACAACTTGTAATTTCACCGATTTCAAGCGCAGTTACTTCATTTAATTCATTTTTAATTGTACAAATTGCATTCATTCATACAGACATACATACATACATATGTAAATATGCACATATAAACACATTAACATGCCAGTAGTTTACATTTAAATATGCATTTACATACATTATGAAACTGAGAAGTTTCTTTTATTGTTTTTCGCTGATTTTTATCATGTTTAAAAATGTTATTGACTGATATGAGGTGATTTTGAAGGTGAATTTTTTTAATTATTCTCGTGTTTTAATAAGTATTACAGTGCCATTTATGCATAAAATTGCATTGCGGCTTAATTTTGAGGTTTGTCAATAAATTTTGTATAAATTCATTAAACAATTTATTAATAATCATTTTGACTGAAAACGAACTACCTAAGAACGCTTAAACGTTAAATGATCAGTCCAACTTTAAATTTAACTCAATTCTACGGATTCGTGAAAAATCCTAAATCAAATCTTTTGCATTGAATAGCTTTTACAATTAATAGATACATTTATTTAGAGGTTTTCGGGCGACTTCTACCTTTAGAAAACACTGAAAATATTACCGAAAATTTAACTGGATATTACATCCTGATGTCTAACCCAAGCTGTTTTCTTAAGACTACTAAAACTGTTATCAATGAAATCTGTACATGTCAAAAATTTATAATTTGTTGCTAAGGAAAAGTATGTAACTTACGTTCAAAATATAAGTTGAATTTAAATTTTTTTAAAAACACTTATTAATTCATCAATTTTCATTTTGTCCCTCTCAAGGTGGTCAGTTATAATAATATAATAGTTTTATTCAATCCTCGAAGGAGTTATGATATGCATTTTTTGATACGTCCTTTAGCTCTTTCATCGTTCTTTAATGGATCTCTTCAATCTTGAGAACAATCAAAATCTAGTTACATATTTCGGAACAATCAAATCTAGTTATTTCGAAATTCGCAAAAAAAATTACGTACAAGCAATGCCGAGTGAACAGGTACATTATCGGGATTCAAAAAAATTCATTCTTCATGCCTAAAATTTCAGAAAAAAATGCATGCCGTGATCGAACTGATATATAGACATTCTCAGAACCTTTTTTAATAGTATGTAATTTGACAATTCTTCACAGCAATTTTCTTCATTTTCTCAACATGTTTCTCTGTTGTTTTTGTTGATGTTCGCGATTTCGCGACCTTTGCTGAAAAGCTTGTACCACTTGTATATTTTTCTGACAACACAATCACCACCCACAAATTTTTAAAAATCGACTTTTTTGACAAGCATTAAAAATAAAAAAAAAATTAACAAAAATTCACTCTAGATGTATTTTGTTGTACAGTGTAATAAATGTTAAGACATGTTACAAAATGAGGTCAAAAATGGTTTTTCATCAAACTTGTCTATATTTTGCTTTCTGTCGTTATAATTAAAAAAAAGAAAAGAAAATGTTACAGAAAAATGCTTAATCCATATTTTCTTCATTTCATTTCCAAAAATACAAAATAAGTATGTTGTAATTTCCAGAAATGTGTCTTGGCTTGGCCAACAAATAAAAATGTATTTTTTTTATTTGACTCGTTCTTCTTCTTGCTTTGGTTTCCATTAAAAACAAGAAAGAAAATCGATTTTTACCCCCAAAGTGATGTGAGCAAAAGATGGGCACGGAAATGTTACAAAAAACTAAAGCCAACAAAAGGAAATAGGAAAATTTTATTAAATACCCATAATACTATTTATTAGTTTGTTTGATGATAAAAAATAACTATTTAAAATATATAATTCACGCCTACCTTTTTATACTTAACGATGAAACTTTTTATCCTTTCTTTGAAGATAATCGATGATTTAAATACACAAGTTTTGCCTGCCACAGATAGTACTCGTATGTTACACACAAAAGTAACGAACGGAAGGAGGAGTTGATGGAAATGAAGGTTATAAAAAAACCAAAATAAATAGTTTTTAATTTTCACATACACAAAATATACCTCCTCGTATTATCAACGAAATAGAGTTTTTATTTGACTACATTTTTAATGCAAAATTAGAAAAACTGCAAAAATAATAAAATTTTTTAATGACACTAAACACTTGCTCTTCTTTTCTTTTCCTTCCTTGAATTTTTATGATTTGTATTCTTTTTTATGGAATTTTTTAATTCTTGTTGAGTTGATTTAAGTGATAAATAAACCGAAATACTTTTTCCAATTCAACTAACTTTTTATATGTATATATGTGTGTATATAGATTTTTTTTTTATTTATTTTAACTTAATAAATTTAATTCACTTTTTAAAAGAAATTCACTTCACATTTTTAACACTTTTGCGACCGAATTTGTGGAATTATGTTAAGTAAAAGAACGAGAACAAGCATTTGTGCGAAGAGGGCGGTGGTGTATAAAATTAGGAAGAAAAAGAACGTGTGGTGAGTTTGGTGGAAATGCAAGCAACAAAAAGTGTAAAGCACTTGATTTAAGAGATGTGGTTTTCTTACAACACCAAACATTACAACAAATGAATGAACTTTAGTCTATTGCTTAAAGTCTGCGCCAATGAAATATGATTTCTTAACAGCTTATACAGAAAAGTATTTAAAAATGTTTGTTTATAAATAAATACTTTTTTTTAAATACATTTTTTTCAAATAATTTTTTTTCTATTTCTGCTTCAAGTATTTGAAAACAACAAAAAGCCACTTATACCCGATTGAAAGCCTGCCGCATAGATACACAAATGTTGGACGATTAACAATCAGCAACAACAACAAAACAAAACGAAAAACTTCACTCTGCATGTAGCACAGCAAAAAGTTTACAAAAGTACTAGAAGAGAGACTTGAGTGTCATAATGTTCTAAATGTGTACATAAGAGTACTTATTCTTTGCACTAGAGATGGGCCACATATGACGTGAAAGATATTGATCACTTAAAAACTTGTTCGATTACACAGTGCAACATGTTCAAGGTCATCAAATGTTCGCTTTATTTTAATTTCGGTTTTTTTATCAATCTTATTTTTATAATTATTAAATACCAAAGTTTTTGGCGAACTTGAACAATGAACTTCAACATTAAGTCCGACCAGTCTGACACCTACACAGAGGCTGCATATATGAAAATTTTTTCCACAAAACAATATAGTTCAGTTCAGAAGCTTACAAAAGATTAAATCGATTTTAAAAATTCCAGTGATATAAATCAGTTAAGTTTTTAACAGAGAGTTTAAGTCATTTACAACTGTCAAATGAATTACCTAAGCTGCCATTTAGTAAAGTTTCTAAGAATTTGGAACAGTTTTTATAAATAAAACAAATTAAAGTGACATACATACATACATAAATATTTTTCCGAAATATCTAATGTATGTAAGTAAGCGCCAGGATATGAAAACCAAATAAAACAAAACAAATAAAACTTATTATTTACATATGTATGTACATATATGTTAAACAATTATTTGTACTGATTTTACAACATTTTAAAAATGATATTAGCTACATAAATAGAAAAACTCTTAAACTTTTAAGTTGAAAGCTGCTGCGTGACTTGTCACAAGTTGTATAAAAGTAGGGGTTTCGTACTCACATAACAAAGAAGTGTACGCTCTAAAAAATATTTTAGTTTTATTTTATTAAAAAAAATTTCAGTGAATTCCGCAAGCATAATTATTTTTTGATGAAGTACCTTTTTCAATTCTTTAAAAATTATATTACTGATTTGCGAAGCAAGTACATTCGTGATTCCGTTATCAACTCTGTTGGAAACACACACAAACATACATATTTTTTGTTTTTTTATTTTATTGTTCGAAGCGAGGGCGCATTTCATTGAAAAATCAAATAAGAATAAGAAAACAAAATGTAATCCAACAAAATACAATTACCAACCATATGGTTGTGAATAAAAGTCCAAACAACATACATACATATGTATGTATGTACTACATAAATTTTATGTTCATATAGATTTTTTAATAAAAGCTCTTATTTGTTTGTGTAATGCTTTAATTGCTCACTAAAACTCTCTTATCACTAGACACTAGAAAAATATGTCAAATATGTATTAAAAAATCAGTAAACGTTTCTTTCGTTTGTACTTGTGAGGTGAATAATTTTACCTACATTTCTTCCGCTCTCCAGCCCTCTCAAGAAACACACTCGCAAAACACAATTGTAATAAAATTGTTAAAAAAAAATGAGCACCAAAACAATGCAATGACAATAAATTAAAATACAACGAACTGCATCGCGCAGTATAACGAAAAGTGATTAAATTTTGTTAACCCTTTTTTTGTTTTTTTCTTAATGCATTTTAATTATTTTTCATGTTGGTTTATTTTGTCTTCGAAACACACGCGTGCCATTATTTGACTTCGTTTGACTTGTCGTCGTCTTTCGCTGGTTTTCAGTTCACGCGTTTTATTCCAACTGTTCGCATATAGTATAGATTTATGACTACTTAGGCTCAAACTCAACACCAAAACAAAAGCTGGCATTCGAATACAAAAGGCAGGCAGGCAGTCAGTCCGTGTTTTTGATTGGCTTAAAGCACTGTGGTTCTCAAACTTTTTCTGCCGCTAGGTTCCTTGACCGTATTGAAAAATTGGGATTTATGAGGCACGATAATAAAATAATTAATCAACAAATTTGTTTCGGATAGGCCAAGACACTTTTAATTTGTTTTAGATAGACCAAATGACAAAAAATATTTAACTTACAGAGTGTATGTATGTACATAGTATGTATGTACATAGTAAGTTGCAATATTATGAATGTATTTTTTTTAGTGCAGAAAACTGATATGTATGTATCAAAACCTGATAGTTTTAGCTCTAGATTTAGTAATGAGAATTTGTCCGATTATAATAGGGACGCTGAAGTCGAATTAGTTTAATTGAAAAGTTCCATTTATTGTTTAAGGATTTAGTTATATTCAGGGTATGAAACAACGTGCTTTAGCTAAAAATCACTAATTCGTAATAGAAAATATTTTCCGACAAGCTATCGCTGCCTAACTAAATACGCAAACCTTCATTATCAATTTGACAAAACTGGATTATTCATATTCAGCCTTTCATAACATTCGGTTATGATTTTTACGCCCCATGCATGGCACCCGTAAATGTTTAAGTTTCTCTGATTCAGAGAGTTTTAAAAAATATACAAAATACTCGTATTTGAGCGCCGCCACGATGAGTAAGAATGCATTTCGTTTGCATTTTCCAAACAAAAGTACAACAAAACAACAATTATGCACACAATATAAAAAAAGACAGTTTTTTTGTTGTTGTAAAAATAATTTATACATATTTTGTCTCTTTGTCTTTGTTTGATTTTTTTATCTTATATTATACGCTTCGTGTTCACACTTTATGGGAGTTGTAGAGACGAATGAACAAACGATCACAGAATTATAATCACTTTTTTCTGTCTATATTAAGAAACAATTGACTGTGAACATGTACATACATACATACATAAGTATGGATATGAAAACATTAACAGCGCTTTCTGAACATACATATTTTAAATATTTGAGACGTTTTCCAGTGATGAAAAAGTATTTTCTCTTCAGAAGAGAACAGAAAAAACTGTTTCAACGTAAAAACCTATATGTATGTATATGTATATACATATGTACATAAGTATATATAAAAATATATATTTAAAGTCTATTAACATTAAGATAATTCAAAAAAAAATATTTAAAACCGAAAATATACCCGTTTGTTGCATGTTTTCTAAGCCGATATTTCCAGGTGCTCCCCTTAATACAACTTAATATTCATTTATCTCTAAAAAGCCTGAATAGATGATGTCCAGAAAGTGAAGGAATTCTCAAGCTACCCTCACATGTACATACATTTATTCACTTCTTAAAAATAAGCAATTTGCATATTCTGTGCACGTAATCTATCGTAACTTGCGTTTCCATATTTTTTATATCTCTCACTTACAAAACTGAATAAACAACCATTGCCCTAAAATAAATAGAGAAGCAAGCGTGACATCTTAAGCAAATGTGGCAACTATACATAAATAAAAAACCTCATGTTTGACATTAAATTCTAATATTGTGATCAGTTCAGTAATTACGAGTATGTCCTTTAAATTTTAAAAATTTTGTTTTTCATGTTAAAAGTATTTGCAATCTTATGACAATTCAAATTATCTTCATTCAGTTTAACTATTTTTTTTTTAAATCTTGAAGCAAATCCACATTTATAAGAAATTTTTCTAAAGAAATTGTGGGTTCAAAATGCCACCCTATACCGGGTCTATCGACATGATGATTGATCTCCTCGTCTTTAAATATGTAAAAAAGAGGGGTGACATCAATTGAATTTAGAAACCATTAAACTTTTTTGAGCGATTTTCATACAAAATGAAGCATTACAAAATTCTAAAAATGTTTGTACATTAAAAGAATCAGTAAGTAAATAAAAAAAATTTACACTTTGTTTAAAATATCCCTCAAAAACTTATTTTGGTCACGCCACAGATTTATTTTTATTTAAACTCAGATTCATTATCTGAAAATATGTATGTATGTCTTTTAAGGCATACAATGTCCGTACAATACGACCTCCAAATATAGAATGAAAAGCACAAATAGTATTAACCACGCAGCATGCTTCGAGCAGGTATACCGTTTTCTAGCTTTCATTTTGTTTTAAGAAAAATATATGTATCCCAGTAGGTATGTACATATGTATGTATGTATGTGTATGAATAGCTACATTACGCAACCCCACCATTTACACTAATCTGTTTCGCATAATCCTAATAAACGTAATGCTGCGTCCATCAATTTATTCTATTGAATTGTGTGTTGAGAATTATAAGAAAAAGAAGAAATCCATTTCCCAATTGTGTAATTTTATTTAACATTCTCTGCTATTTGCAAATGATGGCGACTTCAAGATTACGAATGATTTCTTAATTGCAACATCGCGTGCTTTTATGTTTTTTTTATTTTCTATGGTGCAATTCTACTTATGGTTCATTATGAATTCTCCAAATTAACTAAATGATGATAAAAATTTTGTTATCTTCGTTTTAGTAAATTTGGATTCACAAATCAAAAGAAATTCAAATTATTTACAATCTTGTTGTAACTTTTATGTAGGATTCCATCCTGATTGGCTACAATCTGAGGAAGGTAAGAAAACACTTTTTTTGTGAATGGATTTTACTTACGTACATATGTAAGTATGTATGTGTATGGATAAAGAAATGGTATTGCATGCATGTGTAAAAAGCTCATGTCACATGGAACATGCCGCATGAGCGGTTTTATGTTGATGTAAGGAGAAAATTACGTAAATTCACGGAAATATTCACATGCGGTGAAAATATACCAGCAAGCGGGAATTGAGGAGTGGACATAGCTTGGCTAAGGAACAATAACGCCATCATACAAACCATTCGACTTTTGCGGGAAACACTGGCAGATAGTGGATTGGTATTGCAAGGGTCCATTTAGCCCCACACACGTCCTTATCTATTGTCATGTACCTTTAACTACTGGTACAGTTGAATTGTGTACAAACGTATACCCAAAACGTGTCGCAAAACTCACGCACTCACTGTCTACTAAGTTAATGAATTTAAGAGTTATCTACCTCATATACATATTCCTCCCAATAGGACAGTTATGGCAGCGTAATATGGGTGCAGCGTTGTGGAGGAAAAGTTACTGAACAAAACGCTATTTTTAGAAAACAATTTTATCATTTGCAAGAGTTTTTGTTTCAAATCTTGAACCAGAAAATAGGTTGTGAGAAGTAGTAATGTGGGAGTAGTGACTGTGGAAGTTTAGCTTGAAGCTTCCAGCTTTGCAAGTTATAAGAAACAAATACATAATGGTCATACGGCTACAGAAAGAATTCTCTCTGTAATGTTTTATGCGATTCACTGGCCAATACACTAGGAATAAATCAGCCTTAAGCAATGAAAATGTAATAGTCAGGAAAATGTGAGCTTCAGGAACAATCTCGCTATATTGCAAGATTCTTGCTATTTATTAAGATATACTATGTATTATGTTGGACCTGCCAAAAAACAAAAGCGTTTGCCATTAACCATTTAACTGTTATAGTACTGACAAGATGGCAAGACATTGTGGTGTTCCCCTGCATGTGTTTTAACATACTACCCATGTAAAATAATTTGCACAAACTTACATCAAATATTTCTAAAGCAAATAGTAAGAATATTGAACAAAAGATATGTATATATGTATGTATGTATTTTCCCATGTTTAAATGTCAAACTTCAGCTTTTCAATTCTCATGACAATTATGCTGAACACAATTTCTTGCAAGATACAAAGTACAGCAATACCACGCAATATTAAATGAATTTAAATTGATATTTTTTTAACTAGCACACCATATGTGGCAAAAATGAAAAAATAACCAAGAAGACGTAATTAAAGTCATTAAGTGCTAAAAGACAACGAACTTAAATCATAAATGAATCATATTTTAAAAATAGATCGCTTCCCTTTTTACTTTAATTTGAGAAATAAAAAATATTGAATAAAAAAATATTTCTTTTACTTCTTATTTTAAGTAAAGGAGTTGGATGGCAGAGAAATAAAGCAAAAATTTCAACAACAAAAAATTAGAGAAAACCGAAAAATAAATATCTGTCAAGGATTTCAGAGGAAGACGAAATTTGTGAAAAAGGCCAACACCCACATTGACATAATAAAGTAAATAAGAAGATAAGTTTTTTTTTAACATCCTTTGAAACAAAAATAAAAAAATATATTTAAGAAAACCAGTCACGTTTTTATGTCAACTGAAGCAATTAAGAAAAGAATTATGGCGTGCTAATGAAAAAGATAAAAAGTAATAAAAAAAAATGCCATAAAAACGTAAGCAAAAACCAGAAAAGTAGAGTTGAAAAGGCCAACTTATTATTGTACTTCAAATAGTAAGAAAAATATTATACGATTTATTAACTGCAAAAGAAGGATATGTACGCGCATAGCTAAATATTTCTTTTATATATTCCAATGCAATGTATGAAAGACATGCAACTCTGCTTAATTCATAGAGATTTTTAATTCAACACACTGTGGTTTTACATTCACCACTCTGATTTAAAGTGGTAAAAAAGGAAATGAAGATCATGCGCATTAGTGTTTATCTTTTGTATTTTAATAATGAAAATTTTGCAATAAGAAAAGTGAAATATCGTGCATACAAACATAGATAGTATAATATTGGCACACAAAATTGTTAATATGCGTTTGTATGCATGTAGATATTGCGGTAATGTGTTCCCAGCAAACAAGTCTGTTTGTTGTCTCAGCTTAGCTTTCGGTCAATTCATAGTAGTAAATGTTAACCCGATAAACACAAGTCAAGTGTAAAAAGTTGGGGCCTTAAAATCCTTTGACTATGAATATAATTCTCACTAGTTTTTTCAAGGTTTGAGATTAGTTTTCAGGTCAGATTGATATTCAGTTGAAAAAATTTTGAAAAGTATTTTTGCTTTTTTTACTTTTATAATTTAGGACATAAAAACTATTTCGTCGTTACTAGGACTATTTTGAAGGGGACAACATAGAAAATTATGCATAAATTTTTATTTTTTTAGGACAAACCTCCACCTGCCGCTTAATGCTTTAAGTTTTGTTCCAGTAATTTTATTGGTTCTTCCAAATGTCATAAACAATTACATGAAGTGAACGTGTACAGTTAATATACTATGCATTTTATTTCAATTTATCGAAAATTTTTCTGTTTTCAAACAAAAAAGAAAACGTTCTACTGGTGACACAAATGGCTTTCTACCAACCAACCAAACCAAAATCATTGTTGGCAACACTTTGAATAAGGAAGTTGTGGCTTGATTAAAGTTTCATAAAGCAGAAAAGTATATGTATGTATGTAGATACACTAAGGAATGTTTTTATCATCCCTTTGAACATCTACATATGTACATGCAAAAAAATATATTTTTTTTAACGCGTGTTTAATAAATGTACATACATACATATGTTTGTATATGTATATACATATGTAAGTCTTTCGTAAATTTGTATGTATGAATGTACTCAAATTTTGTCACATTGTTCATGCACTGGAACGTGATTCATTACGACTAGTTTCACTGAGGTAAATCCATGGGTGACTCGTGAATTGTTAGCTCTCTGTTTGATATGCAATAAAATATGCATACTTATGTATGTATAATAAATAATTATGAACTGCTGATGGTATCCTTTGCCACAAGTTAATAATTCAAGGATATTTAAACAACACAGTATAAACAAATATATTTGCAAGTGTTTAAAAGAACGTCGCTTTGAAATACAATGTTCGAGGTTTGTACTGGCATATACTCGTAACAGCAGGATAAAAAAAATTCAAAAATGAAATCTTTATGTGTAGTAGACAGTATGACGCGCGATATGTTGTGTGTTTTTGGCTGGGAAAGACAGGAAGTAAATATTTTGTAGGGATACAATTAATGGCACCTACTTTTGAGTTTTTATTTTGCTTTTGTGTTTTTATTTTGTATTGGAAATAAAGTTAAATGGACTCTTGGCGTCAAAATAAGCGTAAGTTAGCATATGCATTGTTTGCCGACAAAATATAATTTAATTTTATGTGTTTTGGACACGGACTATGTCATTGATGCTTCTTTTGTTTTTCATTTATTCTTTTGTTTTTACATAGATTTTAACATTGTTGGTCTAGTTTTGTTAATGAAATTTGTTTCGTTACGATTTGGTTGTAACGACTAAAGAGATGGGTTCTTTAAACGCGTATACTGGACTTGTGGAAACACGAGTTTGACTTTTTTAAAAACTTTTGTTCACAGTTGAATCGTGCGATATTTAACCCAATTTTAGTACCAGTATTTAGAATTTACATTCTACAGAAAATGTTAAATGTACAATGTACATAAGAAGTTACACAGTGGACTTTTGTTATAAAAAGTGATAATAAACAGAATCATTTGACACTATTGTTTGTTAAATTAATTAGTTGTTAAACCAAAGGTGTATGCACCAAATCTAGATACTGCAAACATTGAATAATCAGCAGCTATAACATGGTCAATTGATATGAATTGCTTTAACCAATGTTAAAAACTATTTCTACTGAAATATATACATATGTAGTATATTTAAAAATGTCGAAAAGAACCGCTCCTGCACGGAAAAAAATTATCACAAAGGTTTTTCCACACAAGCTGTTGTAGAATTTAAGAAAATTCAAGTAATGATTCAATAAACAATGTTATAATGTGTAACAAACAATAAAAATGCCTCTAATTCTGCGAATTATTTGTTAGAAAATATTTGCGCAAAAATTTACTGTTCAACAAATATTTTTGTTGTTTCAAGTAGGCAATTTTTTGTTGAATACTTAAAAAAGCTGTTGCTGAAATATTTTTCAAGAAAAATATAATGATATATGTATGTTTACAGCCGCGAATTTATTGAAGAGCAGCGTCAACTTATGTATTTCTATCAATATTTTTTGAAAAAATTTGGAACCATTTTTTTGTTGTACAATAATTTAAAATAATCTATGCCTATGAAAATGTTCGCTTCAAATAATTTCTTTTTGTCTGTTGTGCTTTCAACTCTATATTTTAAATCTCTATTTATTTTAAAGAAAATTTTTGTAAGACATATGTACATAATTTTCCATTTTATAAATGAACAGCACTTTGTTGAAGGAAATCCGATTAATTGTTGCTTTACAAATCGGCTAATTCAGCCAGTGAGTTACTTGTAAATAAATTAATCATGTTAAAGCACAATGTATTTGATCGCCTGTGAAAAGTAAAACGCTTTTATCTTACAGTTTTCAGTTTCGTGCTCAAGCAATTGTCTACTTAATTGTCGTGTACGTTTGTTTCGATGTGATTAAATCACAACTACTTAAATAAATTAACTTGTGATTCAACTGTTAATTTTAAAAACAAAAGCAAATGGAAAACCACATGTAGTATTATATTGGTTTTGTGATCGTTTCCTCCTATTATTTAATGATTTATTTCTCTCCTTTTGTGTAAAAAAAAGAAACAGATAGCTTATTTTAACTTCTTTCCAAAAAGCATTTTCATTAACGAAAAGAAAGCGAACTTGTTTTCTTTATTTGCAAGCCATGATTTCAAATGCTTTTTAATCTACAAACCTACATACATACGTAAGTACATTATGTACTATATACTCTTTAAGTTTACTTGGGTTTCTTTAGTTTGCTGCTTTTAGAGTCCAAGAAAATAAAAACTGCCAACAAAACTGGTTTAATCCAAAATAATTTAAATAAATGTTGATGAACGAAAAATAAAGTTAATGCCAAGATTTTTTATTTTTATAATACTTAAGTAACAAGTTTTAATTAAAAAACTTAACACAGCGGCAGTTGTTAACTTTATACTGTGTTCTCATTTTGAGTTTTAATTTATTTCATGCACTTTTAGACAGGATTTAAATAAAATTAGAGCTTCAAATAAAAAACTTAAGTTTTTTAACAAGTGATTTTCTTTTTTTCCACTTCCCCATTTGTGAAATATCACAAGAAAAAATTTTCTATACATGGTACAGACTCAATTGAGCACAGTAGGTACAGCCAAAGCCTGAAGTGAACAGAAATAAAAGATTATTTGGTTTATTTATTTTATTTTTTATAGATTGACGTTTATTGAACACCATCATATCCAGAGCTTTCGTCAAAAGCTTATAATTGAGCCTTGAACTCTTTTTGCCCTACGAAATGTAACGGACGAATATTTTTTAAAGGAAAACAATTTCTTCCACCAAAATATATCTATTTTTTGCGTATACAAGTTCTAGACATTTGCCATCGTGAAAACTGTCAATTATTTTAAACCCTCCTACATAAGTATGTTCACTTCTTAAAAGCAAGTGAAATGAAAGTAGCTGAATGGTGGTCAAACAACTAGACTGAATGACTGATCACGTATTTATTGAAAGTATTTTGTAATATTTTATCAAGAACGATTGGATGGGTTTGACGACCGGAAACAATATTTTAATTTACGTAACTATTTTCTCAACCTGACTTAGGGCTATGTTTAATATTCATTTGTTGGTTGTATTTGAATATGGAGTCTTTTTCTAATTCATTGTAGTTGAACTTTGCATTTGTTAGCCACTATTCCAATTGACAACAAATTGTAGAATTTTCTAAATCACGTCTGTAAGGCTAAAAACAAACAAAATATACTCTTGTTGATATCACTTTAAATATATTTAAAAGTATGGCAACTTTTAATTTGCGAACATATCAAAAGGCAATAGGAAAAATCAATATGTGTCGTTAATTATAGAATAAAGATTAACTGTAAATTATTTTTATGTTACGACAAAGCAAATAACTTACCTTCTGATGATGAAATTTAGAAACAAATGCAATTTAATATAATTGGCACTAAAAACATACAAACACATGCGTAACTCAAATTAAAGACAAGTTTATCGTTTCCCCTCCTTTCGATTGCTTTATTTTTGTGTCATGTTTTGTATGGTGGTTGTCGAACTTTTTTCTTTTGAGTGCTGCTTTATAAAATGATTTGGCCAAAAGTACTTTTTATTTTCATTGCAAGTGCTACTTTATTTTCTGCGTTTAAGCATTATATTTGACTTTTTTAGTTTTCGTTTAGCAAGTTTTTATCCACAAAGGTTTAACATAAGATTGTTTTTGTCACCTTTTATTAATTATGGCAATAGGGGAATAAACATGCAAAACTTTATATGGTTTTGCTTACGTATAAATCCAACTTTCGATATTTAAATAACACTTGTGTTTTTGTTTATTTGTCGTCTTCTAATATATTTGGCCTTTCCAATTATTTTTTAATAACACGGACTTTTTGATTTTAACACGACTTTCAACAAAAAAATATTTCGCTAGACCGTAAATCACGTCTGTCGTTTTTCGTTCGTTTGGCAATTAGAAAAATTGAAGAAGTGAACGAATAAAAAATAATCTGCTTGCCCAGTACTGTTATGTAGCGTTTATGAGACTTTTAGCGGTTTTTATTCAATTTTAGGATGTAAAATGTGTAAGAAAAGTGGAATTAATAGTAACTGCTTATACTTATGTACATACATACATACATTTGTGTGTATGAACAATTTGTTTCACTTAATCTGTCTTATCAGTATTTTGTTAAAAATTTTGCTACCTGGTATTTGTTTTTCTTTATTTAGCAATAGAATTGAAAAAGTATAAAAGTAAAAAAGATCTTCTCTTTTAAAGGCTTTGAAGACTTATTTTCCATGATATATATACATACATACATATGTATGTATATGTATATTTAATATATCCTTTATATAATGTATTAAAAATAATTTTTGTTCAAGCATGGTTGACTTGTGTTAAAAGAAATTGTAAATTTTGTAAAAATATAATTCTTAAATTATACGGCAAACGCTTTGCCCACTGAAGTCTATTCTTAATAATCTATTGCCGCACTACATATGTATGTCAAAAAAAATTGTTTGTAAGTTTATTTCACGTAATAAGTAGTTGTACATTTTACTTCTAAAATTTTTCTTTTATTTCAGTCATACCGTCGTCTTTATCAACTTTATATTTCAACAATTTTGCATAATTTTTCAAAAGCCTTCTCCAATAACATTCAATATCCTCCATTCTTAAATGATTCCATATAAAGTTAAATCCGTTTTGAGCTATTTCAAATGCTAGATCATCATGCTTTTGGAAGTATTTCAAAATATTTTCAATATCTGTTTCAGTAGGATATTTCTTCAGCGGTACATAGTGAATCCAAGGTTTCATAGAGGGGTAAAAAAATTCCAGCCACTCATCTCCAACATGAAAGACCAGCGATTTGCAAAGGAACAAATGTTTAAAACGAAAACTTGCTGCAACACCTCTAAAATTGAATAGATATTTATAATTGCAGTGATCCTCAAAAGACACCTCACTGGCAGGTTCCGCATTTAAGGTATCCTTAGCTGATTTCCAGGCTTGATTTTTTGTATACTGAGCGTTTGCCAAGGTAGGATTTTGCCTTGAAAGCATAATGAGCGAATCGCGTTCATCTGAAGTACGAGAACCTCTGAAAAATGCTTTCGCTTTCTTTGAACTCCACTCAAGCTTCTCAGCAGCCTTCGTGATTGTTTCTCTATGCAAGTCCCACCGTCCTATCCCAGTGGGATGTAATGATATTGCTGGTCCACCGGCCCAAAATGTCCATGCTGGATACATGATGTCTAAATAATCCGATGTTTTCGAAAACGAAAAAACTGGTCTCATTGTGTTACCAAATTTGGAATGTACTTGAGGATAATCACGGGTATTTAAAATAAAATCCATGTCCGGTAATTTTGGCAATAGCTTCAATACGAAATGCTCGACCCCTTCACATCTCGATGAAAACATGCAATTGGATTCCCTGAAAAGCTTTTGTTTGTAGATTTTATATTGCGTTCCATAATTAGCTGCATCTTTTATATCCTTCTTAGATATACCTTTGCTTTTAAACGGCGACAGGTCTTTACGAATTATATCGACAAAACACTCACAATTAGAATCTTCCAGGGTCGATCTGCATGGGATGTACTTTTTCTTGGCTTTATTTATATATTGGAAGATTACATTGTTTTCTGAAGCAAAATGAAGGAAAATAAGTTTTCTTTAATTTACTTGAGTTTTTTTATACCTTCTTTGTACTTTTCACTCAGATTTGAAGAAAATTCAGTTCTACAGTCTTCTTTCTCGCTCCTAGAACATTGTTCAATTTCTTCATCCTTTAGATTGTCCAATGTACAATTGGTGAATAAAATTAAAAAAATTGTCATAAATAAATTCCAAAAATGCATTCTGGTCATCTTAATTGTGTATTGTTGTTGCTTCTTAAGAAAAAATAAATTTTCTGCTACATAACACTATCCAAAACTTGCCTAGTTTATTATTTGGTAGTGTTGAAAGCACAGCTGTTTATCGTTGTTTACAAGTGAAAAAAATTATAAATGTTGTACTTCAAGCAAACAAAACAAGTGGTTGTTTCAAATTATTATATATAACAACACCTAAAACACGCAGAACAACACATCCACTCAAATTGTACAACTCCAGAAATACTAAATCAAAATAACACATGTGTATATATTTCATTCACAATAGACAATCGAACATGTGTAAGTGGTCTGGCATTATTATTTTCCCACTGCTTTTATTCATGTCATTCTCTTTTCCAAGAAAATATCTTTAGAAGTTTTTTTTGACACATGAAAAATCATCAATGGTTTTTTTGTCCATAATTTTGTTTTTTACTTTGTTCTGCCTTAAATAAATACTAAAAAGTGTAAAGACTTTATTAAACAAACATAATAAAGACTATCTAAAACTGAATCTAATTTAATAAAATGAGTGATTTTTTCAAATCAGCTATGGGTTACTTTAATAATCCAACATCAAACAGTGCTTCAAATCCTAATAGTGGTGGCTCCTCGAACAGTGGAGCTGCAAATGCCAACACATATAAAAATTCCACATCAACGACAGCGCATGATAACGAATTTTGTGGCCAAACTGTAGAAATAAATGGTCATAATATACGTATAAAAAGAGTTATTGCCGAAGGTTTGTTTCTTTGTTGAAAATGCGAAGAAAAAAATCAATATACCTTTTTTAATATAGTAGGCGTCTGTTTGCAATCAACTTCAGCCAAAATAATAAAGAAAAGAACTAAATATGTACCTACTACATATATGTATATACATACATATGTATGTATGTATAATCTGAAAATTAGCAGGAGCAATAAACATGGATGGGTTTATTTATATTAGCCAATTGCACTTGCCTCCATACATGTAAGAAAATGTACACACGTACATACATACATACATATTTCTAATGTTCAGCTTTCTTATCACTTATCTGGTTTTTGTTCTAAATTTTTGAAGTGTAATAAATTAGCCTTGAAAAGGTTTTTTCTTCATTGATGTATTTCGTTTTTTGAAAACTAATCTACACATAAAACGGCAAAAATTTTAAATTTTATTGCAAGTTTTAAGGAAGTATGTATGTGTGTGTGTGCATGAGCTACATATGTATGTATGTACATATGTATGAGACCAATTGCAACCGAAAGGTAATACAAATTTCTTAACGGAATCAAGAAATACTATCAGGATATTAGATTACAACAACTCAAGAATTAGTTTTGAGGATGTTTAGTGTGCTAAGTGAAGTTTTAAGAAAAATACAAGGTATCCTACAACTGTAATTTAAATATTCGCAAGAAGGAATTAAATTGAAACTTGAACAATTAAAAATTAAAATCCTAATGATAACACATTCCAAGACAACAATGGCCTCAACTGTTACTTTTGATTAGAGTAACTTTGCAAGTGCTTAAAAGCTCAGACTTAAACTCTATTGATTATTATTATTAGTAATAAATTTATTAGTACCTAATATTAAATAAAACATATTCGCTGCTCTTTGAATTTTAAATAATTTTCTTTTTTTTTTAAATTAAGTTATTTTGCAGTTGCAGATATTATCCAATAAAAATATTTAGTATAAAATACTTATAAACGTATTCACTTGTTGCTTTAAAAAAAATGTTTAATTTAAGTAAAGCGTAATACAAATTTTCAAAATGTATAATAATTCTGTTGTTTTTCAAAATGTTTCGGAGTACAAAAATTAATTTTTTTACTTTTGCAAAAATGAAATAATATATTTAGTAATTTTCCATTAAAGCAAGGCCTTGCGCAAGCAATTTATTAACAGTGTCTTTTTATTTGCCTTAATTTAAGTATTTATTTTATCTTCCCTTTTTGTTTCGTCTGTTTTTGCAGGCGGCTTTGCATTTGTATATGTGGCACAGGATATACAAACTGGCAAAGAATACGCTTTGAAGCGTCTTATTGGTGCTGATAAGAAGGCATGCCAGTCAATCATTAATGAAATAAATACACACAAACAACTTACTGGTCATCCAAATATTGTTAGTTTTGTTTCCGCAACTTTTATCGATAAAACAAATGGACCACAACAGAGGGCGGAATATCTACTTTTGACAGAATTGTGTAAAGGTACACGTACATACATATATACTTACACACATAAATATTTAAATAAATATAAAAGTGTGTATAAATTGTTATCAGCGAAAAAATTTTCCACAGAGAATTGTAAAACAAATAAGTATTTGATTTAAATTTTCTAAATTATTTTCAATTTCCTTTAAGCTTGATATATTTTTGATTTTATTATAAACATTTAAGCACTTACACCTTATTTCGAATTTAAATTGCAACATAAAATAATACATTTAAGGTGGTTCTTTGATCGATTGCCTGGGCTCAAATTTGGATCCACCCTTAGTACTGAGAATATTTTATCAAGCCACTAAAGCTGTAGCTCATATGCATTCACAACTTCCCCCCATTGTGCACAGAGATATTAAGATTGAAAACTATTTATTGGGCGATGACGAAATGTTGAAACTATGTGATTTTGGCTCTGCAACGACTGAAATTTTGTCACCCACAATAGACTGGAATGCTCAACAACGTAATACACTTGAAGATCAGGTGAAATAATATTAAAAATATATATGTATTTAATGGCAAAAAAAAACTATTAATAATTTGGTTTAGCTGAGCAGCATAACAACGCCAATGTACCGTGCACCTGAAATGCTCGATACTTGGTCCAATTATGAGGTGGGCTTGAAAGTAGATGTATGGTCTTTAGGGTGCATCTTATATACACTTTGCTTTCAAAAACATCCATTTGAAGACTCTGCAAAATTGCGTATAGTTAATGGAAATTTTATTATACCAACTGATTCCAGATTTTGTTGTTTCCACGAAATAATTAAAGGTTTGAAAATAATAATTTTATTTCAAAATAGTATAGCGTTTGATACTCTTTCTTATTAAGGTTGCCTGACGGTTAATCCCTCTCAACGTTTTAATGTTTCTGTTGTACTGGATCGTTTGGCTGCCATCTCGGAAACTATGAATTGGTCACTGAAAGGACCTTTGGACTTAGCTGGCAAACCAATTATTACAACTACACCAGAACATATTTATAAACCTGCTCCAGCAATGCCCTCTCAGCACCATGCTGTTCCTGGTAATTCCACATTTTATGACGATCCTTGTTCAGCTACCGCAAATCGTTCACAGTCACCCCATCTTCCTGCTGCATCAGTCTCCACACAAAGTTCTTCAGCAAATACTTCAACTAATGGTAGTTTATTTTCTTCCATACGTGGTGGGGCTGGGAGTTTTTTGAAAAATCTTAAAGATACTTCATCAAAAGTTATGCAAACTATGCAGCAGACAATTGCTCGCACCGATCTGGATATCAGTTACATAACATCACGTGTCCTAGTTATGCCTTGTCCGTCGGAGGGTTTTGAATCGGCTTACAAAACAAATAACATTGAAGATGTCCGAATGTCGATAGAAAGCCGTTTTCCGCCACAAAAAGTCAGTGTGTACAATTTCGGGCCTCGTTCTTGTCCGCGTTTACCACCACCTGTACGTACCGTAGAAGCCGGTAGCATTTATGGCTGTACACAGGCAAGAGCACCGAATTTGCAGGTAAAGCTTTTTTCATATTTATGTCAAATTACATGATTTCAAGTTTTTTTATTCATAGGGTCTTTTTTCTGTAGCTGAGGACATGTATGGATTTTTAACAGCTGACCCAAAATCCATTGTCATAATACAAACAGGAGATGCTGGCGGTTGCACAGCTGCTACTTTGGTGTGTGCTTTGTTAATGTATTCTGATCTTATATTAGAGCCAGAAGATGCTGTGCAAGTTTTTGCCGTTAAAAGACATCCAGTAAATTTAAGACCTTCTGAATTTCGCTACCTTTATTACTTGGGGGATATATTACGCCCTACACCGCTATTGCCCCATTATAGGAATGTAAATTTAGTTTCACTAAGTTGTCAGCCTGTACCACGCATGACCAAGACCAGAGATGGTTGCCGCATATACATGGAAGTTTACAACAATGATCGTCTTCTGATGTCAAATATGCAAGATTATGAAAATATGCGTTTATATATAGCTGGGCCAGGAAAAATAACACTACCTGTAAACGTCACAGTGTGTGGAGATCTCGTTGTCGTGTTGTACCATGCGCGCAAAGCAATGGTCCGACCTCACGGTGTAAAAATATGTCAGTTTCAATTACACACTGGTTTTATACCGGAACCTGAGACATTAATAACTTTTTCCACCCAAGACTTAGATGATTTGCCCGATCCTGAATGTGTACCTCAAAACTTTACAGTATCTTTGTCGTTAACTGTTACAGAGGTAGAGACTCCACCCACTCGTAATCCACCTTGGTTGCCTAACAAACCAAGGCGTAACGCTTTTAAACTTTTTAGTTCGCAATTGGAATATGAAGAAATGATAGATAATTTTGTGGCGAAACCCAATTCCAAAATACCCACGGCTTCTCTTAGACAAGCTCCTGAAAGACCTGAAGTCCCGGCCAAAGAAAAAATTGCAACACCACCATTAATAATGCCTGATATTATGGAAATTACATCAGAGGCTTTCCACATTCCTCCAGAGCCAGCCCCTCCTATAGACCTGTTGAGTTTGAATCAACCAACAAGTCAACTGCAATCACCTTACGACGCACAGGCCATGCCTACAACAGATGCCAGTTTTGATTTGCTCGGAGCATTTGGTGACGATGATTCTTCCGGCATTGGCACAGCGCCAATACCTGATATATTGGCCAATAATACACAACCGAAATCAGCAGCTGATTTGGATGACATTTTTGGTCCTTTAAATTCCAATCCGACTCCTTCCTTTAATTTAGATTTTAATGCGTTTGTCCCACCGACATCTCCTGCTACAACCTTTCGAAATGCAAAAGTAAAGGCTGCTGCTTCAACTTCGGCATCATTTGGTGCGTTACCTACGTTTTCAACGCAAACAGCCAGTAAAGAGCCTTCTCCACAGCTGGTAAGTGTGCTGTAATTTATATAATTTACTTCTAAATATAACTCATTCCCTTTTGAAATGTATGTATCGTAACTTTTATTCTACGTCAGGTGCATAATAAATAATAGTTCACAGATACTTACAGTTATTTGTTATAAACAAATAAACACCGTAATAAAAATTACGTTTATTCTTTTTTTTCTTATTAATATAGTTCTTAACCACAAAGCATTCTAAAATAATAATTTAATTTTAGTCTAAAGATCCTTTTGCAGACATAGCAAATTTGGCATCGGGCTTAAATATAAATTTTTCACCAAATTCCACATTATGCGGTAAATCTGCCGGGCACACACCTGTGGGAAGCAGCAGTCCTTTTACAACACACTTTTCAAGTCCGACGCATAATCAATCAACTAATAACATGCGTATTCCGTCAGCACACGCTACACACACTTCAAATACAACGTCTCCAAATCACGTGAAATCGGCAAATAATAATCCAAATGTTGGTGTGCATTTCAATACAACACAAAATACCACACAATTCTCTGGTGCAGCTGCAACTGGAGCAACTACTGGATCTAACAACGCGCAAAATCGACCTGACTATAGTCGTTCTCACTTTGAACAATCGAAACCTACAACACAGCAACAACAGGCGAAAAGTTCCGATATATTTGCAGATATTTTGGGTGAACAAGGATATAAATTTAATAGTAAAGGCAATCAAGGACCACGATCCATAAACGAAATGCGCAAAGAGGACTTAATCAAAGATATGGATCCTAAGAAAGTCAAAATTATGGAATGGGTTTGTGGCATAAGTTACCACAATTGTTAACAAGATTGTATTAAAAGATTTATTTTTTAGACGGAGGGTAAAAAGAATAATATACGTGCTTTATTATGTTCAATGCACACTGTGCTATGGACAGATGCCAAATGGACCAAATGTCAAATGTCTCAGTTGATAACACCAATTGATGTAAAAAAATCTTATAGGAAAGCTTGCTTAGCTGTTCACCCAGATAAGGTATGTGCCCTGAAATTGTTTTGTACCTAATCTTCATGCTTTGCAATTTAACGGGCAACCACTTGAAAATAAACTTAAGATCAAAATATATCTTAATATTAGAAACACACCCTAAAGAACAAACAGACTGTTGTGAAATATATTTTATTTTTAAATAGAACCTTTAGATCCAGCATTTCAAAAAAAATTTTAATTTTCACATACAAAAAATTACAAAAATTGCATAACATTGGAAACTTGATTGTTTTTAGAGTTTGTGTGTGTTTCAAATGCATTCAATCAAAATGATATTGATGGTCAGAATTCTGGCAACCATTTCCTTACTTTAAATTATTTTCCATTTTTTACAAATAACAAAGATATATAGTAATAATATATATCAAACATCTTTTTAGCACAATGGTACGGATAATGAAGAAATTGCCAAAATGATATTCATGGAATTAAATAATGCATGGACTGATTTTGAAAACGATGCCACTCAACAAAATATGTTCAATTAAATATTTTTAACTCTTTAATAAATAGCTTAATATTTTCTATTTCAATTTTAATATTTATTTCAAAGTAAAATACAATGTAATATGCACTTCTCTGATAATTTTCCTAAAAACTTTTTACAAAGTTACATGGAAAATATTATATTACATACATAGATATACATGCTTAAAACCCCACTTGTCCTATTAAGTTACTTAATTTTTTTAACCAATTTAATAATTAAATAGAAAAAATTTTTTTAAGTTGAAAAAATCACTCATAATCTTAAAAACTTCTAGTAAGATATAAATATATATATATTTTTTTCTTTGCTTTGATGTCAAATCAATGAAAACAAAAAGAGTATTAATTTAAATTTAAAATCCATCAAATGTTAAATTATTTTATCTGAATGAAATTGTTAGCAACAAAGAGAAGTTATTAATTTGTAGTTAATTTAAAAGTAGTTAAATTTTCCAAAAGTTTAACTATGCCAAAAAATAAAAATGCATTATTGAAAGGACATGAAGATATCAAAAATAGTCTAAAAGAATTTTATGTTTGAGCTTGCAAAACAGCAGCTTTGCAATCTATTCCAAACTCCAATATTAAATATTTTATTTTGAAATTTAAAATTTTGGTATAAATTGGATGTACAAAATTTGATTTTGTCATTGTTGTTTTCATGTAACTACAATTAAATATGTATTGTTTTTAGCTCAAAAGTGTACTTTTCAACAGATTCTGTAATAAAACTTAGAATATTTCTTTACGCGTTAATGTATATACTCGTATATTTTAGTAGCAATAAGTCTTAAACTAAAATAGAACTATTATTTAAACTATAACCGTAAATACAAAAACATATATAAATGTAAAAAGCAAGAAATATATTTAAATAATGAAAAATTTTAACGCGTTTATTTAACTTGTTTACCGGCTACATAAACTTTGATTATATTACGATCGTCTCCCACGTAAATAAATTTTTGTACCATTTCTAACAATTTCATTTCATTAGTTTTGTTTGTGTAATCTGCTGCGTTATAAAGACCAAAATTGTGCAACGGATACAAACTGGTATCAATAATCAAAGCATCGAATTCCTTGCCTTCTTCGAAATTTCCACATACATTATCGAGAGACAAAGCTTCTGCTCCACCCAATGTAGCCAAATATATAGCTTTTTTATAATCTATTGGTGTGTATTCTTCATTATCTTTCTTAGCCGGTAATTTACCAGTTCCTTTAATTTCTTGTTTCTTACAAAACTCTAAATGATGCGAAACATCTAATGCGCGTAAAATTGCATCTTGTATGGAAATTGAATTGCCACCGGAAACATCTATTTAAAAAATATAAAGATTCTCCTTAGTGCCACAGTTGATAAATTGTTTTTTTTACCTGTTCCTAAGCCAACTTTAATTCCGTTTTTTATCAAACGAACAACATCGCAAAATCCGGAACATAGCATTGTGTTAGACGCTGGGCAGTGGGCTACTGATGTTCCAGTTTTTTTAAATAAAGAAATTTCCTCATCTTCCAAGTGAACGGCATGTGCCATTATTGTCTAAATACAATTTTAATAATGAAAACGCGTAATAAAACAGCAAATTAAAATAGAATGTTATTCGATGGCATTGAGCAAAGTAACTTAATCCTGAAACATTGTGTCAGCTGACGGCAAATCTATAACTACAATTTTCGTCCTTTCTAGTCAAGGGGTATTTACATCTGCAAGGTAACAGCGCTAGACTAGAGCAAAATTAAAATAATACAATAAAAATATATTGTAGCTGCCCACAACAACAGAGTAACAAAAAGGTGTAACCTGCCACCGTGTAAAAGTAAATACCCTTTGATACTGGTTAAGAAAAAAGCTCTTTTTTCGTACGAAAAAGAATTTAAAATGTCAAACTTCCCAGATTTTGGTTCCTGTCAAACTACCGGAATTGAATTTCTGCCACAGCTCAGAGAATAACCACATTGTTTTAAGTTCAGCGTCAATCAATCAATTTCTAGTTAAATGGGCAAATTACGGATTTTTGGATTGATGAACAACCCAAAGAAGAAGCATTTGCATGCATAAAGACGATGATTTGTGAGCTGGTGAATATTTTTCTAATGCGACCGAACAAATAATCATCAACAACGATATTGAAGTTTTTATTATTCGCGTGAAACGATGGCTTTATTATGAAATCATTTTAATGAATAGCTAGTGTCGGACTGGTCAACTGGCAGCCTTGAACTCGTTTGAGATCATATAAAGTGGAATTTCCTTCATTCCTCATAAGTTTATAACCAATAAGACCATTTACAGAAACTCATATCTATAGGTATGTATGTACATATGTGTTTATGCTCAATGATCGAGTGTTAAGTTATCGGAAACTTGAAATAAAAAAATAATGCATACATACATAGTATAGAGAAAAGATGTCTCTAAAATGTACACATGTATGTATGCTTGTATTTAATTAAATAGATTTAGTGCACTCATGTAAATCTTGCAACAATGAAAGTGTTTAAAGAATTTTAAATTCTTACATATGTATGTATGTATGTACCTTGTTCGTTAGCAGTCCAGCATTATTGTAAACATCAGCATAGGAACAAGAGAAAAGTTGTTTAACAAATTCAATTTCCTTAACACTTTCACTTATATGACTCTAAAATATACAATCGTTTTAAAAAATGTACTTATAAATTTATGTAGATATGTATGTATTACTTACTTGTATGTGCAAATTTTGGGCTTTCGCTAAATCTCCCAAACTGTTCATTAAATCCTTGGTACAACTTATTGCAAATCGAGGAGTTATGGTAGGTTTCACTAAGTTAGAATTTAAGGTTGTTATGTCTTTTACAAATTCCTTAGTGGTATTTAAGGACTCCTCAGTTTTTTCCCTTTTCGTACATATATACCATAGTAAAACTTATTTAAATATTCTCATAGAAAAAAATTGATCTATTCAGCTTACACATAAAAATCTGGACTATTGCAATTCGAACAAACTTTTCCCACCAACGCCCGTTGTCCTTGTCGAATAGCCTCTTTTGCTAAAACTATAGTACTTTCCTTATAGTTCGTGCCAAAGTAGGAGGCCAATGTTGTGCCACTCTTAATGGTATACTCCTAATGTAAGAGACAAGTTGCAAATACATGTATAGGAAGCTTTCACTTTTTATTACAATAAAAATTTGTTCAAAAAATGTTAGCAACCAAAATTTCCTGCGATTAAAATTGCTTTAGTTGGTACATACGTAAGTAGTTCAACGCAACCGAGAATCATATATTTAATAATAAGGTCGTGAATGTGCTAATCACTTACCACAACTTTTTGATAAACTTTCGCAGCAAATGCATTATCAGCAAATTTGGCCTCTAGAGGAAATGTATACGTATTTAACCAGTCTAGTAGTGGCATGTCCAAACCAAGGCCAATTTGTGCTACTTGGGGTGCATGAATATGGCAATCGACAAACCCGGGCATAAGAAATTGTTCTTTGTCCAATTTAATCACTTCAGCATTTGTAAAAGAATGTGTATTAGAAGAAAAATCACCAACTGCGGTGATCTGTAAAGATTATTATGAAACGGCAATAAGAAGCTTTGAAACACCACAAAGTTTTTTGTTACCTTTCCGTTTTCATTAACCATCACAAAACCGTTGGTATACAGAATAAAATCTGCCCAAGATGTTGTGTGTATTATTTGTCCCACAAACACTTTGGCCATCTTTAGAAAAATATATTTTTGAATATCTTCTGCGAAGTAACGTGCTGGCTGAGCTAGAATTTGATAATGGCCCACAAACACTATAAAAATAATAATACAGTTCTATATGGTCAATATATACATACATACATACATATATGTATGTACATAAACTAGTTGAGAGCTTACTAAGAGAGCGAATGTTAATAAAAGCAGTATAATCAAATGCAAGAATAAGAGACACGAATTGGTTTCTGGCGGTGATGGGAGGGAATAACATTTCACTCACGATCGTGTACACATATTAATTTACATATGAACATATTTTTTTGTTTTACAATATATGCATACATACATAATTTTTAAAACCTAGACACATTGAACTGCACTTTTCTGCAATATATGTATGTATATATATATATATAAAATTTTTAATTATAACCATGACTTTGCCTTTAAATATACATACATATTTGGCATTTAACTTAATTTACAACATATGCAAATCAATAGCGCATGAACTTGCCAGTTAAAGAACTTTGCATAAGAAAATAACACATACATACATGTGTATTTTGTAAAATATTCAAAATCCAAATTTTACTCTTAAGGTTTTGACTTCTAGTCGTAACTAAATTACAGAAAAACAGCTGTGCTGTAGGTTTCATCTGTTATGAATGCACTTTGATCAGTGTAGCAAGTCAAAAGTTTTAACAAAATGCCTAAAGTGAAAAGGTAAGAATATACATTAACATATTTTAAACTCATAGTGTAAATGATTATTTATTGAAAGCCCCTTTTGTAATTTAACTTTTCCTTAATTTTAAGTTTTGAAATTTTGTACATAACATACATATATACATACATATGTGTTGTCGTTAAAATAAGTTCTCGTTTTTAAGTGCAAATATTCAGTTCTAAAATAGTTACATTGGCATTACTGGTCAGTAGAGCAAAAATATGTTTTTATTTGTTTCTTTTAATATTAAACAAATGCATTTTTAGCTTTATGTATATATGTATGTACATTCATACATACGTATGTAAAAAGGTATGTTTTCTTTAAAAAATAGCTAGACTTCGTTTTTAATTGGTTTTGGGAAATGCCGAAAATTGCAACAACGTCAAGATCATCATGCAAGCAGATGAAGAAAGATTAAACTTCAGAAGTTCTAAACTTTCTAAACAAAATCACATTATAGAGCAGGTTGCTGAAAATGGTAACATTCAATATAATTGCACAGCCTGTCGAAAAGTTTTCCGCAGTCGTTCCCAAAGATATTATCATATTAATTGTAACCATTTGCAAAATCTTGTGTTCAAGTGCGAATATTGTGAGAAGGTATGTATGTAAATAAATTGTTATGCTCCTCGGTTTGATTTTGTAATACTAAAAATCTTTTAGAGTTTTGCCCGCCGTACTCAATGGAAATATCACACAGAATCGCATTTATCACCAGTAAATAAATGTGATAAGTGCCAAAAAACATTCTCTAATCCCTTGGCTTTAAAAAAGCATTTAACTTTACACAACGCACAACCAAAGGTCTGTCCACACTGTGATAAAACTTTTAAAAAGAAAATTTCTTTAGATCAGCATATTTTCGCTCAACACCTAAATCATCTTCAATATGGATGTGCCCACTGCAACAAGAAGTATGCGTCAAAATCTGCATTACAACTGCATTTGCAAACACATGAAAGTAAGTTTTTACTGAGTTTTGTTGTTTTTATTATCGAAGTGAGATAGTTACTAGTTAAATACAAACAAGCAAAAATTGTAAAAGTATTCCATGTCCAAAAGTATCAATTATGTTCTGACAGTCTCAGTTTTAAAATGTCATTTTTCAATGTCCTTATAAATACATAAATACTTTTATATTGCATTATAGTTAAATTAACAGATGCTTTATTAAATTAGATTACAGCACTGGCAATGTACATTTTGCGAAATTGCCAGTGCAATAGAAAACGACTGACAGAAAAATAAATTTTTAGTAGATGTTGTGAATTAAAAATATGGTGCATATACATAATTTTGCTGCCTCTTTGAAAATATATACATATGTACATAGGTATTTGCGATTTCAAAGCGCATATTTTATGCCAGAACTGTTTGACAAAATACATGATCAGCAAATTCTGATTTCTGTAGACGGATTTTTAAAACTTCTTAAAAAATAGAGTTGTTTTAAATGTTTATTATTATTAAATCCAATTTGACGTTCGTTAATTATAGCGGACCAAAAAAGCAAAATATTAAATAGACTTTTTTTTAGAGAAACGTTTCGAGTGTACATTTTGTGGAAAACTATTTCAACGAAATTCAATTCTGAACTTACATATAAAACGGCATAGCAAAACGAATAACCATATGTGTACAATATGTCAAAAAACTTTTAGCGAATCTGGCGCGTTGGCAAGGCACAGTAAATTACATCAAGGTAAATTTTCACTAAAATATTTAGTGGTTATTCTTGTACATACATACATACATACATACATACGTATTTTTAAAATATTTTTAATATTTCTTTTACATTATCTTTGTAGAAAGTGTTTTACAGTATTATTGCAAAATATGCGACAAAGGCATGTTAAGAAAAGACAATATGACAAGACACTTAACTACCATGCATCCAGACAAAATGTTTGGCGAAGTTGTAAAAACTATAAAACCTCTTTCTAGTCATCACGCTGTAGAGAGTGATATATGCGACTATTACGAGTCAACCCAAAATAATTTGAACACAAAAAAAAACTTTCTAATAATTGAAAATAAACTATTGCGTGAACCTTTTGATTCAAAAACAGCTTTGAATAATCCTCCGCAAACTGTTATAAAAAAATCAAGTACTGAAGAATCTCCAGCCATAAATCACATTAAGGTTATTACTGCAGTTTCCAGCTGCAAAACAGAAATATTTGATAAATACTCGGAAAATTTTTCACAAGAATTTGCAAATGAATGCAAGTCGACAGATCACTCCCAGCAAACAGATACAATGTCTGAAAATCAAAGAGTTTCTACCAACACACCAACGGGAATGGAATTAAAATGTAAATTCTTCAAAAAAGAATGTAAACTTGTTGAAGAAAATGATATTAATAGAGATAAGCTCTCTTATCAGCCTGAAGAACTACTTGTAGCCCAGCAGTTAGGCAACTATCAGGATCACTGTGGCGAACAGAGTATTGAACAGGAAATGCTTGAGACATTTTGTAATCAAAATTCCAATGAAAAAGAACAAGTAATCAAACAAACATTTTCATCTGTGATCAAGTCTGTTGGAAATGTTAAAAAGGACCTAACGTCCAATTCTCTTCTATCGGTTAATACAAAACACCAAATCTCCGTAGAATATAAACATAAAAAATATTGTCGAAATAATTATAACATCGATTTATACCGCAGAATATTGGGTTTCGATGAAGATGATGAAGATGAAAATATTCAAAAACAACAACAGTGCGATCATATGCCGAAATCATCAACTCCTATTCATTGGCGCAAGTGTTTTAAGAACCATTATGAAACATCTGAGACATTACAGGGGTAGGTGAAAAAGTTTACGTGCGGCACTGCTATTTTTTAAACAGTAAACAATTTAAAAACTAAAAAGCTAAATCATACGTAATGATTTATGAATTAATAAAACAGTTGCAGTAAAGAAACCTTAATTTAAGAAATGATTTTTTTATGTTAACACACACTTGCTGTTTTATAGATTAAGTGACAACTTTTTCGATAACATATTTTCGTTTCTAATTTTCGAATTTTGTTTTCTAAATTTGTGATAACTATTATGACAGGTCTGATAACTTTAAGCTTTCAGTAAAGAATTGATGTAACTTCATATTTCTTTCACTTAAACAAAGGTACATGTGAACTTTTTGCGTAAAAATTTATAAAATTTTCTTTAAAAAAGTAGCACGTGTATGTGATCAAAGCTATAATTATTTTATACTATATTTTTGTTTATTTATTTTTCTATTTAATAAATACATACATCAAACAATGGTTTAGAAATGATTTATTTCCTGTTAGTGAATTTTTCTTTAATTGTCATTTCACTCTTATCATTCAATTTGGCCGCTATCCAATTTCATAAGTTCATCTGCATGTGTCTGGCTGCAATGGCCATGATCAAGAGCAACAAGAAATTTTACGTCATTAAAAAACGCTGCTAGTAGATCGAAAATGCATAATTTTAATTCTCAATAATGTTAACGCCATCAAACGAAGAAGATGCTTTGCTTAAAATTTATTATTTAACGCAAGAAAGTACAAAAAATTGGCGCAAACTCGTAAAGTATGGTGAGTCATTAGAGTTGGAAATAAAACGCAAAGTTTTATGGATATGGCCTACGGAAGACAACTTGTGGCAAATCAACCAGCTACTGAAAGAATACAGTATTATAAATATTTTAAGCATAGGATGTGGCAATGGGTTGTTTGAATGGTTCCTAAAAGAGTGTTCCAGTAAGTATAGATTGATTCTAAAATTTTCTTTGCTACATTAATTTTGTTCTTAAAGACTTACAAGTTTATGGATTGGAAGTGGACCGAAAATGGTGGCACAGTAATTATGCAATTAAGACATTTATACCTCTTAATTATACTGAAGATAAGAAAGAAGAATCGGTTGATGGCAGTTTTATGAAACAGTGTTGTGCTACTAATAACTGGAATTTTGCTTTGTTGTTTTGTTACTTTAACAACCGTTTCGCGTTCTTAGAATATTTAAAAGACTACCAGGGGAAATATATTATTATTATCGGTCCTTCCGAAAAATCAAATATATATACTGATCCTCTCCCAATGGAACCCAATTTTCCAATGAATTCAACAGAAAAATGGTCATTAATGAAATCCTTGCCCATACAAAATAATAATGTTTTGGTTTTATATGAAAAGTGCAAACTCAATACTAATTAAACAGTAGATCACAAAAATAACAAACAACAGATTTTTGCTTAAAACGCTAGCCGAAATAAGTATGCTTTATTTTCAAATAACTAAAAGCTCTATGTAAATATTGAATTAATATTGAGCGAAAACAAAATTCAACTTAAGTATGTTTATATTTTGTTAATGCATTAAATTTAAGAGAAATAAAATAATAAGGGTTTCTGATCCAGAAAACAATATTTTATTTCAAATAATACCGGCTACTCTTGATGGTCCAAATAAATTTATTTTGCATCGTTGGTTAAATGTTCCTATTTACTACTTTATTTTACAACTGTAATTTTGGGCATGACTAGTGAAAAACAAATTTTTCATAGAGCCGATTGTTAGCATTGCACAGGAAGCATAAAACAAAAATTTATTAAAATTAATAGGAATTCAAAATTTGAATAATTAAAATGGTAATTATAAACAAAAAAGTCTGAAATTTAAATTAAAATCTTTTAGTATATTTTATAGGGTCAAAATCAGTCAGCTCAAGGGGGCTCTGGTGATAAAAAAGATGACAAAGACAAAAAGAAGAAATACGAACCTCCAATTCCAACTCGCGTAGGAAAAAAAAAGAAACGTGTAAAGGGACCAGATGCTGCGATGAAATTGCCGCAAGTGACACCACATACTCGTTGCCGTTTAAAGTTGCTGAAATTAGAGCGCATCAAGGATTATTTGATGATGGAAGAGGAGTTCATTCGTAACCAAGAACGTCTTAAGCCTCAGGATGAGAAAAATGAAGAAGAACGGTCGAAGGTTGATGATTTGCGAGGTACTCCAATGTCGGTTGGTAATTTGGAGGAAATAATAGATGATAATCATGCAATTGTTTCGACTAGTGTTGGCTCAGAACATTATGTCAGCATTTTGTCGTTTGTTGATAAAGATCAGCTCGAGCCGGGTTGCTCGGTGTTACTTAATCATAAAGTACATGCTGTTGTCGGAGTGCTTAGTGATGATACAGATCCTATGGTAACAGTAATGAAATTGGAAAAAGCCCCACAGGAAACTTATGCCGACATTGGGGGTCTGGATACCCAGATTCAAGAAATAAAAGAATCAGTAGAGTTACCGTTGACGCATCCTGAGTATTATGAGGAAATGGGAATCAAACCTCCGAAGGGTGTTATCCTATATGGTCCTCCCGGAACAGGAAAAACTCTTTTGGCAAAGGCTGTGGCTAATCAGACTTCAGCTACATTCTTGCGGGTTGTTGGCTCCGAATTAATTCAGAAATATCTAGGTGATGGTCCTAAACTGGTAAGAGAACTGTTTCGCGTTGCTGAAGAACATGCCCCTTCCATTGTGTTCATTGATGAAATTGACGCCGTGGGTACAAAACGTTATGACTCAAATTCAGGCGGTGAAAGAGAAATCCAAAGAACTATGTTGGAGTTATTGAATCAATTGGACGGTTTTGATTCACGAGGCGATGTCAAGGTAAAAGATTTTAGTTATCAGAAGTTATGTATGTGTATTTTATTTACAAGTTCATAGGTGATAATGGCCACAAATCGTATTGAAACATTGGATCCTGCTCTAATTCGCCCAGGTCGTATTGATCGTAAGATAGAATTTCCACTTCCTGACGAAAAAACTAAGCGCCGTATTTTCAATATACATACGTCGCGTATGACATTAGCTGAAGATGTTAATTTAAGTGAATTGATAATGGCAAAAGACGATTTATCTGGAGCTGACATTAAAGCCATATGTACAGAAGCCGGTTTAATGGCTCTACGTGAACGGCGTATGAAAGTCACCAACGAAGATTTTAAAAAATCGAAAGAAAGCGTTTTATACCGTAAAAAAGAAGGAACACCAGAAGGTCTTTATTTGTGAACAACTTATTACAATTTATTTTTAAAACAATAAATGCCTACAAAAGATTTAAGAAAGAATTTGATGTCAGCCTTTAAGCATTTAATAATTGTGTTGCTAATGGCATGCTATGCGTGTATTTATCTAACGTTTTCTTAATATAATCTTGAGAGTCTACACTTAGATTGTTGCCTTCAATTTGTAAAGATTTTAATTCCCTTACTTGAAGTGTCAAAAACTCGTCTTTTTCTTTTACCAAACTTGCATTGTTTACTTTTTTAGCACCAAGGTTCTCAAAAAAGAATTTGTATTTTTGCAAGTTGAAGGCTGCTATTATACCATCTTTGTAGCCTTTATCAAAACCTTGTTGGAAAACACCTTCACGTCCATCGTTTACACCATCCGAGTAGCCAATCTGCAATAAAAATGGCAAAATAAAATATGTATATATTTTAAGAAAAAAAAAACAAATTCAATTGTTATACCCTACAGGCTTAACACTTTATTATAAATATGCCCGAATTCATGGTAAATATGCCTATACGAATTTTTAAAATATTCGTAATCGCCAAATCTCAGCACGAAAAACAAAATAAATTGTTTTCAAATAAACAAATATGGCAACTTTACCTGTTTCGCTTGTTCTTTTTCAGCCCGTGATTGTCTAGTGATGCACTAATCTTTGTGGCATAAGTTTAATCACTTACCTTAATCGCTTTATTTTTGATTATTTGGAAATTATTTTGATTGATTTGTTCAAAGTCTGTGCTAGGTAAAGTATCGTCTATAGCTGACATAATAATTAAATACTTAATTGATTAGTAATGTTTGTATTTTATAAATTTGTTTGCATTTTAGTTTGCACATTTGTTTTTTACTATTTTGACATTTCCTCTGCTTTGACAATTTGTCTGCATACTAAGGCGATTCTACATAAAACATAAAGTAATAGGAGGACAAAACGTAGTCACAATGTCTTCCGATGATATATCGCACCAACTGTTGGCGTTGATACAAGGCATTCCAGCGGGAGCAAATAATGATGATTTGGAAAAGGGCTTCCCAGGTATTCCGCCCGAAATTCGAGTCGAAGGCCTAAATAAGCTATTAAAGCAAGGTTCAATTGAGATTTTGAAAAAGGGTGATAAATTGTTTTACCGTTCTAAAGATCCCAAAAAGAGCGTTTTGCCCAAAGATGCTGATAACGAAGAAAAGATAGTGTATGGTATAGTTGCAGAAGGTAGCAACAAAGGAATATGGATACGAGATATACGAATACAATCAAATTTAAATATGACTCAGTTGAATAAAATATTAAAAAGTCTTGAAACCAAAAAGCTAATTAAAGCAGTTAAATCGGTTAATGCAAGCAAAAAGAAGGTTTATATGTTGTACAATTTAGAACCAGATCGTTCAGTTACTGGAGGAGCTTGGTATCAGGATCAAGACTTTGAAGCGGAGTTTGTTGATGTTTTGAATCAACAGTGTCTACGCTTTTTACAAATGAAACGTGATAATGCGTTAAAAAAAGGAGAAGGACCATTGACGTTCAAGCAACTTTCATGTTGCACGGTTAAAGAAGTACATAAATTTATATCGGAATTAGGCATAAGTAAAGTGAGTTTATTTTTTTCCAAACGCATATAACCTTAAAAGTGCTATATATATTTACCGTTTAAAATATAGGTAAATCTCGACGAAGACGACTTGGAAACTATATTGAAAACTGTTGTTTATGACGGAAACGCAGAAAGAATTCTTATGCCAGATGGAGCTTTTGTGTATAGAGCTATTAATTCACCACTACCTCCTCCAGGGCTTATTCAAATGCCATGTGGTATATGCCCAGTTATTGAAAATTGTTCAAAATGCGGTGAAATTACACCAACTAAATGTCAGTATATGAAAGAATGGTTAGATTAAAAATAAAGTACAAAAAACATAAATATATCAAACGGTTTTTTTGAATTAAAATTCAATTGTGCAACTCGTATAGCACTGTCTTACTTTTCACCTGCAATTATTATTTATATCAGAAAAAAATTACAATTTGGTATTCAATTTTAAATTGTGTAAAAACGGCTTAATTTCCTATCTTGACGTGGCCTGTCAATGTTTTAAAAGAAAATATATATACATACATATGTAGTTATATTCTTAAGTTTCCAGGCATATTTTACAACTGAAAGCAAATAGCAATTGAAAATCCTTTGTGCGTAGCTGTAGGGAAAATGTGTATATTATTTATTTTATAAAAGAGTTTTGGAAAAAATCTAGAAAAATATAATAGGAAGATGGGTTTGTGCAAATGCCCGAAACGACAAGTGACAAATCAATTTTGTTTCGAACATCGCGTGAATGTTTGTGAACACTGTATGGTCCAAAGTCACCCAAAGGTATGAAAAAAGAATATCTAAAGGAAAGGATGTGTGAACAAATAACTAACTTATTATTTCTGATTTAGTGTATAGTGCAATCATATTTACAATGGCTTAGAGACAGTGATTATGTATCAAACTGTACATTGTGTTCAACTGGCCTGGAAGAAGGGGAGTGTGTTCGCTTAGTTTGTTATCGTGAGTAATTTAATATATTATTAAATTCAATTGTCTATTGATTTTTTTCTTCTCGAAAGATGTTTTCCATTGGGAATGTTTGAATGCTAGACAATCAGCATTACCTACAAATACGGCCCCTCGAGGTCATCAGTGTCCTGTTTGCGAAACTGAGATATTCCCCACATCTAATTTGGTCTCTCCTGTTGCAGATGCCTTAAAGCAACAACTGGTACAGACTAATTGGGGTCGGAATGGTTTGGGATTGGCATTGGTAAAAAAGAACATTAGACATATACAACCTTTTATTCGCATATTTTTTATTAAATATTTTTTCAGCTAAACGAACACCAGTCATCTAATTCAAAAAATATTTCTACTAAGGTTTCTTCAAAACCCACACCTTCCACTCTAGCCACAGCGTCCACAAGTAGCGTGACTAAAATCCATCACAGTATCAACAACAACACAAACCAAAGCAACACTTTGGAACGTTCTAAGGTGAATGGAGCATTTGCTAACACCACTTTAAAACAAGAAAGTCCACATTCCGTTTTACTCATGGATGCCTTTAATCCCCCTGCTAATACTGATAAACATGGTGAGTAATTGTTGTTTTCTAAATGCATGTGAAAAATAAATTTTAATTGAACAGCAAGCAGTCGTCGTCCTTTATTACCTCGCCAATCACCGATTGGTGGTGCAGATCGTGATGAAAATAAATATGCTAGACGTACACCAGCTGAAATATTTTCGCGTTGGTCGAGACGGTTTTATGCCCCCTCATCGAGGCCACCTTGGAGACGAACTTGGGTCTTAGTGCTGAGTGGAGTATTGACGTTTGTTCTATTGATTTATTTAATGGCTGCTTTTGGTCGAGGCGGTACCCAAGATTCCTTAGATGAAACCTGGAATGATCCCATTGCTAAACCTATGCATTACTAATATTACCGAATTTTTCCGATAATTAATCTATTAATTTATAATTTATAACATTTTATATACATACGTTTTTGTTCGAAATGGTCTTAACTATTTTTTTGTTCGTTTTGAACAACTCGTTCTTTCACCCATATAAAAATATATTCCTACTCAATCAATTTTATTTCATTCATTTAAAATAACTCCAAGAAGTTTAAACACTTGATCCCTCTGGACACATCCTATAAAATTGTTGATGAATGGCAGATACTCGTAGTTTTTCCATATGAAAGTTAGTTTAAATAGTACAGCAGTTGGCGATCATACGAACGAAAATATTATCATAAAATATATTTTAATTTGGTTAAAAAAAAAACACAACCATGCTTTACGACAAATTGTAGTATAGATTTTGTTGGAACCCTAATTTACCACGACTTGAAAACGTTAAAAAGAGTTTCTAGGCACAAAACACTTTAAGGTTCAAAATCCCTGAAATAAAGCTGTCAAGATACTTTCTGTTTATTAATATCACATACCATATGACATGGAAAACTACATAATTCGTGGGATTTAAGATCACACGATTTTCATACACTCCCGCATATCTAAATTCTTACTGCTTTCACGAATAAAAAATGTAGTTCTTAACGACATTTTTAAGTTTTTGTTTTTATTTAATTTCATTTTAAAACATTTGTATGTATCTAATAAAGAATATATGAAACAAATATTTGTTAATTACAAATCGAATTTTTACTCAATTTTTAGCATCACAACCATTTCTTTGATTTAGATTCTGATTATGATTCTGGATTTGCTGATACGTTGGCATTGCACAAAATTTAATACATAACCAATCGACAATAGGCGTCGGGCAAATGTTGAAAAGCAATCTATACAGCTTATAACTAAAAATTATTGAATTTTATTCATATTTCCTTTTATAGTATACGAAAAGAGAATAGTTTGTACTTACCGCCATGGTTCATGTACATATAAAGATTTTGGTTGGTTATTAGTTAATGCATCCTTAAATTTATCAAGTAAAACATTATCGTTGATAAGATTCGGTGGCTTAAAGCCGGAAACTATATTCAGATAATCATTAAAAACTTGAAAATAGGAACCATAAAATTCGCGTTGCTCCGATGTAAAATTGTCATACATTGCCTTGGCATGATCTTGTTGTCTGGCAGATATATTACTTGACATAACGAAAGAACCAGGAACAAAGTTAACCACCTCCACTCCGTATGGCTTCATTTCTATCCTTAAAGAGTCTGTCCAAAATCGTAAGCCAGCTTTGGAAGCTGCATAAGGAGACAAAGTTGGTAGAGCCTTCATTTATAAACAAAATGTGTAATAAATAAATTTAAAAAGTATACATACTACATACATACATACATACATATGTATATGATGTACATAGATACATATGCATGTAGTTATTTTTGTATATGCAAAGATACACATGTATGTACGTACACACACATACATATGTACGTATACGTCGTTAAAGTCAGCCCCTCACCTGTAGACCGCAGTGGCTGGTAACATTTATAATACGTGCACGATGTTGCCTTACCAGTGGTATTAATTCTCTCGTCAATCTCATGCTGCCTAATAAATTTACATTTATTTGCATTTCAATTTGCGACCAAGTCTGCCATTCAAATTCTCCAAAACACATGACGCCTGCATTGTTAACCAGAGCGGTAAATTGATAATCATTATGCTTTGCCAATATATCGGTCAGACACTGGTATGTGTTTGCTATGGTTTCCGGTTTTAACAAATCCAATTCAATTGTTATCATCCGCTTGGGATCATTAAGGTGTTGCAGCATCTTGGCTCCCTTTGAGGTTATATTGTGACAGGCTGATATTACCGTCATATTCAGCGAGTGACAATATAAAGCCAAAGAGAATCTGCAGAATACAAAAATAATTATGCTAGTACTTAATCTGTATTTGTGTATCTGATGTTTAAAAAAGAGAAATATACTCAATGTGTATATATATATGTATGTACGTAAATATGTACATATTTTCAAAATAATAGTCGTTTTTAACCTTTAGTTTTAAATTAGTATTTAGTTTCGAAATATTCTTACATTCCCATATACATACATACATAATTATGTATGTATGTAGGTATGTAAATGCATGTATTCATACATACATACATATCAATATAATCCTACGCAGCTGGCAGCTTAGGAGTCAACTCACCTGAAAAAAGGACTTTAAAATTCTAATTTAAAACAAATGATCGATTTAAAATACAACAACAAATTGTATAGCAATCGCAAGTTGAACATCCGAACAGTTAAAATGTAAGAATTTATTTTAAAGGTTATTTTGATCATATTTTGTGCATCTAGAGGGGATTGAAAACTTTAATCGCAAGATAATACGACTGCCAAACAGCTGAATAAACGATCAGAAGTGACGTTTAAAAGACACTCAAATGAAATAATACGACTGTGAAAAGGCTCCCAAGCAATAGGAAAACAATTGCTAAATTATTCCTTAAGTGACTCATAAATAATTAGGAAAAGAAATAAAAAACATGCTTAAATGACTCATCTTACAATAAATTTTTAAGAATTTTTTTCCAATAATTATAGCGCAAATAAAAAACTTTCAAGCCGGGATCAAGTAAATTTCAAAATGGAACTTTTAATTGATTGATTTTGTTATTTTTTATGTTATGCGAAACTTTAATCCACGAAAAGCTTGTTGTCGTAACCAACATTGAATAGAATTATAAACCATACAACCATACAAAATTAGCCAAAAATTTTGCTTTTAAAATACAAATTGTAAAACAAAAAATCTTGGTACATATCGCCGCTGGCTTAATATAGAAAACGAAGTATCTCGATATTTGGGGGGAAAAAAACTGAATAACGAAAACAAAAGAATTAAGTCAAAAGAAAAAAGATATAAAATAAAGTATCTCAAAACAAGCAATAAATCCAGTCCTTATTCAAGTTTTAGAAAATTATTTTTAATGAGTTAGTTTATTTTAAATTAGCCATAAATATGTTATTTGTGAAGATATATCAGGCATTTTTTGAAGTTACCTGTAGTCCACCTTCAAATACAACCTAAAAACGAAATTTTAAAAAAATATCGATATAAGTTTTTAATATGTACAAAATTCATCTTTGCGTACAAACGATCCCCAACCGCTATTAATTCGTAAACCAATTATTTTTTGACACATCAAATTCAAAGCAAAACAGCAAAAAGAAAAAAATGGCTGAAAAAAAAAATGCAATTAATGTCCTAGAGTGATCATCGGCCAGGCCAGATCTCAACCCTATTGAAAATCTTGGGGCCGTCATGAAGGAAGGACTAACAACGTACTGTAAGCGCATTACAAGCCAAAATCCTGGAATTATGCGACTCAATGAGACCAGATGGGTGCAAAAACTTAATAACTGCATTTCTAAAAAGATTGGGTGCTGTTATGAAGAGCAAGTGAGGCGTAGTGCAGTTTGAAATGTAAAAAGTAACCGCTGTACGAATTAAAAGTGGTTAAATATGTTTTTGTTAAAACAATGGGGTTTATTTTTAGATTTTGTTTCTAAAAACATTTAACCAACATTTAAAATGATTTTTCATTTAAAATGATATATGTATGTATAGAAATATAGTAAAACAACCGTTCTGATAATCTAGTGTTTTGAGCGACAGTCAATACCTATTACTTTATTTTTAAAAATATGTAGTTCTCGATGTTGATTTACCAAAAAAAAAAAAAATGCTTGGTGTACAACTATATACGAGTATATTGGTTAGGGCGCGTATTATTCCCCTACATGTGTATTTGTTTACATCTACAGTAGGTTTACTGTATTGATGTTTCCTTTGCTGTCCCTATTACTATTACGCGAGTGTAACTTTGGAATGCGGGATAACTTTTCATAAGATGATTTTAATAAATTGGTAATGGTTGAGCAAAACGGACGTGTTTTGGTTAAGCTCGGCAAATCCTACAATCCGTACATATGTATATATACACATACATATGTCGTTTCGTGAAAAACACTCTTTAAATTTTATTTTTTGCACTCCATTTTCCGCAATATAATTTACACCAAACAAACACTGTACTGGGCTTACATTTGCAATATAATGATAATAATAATAAAATTAATTGGCATTTTATTTAAAGATGTTGATACATACATACATATGAATGTATGTATATAAGCTTACCCCAGTCCGGAATCACAGCCTGTTATGAGAACCACATTTGAAGGCGACACTTTTAATTGATGACTTCCAAAACCAAAAGTTCTCTTCACAGCTTGTAGGAGCATCGCTTACTACTATTTATTTATGTTATCGCTGTACTCGTGCACGAAAAGAAGTGCTTTGAACTTGAATAAGCAGCAGTCTATTACGTTTATGTTGTGTGTGTGTACATATGTATGGATGTATGTATTTTGGAAAAAGCGTTTTCAAATTTATTGTGTGCTTTTCGCGCTACTGCTGAAATGTTTCGTGTTTGGTCTTATCTGTGTTCGTTTAAATTTTCGACTGAAGTGTCGACAAGAACGACGACACAGTTTAAAAATTGCAAATGTAGGGAGTTTTTTTTTGTTTTGTTATTTGTTGTTTTTCTCTTGGGATTTTTTGAAAACGTCTATATTACAATATTTTATCATTGATTGAATTTTACGCATATTTTCGGACCAGGAATTACGCTATGGTTTTTGGAAGTAAGTTTTAGTACATTAATCAGTTTTGTGGATGGGATGGAAAAAAACTTTGCCGTCATGCAAATTGTGTTTGAAATAGTCGGCATGTTATTCGAACGCGATTTGATTGATTACTTTTAGTGCTGAACTCTCAAACTAAAAATTTATTTTCGCCTCAGTTGGAACCACTTAAGTTTAAGCTGATATAAATTAAAGGAAAATTCTCTTTTACTGACAAAAAAAAAAAAAAAAACATTCTGAATTTAATGTTTTGTAGGTATGTATGTACATATTTTGATATCGGTAAAAGGAATCATATATAAGTAAGTATTTCGCTAAAGAAAACCCAATGAATTTTTTTTACTCCTGTGTTTTTTCTTTGTTCCGGAGGGAAAACATAATCATTGTTTTTTTAAAAACACAGGAAACAATCAAATTTGCGAAGAAATACAAAATGAATTTTATAAAAAGCAACATCATTAAGAAGAAAAAGGCTTAAAAATTTTAAGCCTTTTTCGACTATGAGACACAACACCTTCTGCCTCTACAAAATACTTATTGTCTTCGGTTGTAGAAATAATTTTTCGAGTAGAGTGAACTAAAAGTCGCAAATGTTGTAAACGTCGATTTGTTTTATTCATGAGGATGTTTAAATATGTAACATTTAGAACTTTTGTGTATGTAAATTTATTAATACCGGTTTTTATACAAATGTGTGTGTGTTTTGAATGGAAATAATTGTTTGTTCGACTGTATATAAATAGCAACACTGTGAGCTACCAGAGTAAGTAACATACATACATACGTATTGTGTATCCAATCGTGGTCTCCACAGTAATAGAAGTCGCCCTGTAGGAAATATTCCTGCTATCAGTCAATGTACCCGTCACGTTAGTGAAAGTAAAGTTGCGGCGTTGAATATTTCAAAGATGTTTCACAGAGTAGAACATGATGCACTTCTGCTAAAACTTAATGTTTTCAGTCTCTGTGATGTCAGTTCTATGGATTTAGGGATCATCGTACCGTATGAGTGCTCGTGTGAAGGGGCTTCATAAAATGAGTTCAATATATATTCACGGGTACCTTAAAACTGCGTCCTTTTTATGTGGTGCTTTTAACCCTATCTAGTGTTATAAAATTGCAATCAGCCTTTGTACGTTGTACTCAACCAATCACAAGTCAAGTTTTTCGGGGCTCGGGCCTGAAAAGTTAATTTTGGGTCTGCAAAACAAAGTGCAGATGAGGGTGTTTTACAATTTTTTTTTATCGATTGGATAGTGCTCTAATAAGATAAGAGAACTTATTCTGGAAACCAGTATTTTAGGTATTGTACGCCCTTCATTAAGGATGAATTCATTATTGGTCGAGTGCTCAGTGAATTGCTTTACAGGCAAAATTTATGTTTTAATCGATCCGTAGAACAGAATACCCGCGGATGTTAATCAAATTTAATATAGAAAATTTTAAATTGAATGCTAAAAAGATTTTCTACCTCTTTCCTCTTCTATGCCAGAGCTACAAATCTGGCACAGGGAATCGCATAAGTAGGCGTCATACAGCAACCCGCAACAGAGTTAGTAAAAAATAAACAATGTTCAAACTCTTGTAATATAAAACCAAAAAAACACTCATTCGAATTGTTAAATTTTCTTTTAATTTATCTAATATTCTCAATAGGTGAGATCTCGAGATCAATATAATTTTCTTAAATACTATATAAATAGCATAAACATAAATACTATTTATTCTTCTACCGGCTGCCGTATTCGAATTTTGAATTACAGAGCACATATAGCATATTTTCGTCCTTATGCATGAGGTGCGTAGTGTAATATAAAGTATAAAATTTCTTTCATTGCATTTGTAAAAGAAGATACAAAGTATGAGTAACTCTCAAATTTCAGTTTTGTATTGCACTTATGTATGCTTTTGTCGATTTCGGTTATCAATAAACATTTCCAACTACATGTACAGTTTCTTACTTACTTATGGATGCACGGATGTATGTAGATATGTGGGTACATCCATACGTAGGTTTGTGTGTATCTAAGCGTGAACATACAGAAGATTAGCAAACATTGTTTCAAGCGTGTGTGTATGTATGTAAGTATGTATATCGTGTGCTTCTGGCAGAAATGTTGGGTCTCGGTTTTGTGAAAGCTGGGTTTTCACTGTGCTTTGGCGTTTATCTTTTAAGGATCAAAATTTAGCGCGTTTTATACTGCTGCTATTTGCACTTGTGATTGCATCATCTTTGACAAATTTTCAACACTTTGCACAAGTTACATATGTAACTTCAGATATGTATGTGCAGTAAAGGTGACGGGTTAAAAAAAAAACATTTTTAAACAAAGGTGCCATGAATAGAAGTTGGCTGGAAAATGGTTGTGCTGCAAATATCAGTTAACCGAAATTATAATACATACAACTTCCATGGTTTGCAGATCCATCTATTTTGCGAATGCAAATTTTCTATATTTTGTTGTTGCAAAGCAAACAAAGGTTTGTAATTGTATTTTCGCAAGACTTTTGCAACATATACTGAACGCTACTAATGTTTGGTCTAAAAAAATAAAAGTGCATATTAGCAGCATTGTGAGCTAAGCTCGTTTTGAGATCGAATGCTATATCTATATTGATTTATTTTTATGTTTCCATTTTAAGATTTCTGGTTAAGCATCGACAGATGTCTTTTTGAAATCAAACCATTGATTCGAATCAGTTGAATTGGTGGCTCTAAAATTAATTTATAAGTTATGGAAAAGAAATTAATTGCATAAAATAGATTTTTTTATTTATACATTTTTTTCTAATAAAATAATGCCACAAGTGTTTTTTGTTTTAAATAGACTTCTATCTCTTCTAAAGATTTTTTCTATAAACACACCTATTTAGTATTCTATGATCTAAAGAGAAATTTCTAAGTTATTTCATTAATCGCCAATATCAAAATTAAGTCTTCACTGAATTTTAAAAATCGTTCTGTATGACAAGAAAAGAAAAAGGCAGACTTTGAGGTCTAAAAACTTCTCCACTTAAAGCAAACAAAAATTTGATTGGAAAAGTTAAACAAATGTGATTCTTAAAGAGCAACACACGAACGGAGCATTTGGTTAAATATATGTAATTGAAAAAGGCCTGATTTATCGCAAACTGAAAAGGATTGTTTGCTTCGCAAACATGAGCAGACTATGAAATTGCGGGCTGAATACTCGCTCCCAGGCCACGAGAATAATTCATTTGGAACATTTTAAGCCCAACGGTCGTGCATTCCGTGTTGGCATGAGAGTAGTGTCGTGCACTCCACTCTACTGTATGCCTGGGCTTTAACAACAGAACCAGTTGGATGCAGGAAGCAATACCGTAATGGTGAGGTGGCCTATAAAGATCGTTGTTTCATATTCATCTACAAGGTTAAGTATTGAGTGCAACAAACCTATGAAACTTAATAATACAAGACGTTAGAAAACGCATTTAATTATAATTTATTGTTTAGTTAATATCTATCAAGTAAATAAACTAAAGGTTTAAAAGCAACTCCAGCATTTTTCTTCAATCTTTTGCATGCCGCAGAAGACCTCGAGAACCCTGAAATGCATGAATGCTTAAAATTAATATGTTTTTTTGTGTGTGTTTAGAAAAATTACTCTTTATGTGGAAAGCACTAAAAATATGTTAAACTTTTCGTTTGAACGTCGTCAAATCGATGTTGATATCTTATTTTTCCATTATACCAACCAGCGGTGTTCCGGAGCAATTAAAAGTTTAAACAATTTCATGTATTTGTTTTTTAGTGTTTTATTTTCAAATTATTATTTAATTTTGAAATCATTTGGTGTTTTAAAAATGTTTTTACAACTATTCATTATAATTAAACATATTGCATTTTCGAAATTATTTTGGACATTCTCAACTTGTTTAAATTGTTTTCTGTTTTCTTTTGTCTCATTGATTACAATTTTCTTTAAAAAAATATGTTTTAATTCATGTGAAATTTACGTAATATATTTGAAATCTTGTTAGTAATAAGTTGAGTAAAGCTAAAAATTTTACCACTCGCGTTAAGATTTAGAAATTGCTTCATTGAGTTTCTTTATATTTTATGTTAAAGCATATATTTGTCTTGCTTTAGCAGTTTCGTTCTTTCTTATCATTTATTTGAATTTTTGTATTGTATTTTCTGTATTAAGCTTCCAATATGTGTAAAAATATATGAATATATTTGTTTTCAGATGTAAGCAAAATATACATACAAATCTTTATATAAATATGAATATTAAAAAATTATATAAGGCTGTCATTATCAATGAATTTATTTTTATGACTTTTTTTAATTTTTTAATTTTAAAGGCAATTTTTTATGAAAAGAATTTATAAAAGCAAAATATTAATGGATTTTATCTATTAGTTTTACAGTTTTTTTTTTTTTTATTATTTTATTTATAAATATCACAACTCCTGGCTTTTTTTTAATAACTATTATTTATTCCATTTATTTATTAATTAAAACCATGTTTTGTATTAATTTTATTTTCTTTATTATTTAATATTTTTAATAAATAAATTTTGATAATTGCACATAGAAAAAAATTAAAGAGTAAAATAATGATACGATCATGAAAAGTAAAAAACAAAAAGAACAACCAAATAAAAAACAAAATTTTATACCAATTGACTTTCTCTGGCTCAATAAGCGAGTAAATAATAAAGATGTGTGTTTTCCATAATAGAATAGAAAATTGTTCATCGAAGATACACACAATTACAAATAATAATACAGCATTGAAAAAAAATGTATGTTTGTGGTAAAAAAAAAGAAATAGTTTTTTTCTTCTTCTTATTATTATTGTTAGTCAAACATGTTTGTTTAAGTTTCGACAGACAAATCAAAGGGTTACTAATTATCGTTGATTTTTTCTGTTTTTGAGTTTTTAAAGGAATTGCGGAATTTGTGTTTCTGTCGTGTACACAATATATCATTACCGTTATAAAAGATTTTATAAAATTTTAATTAATTAAAAGTATTTAGGAAATGTACTTAATAATAGCATACAAAAAACATTTCATCTTTAAACTTTAAACAAAACATATAGTTATCAAATAAAAAGAATACTCTTAAAAAGTGAATTGTTTTTAGATAATATTTTATAATTCAATTATATCTTTACAGTTAAATTGTTTTTTAAGACCAGCTTCGTTTGCACTCTCTCCTCATCTCTCAGGTTTCAATGCTCTCCTTACGCTTCCGCTTCGGCTTCCGCTTCTGCTACTCTTTGCTCGCACGTCCTGCATTTATTGTTATAAACTAACCAATTTGGATGGTTCACTAGTTGGTGTCACTAGTTCCAAGGGATGTTTGTTCTGTGAAGAGCAATTGGGAACTAAGGGGCCGGACACCGGCGTCAGGCCCGTGCCACCATCCATGAGAGAATCAAAATTGAACATACCCGTAGAAGGAGTCTGTATGGCTACACCGTTGATGTCTGTGGGAGGCTTGTTTTCATTAACATTCAAGCCCAGATTTTGTGCCAGATTTCGTGGTATTGTTGGCAATGAATTGGGTCGCTGTTTGGAGTTTAGTTTTGTTAATGGAGCACAAAGTGATGGATTGTTGGAGTACATGGAACCGAAGCTAACAGGTGCTGCTGTAACAATGGGTGTGTTTAGAGAAGCCGAAGCGGCCGCCAAAGAAGCCGAAAGTGTAGCAACATTTGGTAAAGCCGGTGGTATCATGGGATTGTTGTTGCTTAATAATAATCTTTTTGGCGAAGGGGGACCATCTTGATCTAGGGATGAATTTGAGTCTAAGGCTGAGTCCAAGGGTTCGTCTTTTATTTGAGCTAAAAGTTGATCGTTCAATACTGGTTTCAAGTCTAAAGGCGAAATACTTCTAGCCGTTGTTGCTAGGCTGGTGTCTATGCCAGTTATGTTATCATGGGCCGTCGGTATTGTGGAAGGCATCAGGCCCTCAAATGTGTTGACAGCTAAAATATCTGCTGACTCCACTCTTTGACAGGTAGGACGGTGTGCTTCTAGAAGAAATTCTAAATCTTGTTTGGTACCATTTAGTGACTCGATTTGCTTTTGCAACTCTTCGCGTTTCTTTTCCAACATTTGGACCTCTTCGGTCAACTCATTGGTTTGATCGACTCTACGCTTGCGACATCTAGCGGCCGCCAATTTATTACGCTCCCGCCGTATGCGCCTTTTCTCCTCCTCTTCGGGTGTCATATTGCTATTAGTGGTTGGACGACGTCCACCCCCACGACGAGTTGGGGTAGTTGTTGTTGCAGTGGCACTTGATGAGGTATTATTGTTGTGATTACCAGAATTCGATATTTTGGCTGCTGCTGTTGCCACAGCCAAGGCAGCCAAAGTGGTAAATTCATTTGTTGAGGAATTTGAATTGTTCAGGGCATTCACACCCAGTCCATTAAGACCATTTTGAAATGAAATTGTATCTGTGGCGGCACTTGCTGTAAAAACCAAAAATTATACACATCAAACAAATGTAGCGCTTAAATGATCAAATGTATGTATTTTGTAACTTACAAGTATCTGTTGTGGCCATAGAGTTCTCTTCATTCAAATTGTTGGCCGTCCACGATCCCTGAGAGTTCTCCGATTCCGTATCATTCATGTTGCCATAATCGGGCAGACTAGCCCCGGTGCTGGTGTCACCCAAGTAGACATTGTTCAATGCCGCATTTGGTGAAATACCAGCAACCGATGTTGTAGTTGTTGTTAGCACGCTGTTGTTGTTGTTGTTGTTGTTAGTTGTATTCGTTGGTGTCGAGATGTAAGAACCCAATGGTGGTGGTATAAATCCTGCCTGATATGGTGCATTTATTGGCTCGCTTGTTAACTGTATAAACGATTCTTCTATACTCTTGAGCGTTGTGGGTGTCAGGGTGGGTGTGGTCAAAGTGGGTACACCTGTTTGCATGCATTCCATTGAAACGAGCTGAAAAAATAAAACGAAAAAAATTAGTAGTGCTTCAAGTTGTGTTTTATATTTAAATTTGTTTAAATACAAAGTGAAAGTGTTAGTGAATTGATAAATATTTTATTTTCGTGTTTTTTTCTTTGTATTTGTTGCTTTGCATTGTACAACCTAAAGTTCAGCTCAGCCAGAAGAAAGTGCTGAGGAGCGGGGCGGCACCAGCGAAATATCATGATATGGACAGCTGGAAAACATACAAGAAATGGCTATAATTTTTTTTTTTTCGAAATAATACAAATTTTTGGAAACGATATTTTATTACAGTTATACACATACACACACACGCACACGTATGATATACATACATACATACTACATATATATTTATGTATTTCACATTTATTGCCACAAATTTTTTTCTACTTTTGTCCCTAAATGGAGGGGTAACAAATTATGGAGAGACAAGTGCGTTTAATTAATTTTAATTAAAATCACTTTGTTGTATTATTTACAACAAAATCAAATTTATTTCATAGCATATACATACATATGTATGTATGTATGTATGTACTGTACAACTTGAGTTCATCTATAAAAATAAAACATGCACAACTTGTGCGCGAACTTTTCTATGTTTTTTTGCCTTTAATTTTTGCTTTTCTTCGGACAAAATAACAATGATAATAAATAAATTAAAACAAATTAGTTAAATAGCTGAAACACATACATAAATACATACATATGTATGTATCTGCATACAAACTTATGTATGTATGTATTTGCAAGTTTTTGCATGTCGCATCAATCATGTGCAAATAAATTATAAAGACCCATAAAAACAATTAAATTAAACTAAAATAAGGAGAAAAATAAAAATAAGTGAAATCACTATGGCTTCAAATTTGCCATAGCCGTAGGGCTACAGTGTTGCCCATAAGGCTCCAAAATTTACTGGCGCCCTTTGACACATTTAAAAACGTCATAACTGGGATCCGCGTAGAACCAACTGAAGTCTAATACAGATTGCAGTTAAAAGTAGAAAATATCTATTTATAATTTTGAACATGTCGGAATATGTTTGAACAGGCAGGCATTGATCATCATTAGGCGGGTTGAAAAGTTTTGACCTGTTGGGGCATGTCTGATGTTGACTTTGCCTACGGCATACTTTACAACGAAATATTCTCGTAGATAGAGTCCATTAGAAAGCGACATTGTAAAAAGACATATTTTTAGGGGGAGAAAATCTTTGGGGCCGGCAATAAGGGAACAATCACATGTGCTTTAAAAAACTCTGGAATATTTTGTGCACTGCACTTTCACAAGTAATCAGGCCTTCACATCACACGTGTGATTCTCTGCTGTTATGTTTTTCGGTGTGATTTTCAATTGCAGATAACAAATAGGTCGTCGCAATTTTCATAATTTTAAAGTATTTATTTTAGGGTTTTTTTTTGGACCAGTACCCCAGGGGTTAACGTCTACATATGCAGTGCATATATATGTTAGGGGGAGTAGAATAATGTTGTGACTGGTTAGTGTCCAGTGCATACCTTCCACAATGCACAGTCAAACATCAATTAACCCAACATTCTCAACATTACGTTTTTAGGCTCCTTCTTGTATTAATATAGATTTGTTTGTTGGGTTACTGAGTGCTTCTACTAATGTACGTTTTTTATGTTATTATTTAATTGAATATAAAAAATTTGGCTATTGCTCTTTTTCATTTCGCTTTCTTTTCGCCTTTGGTAAGAATCGAAACGACGACCTCTGGACTATTGGTCGAATATTCTACCAACTCATCCATCGAGAAACTCAAGTAAAACATTATTATTAACTCAAAACTATAATAACAATAATAATGAACAGCTGTCTAGGTTAATGCTGGCAAAAGGGATTGAATACTTCGAGCTTTTCAATAAGGGATTTGTTATATCATACGAGATCACAAAGTCGCCCCAAAGCGTGGGGGGCGAGTACGTGGGTTCAACCATCGTTTACTTAGTGTAAATGAAATCTACAAATGCATTGTAGCGACCTTACTTTGGTTATAAAATTTGTTCAATAAATATGTAATGGACTGGAAGTATTATAGCCTGTTTCACAATATCGAACGCGCTAACGTTAGCTTTTGTGGTGTAGTTTTGAACTTAACTGCATATTGTTATAAGGAAATGTAGCAAAGCATAAAACGATTAATTGAAAACAGCGTGGATTTGGACTAAAAATGCATAAAATAGGACAGGTGCTTACTGACGGCAATTCAGAACAGAAATTGTAGTCAACATATTTTGCATTTAAGGGTTAATGAGAATTATATAAAAGAGAAATATTGTATGTGCACTTTTCTTTTTGTTGCTATCAGCCTTGTCAAACAATTCAATTCCGTCTTCACACAACAAACAAAAATATAGAAAATGGTTTTCGAAATGAAATCATCATTTTGAAAATCATAAACGGAATGAAGATTTTTTGTTGCAAATAAGTTCATGTGAAAACCTTTTTGGCTTGAACTCCTTTCCCAACGGTATTGAATTCTGTGAAATATGGACATGGACATGGACATGTGTGTATTTACTATATATCTGTCCTTTGTTGACGAGTTTAATATTCGTTGCAGGCCAAATGTTTAGTAACAAGCATTCGGTGATTCCTACACCTTTCTAGTATAATTAAAAATTTGTTAATATTATTGTACCTGTTGCATAAATAGCTCATTGGCTAGGAAATTTGCAATTTCACCAGCATCCATACCAAGTTTATCGCAGTGATTACTCGAACTGTCAGCAGGACCAGCTGTGGAAGTGGCTGCAGCATTGCCACAGCTAATTGCACACTGCGAAGTACTATTTCCGCACAGCGATGCAGAAGCAGCAGCGGCAGCGGCAGCAGCAGAAGAAGTTGCAAAAACAGCAGCAGCAGCAGCAGCAGGTGTGTTCAAATTACAACTATTATTGTTATTATTATTGTTATTATGATTGTTAAAATTTTTATTGCAATTTTTGTTTATTTGATATTGTGGGTTATGTTGCTGCTGCTGTTTTAATTGTTGTTGCAATAATTGAAATTGTTGCAAATGTTGTTGTTGTTGTTGCTGCTGCTGCTGTTGCTGCTGTTGGTGTTGATTGGCTTGATAATTATTGTAATTTTCTTGATGTTGGTGCAAACTGTAATTATGATTGTTATAATTTTGTAGTAATTGTTGTTGCTGTTGTTGGTTAATTGAAAAATTAAACAAATTTTCCCGCGCGTTATTATAAAAATGATTTGCAGAAAAGTTACATAAAGCTGTCGGCGCCGAATGGCAAGAGGTGGAGGGGCAGGTGGATTCATTATTTATTGGCGTCGTCGGAGTGTAAGAAGAGTAAGCGGAAGGTGTTGCCAATGAGGCCATAGCAGAGATGTTAAGAGAGTTTGGTCTTTGTGGACGGGAGAGAGCTCTATTATTGTGGCTATTGGTGTTTATGTTATTATTGCTGTTATTTCGATTATTGGTGTGTGCATTTGAATTATAACTGTGACTGCTGCTGATGTTGTTATTGTTATTGTTGTTGCTGCTGCTACTGCTACAGTTGGCATTGAATTGAAAATTATAATTTAAAGTATTCGTTGGATTCAAACTCAACATATTGTATGTTTGTTGGCTTGTTGGTGTATGTTGATTTGAGTTGTGATTCAGCTGTTGTTGTTGCTGCTGCTGTTGCTGCAAACGTTGCTGTTGTTGGTTTGCCAGATAACCGCCAAGCGTAGGTGGTGTTGGTGTTGGTGGTGGTGGTAGTTGCGTTGGAGTTGATGATGATAATGATGGGGTTTGAGTGTTATTTCTTGTGCTGCTGTAGAAAGATTTCGGTAAACTTTTACAGCCGGTGTAATTTGTTAAATTTGTTGTTGTATAATTGTATGCTTCACTTAAGTTATTGCATTTATGGCTGTTGGCAAATTGGTCCACTGAAGTGGTGTAGGGGTTTTGCAGTTGTTGTTGGTGCGTGTTATTATTTGCTGGTAAGGCGAAGGGATGATGGTACGCTTGTTGGTAGTGTTTTATATTTAAATTTTTCATAAAGCTTAATTTAATAAAAACACAATTCCTAAAAACTAATACAAGATTCTAAATCTGTTTAAAGCTTAAGTTTTTTTTTATTTTTAATGTACATGTGTAGTAAAATTAAAAAGTTTCCAACTCTATTTTCGTAAGTAAATGACTAGTAGTTTAGACTTTTTAGCTAATTAATTATTAAGGAAATATAAATAGTTAATTTGTAATTTTAAAATTAAAAATAAGTTTAGCGTCTTTTTGTTATTTTGTTAAATTACATTTACATGTATCTATGCCTTAAGGATTTTAAGAACTTTAATTACTATGAATTAAATAAATATAAACAAAACATATATAAACTTTTCTTGGAAAAGATTTTTAGCCTTAATTGATTTCTTGCTTAAAATTTTCTTTAGTTTTCTTTTGCTTTTGGGCTAAATCTAATTTAAAACTAACAAAAACAGTCTAATTTTTTTTTCTTAAAAATTAGTAGTTTAAAATATAATATGTAACAATTTGTTTGTTATTTCTACTCTAAAGTAAGTTTAAAAACTAATTTTTACTCTATGGCACGTTTTCAGTTTGTTTTCTTTATTTCGTTTGATTGTTGATGTTGCTTCAAAGTTTCATCTGTTTTGTAAGTTCGTTGTAAGATGTGTTCGTTTGCATCGTTTAGTGAAAAATGTTGTCGTTTCTTTATCGTTGCTTTAGTAATTTGATCAAATAATTTGACAGTCCTTTTCAGGTGGTTTCAGTATAAGCAGTTTATTGTGGTTTGTGAACACTTTTGTATTTCGAAATTGCGCTTGATTTTTTAAACTTTCTGAATTTTGGTCGCCTTTGACCAAATCTAATGTTGACAAAACCCACGTAATCATAATATATATTAATAAAAATGTTGAAACTATTCAATATGGTGTTATAAACAAAATTGTATGTATTATATGTTAAATTTTGTTAATGTTTTGCTTTTATAATTTTTAAATAGTTTCGTCAGAATTAATTGAACATCTGTTTTGTAATATTAAAACTGTTGAATTTACTTTTACCTTAAAAAAAAAACAATTTTAATCGACAATTTCTTGTTTTACAATTATATTATTGATGCAAAAATTCACAACTTAAGTAAATCGAAAAAATACACAAATTACTTAAGAAATAATTTGTTGTTTTTATGATTATTTTTCTATTTAAAATCAAATTATTACCAAATTTAATTTGAATTTTTGCAATATTTTTAGCTGACTTTAAACATTTAATTGTATTTTTTTTTTTTGAATTCATTGCACTTCTAAGAAACGTATAAATTTGACATTAAATTTTTTAGTTATTTCAAGTATTTTAAAAATTAAAATTTCTCCAAAGTGTTTACTTCTGTTTAATTTTCAAGCCTTTAATGTTTATAATTCTCTGTCTCTCTCTCTCTCTCCCTCTTTTGAAAATTTCGTTATATTTTATTATATTTTTTTCTCTAAGATATCGTTGTTCGTTTGTTTATCTTGTTTTTTTATTGTTCTACAATAAAAAATATATTTAAATTGTTTTGTAGTTATGTAAACTTTTAATTTATTTTATTATTAGTTTCAATCTTTGTTAATTCAATATAAATCCAATAATAATCAAAAAATCCCACGTTGAACCACAGTTTTGAATAAAGCTTTTGCTCTCCTTTTAGATTCTCTCTCGCTCTTTTAGTTTTCCTCAAGATCTTTCCTTTTTTATACATATATATTTCGTAATTATGATTATGAGGTTATGATATTTTTAATTATTTGAGTTTTTTCTAACATATCGTTGTATTTTCGTTGAGTTTTAGGAATCTTTTATTTCAAATCCTTACGTTATCTCAAGGGTAATTTTTAAACAGATCCACCGCCTGTAATTTTTCGGTTTTAGAACGGGTATTTCTATTTCATAAACTTTTCAATTTTTATTCAATTCGTTTATAAAAACTATTTTTATTTCGATTTCGTTATTTGTAGTTTTATTTTTCGACGTTTTCTTTTCTCCAACACCCGTCAAATATTACCGCAGTGGCTTGTTACTCGTTTGTGACTAAATTGCACTCCCAAGAAAAAATTTTCTTTAAGTTTGAGAATTCGTTGTTTGTTCTATAAATTCTGTGCAAAATTGAAAATTTTAAATATCTTCATGATCATTTGCTGGGGCAGTCGCAGCGAAAATACCAGCATCTACATATTCATCATAGTCATAGTATTTTGTAGTCGACGTTCAAATCATTCACACACAACATTCTGTATTTGGTTGTTTTTGTTTCAAATTAAATTTAATTTCTTAACTCGCGAGCATATCTATTTTGTCTTTTATTCTTAATAAATTAGTGTTGTAGAAATAATTGCTACCTACACAGTTTCAGAACTAAAAGCACGAGTCAGTGCAGCAATAATTCTACATACGAGTATGCGTATGTGCAATATATTAAAATGAAATCGAAATAGAAAAAAAATTGCAGGTCTCGAAATTTGTAATGTTAGATAGTAATTTCTCCTTGATTAGTAATTTCTCACACACAGAAATTGTCCTGCAAGCGTCACAAAATAAAAAAAAAATTGCATTTTATATTTAAGATCAGACGGTGAAATTGATTTAAGTCGCAACTGCCATGACAGCCTAATCTGATGGCAGAACATTTCCGCGAGTGAGCTCAGACAGTGGATCTCAAACATATCACATACCTCTTCTTTGAGAGCTCGAGCTGGCTAATTCTTCCTGTCAGCATTTCACTGGACAATCGAGGCACCTGAGTTGGTGGCCCAAAATCCATCGCAGACGTTAACTGAACTCGATTGATGATTCTCCACCATCCAGTTCCTTGTGAAAATAAGCAACAACAACAGATGGGGAGCATTTGGATCTTCCAACATACCATCCATAGTCGTTTTCTGCGACCACAGCCACAGCCAGAGCCATGAACGTTTCAACCAAAGAAATCTCATCTCATCTAAATGACCATTAACCGGAACCGAAGTCTAACATTTATAGTAGTTCTAATTGAAGATGGTATCACATTATACGAGTATATTATGAAGTGTGAACTCCCCAAATGTAAATGTAAAATGAAACAAATTTTGAATTGATTTATAAAGCTCAATGTTTCATATGCAGTCAATAGGGTACATTAAATTCGACTAGTATTTTCGCATTCTTATTTTATATATTTAGAAAAACAATTTTATTGTTTTTGAATTTTCTCTATTTTTTTTTTAAATGTATTTTCCGTTCGTAAATGGTTGCCAATTTTATTTTGGTGTTTATTTTTTTGTTCTTTAATTGTATTGCTATAATTTATTTTTGCTCTCTCTCTGTGTTTTATTTTTTAATTCTTTATATACATACATATACATATGTACATATTTAAGATGTTGATAGTTTATCGTTAAAATTTCCTTAATCTTTTTAACATGAACACGAACAGCCACAACAACAAGCGCTTGTTTTTGCTGCTCAAATTCTTAAGAAGTAGAAAACATTTTGAAGATTTTTCAGAATTCTGCCATTATGAAAATAATTCATAAAAACAGAAAACAGGTGTTAAAAAAGCAGTCAAAAAAAGAAACTTAAAAAGAATATGTATGTATGTGTGTAGGAAATGGCAAAAATAAACTGATATGTACATACATATAATTAAAACATGCACCTAAATGTACAGTATTACGAGTATTAAGCAAATAAAAAAATTTACATTATTAGTTGCACTTTTGTACATTAATATTTATTAACATTTGTACATACATACATACATAAATATACATAAATATTTAATTTTGAATTCATAATCAGCCTACATCCCACTGCTTGCTTGCCGATTATATTGTCAGCAAGCCCATGGCCCAACTGTGTCCAGCCTTTTTGAACATTAAGTTGACTTAAAGGTACAACTAAGGTGTAACTATAATGTGCTTATGCTAGCTTAAGTTACAAGTAACGAAAAACCCTGTCACAGCAAATTATTGTATTGTATTTATTAAACTTAAATGCTTTGTACGTTCAGTTGCAAGCATTTATACTTTTGCTGAAATACTTCTTTCAAATATAAAACTTTTACGAAATAACAGTTTCTGTTGTCCATTCTCTTTCAATATAATAATTTACAATAACCAGCAAACCGTTGAATTCTTAAGCAAAGCACAATTTTCGGGGTTTCGGGGCTCTTTAAGCAAATGGCACTTGAAGAATAGCATTTGCTTAAGTCAGCCTAAGTTCATTATAGTTGGGTCTTTAATAACTCTTGCCGTGCTTCTAAGGACGGTACGATCGTACAGTTAATGTCAATTTCAACTGCTTTATTACTCGTACAAAGAACAATAGCTGAACTAAAACTACATATGCAAAATCGTCAAAGTTCTCGAATGGCGGCCACCACTGGTATAAGTTTTCAAAAGCTGGCATCTCAGCTACAGAGGGCTCATGCCAGGCACCCAACAGCAACGAACGACGGATTTTTGGGCGCGTAGTGTTCGTAGCTATTTTTAAAAGCTCTTCTAATCATAGTGCGGTTTTCAAAACGTATGACTTAAAAGCGGTACTATGGAGTTAAGCAAAACTGGGTATCATGACGTACGACAATAGTGTCTTCTACAAAATCTTAGTGGTTTTTGTTGCCACGGAATCTTAAAAGTGATTTAAGTTCTTTGAAGACTGTCATCATTCAATGTTAATGTTTGCTTCAACATATGCACATACTTATGTATGTATGTATGTATGTACGTATCTTTATGTGTACGCACTATATAATTTGAACTAATTTTCATCTGCAATGCATGTATGTATGTATGTGAACACGCTATTGTTGTTTTATGAATTTTAAAAGATCTCAAACACAGTATGTATTTGCTTATTAGTTTGGCAATTGTACAAGTTTATGTTGTGTAAAAACTTTTAAACATTTGAACATCTGTTCATTTGACTTTTGCATCACACGCACAAACTTTAAATAAGAAAAAAACTAACAATTAAACATTTTTGAAAATAGTGCAGATTAATCATAACAGTCTGTGGTGTGCATTAGTTTAAATGCTAGAAAATTAAAAATAGGGCACTTGTATGATTACTAGTAAAAAAAATAATTCAAAACGAAGAAATAAGACATGTGTAATGATCAGCATATGTAATGAATGTGTCGCAAAAGAAACTTGAAGCCGATAGTGCAGTTATAACAATTAATTGTAAAAAACAAAACAGTTAGGTTTTGAATCGCCAAATTCTCATATTCTAATTCTTCATATTAATTTCACCTGCGTGTTATCTGTCATATTTTTGAACATTTTAACACAGGAACGAATAATGGAACTTGGCAAAATATATTGTCTACTCAGTAAATTAATGAAAAAATAACTTAACATCAAGGGTTATAAAACTGTTATATTACTTCACGGTTTGATACGTCTTAATAAAAAAAGTTCTTCAGTTTTCATTGGGGACAAGATAAAAGAAAATTACAAATTTTCTTTAAGTTTAAGTCCTTTTGGGTTGGTTTTTCTATAAAGTTTAATGATATTTTGTTCGATAATTAACTTTTCTCAGTAAACTTTATTAGGAATAATTTTAATAAATTTTTGTAATATTTTAACATTTTTATAAAATTATTTCCGAAGAATTAAAACGAAAAATCGAATAAATTTTTTTAAAACACCAAAAAGATCGCCAGCTTGAAAAATATTAACAAATGTCAAACAAATTAATATAAATGTTACAAAAATAAATAGAAATGACCTTTAAATGGTCGAAAAGTTAAAATGGATTTTATTAATTCTTTGCTCCGAAAATGAAGTACTGCAGCAAATTTGATACCCGAATGGTACTGAATATATCAGCCCTGTTCTTACAACTTCCAACAACAGCGAACTTCACTCAATCTGATTTAAATATATGAATTAATAAGACGAATTTTTTTTTAATTAGTTTAAAACAAAATTTAAAGAATCAATAAATCAAGTGAGTTTTTTTTATTTTTTTGTTGAATGCGTTTATACAAGTAAAAAATAAATGGCTAGAATTTAATTTAAAAAATCATGTCTTTACTAAGAATTTTATCTTTTTTTTTTACAATAAAAAATTAACACTTAATTTTTGCAGTTGTTGTTAATTTAATTTGCTTTATAATTCAAGGAAAATTTTATAATGCCCTCAATTTATAACTTTAAGCCGAAAAGTAAAGAAACAAATTCAAGTAACAACAATTAAAAAAATGTTAAATGTTGAAACAAAAGAATTTTTGTTGTTTGTTTTCCAAACAGATGTTTATAGATTGAAAACAAACGAAGCTAAACTTAATTGTGTTTAATACACGTTTTATTTAGTTTGTAACTTGAACTTGTCAAAATCGAATTGTTTGTTTCGATTTAAAGCTTTTTTCCAATAATAAATTCTGAAATTAGCTGGTTTCTTTTTAGTCAAAGCTATTTAACTTTATGCAATTTTTATAAATTTATTTTTGTTTCGTTAAATGCGAAATTAAAATAGTTTGTATTTATTTATTTAAAACGACATTGACGATTTTGCGCGATATATAAACGTGCACTGAGGCAGGTATTTAATGTACGAGTACTTGAAGGTTTGCTAGCAATATAAACAGACTGACAGGCACATACGGACGGATAGACAGATGGACAAACTTGTTTGCTGTTGAATGAAAAATTAAAAAAAACTTAACATCAAAAATTCAAAAAAACCAATGTTGTTGTTTCTAGTTTCAGTGGATAATAAATAGGCCTAGATTAATGTTTATTTTAATTTTATTGGCCGCACATTTCTAGTTTTTAATGAATTATTTTTTATAACATTTCCCTGTCAAGTGCAGTTCAGACTACTCGTATAATACAAGTCCGAGAATTTCATCATTTTGTGGGAAAGAAATCGAATGAAATTCGTTGCGATTGGCAAACAGTTAATGTGACACCTCAAATGAAATGAAAAATATGCGTATGATTGGAAAATACACAAGCCGACTTTTGAAAATGTTCGGTAGATAAAGTAATTACTATATACAAAAGCCCAATAAAACAAAATTACATCAACTTTCTGGCATGGCATGACATATCGACTGCCAAACCAGTCGACCAGTCAGTTTTTGACAAGCCGAAACCAGAGTATTTGTGTTATGGTTTATGAAATTGTAGTTCAATAAAAATATAAGATAAACCAATTCATTGAATTCGATAAAAATTGTAATTGAATTAGACAAACAAGTATAAGAAATTTTTGGGAAAAATATTCACTACTCGTGTCCCAAACAGACAATCCGTTGCAACAGAAAAAAGCCCTCAGTTCATAAAAATATCTAGATTTTTGGACAAATTCCCTAAATTAGGAATGCTGAGTTTATTTAAATTTAAAACTTATAAACCGAATAAGTTCGTATCTAGTAGGTTTGATCGTATAAATATAAACAAAAATATCTATTACGTCACCGAGTGTTTTTAACGTAGTGTGACAAAAAAAAATTAACAAAAATAGTTTTCAATTATAACAAACACAAGCTCAACAGCAGTAAACGCCACGATTTTAGGTTTTTTTTGTGAACAATTTAAATGTTCAAGTTTTTAAAAATAGTAGAACACGTCAGTTGTTGCTGAATTTCTGCGAATTTAAATCTACACATACATATCTACGTGTGTATGTGATATATATAAAATATATGTATGTATGTATATGTGTTTGTTTATATTATTATATACATACATATTTTCTTTGATGTGCGAAAGACATTTTGATTAGATGTGATAGTAAAAGTGTTTGTTGTTTCGAATATAATTTTAGCATTTATTTCAATTCTGTTGGGCAAATAGTGTAGTACTTAAACTTACATACATACATACACAATTAATTATTTTTTTATACAAAACAATACACTCACTTTTATTAACCGAATAAATTCTGCCCAGTTTTTTTTGCGGGTACTTGCTTTATTTTTACAAAATGCTTACATATTTATGTACATTTACACTTATACTACATATAAATTATATAATTTGCTAAATTTGTTACAGTGAACCCTAGGTAATATGAACTAACAGCAATGATGGAGTTAGTCCACAGTTTGAAATGTGAAAATATTTAGTGGTATTTCAAGTTCAATGCACTAGAAAAATTTATTTTAGTTTATTTCTATAAAACGAATTGTTAATTTTCCCATCCAAATTCCCAATTTATAGTCCATTGTTTTTAGCACATATTTCCTAATTTGAAAGTCTGCCAGTTGACGCTGAAAAACATTAACATAACCCTTGTTTTTATTTCATTTCGAAGTTGGGGATTCCCATCAGTGTTCCTCAAACTTTGTACTCTATAGTCCGCTACTGCAAATTTTTCTTGACTGAACTAACTGGTGCTTTCAAGTGCAAAAGTGTGTGATTGAACATTTTATTTTGGTATGTTCGAAAAGTTACACTACATTTCAAATCGTTCTATTCAGTCATTCAATTAATTCATTACCGATTTCAAAGTATTTGACGACAATTTGTTGTAAAGAATTTCAAAAGAAAAAATGTATTTATTAAATTTGTTTAAAAAATAACTTTTAGCTATTTAGTTAAAATGTTAATTATTTTGGGGCTTCTGGCTCTTTATGCAGCCGGTAGAAATAAATTTATTTCGAAACAAATTTCCAAAAAGTTTATTCATTATTTACCAGTTTTTTTTACATATTAATTATTTTCATGCACGCAACATTTTTCGGTAATACACATTTTTTTTGAAATTCGAAAAGGAATCAAAGAAGCTTCAAGCTTTTAAATCTTTATGTATTAAATGATTCCTTTTACAAAATTTAAATAAAACTGAAAATTCAACAAAGTTATCAGCTGTTTGCATGTGATATTGACCAGTTAATGTCCAGTCGTATCGCAAAAAGGCAAAAGTTGTGTAATTTACAGAAATAAATGGCACATGTAATTTTAGAACCGCATGTGAATTTTTGTGTGTATTTAAATATTACTTATTTTTATAATGAAAAGCAACAAATCCTAATTGAAGTAGAACTTGAATATAAATATCATTTAAATAAGAAGTTAAAAACTTCTTCTGACGACTTGTAACTAGGAAAACTAAAGGCATCTTGACATGTACAAAATTTGTATAACGTTCTTTAGAATAAGTCTATAACTGGTTTCGGCCATTGATCAGGAACATGCAAATCTGCCACCACAGATTTTCTTATATACTCGTATGTATGTACATATATTAAGGTTTTATGCACATTAAAGCCAATTCATATGCACTTTCTTATGTGTGTGAGTTTTTTTTTCATTCCTTTTTTTATGTTTAAGCATCCCAAAGTAAATCCTTATGGATGTTAATTTTTTTTTTGTTAGTTTTATTTTAATATATTACGGCAACACTCCCTCAAATTTCAAAATGCCTTAGTTTGATTAATAAGGTGGTAAAACAAGCTTTTAACTTGTAAGAAAAAATGTTTTTTTGTTTTTGTCATACAATCTTTCAGACAAAGTATAATTTATGACCATTGTCAGAATTTGTATGTATATACGATGTGTATATATTTTCCATGACCAAAGGAATAAGAATTTATGTTTTCATTTACTTTTACGTATTGAATTATCACAGTGTATGTATGTAGATATTTTATAATTTTTTGGTTAAGAGTTGCCTGAAAATGAATTCTTTTTATTAGCAGAAATCGCTCTTGAAAGTATACATATGTATGTAGTTATAAAACATCTACATGTTGGAGAAGGAATATACATGCCTAATCAATCGCTTTTCAAGTCATAATACTTAAATACATACGTACGTATTTCACTCCCAATCACCGGGTCTAGTAGTTTTTGTTGCTGTAAAACTATTAAGTTGACATGTTTCTAAGCAAATGTTGACAAACAAAGATGCCATCAACATTTTTACACCATACAACATATTTATGTTGGGCAATTTAGAGAGAAAATATGAAATAAATGTTGCTATTTCTAAAAGAGTGGTGATCTTAACATTAATACTAATTTCTTGGATTTTAGATTGAAGTCTCTTTAATCCAATTTTGATTTTAATTTTTCTAACAGTGTGCAACAAACTTAAAGATTTTTACGAAAAGGACTACTAAAATTAAATTTTCAGCTGAAATTAAGTTTTTTTAATTCAAATTGTCAAATCGTTAAATTATCAGCTGCGATTTTAATTAGTTCATATTAGCGAGAGTTCAGTGTACTAAGAACGGGTAAAAAAGGCGGTTTTAACCATTTACTTTGAGCTTCTCTATTTTTTTGCTTTAGCTATTTTTCTCCATTATGCGGAATTTTCAAAGTTAAGCAGCTTTGTTTATGAAAAATTTACCACGACTTCAAATCACTCAATCTTATATTGAGATTTTTCCTTTTCATTTCACTATTTCGTTTGCTTTTTTTTTTAGCTGAGCTGCGACAAAAGTGGCAAATGCTCACTTATATGTCAGTTTTAATTGCTTGGTTTTGTTTCGTTTTCTTTGTTGCTTTATTTTGATAGAAGTTTCTGTTCTTATTTACATTTCAATCCTGTTTTTAGTTTTATTTAGAATTTTTCTAAAATCTAAATAAATCTTGATAAGCTTAATTGAATAAAACTTGCCAAAACTTTATAAACGCAAATAAAGAGTGTGTTCGTTTTTAGTAGTTCGCTAATTTCAATTAGAGTTTTTCGTACGCTGTTGTAACGTGACTAGATTGAAGAATTTTATTTTGTTAAATTTTTTGCAAAGCAAATAAAAAAGTAAAAAACTGAAAACCATTTTTGTTAAAACAAAATTAAGGCAACCAAGTCAATGACTTTGAGAATTGCACGCCACATACGAACGAGCACAACAATAAATAAATGGCTGGCGAAAATCAAAAAAGCAACAAATTCAACAGTTTTGTTGTTTGAATTATTTTTCAAAGGCAGCCGTGCAAAAGGTTTCGACGGATGAGCGAATGGACAGACGGATATACAGACGGACTTATTGTAAAAAAAACATAAATAAATTAACGGCGCGGTAGTATATGATTGTCGTTTGGTTTTGTATTTTTTTTATTTTTCATATTATTAAACGCCATATTGGCAATAACAAATTGAATTGAGAATTTTATTTTGTTTTAGTGCTAATGGCTCCATTTTCAACCACAACGAAATACGAGTACAATAAACATTTTTTAAATCTTCAAAAAAATATATTGTATTTGATAAATCTTTGTGCATATGATCACGCTTTTACCATTTTTGGTCAAGCTGTATGAGAATAAACAAAAAAAAAAATAATCAAGCAACAAATACTTGCATATAAATGCACAGGACCAGTTGACCACGTCTTCAAGAAATCTTGAAAGCTTAATACATATTGATTGTGTGAGATGCAGATACACATACATATACATATACATATATGAAGTATGACTAGTTATCTTTAGTTTATATTAAAATATGTAACTGCTGACTTGTGAAAAAAAGCGATATGTACATATTCTATTAGTGTATAAAATCCATAAACTATCACATGTACGACTACACAAATGTTTTCATAAAGTTTCAAGTTTTAATGAAGTAAATGTTATGCATTACCAATAAAAAAAACTTTACTTTTTATTTCAGTAAAAAACTGACCTGAAGGCTTTTTGCGGACTTCATTTGGCCAAGTTCAATTATCGCGCTCGCAATACTGATTTCCGATATGTCCTGATTAAATTCGTTAATTTGTTTTTAATCAGTTTTATATTATTCAAAATATTGCCTAACGTTAACGTCCAACCTTGGGGTACTAAATAACGAACCGTATGAGGTTTTAAATTACTTACAATATCTGGAATATCTGTTTGGTTAATTGGGATATACATATTTAAATATCGCTTGCTTAATATCGAAAATGTGTAATATATTCTTTGTGTATTAGAAACAAATTAAATAAGAAAAAAACGCCAAGTCTTAAGATGAAAATAATATTAAAAGCTCCTTTTCATCACGGCAGCTTTAAAACATACCAACACTGATGGCAAATGGAATTTAGCGAAAAGCAAATTGCGCATTTTCAATATTAAACCAACCATATATGTAAGTAACATTGTTTTCTTTAGTAGCCTATACCCAGCAATACAACCAACAATATGAACAGAAATAGAAGGCCCTTTATGAAGCCTTTTTAAATTTGCTTTACTAGACAGGGCTTCATATGCCCGTGTCTCTTCACAGGATCTGTTGAAATAATTTAAAAATATCTAGTAGTAAAAGTTTTTGTTAAAAAGGAAAATTAAAAAAAAAATTGACCTTTTTAGTTTGTATGTGATTGATTGTAAGTTTTACGCCGGAACATATTTTTAAATGAAAAAGCAGCATATTATGACTTTGGCTCCATATTTTTAGACATACGTTTGTCATTGTTAGATCGATTCAAGCGTTTAGTTCCATAAACAATATTTTGAAATATTGCAATTAAGTTGGTAACAAGTATATCTACATAAGAAAATCCTATTTTCTTTATTAAGTCTAAGATTGATAAGAGGCTCCATTTAAATACCAGGATAGAGAAAGAATAATACGTCATTTTGAATTCATTAACGTGTTTTTTTGGTATCTAGTCGGGGAAAACTAAATTTCTAAGACAGCAGCACATGTGTTACCACATTTAATATTTTATTGGAATGAGTATTATTAACTGTGACGTATAAATATATCAAGTTTGACCAGCTGACTGTAACTTATATTAAAATAACCACGGACTTGAAAGAAAGAAAGGACATAATTTAGTTGTTTTTGTTTTAAAAAGTCGCTTGCGGTGCTCTTCTGCCCACCAACAAATACTCCCATCAATACTGAAAATCCAAAGATTATTGCTGTGAGGAAATACAAATTTTATAACGTTTTCGAAGAAAGGGATGATATTTGGGGCCTGCTTACTGTTACCGCATTGTACGCTTGTGCATGTTTGAGTATTTCGTATACATATCTATATGTATGTATGTATGTTTATATACATAAAGTTGTTTAAAAAAATAAATGAAAAAATATATAACCTTTTTTCGTCCAAGCCCGCATTTCTGTCTTTCTCAACGACCCACAATCTTGAGACCTCGATGAGATTTAAAGTTAATTTGTTTTTTAAATTTATTTTTTTTTAAACAATAAAAAATACATGTACATATTTGATATCTTTGTTGTTTTTTTTTTTTTTTTAATAATGTTTGATAAATTCTTTTTAAGAAAATGTCAAGGACCCAAACTTTGCATTTTTAATTCGTTTTATGTCTACTGATAAAATTCAGTTCTCAGTTTTAATAGGCTGTACACCACTTTAAGCAAATAAATTTAATATTGCGTGCATTATTATTATGGATTAAATTTAACAAACAAAAAAAAAACAAAAAATGCTTGAAGTAAAGAAAATTTACGTGTGTATGGCTAATCAAATCTACCATGAAGCTAAATTTAAAAATGTCTAGAATTGGATTAAATTATTGAGGTTTAATTACGATTGGTGTTCATGTTTTTTAAGTCTAATACAATATCAATTTTGCTCGACTGACGAGTAATTTTTAAAAATCCTTTTGATTGACACAAGAACCAAAATTTTTAAAATACTTAAAAGTTTTCTTGCCACTGCTTTTGTTTGAAGAGCAAAGAAATGCTTTAATTGGATTTGTAGAAGATATTTAACATATTTTGCGATCGTTCACAATATGCGCCTGTCACTGATGACGTTATTGAGCAAATAAGCCGATAAACGAATTTCAAATGTTTATGAAAAATATTGCTTGAAATGAACTGTTTTTTAAAACAGAAGCTGATGGAAATTTTTTCAAATAAAAGCGAAACTGATAGCGGAAGAACGTTACTTCGTCTTAAAAGGTGTTTTGTGTCGGTATTTTATAAACAAAAAGGGAAATAGATAAATAAAATGACACATACATATACATATGTACATACAATGAATTTTAGCGAGCTTTTTCATACACTCAAAATAAACTCAAAATCTCAAAATTTAGTTAATAACGTGAACTTTCGAATTGTAAAATATGCACCAACTTTGATTGGCCACTTGTGCCCCGATGATAAAAAGAATTTTGAAATTGCAAAAACCGGTGCTTTTGTGAACAAAAAACAAGTAGTTTTTACCAAAACATTGCAGTTGTACCGACTGCGCCATCCCTGGTTTGAAAACATCTGTTTGCAAACCAATAATTATAACACTTTGAACAATTTTATGTATACGGCCGCAGGAGCTTTCTCTTTTTGAGAGCAATCCATTTCCAAACTAAAAATTTGCCTGCCATCAAAAATATATCATTTAATGTTGCACCGTAAAGCCGCATTGCTCCGATCTTGTTGCAATTGAGTTTTGGTTGATATTTTTTTTTTAATATTGTTTTATTTACGATCTATTTTACAATTAAAATAATAAGCAAATTTCATGACTCTTAAATAACAACATAACATATATTGAGTTTCCTAAAACCCAAAAACAGAATAAATACAAGAAGAATTTACTTTTTAATTAAAATACAGAGTAACGAATTTTAACTTTTTCTATTTTCGGAAGGGAAGGTCAAGTACATGAAGTCTTTTAAGTCTTTGGATTTCATTGCTATCATCTACTTTGGTTGATATGAGAAGGAAATCGTTGCGACGATTGTGTGATGTTTTCAAATGTAAGTATAGCCATAATAAAAATCGTATCAGATCGCTTTTTCTTTTTCTTAGAACAAGTTTAACTTTAGCTTTGCTGATGGCGCAGTATGAAAGAATTTTTTTTTTAATTTTGGAAACACAAAAATTACATAAAACAAAAGCAAAATAATAAAAGTTATAATAATGAAAAAATAATGATAATATCTAATGGGTACTAAATTTGGTTCCAAAAATTCAAAAACCAAAATTGTATAATCTCTGTTTTAGGCAAGAACAAAATCTCGGGCACTGGTTTAAAAGAGCATTCCTTTTCCCGTTTAAATGCAACATCTAAGTACATACATAGTATATCTATTTGTTAAGAATTTCTTGTTAATCACTTGGTCCAGTTTTACAAAACGAGTCCTCAATAATTTTATATTAAAAAAAAACTCATACGCCCCGGCGCCTAGTTATTTTTAAGCTAAACTAAATTCTCCTATCAAATTTTTGTTAAGTTCTTTTGTGTTTTCCGTCAAAAATTCGCTGTTGCCATGCAGCTGAAGTTATAATTTTTTCTTTATATCGAAGTTTTTGTTGTTATACCTCATTTGGGAATTTCTGTTGGCTTTAAGGTTTTGGTTTTCTAGCTGTTTCATTTAATACAACATGCAACCTTTCATTTTGCTTTGCGATTTTGTTTCGTTAAGGTTTTTGTTGTTGCAGGGGCTTAAGTTGCCAAGTGAAAGGAAAATATGAAATAAAACAAAAGCAATAACAAACAAAAAAAAAACGAGCTTTTTGAAGCATTTTTCACAGTTCTATTATTTTTATTTCTACTGTTTTATGTGTGTTTTTGTTTTTGTGTGTTTCAATTTGTCTAACTGCTGACCATGACCAATAGAGATTTCTTTTTAAGTGGCAAAACAGCCAGAGTTTGGCCAAAAATTCATTTTGACGACTGCATTATGACTGACTGCCGTAAAGCACACATATACATACCTACATATATACACACTTACCCATGTATGTATATATATATATATTCACACGTATGTATGTATGAAGTTACGTGCGAATTTGTCTATGCAATACGTATTAAGTTCGATACTCTTGGCTTAGTGCAGCATGTTGGAAATCTTTTTACTTTAGCACAAACTAACACACAAATTCGCTGGCTTACTCGTTTGTGGAATTCCACAAACGGCAAACGATATGAGGCATTAGAAACAAAAAATAACTTTCTAAATGTGTCTGTGTCCATAATCTAATTTGATTTTGGCAACATTTCTGTATTTTACGACATGCTTTCTTGGCATATTGGCTTTATATCACCTTAAATTAAAATCCTTTTATTAAGGATATTTGGATTTTGTATGGTTTGCAGTATTTTTCATAACGAAATACTTAACAAATTGCTAAATTACAGTGTACATGTTGATTGAGAGTGGTCATATTTTCAATTAACTTAAATGCCATGCAGACGTAAGAGTACAGAGTCTCATTTCATTACTTCACACACTGTTACATGCAAACTTTACTCAAAGACTTACATATATTAAGAGACGACTGCCAGTGTTCAGAGCCTTTGAATTTCTGGTCATTGTTATTGGCGCGCTCAAACGTTGTCAACACATGCTGCTACACACAATTTTTCTCATATTTCTAATATGTTAGATCGCCTGAGCTTGAATTGTTATTCAATTTTCTTATTAAATAAAACAGCAGATACAGAAGTTTAACTTTTGTGAAGCAACCAAATTAAAAGTACTAAAAATCTGATTACAAAAATTTATGTACCAGAAAACAGGATGTGGACACCCAGGTACGGAGAAATTACGCACTGTTCTCATATCTGGCAAATTGTTGTTGTGGTAAAACTTAGATTATAAATTTATAGCTTAACTTAAACAAAATTCGGGTTCAATTCAATAACTTAATAATACTTTACTCACTCTTGTAGTGTTATTATAAAAGTATTGATCACTTACCTGAAAAGAAAGGAAAATAATTTTAAAAAAATTTCAAATATTGGCTATCAAAAATTTGTTTTGTAACAAAAATTGTCTTTAACTATTCACCAATCCAGAGTTCTATTTTAGGTATGGTTTTTAGTTTTTGGACAATTGTTCTGTAGCAAAGAAAAATTGTAGATACATTTTGAAGACATATCCAAAAAAACGCCTCTTTTTATTTCTTCATGAACTTGTTGCAACCTAGTGCTACTTTAGGCATTTATAAAAATTCTTAAGTGTCATTTTTAAAATGTTTGACAAAATATGCTTGTCTGTCACATGTACGAAACATTTTCAAAATTATATTGCATATGTATTTTATCTTCAATGTGTGGAGATATTAACATTGAAATAAAACTTCTACTACTCGTAATTTTGCACTCAAAACACGCCCAGTCTTAAAACAATTGAAAATTGACTGAAAAGGGTAGACAAGACAACAATAAATTTCAGACGCACGCAAACTTTAAACGAATAAAATAAAAGTTTTCCTTAAACAATTATTTATAATGGCTAAAAAGCGCAATTCTGGTGATCACACAATAATTTTAAAATTTAAAACTCCACAATGAGCGAAGAGAAGTTGCAGCTATAAATCGATTAAAAATTTTGTTTTATTTCTCTCACAAATGGTATAACATTAGTAAAGGGTGTTTTTTATAGAGGTATAGAACTTTGAAATGGAAAGACATTTAAGATTTACTTTATTCGAAAGATAATCTTCTGGCATTATAATTTAAATGTGACTTCTGGCATATGACCGCCACGGCTGGCTCGGGCGCTGTCTAATCTGGAGGTCCAATTTTCGATGTCTTTTTCCAACATTTGTGGCCGTATATCAGCAATAACGCAGCGAATGTTGTTCTCCAGGTGGTCAATCGTTTCGGGCTTAGCGGCGTAGACTAGCGGCTTCACATATCCCCACAGAAAATAGTCTAGCGGCGTTAAATCGCACGATCTTGGAAGCTATGCGAAGTACGGACCAATGATTCCACCAGCCCATAAAGCACATCGCTAAACAAAATTCGTTTATGAGAAACGGCATCAACGGCAATCCAATGTGTTGGCCCATTCTAATCGATATGGCCAATTCTGTTAAGATCGTATGAAATCAAATCACTAACTTCTCGGGATTAATCTTTATGAATACATGATCATAACGATTAGGCCAGCGGTCCAATATGTAAATGGTTGGTTGAGCCTGGGAGTTAATATTTTATTTTTTAAGTTTTTTTTTTTTTAATTAAAAATTACAGAAGTATTACGTTCGATAGGATTTTTTATGATTTCATCATCTCTAACGTAGTATTTCATCATCATTATCTCAACTAAAACGGAAACAAGTGTAGTGGAAACTTTGAACGGCAACAGTTGATGCGCCGACTTTAATTGCACCTGCGACGTGCTGTCTTTTAAAAATCTTTAACCAGTCGATCTTTATAGGTTTTGCTGAAGAATAAAATTATTTCATAATAGATTTTAACCATTTACGGCAAAAGAAAGACGAAAATTACAGTAATTCAAGACAAAAAACCAGACTTTAAACGGCGGCGAAACACTTTCAAGCGGCCTGGCTATTTATTTGATCTCGATAAAACGCATAAAATGGCGTCAAGTCTTATAAGTCGCCAAATTCTTAACAATAAAGTACCAACTGTCTTCAAACCACCGCAGTTGCTTCCATTACATATGTATGTATGTGCGTATATGGATATTGGTAAAATTTCCTACACATACATACATACGTACATACATATAATATTGTAACTGATCTGGCCGACGGCGTTTTGAAAGGATGTTCTCAAATGATGTAACTAAATCAAAAATAACCGAAAATTATTATTGATGGCAACGAATAATTTCAAATTAAATTGTTAATTGACATTCAAATCCATCTAATGATATTTAAAATGATATTAATGATATTAAAAACAAATTGCTGTTCATACATACACATTTGTTGTTGGTTTTGTTTGTATGTACATATTTAAACGAGACAACTGACGCGACTGCACTTCAACTTCATTGCTTCTCACCGACATTGAAAACAAAACAAAAAACAAAAGTTGCCATTATTTAAGCAAACCAAACTAGTGAAATAAAACATTAATTTATTTAAATGCATTTTGTCGCGACACTGTTTAACAATGGCTACGAACGACAGCCATAACAGCAACAATAAAGTAGCAACGGCAGCAGCAGCAGAATCAACAACAACAACAACAAAACAGAGTTAATTTGACAGCAACAACAAGGACAAGCAAAAACTATTCCTGACGTTGTTTTCTTTTTTTCTTTTAAGGGCGAAAAAAAGGGGGAGAGTCAAGTGCAAAAAATAAACTAGAGTTTAACTCAGTTTTCACCCGGGCAAACATTCACAAACACACAGGCAACACATATGTACATACATATGTATGTATGCTCGCGTACATTTGTACATAAATATGTATGCATCCAATGTAAATGTACATGAACGTGTGTATGTTGTCATGTGCACGAGGAGAAGAAAAAAATCAACCCCTTTCTGATAACATGCAACCTTATAACTTGTGTAGGAAGCGAATAAAGATTTTAAGGGAAAACAAATGAAAATGCAAGTTTCACTGTACACAATCATACATATATATATATATATATATAAGTATGTACATATGTATATATATTGCAATTTCACTTTTAAGCTGGAAATAAAAAAGAAAAATAATGTAATAAAATTGTTCACAAATTGAACAAAAGGAAAAACAAAGATAAATACGTTTATACTTTTTTTGTCATGGTCGCTATTTTCTTGGAATTTTTAGTTCTTTTATAGCTTAATATTAATATTCCGACTTTCGTTGTTTTAAAATCAAAATTTATTTATTATAAGCCGTAAATTTAATGTATGTATGTATGTGGTTATCTGATTACTTCCATAAAACTTAAAAAATATGAGTTTAGAAAAAATATTCTCACAACTTAGAACTATCACACACATACATATTTAGATTTTATTCAAGGTCTAGCCTTTCATGAGCAAAAGATTGCAGAAGCTATGAAAATATATTTATTCAGCTTGTATGTTAGCAAACATAACTACGTACACACATACCTGTGTGTTCATCATAAAATTGTAGAAACCAATTACTTTTAATAATTCTATTTAACGCTAAAGTTCAATTTTGCTTTCGGTCAGATGGTGTTAAGCCATAGACGCGCACACAGCGCTCAAAACAATGGATTTGTTTGAAAACCACTTTGGTAAGCAGCTGATGCGCTGTTCAGACCTGCCAACTGGTCGGAGTTTTTTGAGTTCTAAGTCTTCTTACCTACACCACAATTCAATAAAACTTATAGCTTATGGATTACATACCAAGCATTTTGCTGAAAAGCTCTGGCTATCTTGTGCATACCGCTACAGGAATCCTTAAGAAAGCAAAGCATGATGCATGAAGTTTATTAAATACATCAGTTTTCCAATCAACCTGGGGATCTTCATTCACTCAGACAAACATTTACACTTCGAAAAATACTTGACATCTTGAAAAGCAAGTTGGTAGTATTTCCATTATCAAATAAGGGGCACAATTCAACACTTCGAAACCAACATTATTCGGGTAATTTACGATACTTTTCGTTTCAATATTAGACCAGCACTCAGGGGACAATCTCTATTTAATATAATGAGAGGAGAAAAGAAGGAATATTGAGAGCTGTTGTCCAACATTGTAAGGCCGTATAGCTAAAGAACAAATTCTCTCCATAATGTGTTATGCCAATCCATTGCGAAAGGATGAACCCTAGGTAATGAGCTTGTATTACGTAAGAAAATGCGGAGTTCGGTAAAAAGATCACTGATTTCGTCGTAGCAAAATCAATTATAACGATAAAATAGTATTTAGAAAGTGCGATAGAAAATTGTTGGCAATATGATCATATTTGTATTCTTAAGCAGCAAATACCAGGAGATTCCTATAGGAACACGCAAGACAAGGGTATAAATAAATTACTCCCAGCTTTAAACAGAAGCTGAGAATTTTACTTGGAATAAATTGCTTAGCTTTAAAATTTAGATTTTATTTTAATATTCGCATGAATACGTTTTTTTGTACAATCAAAAAAAAAATTTTCTTAAAGTTGCAAAGCACAAGCAAAGTTTAATATTTAAATATAGATGTGCTAAATACAAAATACACAATACTTTATGTGTTCCAAACCTGTTCCAAAGCTCTACTATTCGCACCAAAAAATATGTATTACAAATATTTCGTTTGTTTAGCCACTCTTATCTATTTATGATTTTTCTAGAAATTTGCGAAACTGTTGTCATTGTCTTTTTAACGATAAATATTAAAAGAACTTTATTGTGTAAATTTGAATTGCGAATTTTAATGTCAATCATCAATTTCTTAGCAAAATAAAAAATTGATAAGATATTGAATATTGCATAGTCTATAAATGTATTTCAATAAGAAAGTATGTCTGAATAAAGATATTTTAGCACAAAAATCATTAGTCTACAGAGAATCAGTGATTTGTTGATTTTGAGTGAAACTATAATTAACTGAGACTGACGTAAATACTGCGCAATATATGATTATTTTTATCGATAAGAAACACACATAACTTTTAAATATCCACAAAACTAATCGCTTTCCAGATCAATTTACTTATTTGAAGAGTTTTTAAATAATTTATGCATTCAACTGCGTGCTTTGTCTCTTAATAAAAAAAAAACTAAAATTTATAATGGGTTTTCTTAGCGGTCAGTACATCACTCATCAGGAATCGCTTACTCTAGCAGTAAGTTGCAATGACTTGTATAACAATCAATGAAAAACTGCTTGCCTTGACACTCAATGATTGTCCAGACAACAGCAAGAAAAAATTCCGTTGCGCTCTATTTGTTGAAGTTAAATTACAATAAAAAGAACTTGGTTGAAACTTTAAATTTAAATAAATTGAATATTTGCATAGTTAATTATTTGAAAAAAAAATTAAATGATAATACAATTTTCATTTCGAAATGTTATGATTGTGGTGTTAACCAGAAAATAAATTAGTATACTATAATAAATAAAAATTTAAGCCTCACGCTTATATAAATACTAACAATCTGTCTCTGTGCAACGTTAATTTTCGACATCGTGAGACAGGCGCTAAGTTTTATCACTGAAAAGCTGATATAAATGTAACATTAAAATAATAAACAGTTTCTCTTTACATGTATAATATTGAGCTCGCGTGTTTAATGCAGTGACAATAGGGAAATTTTAGTGTCTGATAATAAGTTGCCAAATATGTACATGTACAATAGCATAAGACGTAGGCTAAAGGGTGAAGTCAAACTTACATACCAAATACGTGCAATATTTTCACTTTTTGTTTAACAGCAAATGGGTTAAAAACACATATTGAAAACAAATATAAAAAATTCCCCCTTTTCAAAACAACAGAAATATGATTAAAAAAAACTTGACTTTAAAGAATTATCATGTTTTATGTTCTCTTTATAAATGGTACTTTTATTTGCGTTTTTATTTTTGATTTTAAACAAAATAAATAACTTGACGCCCAAACCAGTCAAAGAATCAAAGAATAAAAACAAAGTGAATTTCAGAAAAGAAGAAAACAATTTTTGAATTTCTTTTTACGACTTAACATTAACATGTGAAATATAAAGTATTTTAATTTTTGTTTTTTACGATACCAGAGTTTGTAAGTATGTTGACACACGTGCCACTTTCGTGACTTCAATTTAAGGATTGATGACTTTAAAGTTCAGTTTTTCGTTATTTTAAAAAAGAGCTTATAAAACTTGTACTTATGTATTTACAGCCGTACAAGTGAGTACATATTCAAATATGAGTATTTGCGTATGTAAGTATGTCTGTAACAGCAATACACTTTGGCAAAAAAAAAAAAAAAATTGAATTAAAAACATGTCTTTTAACCCTCTGTGCCGTGCTTATGACATTTGATATTGTGTTTGTTGGCTTAATAAATCAGAAAATAAAAAGAAGAAAAAGTTTAAGCTTCAGCTGTTTTAGTTTTGCGAGTGCATATAAGTTGCAGTGTGACGACGGCTTCAGGGCGCAATGAGAAGATCTTTCTGCAGAAGGCAGGTACTCAGAACCACCATTTTTTAATATTCTCCGACTGTCGAGGCAGCTCTGTGGTTCGGAGCTCAAACCATTGAATTTTCAGTCCATCTCCAGCGAATACTTTGAAATGAAATGCACAGCTATTTAGCTTTTCAGGCTCTCCAGGAGTTTAAGAAAATATTATCAGACAGTACTTGTATTATTAAGCCTTTCGAATGGCAGCTGTACGAATGATGATAGAAAGGTAAGTAACTACAATATTGGCATAATAAATGTGAAATAATTGTAGATCCGCCTTCCTTAAAGAGGAGCTGGATGTTGGTTAGCGAGTTGATTATTTGGACGACGGACTTCAGTCAACCACTCTCAGATGCCCTTCGATAGCTGCGATAACAAAAAGCGATTTATTCGCCTGATTAAATCCTACCTTCATCCAAAGCCAAATTGTAATAACGGCTCTTAGCATAATATGCTATAAACTTAACAGCATTCTGTTACTGTTCTTTACATGACTGTAGAAAACAGTCTATTATGAACCTCAACAGCAGAAATTGTAAATTACACAATTAATTGCTGAACTTCGCCATTTAAAAGGCATATATTGTATGTATGTGCATGTGTGCGTGTGTGAGTAGGTAAGAAAAGTACTTATCAACATAGTACGAAAATTTATATGCCTCAGCTTTCTTGGCGCAAATTAAAAGCTTTATTTTCATTATTTGTTAAGAAACATTGAAAAAAGGAATTAATATAACATTAAATAAAATTTACTACTACGCGTAAGTAGATATTAATACACAAACACATAAATGGGTGTGTAATAAATATTTATCAGGAATATAAAAGTCATTAAAAAGGCTTAACGAAACACGTACATGATCAATACCCACTCACGTCTTTAAAGTTTAAGTTTAAAAATTTTCAAAAAATAAATATTTATTTATCTATTTATCCCCGTCAGATATAATAATACACTTGTGCCACCCTTTTGTGCCATGCTTGAGCTTTCGCAATTTGTATCTCCTCAATCGTCGCAAAGCTTCGTCCTTTCATTGATCTCTTCATTGTTTGTGAATACACAAGCCGGTATCCTCAGCAACTCCTCTAATAGTATTTCAACGATTCTATATAGCGTCCAAAATGTGCTCATTCACATCTTCTCGACCTTTTTTTTTAAAGTTTGTACAACTTGTAAGCATTTTGCTGGCCCATATGCCACTTTTAACGTATCAAGTGCTTTTCAGCACTTAATTCCATTTTATATGCCATTCTTTTATGCCTCTCGCAATCAAACTAAACATGGTAAATAGCTGAAACTGTGAAAATGTTTTCGAGACGAATGTACCAACTAATTTTGGATTCCCCTTTTTTTTGAACAGACCTGGCACATACTTACATATGTATCTGCATAGGTATGTATATATGCCTTCAAGTCTGATGCAAGTAATTGTCTGAAATAGAGGTATGTACTCGTACTTTATATGACCTCATTTTAAAAACGCCTTAATTTGTCTTTTGAGAAACGTTTTGCTAACCACCACAATAACTTGAAGAAATAAATCAAAAAAACACCCACTTTCGGCAAATCAACTTTCTTTTATGAAACAAAAACCTCAACAAATACTTAATTTCTTCTTATCTTAACCCTACTTGTTTAAATAGTACTTTTGCAAAAATATTAAAAGAAAAAAAAAACATTACGAAAAATACGTCCGTACTTGATTCGTTGTTAACGCGTTTTTATTTATTGTTGTTGTTATTTTTACACAAATCTATTTTCGTTCGGTCGTGTAACTTGCGATTAAAGAGAGTGTGTGTGTGTGTGTGTGTGGAAGAGTGTAGGCTTTGAAATGATTTTTACTTGAAATACAATTTATATTGAAAGTTTTGTGTGGGTTTGTTTTTTCGGTTCAAAGGCCTTTTTTTCTACGTATTTTTTCAGCTTGAAAAGCCTTAAGAAATTTTGAAGATTTTAATTCTGCATAAAGTTAAACAAGATATTTTATATTACGAGTTGTTGTTATATGAGCCAATAAATTTGGAGTTGGTACTAGTTTTCATAAGTGGAAATGAGATATTGACAAAAAAATTTATTTGCAATGTACTCGTATAGAAAACGACAACAACTAAATTCATGGTCATAAAAAACAAATATAAAATATATTAAGATATACATAAATAGTTATGCAGCAAAACTAAAGTTAAGTCTTTCTAATTTATTTGTGTATTTTTTTATTTTTTACTAAAATATTTGCTGGCATAACGAAGAATGTTTTATTTCAAATTTACAACAATAAAGTTGGCTGACTCGACGAAATTTCTTTGTAGTTTCGCATTCAGTCCAAAGTTTTATTGATTCAGTGAATTAGTTAACTGAAAATGTTTAAACAGTTTCTTTCAGGGAAGAAAGATTCTTACGGGCTTTTGTCCGTAGAAGGTTAATTGAAAATTCTGTATGCATTATCTAGTTTCTCCTTGATTATATATTTCTTATTTTATTTTGAGTTTTGTGGCTAAATGAAGTTCGGATAATTATGAACAAATCATATAAAATAATAGATGCTTTAATATTTCCTTTTTCAAATTAAATTTGCCATGATTTCTCTAAAAAAATTTATGTTTTTTTTTAAGATACCATTAAATTATGTACAATTTTTTGTACTACATACTCAGTTCTTTTTCAACGCTTTTATACACAGATGTTCACCGACCACAAATCCATTTTTTTCTATGGTTTGCAGAAATGGAAATACGCAAGATAATTGACACGAAATTTCCATTAAGGATTGTAGGCGTTACTGAATGTTGTAGAGAAGGGCAGGCCCAAATTTCATGCAAATTCAAAGACTTGAGTAATTAATGATTCAAGCAAAAGTAGTAAATTTTTTTTTGTTTTTCTAGAGTTTTTCCTGTTCAAAAATTTGTTTTCATAACTTTGTTTTTGTATTCTTAAAATCAAGAAGTCGCCCTCTTGGAATTATAGTTTGCAAAACGTTTAAGAAAAATTGAACGCGGTAAAATAATACACAATGTAAACCAAATACTATGCTTTACAATACAATTAATATAATATTTTTTCACGTCCAAACCAGTTTGAATAAAATTTGGGATTCTATATCAAGTCAATATGTGTTAGATATACATATTTCCAAAGATATGAGCCAACGAAGAGGGTCTGACACCAACCGGCTTTAATATACTGTGGAATACTATTAGATCAATGTTATTTCATATTCCGGTTTCCCTAGTTCACACAATAATAAATTACATTTTAAACTTACCACTTTTGGTAACGGAGATAACGGCATACTGAATGGTAAATTGAGATATTCATCATTGAAAATGTTATAACTGTCTAAAGTCATTTTGGATGTTTTATTCTTAAACGTCTACTTTGTAAGTATAAATATTGTTGCAACTAAACAAATTAAGTTTGTTTTCCTATTTTCCGTATTATTGTTTTTCTATTATATTTTCATTTAGCACATAAACAAAATCAAAACAAAAACAAATGTCGCCGTCCCAAAGACAAGACAACGTGTGAAATACGCGAAAATGTAAATTGATGATTCAATGTAAATTTCATACGAAATACATGCTTTATTCTATTTATTTGTTTGTTTGTTTTTTTTCCTAAACAGGACAGACAGCCAGCCAATTGAACAACAAAAATAAAAAATTTAAACAAATAAATACAGATAAACTAATTAGTTTAGTTTGAATTTACAAAAAAAAAATTAAAAAATGGGAGGATTAGAGATAACACAGCACAATTTTAAGTTGTTGTCTTTTTTTGCGAACAGCTTAATGTTTATGATAATTTCTTGTTTAAAACACTTGCTTTTTAAATTTATTGGATTTTTTTTCCGGTTTCTTTATTCTATTCAACAGCTTTTTTTATAAAGCTTCTCGGAAATTTCTTATTTAGTTTCTTTATTTTTGTGTAAACAAATTTTTTAATATAATTTCTGGCGTTTATTTGAAAATATACATGTGCACATACAAATATATGTATGTATATATATTTTTTTTAATGAACATTGACGCTTTTAATTTTTCAACATATGTATAAATTTTTCTCTTTTCTATTTAACGCAATTTCCAACTCTGTGTGCAGTTTGTTGTAAAGACTTGTTTAAACTAAATGCGTCATCGTCATAAATTTTGTTTTTATATAAAATGCTCAAATTCTTGAGCACAATGAGTGGAATTCATGCTTTTATTTTAAAGATACTTAACTCAAATAAGCAAAAATACAAACTAACCACAAGATATTTTACTCATATAATGACAAAGTGTACGAACTCTTAAGTAAATTATGAAAATATTCTCATTAATAGTGAAGAGAGAAAGAGTAAGCAGAGAAACATAGAGAGAGCTTTAAATGAGTATTTTTAATATTGCGGTTTTTACTTGCTATAGGAATTTCCTTATTATTTTTATCTTTTTCAATAAATAAAAATCTGCCTTGTTCAATTGGTAAATAAGTACATACATACATATGTATGTGCGTATGTATGAATGTAAATAGAAGCACATGTACATACATACATAAATACATGTGGAAACAGAAATGTATATGCGTACATACATACATATGTATGTATGTATATTTCTTATAGCCACATTTGTATGCATTTGGCATCGTTTTCTTTTTAGTTTTTCCTGCTAAATTTTTCAATAAATTTTAGTTAAATGGACGTTTTTAACAGCTTAAAACAAATATAGTTTTGTGAAATATGTCTCTATTAACTTTTATTTTGTAAATTTAGAAAAAGTTACAAGCTGTTTTAAATGAAAGAAAATGTGTCTGTCTGGCAAATCCGCTAAAAAAAAAACATGAACCTGCATGCACACATACATATTTATGTACATACATATTTTTGTGTATTTATCTATAGGTACACATATTTTTTATATTATTTTAAGATTTATTACGTACTGCTTTTTGGTTCCTTCTACTTAATTTGAAGGTTTTTGTCAAGGTCGTTTCTTAACTGAACTAAACTTCAAGGTTATACACAGTGGCGTACAAAACTTTGTACATATGTATATATGTACATATGTACATATTTGATTAAAGCAACATTATGTTATTTATCATACATGGATGAAGAGTGTTGTTGTAAAGGCATTTGTCTTCCAGCATGACTTTGGCATATGTGAAAATATTCAAAATTTTGCTTGTTTGGTTTTAGAGCAGCCCGTTGAGGTGAGTAAATATTTTATATTTAAATAAATGCAAAGGAGCAAAATTATTTAATTTTATTTTAATACTTTTTATGAAATAGTTAACAAACGCTCGATTGTAACGATTTCTAATAAACAATACCTGATACTTCAATTGTTTGTCAAATATTTCCACCCCTCGATTGGTACATTTTAATACGAGTATGATTGATAAAAAATCATTTTTAAACGCGCATGTATTTTTCTTTTTTACATAGTCCCTCTGTTTATGATTTTTATGTTAATTTTATATAGATATTTATATTCGTGTATATGTATACAGATATATAGAGACAAGCAGAAATTGCAGGACATTCTATTTATTGTGTTCTAAGCATTTCCTTGTGATTGCGCGTTTCGAGCAAACTATTTTTAAAAAACTATTAAAAGATTAATGTTTTAATTGTTGCAATCGACAAGCTTAAAATCAAATCTCCGCTGAAAGCCGATGATTTGTTTAATTAATAATTAATTAAGTTTTTCAGTTTTTTTTCTATAGGAAGTTGTAAGAACTAGTTACGACATTGGTTCCTTAGTAATAAGAGCCAATTCCTATTATAATATTTAATTAGTTTGAACTGTTTTGGGATATGTTTTTTTAATGCTGACAGATAATCAACTGATATTTCTAAATTTATAGAGTTTGTTAAATATAATATAAACGTCCTAAATTTTAGAAGAAATTACAAAAAACTACTAACGATGAAAAAACTTTAATTCTCAGGTGGTCCTTTCCAAGCTTTGGTCTGCAAATATATGAGTAGATACCGAAAAAAGCATAAAATAAGAGTGCCAGTCATCAAGTATAATGAAATGAAAACTCTCATAACGGATAACGCTTATAACCGCACACTCATATATCCTGTAAACGGACAAGTTTTTTTAGATCTAAAACTAAATTAAAGCAAACGTGTGTCTCTCTCGTAAGCGAATATTTCTAATAATCGGACAAAAATACCTGGACGCCTAGTGTCCGTTTATGGGAGGATTTACTGTGCATACATAAATATATGTATTCATATATAGATATGCATTCTTATACAACTTTTTATTGCGTTTTTTCAGGCAAACCCTTATTTACATACTAATTAGTGTTTAATTTTCTAAGCAGGTTATTCTCCGCACTAAGTTTTTTGGAAACAATTTTTGGACATCCAAATAAATGAAAAATGTTAAATATAATTTTTGTTTATATTTTTTTTTTTTTTGGAGAAACAAACTGGCCCACATTGTGGGAAAAATAGGGCACACACCTTTTGAGCAAATAAAATTAAACAAATTGATACAAAACTAATAATTTAAATATTTAAACAAATAAACAATTTAATAATTAGGTGGGTGTGTGTGTGTGTGTGTGTGCAAGCAAACAAAACGATCAGGAAAATTTCTAAACAGCTAAAACTTTTAAAATGAAAATTGAATGGACTTTGAAAAATATAATTAATGATATCAATGTGTTAGATACGGTTTCACAAAAGTTTTCATACTTTCTGAGTTCTATATGTGTGCATGTATGTATATACATGTGTACATTTGTAGAACTTTAATGCGAATACTTGTATTTGCGGCCACAATAAAAACATCCCCACTGGCCATGAGTCTGCATGACAATAGTAATATAATTGTTGATGCTTCCTGAAAAGCAGCCCAAACAGAATATTGCCGACCCCTGTACACAAATAATCGTGATTACATGAATTTTGTTTGCCAAATACACCGGCCAAAATAATAATTGTGATTTCACTCGTAGTCCACACTAAGAAAAATTCTGAGTATGAAAGCAAATCATTTCTTTACGCAACTTGTCCGTAAAGCTGAGCCTTTATAAACCACGATACTATTAACATTTTGGAAGCAAAAATTATTAACTTTGTTTTTTTTTTTTACTAATTTAATGTTCTTCTAATGTTTTAATTTTACGAATTTCGAACTAAAGTATATAACCGCTAAATTAAGTCGTATAAATATTTTGATTCTGATGTGGCTACATCATGCGTAATATAATTGCCAGTCGCAACCAAGACAGTAAATCACTTCGCTTTTTAGAAACTAAAACCAAACGCACACAAGTCCGCGCAATTAACGCGGTGTCAATGTGAAAAAAGTGGTAATTTTCGTAATATGGCAAGAATTGCGTCCGTTCTGAACATTTCGAATATTTCTATTGATCGACAAAGCAACTTTGAATACTATGGGTACTTGCCGTGACTTCTAAGGGTGAATTGGTTTGCAAGACATCCTCACCAGCTTTGGACTGGACATCCTCGCCTAGATGTGTAATACATGTAAGGCAACAAGTTGCATAGAGTTTATTGTAAATTATATAACTTTTGTTTGGTCAGCTGGGATATTTGTTATAAGCACACGCCATTCGTTTCCTTGTGTTCTTTGCTTTTTTTCAGTTTAATACAAAATAATCCAAGTGTCTGGTCGGTTCCAAAATGTCGCCAACTTTAATCAAACCCATAAGTCGCATTTAAAACTTCTTGAGGTGTGTGTGAGGTAAATTTGGCTATATTTTTTATTTTTTTCATATATTCTCTTTTGCACTTGATGGTTTCTGTTCCATGGCTGCATTTACCCCTCTCTCTGGCGCTGTCCACTTTGAAAAACATTCGTTATAAATAGTTTCATAATTGATTTTGTGGCGAATGTGTGAAATGCAATTCCGCGCAAAACCACATTATATAAAATAAAATGTACGCGGTAACTTATTTCTTTAAAAATAGAAAACAGTGAAGATTGAAAGGCGACTGAAATATGCTGTAGAATGCTAATAGAGTACTCATAGAGAGCAAGTGAAACGGAGTCCTACAGTTTGGCAAAGTGTTAATTTTCGAAACCATAAAGTTATGGAAACGGAAATTTTAAGGCGAAAAAAATCGAAGTTCTCTAAAATAAGCATCACAAAAGACGGAAGGCATTCTTTCAATTTGTTCAGCCAGAACTGTTTATTGTAAATTTCGCCTCAGCAAAAGCTGTACTATAATAGTTGACAGCGCTGGTGCCAGCTGTCTTGATTGTTTACATTTACTCCTAATTTGGATTCCTTGTTTTATCTGTGAGAAAATTAAGCCATTCTAGTTTTTGAGGATGTCAAAATTGTATGAAAAAATAAAATAAAAATTATTATTCATTTACTTTAACCAGCTTTCAAAAATATTATGGTTTCAGTATAAGTTTTTTGAGGTTTCGTATGGAATTGTATGAAAAGGATCACGGTCCGTAAAAGCACCGTAAATAATATTCCTATTATTATATTAAAATAGAAAAATCCTAAATAATTTTTTTCAACTTTAAGTTTTTTTGCAATTATTGATAAATAAACTGATTTTGTATTGAAATATGCAAAAAAAAAAACTTTGACAAAACAATTTGATTGAGGTCCTTCTACATTAAAGTAGCGATGTTATAGTCATACAGTGGGCCTTTCATAACATTTGTTGCATTTTTATGACAGTTTTTTTTGCCCTATTAAATTAAATTTTTACTTTTTTGGACTATTTTAACCATGTGGATTCCTAACAAAAATATTTGTTTCACAATTTTTCTAAGCACAGATGAAAAAGTCAGAGTTTTAAAACGAAGCCAAGAACAAAAAGTAGACCTAAATTTTAAAATTTTGGAAAGTATATCCGTAAATTTATAACTTTGGCAGACAGACACACTATTAAGTAGAAAATATTTCCTAAATCATAAATCAGTTTTGGAATGATGTTGAAATTATTGTTGGAATCCATAGGCGGATTTAAAAAAATGATATCAAGATGTTACCAGAAAATGGAGTCTAAATATCATATTTCATATGAAAAATTATGCATCGGATATGAAAAATGTTACGCACATTTAATGATTTAATAGAATTTAATTGTTGTGAAAATGTTAACTGTCTTGCCTTAAACTTATTTTTTAACTTACATTTTGTGGCAAATTAATATGAGAGGCACTTACCTAGAAATAAAGGAGAATAAATTTTAAAAATTTGTTAAAATTTTAGAGAATTGTAAAAAAAATGCTATATGACATATTTTTTGATTTGATTAAGTTACAATTTGTATGGTGTGGGTTAAGTATCCCTAAAGCATATCGTTGAAGGTGATTCCTTTACGTGAGGAGTGATTGACGGATGTGCCAACGAGCAGCTTTCAGTCATGCCCCATCGCTAACAAGTTATTAAAAAAAATGTACATGCTTCCAATATATATTGTTTATTAGTTTTACCAAAAAGTCGAACTTTTTCAACCAAAACAAAACAAATTAACAATAATTTCTAATCAGTTAAAAGAGTTGATGCCATCAATACTGATACTGCCATATGCACTATCAGATACGTACTTATGTATACATAAGACCCACACACGCCTAGACTTACATATGGGTGAGTATTTAATGGGAAAATGCCGTTGTTAGTTCAGAAGTAAAAATTCTTAAAACTGATAATATGTGTACCAGAAGTGTTACTTTTTCGAGTATTTTACGTCATTTGACACAATAATAATCGTAAATAAAACGATATTTGTACATCCATAAACACTTACATATATGTATAAGTGTATCTATATAGCAAAAGTTGGTGATGCTTTTATTAAAGGTTTTATTTTTATAAAGATTTTTTTGTTTATTGTTCTATGTTGACAAATAATTCTTAATTAATTATGCCTTAAAAAGTCTGGGCAAAATAATACACCTTCAAAATGACACCAAGTGTAATAATTATACAAAAATAACTAAAATATTAAATTTTTAAAGCTTGAAAATTTGTGGCAAAAAACCTATTAAACTTAGAAAATTTTACCCTTTAATAAGCATCCAACACGATCGGTTAGGCATATCGTCAAAATCTTATGTTGTAGAAACATTTATTGCAACATTATTTTTCAATTTGCAACACTATTATTTCTAAATTTGTATTGGCGATTGCAAAACATGCAAACTGCAATCATTTGATTGCAGCATACAAATTTTGAAATTAATTTGAAGTCCAAATTGAATTATGATATTTTTGCATGCTCTGATTTAAAACTTAAGAACAATACTTCACTGTAAAGAACAAAATTTAATTAAATGTTTAATATAAATCAAAGACAACAAATGAGAAAATATGTACATAGCAATATAGGAAAGTGTAAGTGTTTTAAGATATAGTTAAACTTTAATTTGGGCATCTCAATGTCGACGAAAGACGTTTTAAGATTTTTGAAGCATAAAAAGTTATTAAGAACAATTTAATTCTTACAAAATTAGCGGAGAACAGCGTATAATACATGATTTCCTTATTTGCCTACAACTAGCAAATAAATATGAAACTGTATTCTCTGAAATCATCTAAGAACCGATTGCACTTGTTAGCTGATAAAAATATTTAAGGGTATTGGAACACTCACACAAGAAACCTTATCACATCATTAGTAACTGTTGTGTGTGATGGGGGTGGGGTTCAAAGCAAAAGGGAAGCGGGCACACAGGCTGTCTTTTAAATCAAAATTATTAAGAATTGTTATTTTCTTGTGGTATTAATTCTTATCTGGTTATTTCTTTCCTTGGGCGAACTAAGGTTCTGATGTAAGTGTCTAAAAATATAACAAACTTATGTTTTCATTCATGTTTGTTTTGGGTGTTTTTTTTTTTTTTTTTGCGACAGGTTGTTTAAATGTATTTTGTCGTCGTCGTTGTTGTTGTTGTTGTATTGATAGCCAACTTAATGGTAAATCCTTTTTTTAACGGAAATTGCGTAAGCGCATTTTAATATTTGCGAAATGTGTGTTTTTTTATAATTATTTGCGCATTTCCGTTGTCAAAAAATTTTTATTTTCGGCAATTTGTCAATTTTTAAAAGTATTTAAATGCCGCAAATGACATTGAAAAGTCATTGACCCTTTTTGCAACAATACGTGGAATTACTCGTAATAAGTTAAAAATTATTAAGCTACGACTAGAGAAAAAAATTTATTATACAATATAATAATATCTGAACATTTTATTTTCCTTTTTTCTGTACAAACAGTGCGCCCACGATATCGATAAATGTGTACATGTTTACTTACCACAAGATCTTTACCGTGCTTTAAATATGTATGTAAGTTGAAATTATTTTAGAAAAATCTTCGTTTTTATCATGTACAGAAAGACAGAAATTCCTATTTACATACATACATTCATATGTATGTATGTATATACATTTGTACATATGTATATGTATATATGACTTCGATTCCCGTGGAGATTTCATTATTATTATGGATATTTTTTGTTCGTCTATTGTGAAACAAAGAAATACCTACATACATATGAATGTACATACATACATACGTGTACATATATTTTACAAACTAGACATTGAATATTAAAACGCTGAACTATTTATGAGAATTTCCATATCATTCTCAATAAGAATTTTTTAGCTACATACATACATACATACATATGAATGTACGTACTTATAGTTAATTTGTTGGTAACTTAAAAGCGTCTAATTCATTCTTCATGGGATTTTTTGTTTGTTGGTATGTTCATATTTAGGTGCATACATACATATGTATCTATGTATGTATGTATGTACACAAATGAATTATACACACATACATATGTATAGACATGCATGTGCATGTATTACATTAAATAAAAATCAAAAAACGGAAATTCCCCTAAAAATCAACAATAATCAAGAAAATAATAACAAAAAGTTTATAAAGAAAAACTAAATGATGCCATTTAAACGCCACCAACACCACCTCCATAAAAACACCAAATTTATTACGCAGAAACGTTTGATATGTACGAGTATATGTACATACATACATGTGTATATGAGTATGTGCATATATACATATGTATGTACATAAAACGGGTGCCAATATTTCTGAACAAAAAAAGAAAACAAAACGGAACGAAACTTGTTTTGTTTGTTTGCAGTCTAAAGAGACAAAAGCAAAAATACCAATAAAAAGTAACCTTAAACATTGAGGACACAGAATGAGCGCGAATATGGATGTGTTTTATACAGAATTCCCAGAAATAGCATTCAAAACTGATAATGGCATGAAAATCGTAAACGAAAATCTCAAACAGCAAAATGTTGGCTTTATTATTGTAGGAGTTGGTATGTAAGACTTGTACACGCATTTAAAAAAACTGCAGCTAGCAGCTAATGCCAGTATAGTATGATAATGCGGCGTATAGGGGGTATGTTAGTAAAAAATAATAGTGTATACATGTGATAAGGAGTTGCCAGCGCGGGTATCGCAAATTACACCAAAGAGGAGAGTGTGCGTCCTCTGCTAGGCGCGACTAGAAATCCGTGCTTTCATTTCCTGTGTTGGACTTAAAAACGTCTGGGGTTGTTATGAGACAGCAAAGCTTTTTTAGCTTTCTGCAGAAACACCCTGAGTCTTTGGTAGGAATGGAACCTATGACGTCTGGTACTCTCAGTCGAACAGGTGTCTCAAATTTGCATTCATAATAATTGAAAAGTTTAAGGAGCCAAACGAAACATTAGCTGATTATTATTTACCAGATCTCCTCTACATGCCATTTTACTTCAGCTATTAGACTTCACAGAACTGCTGTTATGTACATATTTAACTATCGTTTGTTTGTGGGCAACGTTTTCACATATAGGCCAATTCGAAAATACTCATCAAGCACAACTAATTGCAACAATTATTTGCGATTCGGTAACACTGGTAACATGTGTTACTTTTTGCTTGCGCGAATCCTTTTGGATGGCTGGAAAATGAAGTTTCAGTTAGTTTGTGTGCTTTGTAAAAACAAAAGAACTTATATGTAAATATCCTCTCGACCATATGTCTTGTGCAAATATTGAATAAAATTTGTCAATATTGGCAACTAAATAAAAAAAAATAAACCATTTATAGTAAAATTTTGAAACACGAAAAAATGGAATTGTTTATCCTATAAACAAACATATGGATGTATGTATGTATATACATATGTACGTTGAAGTCGGCTGTTCTTATATAGATTTTGCATGTATATTTGCACTCACAGTACCAACTTGTATGTACGTGAAATTAACAAATATTTAGTCAGTGACAACAAGACAATCAGCATTTACAAAACTTTAAATAAAAGGAATAAACAATTTAATTTAATTTACTTCTAAAGTTGAAGGCAGACACTTAATGATATGAAATCATGAACATATTTTCATTTATAATTTAGAACTTTATTAAACTTGTACAGCAAATTTTCCAAATTAATACTTGAGAAAATATTCTCTTCTGAGCCTGTTTGACTTATTATGAGCGTTGTTGTAATCTTTTAAACATTTTCTAAATAAATCTCTTGCCAAACACCCACAAATTTTTGCCTGTGTATTACCATACTCGGACATGAAACCTAATTGAGCTGTAACAATTGTTAATTGAGCTCATTTAATCACAAAACAACTCCATTAATGGTTAACACAATTATCACTTCATGTCACTATAAACGGAGTAGAAATCACTGACCAGACTTTAACATAAAGAGATAAAAATAGAAAATTATTTACATTAATTAATCAAGAAACAAGTCAAAAGAAATGCCTAAAAGATGTTATTAAAGATAATAAATAAAATAGAACTTCAGAAGAAAATACTTTTTGAATAAACATTTTTATAAAATATTTTTTAGCCGTGAAATGCTAATTAAGAAAACCTAATTATCCTAAGGGAAAGGCGTAAGACGACAACTAAGTTTAAAATTTAATTGCCTCAATTAGGAATCATGTCTGAACATACATACAGTTTTAATTGACAAACAGGACACTTATAAAAATATAAATTTGTAAGCAAAGTGACACACAAAATAAGTGGCAATAAATTCGTTAAATACAACACAAACTCTTTTGCACTTAGATTTGGTATATAATATTGATAAAGTGAACATATATTAAATTTGATTGTTGCTGCCTCGTGTCAGCATAAATCTGACCTATTTCTTCCTGTCTTCAATTGGTTTTCTTATGATTTCAATTCTTTTGCAATGATTCGTTTATTTATTTTTGCTTTAGTGCTGTGATAGAAATTTCCATCATTATTCAAAAATGGTTAAACAATATGGCTTCTCTTTTATCCTTTTTACTTCGAATGGTAGACTATTTTTGGGCAGATGTTATTATTTTGCCGCACACTTTTATTTCATTTGTATATTTTACTGTATTTCTTAAGTCCATAATGAAGAAAATCACAACTGCATCGCTGGGTACCGTGTAGATTTGAGAAGGCCTTCGCAAAATCTACTCAAGAAATATATTTCATTTTGTATGGGCAATAAAAATCTAGTAGATTTTGCTCGAAATATCGTAGGAACTAGATTTCGTTTGAATGACTATTTTCCTTATTACAATATATTTAGAAAAATGAAATTTTATCAAGTCTTAGCAAAATAACGCATTACGGAACCAAGAGTTCAGTCAAATCAACCAGCTTTAATGAACTTTGGCACAGTAATAAATTCATCCATTTGAACAATTTAAGATGAATTAAAAATCCAACGAAATATGTAAATTGTACAAAAAATTGACTAGTCACTCTACACACAGGTTACACAGCTGAACTACAATTTATTCAATTAGATGCATGGCACTCATTCATGCTCGTACCTTTGCCGGTCAGAACAAGACCGAAAAACAAAAAAAACAAAAACGTAAAAAAACTAATTCATTCAGTCAATTTGTTCATGAATGAAATACCAAAATATCAACAACAACACCAACACCAACAACAACAACGACAACAATATCAATAAAATGAAAATCGTATGCCAAACGTTTTAACAACAACATACATTTCATGGTGGTGATGACTCATAAGCGTTTTACCAAGAATTATTTAAACCCATTTAGCGTTATACACAAGAAGGGGGCGGCAGAAGGTGTAAGACGGAAAGCGGGAGGCGTTGTGGTGTAAACTGTTTGTTTAGGTCCCATTAGGGATAAACTACACACACATATAGAACATAAACTAAAACACAAATATTTCGCGACAACCAAGCAAGTTTGGAAGTTGCTGTAGGGAGCAAAATATACAACTTGCAAAAAAAAAACAAAACCGGATAAAGTTGCTCAATTATTTTATGAGTAAAAGAGCTTGAAGTTTATATATTCGAAAAGATAAGCAGCAAAAAATTTACAAATTTACTCAATCAGTACGTTTGGCGTTTTGGTTTTACAACTACTGTTTTAGTATCGGTTTGAGGTAGGAGTGGCTTTATCGCTTTAATGAACAAATATTTCACATGATTTTACACACATCAGGCTTTTTCTTTTTCTTTCTTTTATAAGCAATCAAGTCTTTTCCGTTGGTGGAAGTGTTTATATTGAGACTTTAATCAAATTTTGTGGAATTTTGCAGTTTATGTTTCCTTTAGTTTTGCTTTTGCTCGAGTGTTTTTTTTTCTTAATTGCAATAAATTCTTCAGAATTTATATTTTATGAAATCGTATACGATACGCACCAATGCACAGTTCGTGGAAAACTCTCATCCTTTTTTGGGGGTTTTCCAGATTATTGAACCTCAAACTGAATTTGAATTGAAGCAAGAAAAGAAAATGAAATAAAAGGAAAAGATTACGAAAGTCCCCACAAATGTAGTTTTAATTTTCTTTTTTTTTTCGTCCATATCCATATATGGTCAAAGTTTAAAATTTTATGGTTCTTTTACCTTAAGCGACAATTGTCATATAAAATATTTTAAGTTTCTCCGCACATATTCATCTGGCAACGCAGCATCAGTTCAGCTTTAAGACACTCATACAGAAAAACTGAGTGAACTAACAAAAGTCTAAGCAAGTTAAATGAAAAACTGTCCCATCACTCCTTTTAAGTATTAGTATTTGAAAATTTATATTCATGGGTGCTATAGGCATTGAGGAATCGGAATCACTTGATGTCCTTGGTATGAAAATTCAGTATGATGATCGCTGCACTCTCTGATTTCTGGGTTCGGTGCTTCAAAGTCCATTTTGGGGTTACGCGACCGTGTGCAGGGAAGAGCTTATGGGTGAGAGTAGGGTATCCAACTTCTTTAAGTGTTACAGTGTTTTGTACGGTTTGTTACTACAAATACATTTGGTTTTGACGAGATCAGGGATCTTCAGAATTCGTTCTTTTGTGGTACCTTCCGTCTTTGGAATAAATTATGTGCAGACGTATTTCCCGTGTTTCAATTTGGAAAGATTCAAATCAAACGTTCCCAAACACCTTATCCTCTTTCCTACTCCTCATAATCTATTATCTTAGTTCTGGTACAATGCAAAACACACGATCACTACATAGATCGCCCCTAAGTATGAAAATGTTTAAGAAATCATTTTTATCAATATGCCCATAAAATATTAGTTATATGCTTTTTCATTTCAACTGCCGATATGTTTTTTTTTCTTCTTAATAGCCCACTTTGTTAAGATCGTTGCGAAAACGTCAAATTTGATGGTTTTTCAGTACTTTGCTTTAAGGCTGTCATATTTTTACTTGACCGATCAGCACAAAGATACGTTACCAAGCCAAGCTGTCTATACAAATTTGTCGATCAAATTTTCTATAGCGGTCTCCACAATGTCTTGGCTAGAAAACAAGATTTCAATGCTACATTCTTTTTATTCATAATTTTAACCGAAATTGGTGACCATATTGCTGTTAGTGCCTCCAACCGTCACCTGCTTTGGTGCGAGAATGATTTAATTACCACATTAAAACATTTTACTACTACCTGAGACTACTATATATTACAAATTCACTATTATTAATCCTGACATATTCAACAGTCCAGTAGTGAAAATGAAGTTGAAATAAAAACACACAGTTGTGCCACATTATTATCGAGATGATGTCATTTTCCAGAGAAGTAACCTAGAATTAATTAAATGCCAAAAAATATAGATGTATGTAAGAATAAAAAATACATTTAAAGCCTCAAAAACATTTTCTGCCACAAGCACAAATTTTTCGTGTGGAAGGTGTTTTTCTTTTCAAAATCTCGAAACAAAGAGCAAAAAAATTAATAACACATGCTAATTAGAGGCAACACAAACAAATTATTACTTGGATATTTTTCGTCGTTTTTATCGGGTGTTAGATGACATTATGAGATTGTGTGTACGTGCACCCAGCATGATACGAGTCATTCAACTTGGAAACTTATTTGTAGTTATTTTGTTCTTGTTTTGTTACTAAAAAGAAATAGGATATGTTAAAAGCATATTTGCAAGTACGAGTAAATTCTTAATTCTTAAATGCATCGTATATTGGCAGTCATTTGTGGCAGTGTAATTAAATGCAAGTATTAATTTTTCATTCCATCTGAGTGTGGGTGGATTTAATATGAGTTTATTTATTGTTCAATAATATTTTAAATTATCTATCAGTCTGAGCACTACAGTATAATGAAGGCCTTCTAAGTTTGACATCACGCTTACTTGCACTTGCAACAGAATATTTCAGTTGACTTGGTGATTACATCAATTACTTGAGAAGCCAGAATAACAATTATTTAAAACCCATTTAAACTTCGAGTGATAGAAAAGTCAATATCTAATATAAATTGATGTGATGTGATGTATTATTAAATCAGATAAGAAAAAAAATATTATAGACTGGTAGTGATACCATGACGGCCTGAAATTTATCAACAGCCTATCACACTATCATTCTCATTTGTATCAATTACTTGCAATATGATAGACCTGGTCACAACACATTTCTGAGCTCAGGCTATCTTATCTAATCCTATCAGCAATTTCCTAAGTTGGTAGTCCGCAGTTCGTTAAGAATATCAGGTTTTAAGCCACCTTTAACACAGCAATCAGTTCCAAAGCAACAGCATTTCAAAAACTTTTGCATCGGGGAAAATAAGGAAAAACAGTGTGCAACGCCAGGATCCTTCTTACCAGTCATGCAGGCCGGACGCCTGTTGGATCCCGTTTTGCTAATTAGTCTTTGCTACAGGTTTCAGAAATACTTACACAACAAAGGCATGCATTCCTCTCTTCTACAGTTTTGTTTGTGGAATCAGCCGAGGATTCTCTGTTAACCAAAAATCAGATTGCCCAAGTTAGGAATACACGAAACAAAAACTTGCTCCCCAGGAAGGCTGAACAGTACATGTACACACATGGACCATTGGGTAGAGGTTTGTCCCGTGTCGAACATTTGACTGATATTTTGTTATACACATAAACCTTTTATCATAATAAAAAATATTAAGATAATTCTCTGAAAACTTTTTGGTTAGACCACCTTTTATATAATACCTTAGCATATAACGGCCTTCCACACTCCCTTCCTCTGAAGGCCCGCTTGATTGAAAGCCTACTCGTATTTCTTATTTTTTAAATACGCAAGCCCTGTAATCGCACCAGTGGTTCTACAACTTAAAAGTATGCACACAAACTTTTTTTATATAAAAAAAAAAGAATTAAAAATAGAACCTCCCACTTACATACATACATACATATGTATGTATATAGAGTAGGTCGTTGTAAGAATTATTAAATCTTTAAGATGCGGGCAAACAGATGTTTTCTTGATGCGACAGAGAGTCTTAAGAGGTTGAAGCAGGTCTAGTTTAAAGAAGGCCCCTTGAAGTCTGTTGTTGTTTATAAATAAATACAATTTTTATTTTGTCACTTGTGTAAAAATTATTTTTCTTCTGAACTTTTCAATTCAGTTTAACATAAAATCGTGATTTTTGTCACTCATCTACATAAATAGCTTTTTTTTTTTTCTATATATTTCCAATTTGACAGTCATAAATATTTGTTTTTGTTTTTGGTGTGATATTGACAGTTTTTAGTTTGTGTTGTTGTTGGAAACAAAAAAAAATCCAAAAGCTTGTTGTTAATTGTTTGTTATTGTGCCTGTAGTTTGTTTAACATTTTATCGTGTCGTTTATGTTTATAATGGTTTTGTTCATGAAAAGTTTGTCGGAGATGTGTTTGTTCTCAAAGCTGACCTTGACATTGTTATATGGATGTCGTTGCTGTTATTTTTGCTTTCATTGTGCACTCAACATAAATGTTATATTTGTATGTATGCGAAATCATATACATATTTGGTTTTTTATGATTTCAGTAGATATTTGCAATAAATTATTTTTCTAGAAACGAAGGCAAAATGTGTTAAAGGAACTGACACAGCGGTTTAATCGAATGACACGTGCTTTTTTGCCAATTTTTAATAAATCAGATTTTTATGTAAATTTTAAGCATATATAAATTTTATTATAATAGCACGTTTCGTTAGACTTTTGCGTATATTGAATCAACAGGTAAAAGGATTTGTAAACATCTCCCTTATTCAAAGCTTCGTCGTCGTAATTTGTAATTTTTATCTCATTGTAATGCTTTATCTCTTTGATTTCTTGTCTGAGATCTAGAATATGTCAAATATCTATTAGATATATCTTGGTCACCGGCGAGTGGAAAATCGGAGAATTTTGTGGTTTGATATGAGGATGGTCATCATCGTTTTGATATATAGCGAATAATTTTTCAACTTTTCCAGATGACATCTAAGTCTTACAATTTATGCCTGACATTCTGAATCAATTAAATATAAACACAGTGGCTACAGTACAGTAGCGTTTCCTTAAAAAGGACTACTTTAATTTAAAATTTAGTACGTAGTGTCATTTAAAATGTTGGTATTTTGTATATATGTTTATGTAAATAGAAATATGAAATTGCATTTGATTTCAAGTGTATTCGTTACAAAATGTATCAGATTTTTATTTACAATTCTCATTCACTTTTGAAATCTACAATTCTAGTAAATGTAAGCACTGGTGAAATTAGGTCAGTTGATTGTAGAGTGATTGTTTTTGTTTCAAATTTTGTGGTCTGTTTTCTATTTTAATTATTAAATGTATGTATGCCCGCATATATGATTTTCCTTAATTACTTATGTACATATGTTTGTATAAAAATATGTATGCATGTATGTATGTATGTGTGTGCATACATATTTATATTTCTTTCATAAAAGCTTTTTCACTAAGATGATAATCTCTTAAATCGGATTTAAATGTCATTCAGATTTCTAGTAGGAATTTTTTTTTTCATTTGATCTTTGATATCTTTGCACCATGATTTCATATTAAAGAAAATCAAATATAAATATGGCATACATATGTATCTACATACATACATATTTAGAGGAAAAGTCCTACACAGAAACGTGTAGTCAAATTCCCTAAAATGTACATACAACAGCTGCGTCTATCACTCAAAATGTTCACTAGCTATCAGTCTCACACACAACACACATAAGTACGTACATTTATTTTAGTTCTTATGCTTTTTGAATTTTCAAAGCCATCAAGAAGTTATTTCAGTGATGCCAGGAGATTTTTGCATAAATCCCTCCGCTTATGGAAAAAAATCCCTTTTTTTCCCTACACCCAATTTGTTTTCTCTTCATTTTTCCCTACACTATTTTTTTTCAATTTCTCAAAAAATAAAAATGTATTTTTTTATTATATATTTTCAATTCAGGTACATAAATTCAGGTTCATTTAAAAATAATACAAAAATAACATTAAAACGAATAAAATAAGAAAAAGTGTCATAAGAATAACGTAAAAATAACATAAAAATAATATAAAAACAACATAAAAACTAAAACATACATATAAAAAAATATTGAAAAATTTATTTATACAATTCTGTATAATTCATTTTTTTTAAATGGCTAGATGTGCATTTAAAATTTACACAATTAATTGCGTTTGCTTGTAAATGAGATCTAATAATGCATATAGAATTTAATATTTCATGGCTTAATTTGTTTCTTTTTTTCGTACGTACGTCGGTAACAATAGAAAAAATCCTTTCGGCGTCAGCATTAGCATGTGGCAGACTTAGTAAAATTTTTATTATTTTTGCAAAATTTGGAAAAATTAAATTGTCACTATAATTTTTTGATTTGCAGATTTTGGACCAAAATGCTTCAACATCTAATTTAGATAATAATTGCTTTTCATATTCGGAAAAATTATATTCCAAAGTTAACCATTCTTGTGTTAGTAAATTTAAGTCAACTTTATACTTATCGCATAACAATTTAAATTGATAGACACTTTTGTTATTATTTCCAATGGCCACTTCAGGATTTAAAAATTCCATTTCTTTGAAAATCGACTTATCATTTAGTGGTAGTCTTCTTTGCGTTTCCTCAAGTGCAATATATTCAATATATTTTTTAAGTAGTTAAAAAAAGAAAAAATCTGCAATTTAAAAAAATCCCTACAATTCGACAAAAGTAAGAAATCTTTCCCTTTTTCCCTACATGTGAAATTTTTGAGAAAAATCCCTACAAAAAGGGAAAAATCCCTCCACTTGGCATCACTGAGTTATTTACACCACGTGTGTAAATAGTTTGGCAAACATGTGACTTCAACTAAAACTGGAAATGCCCAATGCACATTCTACTTGTTCAAATGCACATTGATAATTTCAGCTAAAATTATAGCATGCTACAAGAATTAACATCCACTTCGTATACTGTATACATATGTGCATACAGATGTCTGTATGCAAGTATGTATGTGGCTCCAACACTTGGCAATATTTTACGTTTTCTCATTTTTACTTTAGAAACGTCAATTAAGCACATGACAGACAAAACATTTCAATAAAAACCGTTGTTGTTGTTCACAAATTCTAACTGGAGAAATACAAACGAAAAGAAACTCAGACTGACTTAACAGCAGTGTGGCCATGTATCAAAACTAGGTGGCGGCTAAATCGGTCTTCAAAATAAACAAATTTGCTTTGTTGGCAGATTACTCAGACAATAACCTTGGATCAGCCATTAAATGCTACTATATGCACATGTGTGTACTTATATGCTAAACAACAACATAGAAATTAAAATCCCTTAATGAATAAAAAAAGAGCAGAAAGGCAGAATACATTCCCTTTTATTCAAAAAGTCATCACCGTCGTCACATTAAGTTGATATTTTTCATTTCATCTGAAATCCATGCCCACGTTTAAGGCTATTTTTCTGGACGCTTCATTCTACGATAATTAAATAAACATTTTGATGGAAAAAAATATCTAAACTGATGTAGCATAAAATTAAAGTGGCATTAGAATTATTAAATTCGGCCGCAAAATGCTAAAAAGGCCACACTGCTTTTAAGCAAAACAAAACAAAATTGCAATAAAAACTACAAAGAAAGAAAAGCGATGAAAACGATAAACTTATATTTGAACAGACGTGTACGAACGTGTGTGTGTACATATGTATGCGTGTATGTATATGAAAGAAAAAAATATACTATGAGATACAATATCTACTACCAAAATGAATATTTATCACTAAGTGTGAGAGAGAAGGCCTGAAGGGGAAGTAAAACTAGTAACAAAAATGTATATGAAAGTGTAAATTGAAATTCCATAGATAAAAATGCAGAGAAAAAAATAAAACAGATACCCGTACCTACGTTAAAAAATAAATTTTTTGTATAATTATAACAAGACATTTAATTAACATTTCATGGTGGAACTTGTTGAGAGAAACGTCAGGGGATTTAAAGGGACACATTTCAAACGAATCAATTGTTATTTTGTTATAGAAAGTTTAAGAAAATTAAAAAAAACATTTGAAGATTTTTTGTTTCGTTTCGCAGAGTTGAAATTTGTTTAAAAAATTAGTAGTCCCAAAAAATAATTGTATGTACCTAGATTCATATGTACGTACATAATATATATGTAAGTATGCAGACTTCAGCACTTCATTTGCCAAAATGTTTGAAAAATATAATTCCTCCAGCACTGTGTTGATAAAAGGAACAGAGAACAACTTAAAACGTTTATTGGATAGTACAGCTTGCGAATAATTTCCCTATATACAGTCTACTGAACAAGTTGCACGTGTGCATTTGACTACAAATGTTGTAACTCGTTGTTGCAAATAAATCAATCAGTCCAAAAATTTTATTTCAAAAGAAATCAGTATTTCTGGTTACTCTCTTCAAGGTCAAGTTTTTTACCAATTTTTAAATATGCAAAAAAAACTTTACTTTGAGCAAGAACTAAGGTAAAGCGTTTCTAAAGGGTGTTTTTTTATAGAGCTATAAAACTTTAAGTTGTTGTTTTGAACTGGTCCTACCGGATGTCTTTTAGTCATGATCACATTACCCCAATTTAATTTATACAAAAGCCTTTATCCTATTAAAATTCAAGCTAAACTCCACTTTGAAAAAACTAATGTAGGGGTTTTCTATTTTAAGGCAACGATATGAAGCTGCTTGCTTTACCTTCTTCAAAACTAGAAACGTTTAAAAAGTTTCTAAGTTAACAAACGCACTGCAAGGAAAAGGTTGTGGAAAAACTGACCCAATTTTATTTTAAAAACCAAACGCGCAATATGCGTATTATTAAATCTTGCGCCATTCTCCACCATTGATTACGTACGAGTACGTACAAGTGTTGTTATTGTAAATTGAAAAGCTTGTAAAATCGTAGCCGCACGTAGAGAATCGAAAAAAGCCTTAAGTTTGAGCTTATGTTTGCTTATTAATTGTGTTTGTTTATTTTGTAATTAATTTCGAATATTTATGTTTGCATGTATATATGTATGTATGTATGTATGTACTTACGATAAGATTATTGTTGCGCGTTGTTGATAAATGAGGTAAAATGTCATAAGTTTCTACGTATACTTCTTCTAATTCTTCTTGGTCTTTAACTGGACTACTGACGGCAGCAGTTAAGGAAGAAGACTCTTCTAAATCATCTCTTGTTGTAATTGTTGCTGATTCTTGTTCTTGATCCTGTTCATCTGTATTCGTTTCTGAAGAAATTATTGCAAGTGGTGAAGTTGCTGTTGCTTGTGCCTTAAGTTTGGAAACATTTGTTTTGGTATCAACTTTAACTTTCATTTTGAATTTTTTTAACGACTTATATTTGTTAAATGAATATTTATTTATTTATTTGTTAAATGGAAGTTTTCCAAGAGGGGAAATGTAGAAAAGTTTAAAAAAAAAACAATATGGAATGTATGACGATGATTTTCTGTTTCAGTTAAAAGCTTATTCTGGTTTTTCTGTTTGGGTTAATAAATAAAATATATATGTATATGTACAAATTTCTTATTTTGTTTTAGGTGGCACACCCTGTTTAATATATAAAAGTTTGGTAGCAGTAATTCTGCTTTTAAGAGCATTCAAACTTGTGTTTGTACATACATACATATGTACATATTTATGTATGAATATTTTTTTTATGGAGATTAAGCAATTTGTTTACACTTTAACGAACATTTCTACAACAAATTACACAATTTTGCTGTTACACGATTTTCGATTTTATTTATTTTGGATAAAATAGAAAAATAAATTTTTTTTTTTTTTGATATGTAATAATAAGTAAGAAATATGAATATTAAAGAAAGGAATGTGTTTAATAAGCCAGATTTATTACACGTTTTTAATTTCGACTTCAAACAGTTGTCCGTTTCATGTTGGAAATACAAAAACAAAAACTGCACATGCAAAACAAAAGCTGCGCCAACACAATGCAAGTGACAATTGATGTCAAAATCGAAATGCAAGACAATAAATGTATGAGGAAAATAAACAGCAAAAGGGTTAATAACATATACTCACACATACGCACGTCATTAAAATTTGTGTGTAGTTTCTGTTTAAATATGAAATTCACAAGTGCCAGGGTTGTAAAAACCGCAATTACAAAAAATAGTTAAATTTTTTCCCCTCATAAATGCCTAAGCCCACAGTGCTTAAAATAAAATTTTAGGTTGTTGAAGAAACAACAATTACTTTTATAACAATATTGCGTGATACAGCTTCTAAGAAAGTTTAGAAATAGAATTACGCCAACAAATGGTCGATTAGTTTCTAATAGAAATCGTTATAAAAGCAGAAAAAACATTGTAAAATTTACCATGTATGACATTTATTTTAGGCCTTTATATAGACAACATCTGCGACTAGTATTAGGATAATATCCTGATTAGTAGGCCAAACAAGTTTATTTTAAAATGTTCATCTTTCCAAAAAGGAAACTCATTTGTAAGTATGCGGCATTCTTAATCTTATACCTTGAACATTTTCGTTCATTGGCTACTAAGTTTTCAGTAGTTAGTAATATTGTTTGATTAAGATCACTTCGTGGATTGTCTCCAAGGATAATGGAAAAGAAGTTGTACATAAGTGAAAAAATAGGCCAACTTTCGAATAACTTTAATCTATCAAGAAAAAATAAACAGCCAGGAAAGCCGTTCCGCACCAGCTGACGAACGTTGTTCTATTATATATGTATGTACTATATCGTAACCTTAATATAAAAGTGTCTCGCAACATTTTTTTCCAAAATATATACAAATGTATATATAAATAAGTTCTAAATTTTATTATAACAAAACTATGAAATATGTCTATATCCTGACATTTCGTGGAAACTACTTTACTGATCACTAGACTTGAAAACTTTTGAATGATATGTTCAACCATTCAACTATGTAAATATGTATATTCAATTGTCTTTAAAAATACAATGAGAATAAATAGAAAAAGTTCTAATAATATTTTCAAAAAAACAGGGTAGTCTTATTTTTATATACATATGTATGTACATATGTACATTGTTTTTAAAATTTAATTTAAAATAATTAAAGGAACTCCGTTGTTTAAGTAGCAAAACTATATTTTTTCAAACCCTCTTTTAAATTTTTCTAACAGCTACATATTTATGTATTTATACTACTTATGAAATTCTTCTTCATAAAAAAAAGGAAATAATAATTTGTGTGAAATTCTACTAGAGAAATATCAAATGAGACTATAAGCGTGAGTGACTATAAATGAAAACAACTGTAAACAAAACAACAAAAAGTACTAATTTAACATCAGTGTACGATTAAAAGTACTTTCGACTCGAACGAAAACTTCACAATATGAACTGCCTTTATTCTGTTGTTCTTAATGCGGTTTTGTTTCTTTTGTGCGGTTTATCAAGTTTCGCAATTTTTTTTGCGTAAACGTTCTACTGTTGTTGTTTTTGTTGCTGCACTTAACAACAGAAAAAGGCATGTATTTTTTTCAATAATCGCTGGCACAGACATTTCACACCTTGTCAATTCTGTTTTCTTTTTTTATGAGATTCCCGTAAATTGTATTCTTTAATTTCTGCAATTAATGAAATACAATGAGAATAACACCACCCCTTACTTAATTAATGTCGTTGTTGTCTACACACAGTGTGACGTTTAGATGATTAGAAAAAAAGATACAGACACAATAGGTATAATATTTTTGCTACATTTTATTTTAGAAAAAAAAGTGAACGTACTTGAACTTTAGCCACGCCGAATATATTTAAATTATTTGAATTTTTATTTCACAAAATTTGTAATAATTGCACTTTACTGAATATGTATCGTTAAAATTAAAGTAGTGTTGGAAAAAATCCTCTCTATTTTATTTAAAACGCAGTTTATTTTGATATTAAACAAAAAACAAAAGAAACTTTCCAATATAAAAATATTTTCTGTTGTTATTTCATTGAAATCACGTCACACTTTTGGTTTAAAGTCTTAAAAGTTGTCGTAATCGTTTCGTTTTTTCTTTTTCTTCTTTCTTTTGTTACTTTATCGTGGTTTTTCTTCTCACACTCACTTTTCTCATACAACTCTAGTTCGTATGCTTTTCTTATTTTGTTTAATTAAAATAGAAAAGTAAAATTATTTTGTTTTTGGCGCTTTTGAAGCGGCTTTTCGTCGGTCGTTTGGATCTTTACTGAAAATCGAAAAATAACTAAATTCCATAAACTTCGTTTCTACGTTTCTATCTTCATTCATCCACTTACTTACTAAACATTCAAATTATTCTACAAAAACAACAGCAACAAATAACAAAAAGTACAAAAACAATACTTTCATAATCACATAAGTAAAAAACAACTCATACAATTGTATATTTTGTTTTGACTCTTATCGTTTCTCACGACTTCGCCAATCGTTCGACCGTCATATACAGCGTTGTCAACTCAGTGTTTTTCGCAGCAAATTTATATTCCAGTTTGTATTCGGTGCTCCGAATATTTATTTCCATACATAATTTTGCGTACGAAAGCAGTTTTCATAAAATGTCCATACAAACTGCAAATTTTATGCAAGTGTTAATCTCTTTTTTCTGACACAGGTGAAAAAGAAAGCACCGTTATGCTTTTTGAAATTTCACAGTTGACAACGCTGGTCATATGTTCTCGTAATAAATGTGAGAGGTATAATGGATAGTATGTGTTGTATGTAGTTGTATTTATTGTTGCCTGCACTGCTGCCAGCAAGTTCAAATAGTGATAATTCTTAAAATGTTTTATTTTTTTAAACTCATATTTCTTTTCTTCGTCTAGAAGACTGTGTTTTAAATTATTAACATAATGAAATTAACTAGTTAAAATGTGTTTTCTAGCATACTTAAATTTTTCTATTTTTAATCGACCTTTTTTCTCAAATACATATATTTCTCTAATTTACAATTTAAGTAAAAATTATAAGCGGAAACACTGGCTCTTAATGTTTACGTGGTTTATTTCTGTCGTTCTCATTTACGTATATTGTGAGCTTAGTTGGATTGTTATAAGAAAATCCGAAAAAACAACCTACAGTAGGAAAACAAAATATTATACTCTTTAACAATGCAACTAGTTAGAACTACATACATACATATATACTATGTACATATGTATAAGTACACCGCAAAAAGAGAAATAATCAAAGATAGGAGCTTTTTATACTATGTATAATAAAATTCTAAAATAAAGTTATCTAATAGTCAAATTTATCACAATTTTAGATATTCATATATTTTCCATTGTCCATATTGACCGAATAATTTTGCTAAAACAGTAACAAAGCGGGCGACTATTATAAACTCTTGCTGGAATTTTTAAAACAAAATAAGCACCCACATTCACATGCACACCCAAGTAATGCATGGAAAAGAATAAAGCACATGCAATTTAAAATGATGCCATATCAAATGCACAGAAACAAACGAAAGAATTTTAATTATCGAATGTATGTATATGGTAAGTTCATTTTTTGGTGTGTTCGTATGAATGTGTAAGATATTTATATAGCATTCAATATGGCAACATTATAAAAGTGAACGTGCTCTCCAGACGAACGGAATAAAGAAATAAAAAGATAATTGAAAGAAACTGAGAAAAAATAAACTGAAATAAATAATACAATAAATATCAAAATGGCAACACAAAATTTACGAAACAGCAAAGATAAAAGAAATTGAAAAAATCTGTCAAAACAAAACTCGACTCACCTCCAGCCACATGCAATGAGAAAAATAATTTTCTAACAAACACAACACACCAAAGGGAGGATACTACGAGCTAAGAGATACATGCAATATGTAATAAAATTTTCTAACATAGTAGAAAAAAATATTTTATCACTCTCAACAAATGCTCTGATATAGTTTTTATGGCAAAACTCTTAAACGGTTTTAAAAATCTCTTGAGATTGTTCCAAACGGCTGAAGTATGTTGTAAAGTTATCACTCAAAATTTGTAAAATTACTTGTTTGATGTGTAAAGAGAGTGCGAAGCACTTGTTTGGTCTTAACATTTAATGAGCAGTAGTTAAAGGGTGCTGTGCATTTCTTTCTATAAGAATTTGGCGCGCACACCTGACCAACGTTTGATATCTGTTTTGCTTTTGTTACACGAGTTTAACTATTGTATTTATGCAGGTTTTTCTTTCATACTATTGAGATGCATGTTTGCATTGTTGCTGTTTTGTTTTTGTGGTTGTGTAAACACAACATGAATACCGATGATGATGACTCATCGGGGTTTTTTCCAAAATAAAATATGTATAAAATCTCAACTGGTATGTTGTGCGTTTAATGTTTGTTTGTGTGTGGCAGTGACAAGTACATACAGATGTATCTCTTGATTGAAAAGAGGTAATTCTCGTGTGTGACCTGATGATGGCTCATTGTATGTTGCAAAATATTTCAGCATTTTTGAAATCTGAGTGAAAATTTTTAAAATGCCTACATATTTTATTGTATTTTAAAGCTTGATTTAAGATTCGTTTCTAAATACATACATACATATGTATGTACATACATCGGTATATGTATGTATGTACATACATACATACGTATACACGTTTGTGATGGCCTATAAAATATTGGTAATAAAATTACAGGTTTTGTTGGTACCCATAAGGTGGCAATGAAAAAATATATGAAACCAGAGTACACAAGCAAAATAAGTAAACAGACTTACATACATACATATGTATAATGTGACATAAGTATAAAGTTTGACACCCATAGAAATGACAACGAGGACATTTAGCTTTACGTTCTTATGTACATACAGATGTACATACACACATACAATACATGTACATATGTACATATATACATAGGTTTTGCATTTCGGCGCTAAAACGTACAAATGTCCCATTTTAAGACTTCATTTTGCGTTCATTTAGATTGATCTGTTCTTATGCTGACTGAAAACTTCACGGTTAGGAAAATCCGCCTATGTCATGTCATGAATTCGCTTTTTGGATTTGTAGGTAAATATTTAAAAACCTTAAAATTTGATATGAAACCGTTCGCAAATCTTAAATACATCGGAAAGTAATTTGAAAATATTATTATGTATATAAAACAGTAAAAATCCACTTAACGAGTTTCAACAATGAAATGAAAACGCGCACAGTGCGGAAGAAACTTAAATTGCGTGTTACTCAAAAACTTGTTTTGACACACTAGGTGGGTTTTCTTATGTAGATCCACTATTTTCACGGTATATATTTTAATTCGTTGTAACAATTGTCGACAAAATAACAATGTTTCAAAACATTCAAGTTATTAATTTTGCTGTTAGAACATTAAATTCATGAACATTCACCTCTAGAGGCGAAAATTTTGAATATTTCACATAATTTGTGCAAAAATTTTGCTTATAAACCTGATAAGAGTGTAATAGGACGCTATAAAGCATAACAATTCTCCTAATCTCTAAACGAGATCTAGTTACACATGTATGTAGGTAAAAATAGATCGAAAACGACTGTACCTAAAAAAGAAAAAACAAAACTCAAAAAGCGCTAAACTGGCATAAAAATTGTTTTGTATGGTAAACATTTTCAAAATAAAAGTTAATTTTTTCCCCATAAAAAAATATCAATTAAGGAAACTTGCTTACACTCTCGGTAACGAACGGAATAAAAATATTATCTCTAAATGGCAGCCCTCGCCAGTGGCAAGTAATTCCATAAACATCAAACTAATGGCAATTAGAGAAACTTGCACACATTTGACACCATTAGATCTTACGACAAGTTAGAAAGGTGGCAGCAAAATTAATAAAAGTATTGTATTTAAATGGTAGCCATTTTAAAAAGTATTTGCCATGTTCAGAGAAGTGTAAGGACGACAAAATTAGTGGGAGATTCAGCAACAGCATGGAGTTCTTATTTGCATTTCTAAATGCATTCTTTTTACACGCATCACAAATAAAATGCGGAACCCTGCACTATCCCATCTCTAATCTGTATACAACCATAACTTGTGTGATTTCAATACGAGTCTCTCTCTGTCAGTTTCCGAAGCGCTTACGCAAGTGCAACTCAATGGTACAAAACTGCATATTAATGTCAATATTTCGTAGCAACACTTGCTGGTGGAAACATTTTAAAATTAAGATTTATCTTTAAAGCAAAGCATGTTCATATGCATACATATGCCATATGAATGTTTCCGAACGACTTGACATTGGGGATTTCACGGTGCTGATTGCAAATGCCACTGTGGCATAAAACTTTAACACAGCAAAGCAATTTCAACTTTATTTTATTTCCTATTCCAGATCTTTGTCTTCTGCCCTTCGTTTGCCGTTTGCGCCAAACAAAACCATTAACACATCTTAGCTTCGTGGCTATTCGTGATGAACGTGTGCTGCATTTGTTGCAAGTGTTTAATGCCACTGTTTTTAATGCTGTTTTTTATGTTTTTATCAGATGCTGTAGCCGCTGTAACTCGTGTTGCTGGAATAACTTCTTTAAATTTTTCTTAGCGCTTTATTTTTGCGTTTATATTTTATGATTGCATTTTTGTTTTTATTGCTTTTTGGCGCTGATTTAATTGTTTGTGGAGTTAATTGTGGATTTAATGCGTGTTTTCTCTTCTTCGGTTGAACTTTAATTATTTATTATATTTGTGTGTAAATAAATTAGAAACTTACAATTTTATTACTTAAGCCGCGAGGAGAATATTTTACAGCCGTAAAATATACACATATATAAAACATTTATTGATCGTAATTGTATAAAAATATAGAAAAGAAAAAAACTAACGTTTTGTTTCAAATAAGTAGAAAGTTTATATTTTATAAATATATGTATAAAAAAAAATCAATAAAAAGTCACACAAATCGTATAATTAAAGAATTTTGTTTATTAAAAGTTTCTTTAACTATATCGCCAGTGCAACAGCACAACTCGGCGAAATTCCAGGTCTGTATTAAAAACAAAAATTTTACCCCTGAAGTGATGGCAGCAGGCGTAATTAAGTGCCCAGCTGATTAGTTATTTTATGTTTTATTTATACTTTTTGCCATTTCATAATCAAAATATATACTTGAGATTTTGCCGCGTTTTGTTGTTGTTGTAGTGAATGGGCTTAGCTGCTATGAATTCGGGAGTCTAAAACACAAAAGAAGGTAATCCACAGGGCTCTTAATTTCACCTTTAATGCTTCTGAAAATGAACATAAACAATCCGGCTAATTCACATTTAGCTTATTTGAGTATTGGCCTGCCTATTTGTAAAAAAAAATATGGCTGGTATGTTGCAATTACTAATTATCGCGACCCTACTGTAATACATATTCTGACAATATTTCCATACGTCTAAACTGAATACTTTCCTTTATATTTTTTCTATTTTGTTGTTGGATGCCATTCGATATTCATAAAGAATTGCTTAAAAATTCATACCTATGTATAAATATATGTATGTATGTATGTACATACCCATGCATATAGTGTAGTAAATGAAAACATACACCTATAAGCGTTTTCAACATACTTACATAAATACACACACACACACACACACACACACACACATATACGCTCACAAATATCAAATGGAATGCGAAAAATCCAATGAGCACAACAAAATATTTATAAAACAAGACAATTTTAAATAATATTATCAGAACAATAAAACTTTTGTCGAAGACAACAACGATAAATACAGGTAGATTGAAATTGCAATGAATGAAATCGAATACAATTCTGAGACTGGAAATACAAAAAAAAAAGTAACTACTAAGTGCCAAACAGGCAGCCAAGTGTCGCTCTTAAGGGATTCATTATAATTTTCGTTTTATAAAAGTATATGTATAAAAAACCCGAGAAACTATTAAGAAATAAGTGGAAAGCATGAAATGCCATTAACACAAAAATCCATTAACAATTCCATTCAATCCCATTTAAGACTGGAACACCACCAGTTGATCGCAAACAAAAAATGTATTCATAAAATTTATAAAAATTCCTTAACAATTCAAACGAGCAGGTAGGTTTTTATGTTTGTGCTCGCAGAGAGGATAAACATAACGATATTACGAGCCTGATTTTAAAGGCACATAGACATACATACATGCATACACATATAGCATCGAGCTGTGTGGAAGAAGTGATTTGGAGGGTGTTGGGGGGGGAGGTAAACATTTATAATTGTTAACGAGTCAAAAGGTTGATAAGGGTGAGTGCTCTTATAGGAAGTAAATTTATCAAAACTCAACACCAATTTGACGTTGTTGGCTTCAATACAAAATGAACAGACAGAATTTGTAAAACTAAAATTCATGTGCCATTTGTGGCACCGATTTTTTTTTTCAAAGTATTTAGCATTTCCATCCCAGTAGCATATAATCCAATTGGCCAAACAGATGTCCTTACGATACGTAATCAATGTAAAAGTCTTTCAAAACAAACTTCAGCCAAATATTGGGTTCCAGAACAGAATAGATCACGGAGACCTGTCAATTGGCCTCTGAAGGCTCCAACTTTTTTATGTGTGGTATTGCCTTTCATTGATGCAGGCAACGTTGAAAAGAGTGAAAGATAATTTTATATAATTTTTGAGTAATAAAATTTTTGAAAATTAGTTTTAATGGTTATTAATTTTAAAATATATACTTTAAAACGACGATAAGGTAGCCTTGACTAGCTACGCTTAAGAAAACGTCTTGATTATCACTTGACAGCTTTCAAAAAATCTAACTATCAAACTGAAACTGCGTCGTAACCATGTTGTTACCTATTAATTTACTTGAAAATTAGTGGCAGAATATGATCGTGCAAATAGAATCTATTTTATTTTGACTGCGCTTTCACTTTTGCTCTTACATAGAAATGCTCATTCTCTCAACAATGCTACCACACTTTCAAAAAATTTCACATCTTTCGTAAAATAAATAAGAAAGAAGGAAAATAAAATTGTTGCTGCCGTCAACGTTATTTTGGGTTTTTTTTTTTTTAATTTGACGGCGATTTTTCTTAAAGTTGTAAACTGATTCTGTTCGATCATTCGATCATTTATAATTCTTCAATGTACACTGAGCCGTTTCACTTAAATAAGCGGAGGCAGTATTTTAGAGGTGCGACCTAAACCTGCACCTCTAATCGCAAACTAATTACTCCTATAGTGGGCATGCTGGCATCTTCAAACCTATACAAATAATCATTGTACTTTGATTATATTAATATACAGTGAGGCCTCGATTAATCGGCAACGTGGATAAGATGGGAAGATATATATGAACTTGTGTTTTCTCTACATCGATTTAAGTCGTTTCCTATTTTTTGAATCAGTTAATCGTAATTATGTACATCTACTACTCGGGACAGTGAGCAAAAAGAAATAAAATTATAAAGCTCCCCAAAGTCGACTAGTCTTGTTTTATCAAAGATTTCCTATATAATTGAAAATTCTGTTTTTACTCTTGAGGGAGGAAATTGTTTACATACAAAAAGATACAAATACATTCGTATCATTAATAACAAAGTATGTGTGTATGTACACGTACACATGTCAGTGTAGAATCAATATTTGTTGGTAATATTTTATTACAACACGATTAAAGTTAATATTATTTAGTTATTGCAAAAGGCATAACACCAATTGCAAGGAGTCAGGAAGTTGTAAAACAATCATAAATTTTCATTTATCAACTTGTGGTAGATTTTCGTTTTCCAAATGGAATAACAATAGAAAAGATACAAGAATTATTTAAACATCATGAAAGTTGCATTTTTATGGACCCTCAGGGAATAATAAGAATTTTTCCAGGGTGGTTGTTAATTGCATGTATGTATGTCTGTACATACATACATACTCGTGCTTACATACATAAATGCAATTATATTTGGAAACTACTCGTAAGTCTTATCGACCGCCTTCAGGTCGTAAATTAAATTTGCGATTTTGAAAAATTGTTTTCAAAGACCCGCAATTGTCAAACAATTAAAAGGCAATAAATTTTATTGAAAACTTTTCAAGTCAGTTATAAAATCAATTTTAGTTTTATTTATTTATTTAACCTTTGAAAAACCAACACCAAAATCACTGCAACATTTTGTTTTTGTTGTTTGTCCAAGAATTGTTATAATTTCAGTTGAATTTGTTTTCTAGTCTATTCTTTCGATCTTTTTATTTGTCTACAAATTAAATTGCAATAACTCATGGCAGAGCACAGTTGCATTTGAGCTGCAAATGGATAAAAAGCCAGAGAAGTTAAATAATAATTTTATACATGTAAGTAAGTTTTCAACAGCAATCCTTAAAAAAAATTTAAAAGAAACTTTGTTATAAAGACTTCAGTAAAGAAAATGGCAATCAAAAAAGAAAACTCTTATACATGACAAAAAAAAAAATCATTAGTACATTCTTTTGTAACTCTGTCACAAAAAATCCAAAATCGCCATAGAAATAAGTTTTTTTTTTAAGTTTTGGTCTCTGCGGCCCATACGGGAAGCTGCCTTAAACTAAAAGCAAAAAAATAGAAATAATAATAAAAATAAATCATCATACGAATATTCAGAAAAAACTACTGTTTTGCCATTTAAAGTTGAAGACGAAAACACAAGCTGATTAAAAAAACCGCAATAGTTCTACCACCCTCAGAGACCCTGGGGGCGATTGAGTCAAATAAGAGAAAAATGTTATTTGTTTTTCGGTTTGCTCAAAGAGCAGGTATGTTAAATTCCGGGCAATTGTATATTTGTCAAGGCATTTCAATTAGATAAAATAGTTGAATATTTAATATATATTTTTTTACTTTTAAAAAAGCATTAGATATGTTCGAAAATTTTAAAAGCATGATTCTCGGTGCAACATGCAACACGCCATACATAGTGTGAATCAAACGTTTCCTCACCGAAATATCAATTTGAAAAAAATTATCATCTCTGGTTCCCCTCAATACTCTTAGACTAAAGTTATTAACATGTCTATTCTTTGATTTTTCATTAATTTCATAGCATCCAAGTATTGAAAACGTCAGTTCTAATTTCCGACAGATTCGAATTTCGCCAGTTTTAATTTCCGAGCATCTACTGCATCCATAATTGCTGATAAAGTACTTGTGGAATTTGACGTCGAATTAGTATTTGATTACATTTTGCGTACTTATGTATGTACGTATTCCGAACCTGTGGGACAACGCATTAGAGGACGCCCACGGAACCGATGGCGCACACAAGTGGAGAGGGACCTCAACCAAATTGGTGTGCACAATTGGAGGACGCTGGCTAAAGACCGTGCCAGCTGGAAAAGTTTGTTGGCTGAGTCCCAGGTTCACCCCGGACTGTAGCGCCAAAAGAAGAAGAAGTTTTATGTACGTATATAATTTGTTTTTAAAATTTAATTCTCCTTAAGCAAATATGTATTTAATTTAAAATTTGCACTTACTTTCTCTAAATAGAAACAACTTTATTCGCCAAAAAAGTGTCACTTACCTGCAAATAAAGAAACAACAATTAAATTAATGAAAACTACTAAAACTCATTATTTAAAAAAAAAAAAAAAAACTGTTAGTCCCATTGGACTAGAGACAAACTTTGTCATCTTTAGTTATAATTTTCCTCTCATTATGGTAGAATTTGCTTGCTGCGCTTTGGATAAAACTTTGTGAAACCTTTACGCATATTAAATTCAATCGCCGAATCAAAAGTTTGAAATTTTTCTATTTCAGACCAAAGCAAATGAGTTTGGTTTTCATAAATTAAAAAATGTTTGATAATTATCGGAGCACTTAAGTTGTCAACATCCTCCATACTGTTGAATAATTAATTACCCAGCAAACTTTACTACACCGGTTGCTGCAGGATGTCTATGGCATAAGAATGACCAAATCCATGTGAGTGATTCGGCTATAGTGGCCAAATGGGGCAGAGGTATGCAGTGCTATTACATCTGGAGTAAAGATGACGTCGAAATTTACTAAAAATCATAAATGGCATTTCTAATTTGAGATCGTAAATTTTCCGAAATTGAGGGTTCTCTCATACAATAAGCTAATATTGTACTGAAGCACTTGACCTACCGGCTTAAAAACTAAGCAACTAATGAACATTTCGATTCGATATTAGAGATAGCGTTCTCAAAATGTAAATTCCGCAGGGCTGTAGATTTTTAAATAACGTATCAGCTTCGAACTGGACACATCAATCAATCTTCAGTGAATTTATGCTTGGAAAGTTTGCCGGGTTTAAAAATTGTAAGAAAAGATTAATCGTGTTTCCAGTAGGTGCGGCCAGTTTAAAAATTGTTTTTCTTATTCCGCGGCGGGCATGTAGACGCTACAGTTCGATATCGTGCATCAGGCTATTAAACAGATGCAGACATGTCAAAAATCGAAAATAATTTTATTTCTTTAAAAATGCTTCATGCGATTTCTGCGATGTTTATTTTTATTTTATAAGGCCCCTCCTCAGAAGAAACAAACATTTACCACAATTTAAAACATTTTTAAATTTAGAAAAGTGGTTTTAAATTTCATTTGAAATTAAATAATTTTTTTAAGTTAATAAAATGACTAACTGCAAATATATTTCTAATACTCGTATATTTGCTTGTGTTTTATTTAAATTCCATTTATTTTCTGCTTTATCAGTAGAGTGCAAACAAAAACAGATATTTCAGAAGAAATGTGTTCTGTGGCACTTCAAAAAAGGTAACAATTATCATAACAGGAATTATTTTAATAGAATAATCTTTATTTTTAGAACACTTTTAACAATGAAATTGTATTTTTTGATGATTAAGTTTTTATTCTTGCTTTTTTGTTTGTTGTTAGATGTGTAATCAAGAGAGGTGACAGACATTTTCCTTAGAAATTCGGTTCTCCCGATTAAAACACTAAAAGGATAACAGCTGTTCTAATATTCGGGTTCTTTGTTGAATGTTGAATAGTACGGCTTTTTTTGTGTGAAATGCCGGCATTAAAATGAGTTCTTTTTCAAAACATATGTACATATACATATATATTCTCAGCTGTTAAATGTGGCAAAGAAATCGACCCTGATACTGAGTTTGAATAATTTTTATACTTTTCCAAAACGTATTTCTGTTTTTCTTGTCATACATTTTATTTTGATTTTCAACTTTTGAAATACTTTTTAGAACAAACAAATAAATAACAAATAAACAATTTAAAGTCAATATTTTACAATTTAACTACATATATTTTTACTTTATTTAAAACAAAAACTTATTGCTATAAATGTGTATGTACGTAAAAAATAAAATAAATAAATTTAGTTATGACTACTAACAAATTTATGTATGACTGGTGCGACATTATGTTACAGGATGGTATTTGAAACAACCATGTTATTGTCAAATCTACTATATAACAGCCATAACTGGCCATATTTATTAAAGAAACATGTTTGCTCTACTCTTAATAATATCTATAGTATCAATGCTGTATTTAAAAATGAGCACAATATCGTTTAATTTAACTGTATAATGGTCACAACGTGCATATCATATTATTTCCTTAATAACAATGTTATTACCCGAGTCCATCACAAAATTACCAAGATTAATAATTTATAATTTATAATAATCTTTTTTTTTATAGGAAGTTTCAACTATATTATTTTTATGGCTAACCATGTTACTGTCACGACTAATCATGTTGTCACGACTAATCCTTACAGCGATTTTAAGTTCCAGTCACAGCCAGAACGTTTCCGCTAAGTTAGACACCTCAGCCCACGAAACACGTTTGTCAAAACATTCCCGCTTTGCGCTGATCTCTGTTCTACCTATTGACTTTTAACGAAGATTTCGGGAATTACTATTCAAAAAAATTACAAACGAGGAATCTTCAGAGTGTGCAAACTAGGAATACCTGAGGGCAAAACCTACTCTCCGGGGGATACAAAGTTTCTCAGATCATCTTCTTTAGAAATTCGCTAATTTACTGTCACCCTTTTAAATGCGCGCTGCCTTAGAAAAAAGTTCCAAATAATAATTTACGCTATATGATACATTGGGAGTTTTTTACAACATATGAGTTCAATTTATATTAAATAAACACTTTTGTGTATTGAGCGGCGCTTTTCATTTGTTTATGTTGAAAAAACAATGTTGCTCAACATTTTCGAAAGGTTTCCAATGATTGACAAGCATTAACAAAACACAAAAATTTTATTAACAAAGAAATATGTATGTGGTTTTTACACCAACAAAATTTTATTTAAAAAAAACTTTTGTTGTTCATAAATTAAATTAAAATTGTGCTGTTTTAATTCAATTATCATCAATTATATATAAATTATAGGGAAAATAAATTTTTAGTTACAAAAAAACCAGAATATAAAATACGTACATATGTTTAATAAAAGCTAAAAGATAAATTTGAATTGAACCCTCATCATTTAAATTTATATCGAATTTAATGTTTATGTGCATATTTGTGGTCTGCATTTTGAATTTAAAAGATATTTTGGTTGTTGTATTTTTTGTTTAAGCCCAGAATAAATAAAAGAACTTTTTTCAATGAAAACAAAATTAGGCTTCGTTTAATTTTGTGAAACTCTCACGCTTTTTTTTAACGAACAAAAAAAGTAAATATTTTTATGTTAAATATTTGCATAAATGCCATTTGGTTTATAAATCGGCATGTATTTTATTATCAATACTTGTTTAATAAAAATGTTTCGCAAATAATTTATTGTTGATGGTTGGTTGGTCTGTGTGAAATATTTGTTTTAGAAAATTTCGAAACGATAATGGTTTTAATCGTCGCTGGGGGTTTTTATGAGCACGTATAAGAGTAAACCGCAAATTTAAGCTTAAACCTTTCACAAGCATATCCCGTCCTTTACAGGCATGATTTCCAAATAAGACAATAACGTTTTGAATAGAGTGAGTTATCGACAGCGTTCACACGGCAAACTTAAACTTACTCAATTAGCATACAGAATTATTGTGCCTGCTTTTCTTTGTCATTAAGGCAACTCAAAACGTTTATTTGGCAAAAAAAAATTTAATTACTGTCAATGTTAATGACATTTTTAACTTTTCATTCTATTTTTTATTGGACGCAATTTTCACAATATTCCCTTCCACTTTCAATTCATTTATTCGATTGCATAATGGAATCTACTCAATTTTTGACGCAGTTTTGTATTGATTGCTCAATTTGCAAATAGAATTCATTTTTAGCAAATTGAGCTTCATTAAGACCTAATTTACATAAATTTAAATTTTCACCATCCCATGTTCACATTATGGGCGCAACAAGTTTCAGTTTGATTATCCGCAGTCAGCACAATTTGGAAACTATTTGATTTTTTAGTAAGTTTTTTATCACCAAATTTTCAATATTTTTCCCTTTTAATCTAAAATTTCAAAGTTTTTGCTTAAAACAATAAGCAAAATAATAAAATTTCGAACGTTAAACATATTGTTTTATTTGGGTAGGTTTTGTTTATGGAGTTTCTTTTTTATTTAAAATAACACTAAAACATTATTTAAAAACATTCCAAGCACATCATGGTTTTTTCACTACAAACTTTTTAACAAGTTTCATAAAACAAAGAGAAAAAAAAGTATGAAGTCCATGAACTTTTGTTTTAATTAATTTAATTAAATTATTGTTGCAGTTGCTTCTGTTATTAATACAAAATAAAACAAACTGTTATTTTAAAGTGGCACGATGCCTCCCAACAACTGTTTTTGTCTGCTTTGTTTTTTTTTCTTTTAATTTTTTTTTTTTTTTTTATAATTTAAAGCAAATTAACAACAGCTTTAAGTAACATGTGATATAAAATTGTTTTTATGGTTTAAGTTCTTCAGTTTGTTTTTGTTGTATTTGGGTTTTTTAATTTAATTCTTCATTCCGCCAGACAGTTGATTACAATCATAAAAATCTGTGTAATTTTTATTCGTTTAACATCGTTCTCGTCAAAAACATTCATTAATTTTATTTAATTTTTTTTGTTGTTTTTGCCAATTGCAGCAATAATTCAAAGTCATTAAAATTTTAGCGAATAAAAATAAAAGAAAACAAAAGAACAGACAAAATGTGGTTTTGGCGGTATTATTCCAGATGGAGGGTACGCAGACAAAATTATGACAAAATTATGATATTTCAAAACGAAGGCTTTATTGTTTAATTTGCTCCTTTAAGAAATATTTTCTTTGCTTCTTTTAATGTTTTCTGAACCTGCAAAGGTATTTCACTGCAAAACAAGTCAAGTTTTTCACTTAGAAACAAATTATTGTTCGTTGGATCAGCAAATATTTTTATCGAAATTTATTTTTTTTAATTTTCGTTGCAATAGATTAACAAATAAAACATTATTCATTGGATCAGAAAATATTTTTGCTGAAATTTCTTGTCTTTTGAATCTTTTTCATTAAATAATTTTGTTTGAGTGCGGAACTGCAAATGAGTTTGGCCGAGTCAACAAACACTTTTGCAACAAACACGGTTTGAAATAAAATATTGTTCATTAGATCAGTAAATATTTTTATTAAAATTTTTCGAAGTTCCGCAACAAACAACTTGTCTGATTTTTTTAGTTATTTTATTTTTCAACTCATAAATTGATTGTTTTAGTAAATTATTTTGATGGAAAATAATATATCAACATGCAGGCTGTTGATCTTATTTTCAAAAAAAAAAACAGCAAAAATCGTATTAAATCCGGAAAAAATCTACCCAATTCACAGTAAGTTTTCAAAGAGATACATAAATGAATTTTGTTTGGAGGGCAAAACAATATACACATGATGGTATTTATTATACCTGGCGACTGGCCTTCTTTTGAGAACAAAAAAGTTTTGAGAGTTTTCAGTATTTATGACGAGACAATTAGTCGGGAATTAGTGTTTTCGAAAAATTCGAAATACATCCCTTATCTTTCATAAATATCACATTTAACAGGTTTAAATACAAATACGAGTATCTTCCTTCACAAATTCACAGAATCCAATGAAACAATAACAGATTAAAGAACAACAAAAAAAAATCATCTCGGAATTTGTATAAATGTAATCGAAAAAATAAAAAGATGAAGTAGAAGACTCCACCTCCAATAAGAATGAGAAAAAATGAATGCAACAAATCAGAAGACGGCACGACAGCGAAGAGTAACATGAATGAATGAATGGACGCACTGTCAACAAAACGTGCATATTTGTTGTTGTTTTGTTAATTGTTAAATGGCAACAGACGAGCGCAACAACAACAAATTAAATAAAAAAGGAGGTGTGCTCTGTGAAAAATATGTATGTAAGTGTAATTAAAATATTATGAATTTTTGAAACCAAATAAAATAGGCAAGTCATATAAAAGAAATAACACCATGCAACAGCATTTCTTTTTCTTTGTTGTGAAGAATATGTTGTACTCATTCCCTTTTTATGTCCACAGTCGTTATCCTAGTCGCATAAAGTCGACGTACTTGCCCTTAAATCTAGGAAAAGTACTAGAAATATACATATTTGTGGTTGGTTCTAAAACGGAAAACTTTTAGATTAATATTTCCTATATTGACCCCATTTAAGAATATTGTGTAGTTTTGCCAAATTCTATAGCATAATTTTATATGCTATAGAATTTTAAGCCATAACAGTTCGAATTCTTCATAGGGCAGAACTGAGCAGAAAATTTATACAAGCATATGACCAATTTTTAATTATATATGTAGTCTCACGGCGTAGGGAACTAATTCGTGCAATACTTTTATTGTTTGTACTTCCAAAAAGGAAATATTACTTTCGAGACTCCCACAAAAGAACTTTGCTTTTTTTCTTTAACTGGTAAAGATTTTTACACAGCAATATCTCTGATTTTGTTGCGAAGTTTTCTCTATTCAGTACTTATGAGATTGAATGCTCCTTCTACAAAGAACTCAATGATAAAATTTTGCTTGTTCCCTCTATCGAGTAGTTTTCCTTAATCCTGGGTTACCTCTATGAAAACATGACTTGCAAATACATGAGACTTGAGTTGCAGTTATATCATGAATGAATATTTAAAAAATATTAATTCAACGAACTAAACCCCTAATGAATTTATCGACGCTGCTTTAACACTTCGAAATATCCCAGAAGGTGCCGAAACCAAAAATTAATTGAATCTATGCGATTTGGCTGGAAATACGTAAACTAAGTGTAAAGCGTTTTAACACACAAACCTCTAATTTCGGATGGTCGGCCTAAAAGCTGATTGGTCAAGCAACCAATTGAAAGTGAACATTTTGCTTTCAGCAGTTACTTGTTAGAGAAATTGGTATTCGCCCTGATTATTGCAGAGATGAACGAGTTGGTGTAGCGTAACTGCTGGTTCGGTTACTGCAGTCAAGCAAATAGCTTTGCAACAAAATTATTCGAATGATTCCTTTAAAAAGTAGTGCGATACCTTTAATATATAGACGATTTTTTTATATTTGATCATCTAATCTGTACACATGATATGAGAACTTTCGCTTTTCTGAACAAATTCTTTAAATTGAAGGGGTCAAGTCGATTTTCGTTTAATAGTGTTTTGTTCAATTTCTGTGACTTTCGTTCAGCTGCTTCCTACTAGATCTTTTGCTTCAATTGATTTCTGGCGTATTCGTATTTTCCCCAGAAGCCGACTTTTAAATATAATTATTCTTATATAATTTTAATTTTAACAAATTAGTAACTAGATAAAAAAAATATAGAACATCAGAAACAAATCACACTCGACTTTTGCCCAATAAAGTGTCACAAAATCAGGCCGGCTATTGAAAAGCAAAACAAACAATGTGAAAACTTTGCTGTTGTATTTTAAACTGAATGTAATGAAAGTGTAACTAATAGAAACGTTATTGTAAATAATTGCATATGAGACAATATTGCGGGTGTTCAACATTCGCATTCTCTCAACATTATGCCTTAAGCCAAATGCTTAAAGGCAGCAAACAATTTTGTGTGGAATTTAAAATGTTCTTATTAATCGCCAAAATTTCGTTATTCTTTCGTTTCTGTTTGATTGATCTTAAAATTAATTTCTTTGCAACAGAACTCACCCTGCTTGAATGTTGTTGTTGCTGGTGCAAATGTTGAGCTTGCTGGTGTTGCAGTTGATGTAGACGATGCTGTGCTGTTAAATGAGGTTGAGATTGTTGTAAATGTTGCTGTTGTTGTTGCCTTAAATGACTACTGTTGGGAGTAACTGGAGATGGCGCGGGTGTCAATATTTGTCGAGAATGTTGCAACGTTTGTTGATGCAAGACTTTAAGATTCTGCTGCTGTTGTTGTTGCTGTTGCAGAAGTTGTCGTGATTGTGTTTGGTGCTGTTGTTGTTGCATGCATGAGACATGTGCTTGGGACTGTTGTAACAATTGATGATTTTGATTAGAATAGTAATTCATGGAGGGCAAAGGAGAGATCGTTGTTGTCGCTGCTGTAGCTAAAGTCTGTGCTTGTTGTTGGTGTTGTGACGTTGTATAATTTTGAAAGTGTTGTATAGTCTGTTGCGCTTGTTGCTGTTGCTGCTGTTGCATTTGTATTGTTTGATACTGATTTTGATTACGATTTGTATCTTGCAACCAATTCGATACACGAATTTGTTGCTGCTGATGCAGCTGTTGGTGTTGTTGCAACATGTTATTGCCATCAACATTTTGATTACTGCTATTATCGATGTTATTATTGTTGCTACTATTATAATAGTAGTAATTTTTATTATTATTGCTATTTTGCATTTTAGTTTAGAATAAATGGGGCTAAAAATAAACAAGATTTAAGAAACAGTTTCAAATATTCTTTTGAACAATCAATTGTTTTTCTGCACGAAATTCTGTAAATGTCATTTTAACGATCAGTTTTAACTGACGTATTAACTTCTAATTCTGCTGAAACTATTGTTCATGTACAAGCACTTTCTTTTGAATAAAATGTATTTTAAAATTTATAGGGTGACTCAAAAGTACATTACTTTAAGAGCAGTTCCAAATAAATTCAGAAAAAAAGTTGACGTAAATTCCCTGTTTACCACAAACTCCAACACGTTTAATTAAAAAACCACAATACGATTTAAAATAGTGTAATCGAGGAGGACAAATTCTGTACACTAAGCATTTTTCGAAATATTCATATAGCATTCGCACACCCAGTGTCAATATAAAACCAAAAATGACTTACTTTTTCCGGGAGCACTACTAGAATCATTTTGATATATTCGTATTACAACATATATAAATAGTTTGTCTGTGCATGAAAGAGAATGTTAGCGTTCTGATCAAACAAAGTCTCTCCGTCTGGCAACCAGGAACTAGTATTTTTGAGATCATGCAATTATACGAGTATCTACATTATCTTCGAATTTTCCTATTAGATGTATGAAGACACGTACTTATTAATTTCGAATCACTGTGGTCTATAATTATCAAATTATTTCAATTAGGCTCAAATTTGCAATTTTATTTAGAGACAATGTATGACCCAGAATTACAGCCACACAACAAAACAGTGTTCTAATCATTTTTTGCATACGATATCGAGCAAAATTGATCGAAACCATGGCACTGAATGTCGAGAATAAAATGTATCATAATGTGGGATGATAACGATGCGGTATCGGAATAACATAACGCGATCTGTCGTTCGCTACGTCGCTCTTTATTTTAAAGAGAAAACCACTTTATTTAAGCGCCACAAAAATTAATAAGATAAAAAGTCTGTCATGTTCCTAAGGCTAAAAATTTTGGGCTCAGTTCCTTTGTGTCCCAATTCGGCCAAATATATATATATGATATATCCATTGCGCAAAAGCGAATGTGTGATTGTTACTTGCCCAATAAAGTTTAGCTGGAGTGAAAGTAATTGAATGTCTCTTTGCCAGCCTATATTTGGCTGTATATTTAGTTTAATGGCTTTTTGTCTAGTCTAAATCTAGCTTTAAGTCTAAACATTAACATATTGTCAATAAAAACGGATAGTAAAATAGAATAATTTTATAAACGGTGGTTGCCGTTTAGAGTCAGCCACTTTGACTCACTATTTTCTCTATCTGTATTTATGTCCTGAGAGTCTGATGAGAATAAATGAAATCGTGTGCATTGTTATTATATTGATTAGTGATTAGCTTGACCATCAGGTATCGAAATGTTATTCGATAAGAATGTATACTTTGTATCGTATGTGGTGATTAGACGCATTAGACATCAGCCAAACTCCTGTTGATCAGTGCTCCTGTGTACACAATGTTTTTCACTATTGTTCAGGCGGCACAGTTCGAGCAATAACTTCAGTTTTATTTCCGAAAACGGGATCGGTTGCCAACTTTTACCTTTTTCTATTTTAAACTAATTTTATTCCACATTTACTTTTGTATTCTCTTCTGGATAGCTTAAAACGGGTTTAAATCCTACTACTCTAATTTAAATATGAGCTTCTTAATCGCTTAATTTAATCACCAAAATTTAATTAAATGCAAAACGTGAAACATCAACTGTTTGCTGTTTGTTTGTTTGTTGGCATCAGATTTATGATAAGTGGCATCCATCGTTGTCCGTAACGTTATTCCGATACTTGAAATATCGCACACTAGACACTTTTGGCGAATGCTTACACTATACGTATATCAAAATTTTTAGATACAATGCCATTATGCTAATTATTAAGATTTATGGCGAGTTTTTGCAGTCGTCCGCATCAAACCGTATTTAAATATTGTGTGTTTTTTTTTTCTTTAAATCATTATGCGTAAATGAATATTGTTGTGGTTTTGCAATTTTACATTAAAATATTTATACAGAAGAAAATGTTTATGCAAAAACACAGTGACTCATCCCAATTGTTAATAAAAGAAATTTCTAAATCTGACCATAATTAAATGGTTGTTGTTGCGCAAAAGGAGAGAAACGTGTTGGGTGGTTTTCAAATGACATTCGCGCCATATGAAAATCATTTTGATCATCATTAATAAACTCTGAAAATGTTTCTTATTGGCAACCGATATTTCTTTTAGAATCTTCAAAAGAGAGCACAATTACGATTATACTTTTTCACTTTTGCACTTACGAAAATAAAGATCGATCCATTTTGATTGCAGTTTATTTATAAAATAAAAATAAAAAATAAAAACACCATTAAGGGAAAAAATATCTTAAAAATTTATCAAAATCGCAGAAGGCCGTAAGCGAAACCGAAAGTTGACGTAAGAATGTACGAGTATCATAAAGTTTATATCCATTTACGATAGTTAATTCACTTAATATTCATAAGATGAGAAGTTCTGTGTACAATTATTGTCGTACTTTGGCCGAGCTGACGTCCTTAGAAATCTCAGATGTCAAATTTGGAATTTATGTTTCATGACTTTGGACAACGGGACCTTTAGGTTTACTTTTTAGTATAATTAAGCTTTCGGCGCACATGTAGCAATTGAATTTTCAAAACTTGACTATCTCGCTGTTGAGTTGGCAATAATCTGACAAATGAAAAAATGATCTTTGGAGAAATCACAGGATTCCTTAAAACAGAGTAAATTTATAAAAACAATTATTTAGTTTTATAAGGCGGTTTTTTTTTTTTTTTTGTTTGTTAAATTATGTCGGCCATTTCTTTGCAACATATGACAGCTCGTGAATAGGTTTTAGCAAAAAAAATTCTAAAATATTAAAACTCATCAAAATTAATCAGAATAAGATCAAGCTGACATTTTTATTGGCATGCACATATATAAAGAGTTTAAATAACCGGTTGTAAGAATATGTTGAAAAACTGTATATTTACTTAACATTGATTTAACATTGATTTGACACTGTTCACTTTGTGTGGCAGATGTTGACAATAAAATAATGTTAAAATAATAGAAAACTCAACTAAAGTCAAAAAACATCACATTAAAAGCGAATAGTTGTGCTATTTTTCAAAAACCTCCTGTAATTTGAAATTAAAGTAAATTTTACAATTATGTTTTTTCTGCGTGTATAAATATTTTAAAATTTTGTTTACCTTTTTAACAATAAAAGCTCTTTAAAAAGAAAGAGCCTAAGATTAAGCTAATTTGACAAAAATAAAAGCCTTAATTTTTCAAGTCACACCTCTCATTTGTTTTGGTTTATTTCTTCTATACACACAGTACAACATAATATTTTTTAAGATGCAAAGTTTAACTAAACTTTCACAATATCACACGTATTTTAAGGGAACGACAATTTTTCTTTCCCTCGATTGCTTATCAATGTTGCTGATCACTGCTTGATATTTGCGCTGGCAACGGCAAACGAACCCAGCTTTTTGTTTCTTAGAATTTCGCCATTCTTTTCAGTTAATGTTTCACAAAAACATTTACAAAATTTCGAACAGTGTTGTGTTTTGTTTTGTATTTTACATTTAATTTCAACAGATCGTTGATCATCATGACACACAACAAAAAACAAAAATCCACTTACATTTTTGGCACTTTTGAGAGTAATAATAAATGGCATTTTCTCAACGCCCACAACTTTTTTCAAAAAAACATTTATAAAATTGATTTTTTGTTTGTTTAATTTTTTAATTACACAAATTTGAAATATTTATTTTTAATTATAACTTTATTGCATTAATTGTGATTTAAACGAAAAAGGTCGTTGACTCATTTTTCATGACCATCATTATTCACTGCTGCTACACACTGTAAAACAAATTTTACATACACACACAGTGAGTAGATTAATAATTTAATTTTGTATGCTTTTTATTTTAAGTTAATTAAAAATTTAATCGAAATTTATATCATATGATTTTGAAACTTATGTACGAGTATATCATTCTGTGTCGTAAGAGAGATTAACTTTTCTTTTCCATTTTCGTTGTTGCCACTAGTAAATTTTTGTAACTGTCGCAAGCAGTTGCCTGTTGTTATTGTTGTTATAACTTCCTTACGTTAGCAAGGCCCGCAACATATTAAAATACGAATTGTAAACCGAAATTTGATAAACCTTTTTTTGGTTTCTTGAGTTGTGTGTGCGCGGCGAGTTTAGCGTAGAGTAGAATTTAGTAGTAGTAAGTTAAGTAAACTGAACTGAAATAATATTTGTTTGACTGGCAAAAAATACAACAATATGTTTGTATATTGACGCACAAGCACTCACACAAACTTATTCTGAGGATTGTTATTGTATACTGGCGGAAAAAGGTTTAAGAGCAGTTGAAAATTGCGCATGATACTTGATTATTAGATTGTTTTTAGTTAATAGCTGGTTGTTTGGTTGTATAATTTTATTAAGCGTACAGAAATCCAAAGCTGCCAACCATATAAAATAGTAATTCGTAAGTATATCAGACCTGCACCCTCTTCATTATACAAATACAGTGCCTCCATATCCAATTTCGTCAACATCCCGCAATGTCAACACTTTCCTATCGCATATTCTAAAACGTCAACCAAACCACACAACTCTATATCGTCCCAGCTAAATAAAGTAAAACTGTGGCTTTAGTAACAATTCAAATATGTACATATAGATGCACAGGTACATTTATTGAGTTTAAATCGTTGTGATTTTAGTGTTTCCCCTTATGAAGTATCTAGTATAAAAATGCAGTTATATATTGTGATTTTCTGTTTCCTGTTACTTTTTTGCTCCCTCTGTGTTCAGTTCTAAATTATGACAAAACCATTTTATCAATAATATTTTGATTTTAAATTTGCGCTTTCAAAAACCTCAACGACTGATCCACACATGTTATGCCGTGTGCCCTGTAGGCTTTTTACTACTCGTAATTTGTCATTTGTTTTGGTTTAATTTATATAAAAGTAATAATGCAGGAATTCGGTTTTAGTGGAAAATTAAACTTAATACAGCTTAAAAAAGAAGCAATATTAGAAGTCGTTGTTGCCAAAATAGCGCACTGCCATCTTAAGATTGTTAAATTGAAATCCTAAAAATTTTAAATATTTTTAGAACTGAATTTTGTAATTTCGAAAAATTTTATTAACTTTAAACATTTTTTGGTGTCTTCCGATTGCAAAATTCTTGTTGGGGTATATAAAAATACCGTCCTGAAGCAGATCCTTTACCAATCACCCTTGGACCAATTGCCAGGACTGTTGGTATGACTTTTGGCTGAATGTATGTATGTATGTATCTGACGGGTTGATTGGTAGGTTTATTTGGGTTTGAAATATGCACGCGAGTATGCGCGCGCTGTTAATTCACCAACAAATACAACAATATCTATAGCAACAACAACAGTAAACAAAAACAAAGTAACATAAAATGACAAACTCGCATTAATTCATTCTTGACTCCTAAAAGGAACTTAAAAACGACAGCAGCAACAACACTATCAACAACGAACAACATTAACCAAAAACACAAACAACAACAACAACACGAACGAAAATATGTACATACGTTATATACAAAATAATTTGTTGTCGTCGCTGTCGTTATTACACGATTGTTGTTTTTTTATGGTTGGTGTTTCTTAACTTTATTTTATTCCAACTCTGTTACTTAATTGTTGCCATTGTTGTTGTTGTTGTTATTGTTTTTGCTTGGTTTTGTTTCAGATGGCTGGAAATTGGGATTGTCGCCACCGACGCCGCCGCCGCTTAAGTCTTTATACTTCAGTTAAAAAAACACACACATACAAACACTTACGCACACATTTAGAAACGTTCGTTGGTCAATATGAAAATTTTGTTGTTAATTTGAATATTAGTCGGCCGTTTTCCGATCATTTGGGTCGAATGTAGAATGATTGTAAGATCGTCATGGCTGTCGTCGGCGTCAATTATTATTGCTGCTGTTGGTCGGTCTAGTGTGCTATAATTGTTGTTGTTGTTGTTGTTGTTGTCTTTTAAGATATGTTTACTATTTTTTTTCCTTTTTACTACGTTATTTTCATTTTTAAAAGTTATTGCTGCTGTTATGGATTGTACACTACACACAGTTAACAGTGCCCAGTATGAGATTTCATAATGTCTAGAGGACAAAGGTCATTCATTAGAACGAGAACTAATGAGGTTTGTTTCGGCAAGCCAAAGCATTCTAAATTAAAAAAACGGCCCACGGTAATGACTGTGATATAATTTTGAAATTAAAGTTTTTCTGGTAGCAGATACGAGTGCAGTGTCGTTGTCGCCTACGCGTGGAGATTTTCTTGTTCGAAAACTTCAGAAAGAAAAATTAATGCTTCCTCTATGAAGAAATATGGGCTCTCAGTATTAGGGGAATATAAAAAATCATTAACTCTTTGTGAACAAAAATAAATAATTCAAACAAGATGAGAAGTTTAAAGAAATTCAACAGTTTTCTTAGTTTCACTAAAAATTTCATTTAACTGGTAAAAGACTTCAACGTCTATTTTAAAGCATCATTCATTTTGTGCTCTATCTTATTGTTGTTTGCATAAGATACTAAATTTTTTATGTATATACATATATCCTATCATAATCATGGCCTTTTGCTCGCTTCCATTTGATTAACGAGTAAGCCGTTGCCGAGTCTGTGCCGGCAAGTTGATGTGACTATTGTGACGACTCTTGTAATAACCAAGAAAAATAAAAGTTATAAAAATTGAAGTAGGAAATAAATGACTTTTTGAGACACGAAATCTTATATGAAGTTCGAAAATTTTGCGGCACCGAAACAGAACAGATAAAAATACCATTTAAAGTCCAAAAATCAACACAGCGCGCAAAGCTTTTTTTCTTTCACTCTAAATTAAAGCTAAAATTAAAAAGATAAAAATATTCCATCTTTTCGATTTGTAGAGCTAAAAGAAATCGTTGTTCATCATTTTAAAAGTTTTGTTTAAATTTCTGCTATAATTAATGTTATTGTGTTTGTTGTTGTTGTACTTTACCCTTATAAAAAAAAATAACAGAAAATATTGTAGTTAATTGAGAATGACTAACGGGGGTCAGTAATTCCTTTTTGTATTTTTTTTCACTTATTTAAACCATTTTTTAAGAACCCTTTCACTCTCTACTGCAGTTAAATTAATTTTTGAATGTGTATTTTTTGTTGGTAATTTAATATTTAGAATGTATTTACAGTTTCTTTTAATTTTTGTTAATTTATGACCGTTAATTTTTCACACCAGACAAATAAAATTCATTTATCAAATTTATATGTATAATTTTTATTTGTTTTGTTTAAGATATTATAAGATTGTTTTAGAATCTGAATATTTTAAAATGTTTATTAAAATATATTTTATATTTTACAATCAATTTTTTTTTTGGTTCACAAAAATCTGAACCATAATTTTTTTTTGCTTATTTAATTTTTTAATTTTCTCCAAAAATAAATAACTAAAATTTTTCCACTTTTATTTTTTTATTAATGATATTTGTAAATCTAAAGTGCACAGAACCATATAAAAGAAATTTTTATTTACTTAATTAATCATTTTCATTAAAAATATTTATTTTATTATTTTATTTGGAGCTTCCGTTTTCTGCGCTGTTTTAATTTAGTTCCGACTGTTTTTACCACGACAATTTGTTGCTATTTTCTTTAATTTTTTGTATATATATTTTTTTTTTACAAAACAATTTTTTACCCCGTATTAACACTTTCAATGTATGATCACAAGTGTCAAACACTCATTCCATTGTATGCGCGTTTAGCTAAAAGTTTGTTGTACTGTGGAACAACAATATAAAAAAATTCAAGCAACAACAAAACCATTATACAAGTAGAGTCTTCTTGGCTGCCGCCTTTTTTTTCAGTATGACTAATAACACTAAGCACGCGTACATTTGAAATAAAGCAGCAAACGTTAATAAATACATATGTAAAATATATATCACAAAAACAATAACAACAATTTGAAGCAAAAAAAAAAATCATATCATGAAAAAAATTCTATTGGACTTTTTCTATACCACAATTTAAAATACATACTTATTACCAAATTGATAACAGTACAACCGCATCAAAATGAACAGCGCATTATGTGCACAGATTGTTTTACATACATATTTGAAAGTGAAAATTTTAGATTGTATGTATTCATGCAGCAGGCGCAATCCAGGGCTTCATCAATATTAAATTCATAGAATAAATTTGGCGCTGGGGGTTGTAATGAACAATGCGGAAAGTGTAATTTTTTTAATTAATTTCTGTCTTCTGCCCAATTGCAGATCTATTTCCTTTAATTTTGCATTAATATTTTCATGTCATTTGTTTTTAAGATCGTTGTAACGCGAAAAATGCATTTCAAACTATTTTTCATTTTAAGTTCAATTTCTTTTTGTTAGAAGAAAAGTTCAAATAAAACTTTGTGGTACAAATAACAAGCATGGCCAAACATATAAGATTGCTGAGAAATAAATATTTGAAACGAATTGTGTTCTGACTCTTGTCAACTGAGCTAATTTGGCCATTCACTGATACCATCAGCAAAATATATAACTCTGCCTGATATCGCTTACAATATACAGTCGCACAAAATTTCAAAAAATGCTTAATTGCAAGTGAATGGTGTTGTCGTGTATGGGCCCCTGAAGTGCTTGAAAGTTTTGTGTATCAAAAATTCACACGTGCAGCTGTCAAATAATTAAATTGTTTCACGTTAAGTTCTGAATAACAGCTGATTGTTCAGCTTCAATCACCTAATCGAAAGATGTTTTAATTTTTGTAAATGGCGTCTGTTTTAATTGGTTCATTTTAGCGCGAATGAACTGTATTTATGCATAATGAGCTGATATTTTTGCTCGAGTGAGAAATTAGAAATGTTCGGACGAAGATCGCAAATCAAGCATGATTGTGCACGATCTGCTTTGATTACGAAGACATTCTCCTTCAATCACATGAGCAAACACATCCGAAAAGAGGCTGTTTTTTGCAAACACATTGACATTGACATGAAATAGTAAAATAGAAGCACGCTTGCAGCAGAAAGTACGCAGATCAGAAAGTACCCAGGAAAGTTAGTTAAAGGCTGATGTCCTTCGAAGACTTTGGATCACCATCTCATATGACTAACGGGGTACCATTCAGTTTAAGAATTTGCAGCCTGGTAAGCCGCACAAGAACGGTCTTAAATATGTGAAAAAAAAAATCCTTAAATTATAAAATCATAAATATAATACTAAGTTCTGGACTATTCCCTAAATTTCTTTTTATCAAACGTTGGTTAACCTGCTCAGCAGTGACTTTTTCGGCAAACATTAATTTTTTTAAACTAAAAATAGGCGGGCGCTTTTAGCCTGGCTAGTTTGTTTAAGTACAGAAACTATCAACAACATCTTGTCAGTTGACTAAGTGTTTCTGAGGAAGAAAGTATAATTTAAATACTTACATATATAAATATGTACATATGTATGTACAATCCTGTTAGGGCTAATTAAAGTCATTAAAACACGCGCCCACCTTTCTTTAAAAACTGAAGAAATTGCCAAGTACAACAACAATTATTCTTAGACGATAGCAACACATATAAAAATGGTGTAATTGTTTTCTTTAATATTTGCTATTGACTGTCATAGTGATCGAGGCTTAAGCACATAGATGACAGCAGGCTACACAGCTACACGGCTGCAACTGCAGTTGATTGTAAACATCGCAATGCCATCAATTCCAAAATAATTTTTTCACATTTTACAGTATACAATTATATTAGTTGATTAAATATAATAATTTTAAAAGTATTGTAAAAATAAGTAAAACACTTGTTTGTAGCGGTTTTAAAATACATGTACAAGCAAAACAAAAATTAGACAGTGACAGTTGTCATACCTCAAAACAATGGCACGAACGCGTGCTTTTAAGGCGTAATTTTCTGCTTTTAGTTAACGGCGCATTTCATATGACAACCAAAAACAAAGTTTAGAGTCTCTTGAGACTTTTTTTATTTTTCAATTCAAAATTTCACCTTTCCACGCATATTTCATATTTCCTGTTTTCAAATAAAATCAAAATTCCCTGTTTTAGTTGGTGTCGCCAAGAAAAATAGAAATTAACTTAAATCAATGACAGCGACAAAAGTAGCCGTGTTGCTGTTGCATTGTTGCATTGACATCGAAATAATTGTTCTCATATAAACGATTGCAGTCGGTCGCTGGCCGTTGTCAGTGTGCTTTATGAATGACAATGAAATTGCTGTCAGTCACCGGAACGAGAATTAGTCTCCCCCTTTTCACTGCTTTGAATTCAGTGGTTTTGACGAATAAAGCCCAGAAATTGATAATTGGCAATTGGACGCCACCAACATTGAACTCATAATTAACTCGATAACCGATTTCTTTGAAGTTCCGACACCTCCTCTTGTAGAAATTTTCAAATATTATTGTTTTTAAAATTTTTGTCATTAATGTGTAGAAATTTCGGGGCAATATTTGCGAAATTTCAAATTTTACTTTAAGGTTTCTTGACATGTTATTGACATTTCTTTTAAAACGAAGAAAAAATTATTTATTTTGTTGGCAATACAAAGTGTTGTTATCGATCAGGTAGAAAGATAATAAATTTTTTAAATTTTGTTTTCATTATAACGAGCGTTGTTCTTTATTTCAGTGTCTGGTTATAAAAATGATTTGTGTATACGTAAGTTTTTTTTATTTTTTTTGCTTTACTGAAAGACCTTTTTTTTATTAGAGTAGACGAACAAATGTTTTGCGATTGTAATTTATTGTTTTTTATGCATTTAAATAAGATCTAACGGCTTGAAACAAATTAAAAAAAAAATTAATAAAAGCATTGCTTAAGTATCATAAATCATTAAATTTCAAAAATAAGCTTAAGCCTTTAAACCCCCACCAAGATACATATGTATGTATACATTCTAATGAAGTCACAATTTCGCTTTATGGCTTGTTCGGTTTGCTGGCCCAGTCCTTCCCCACCAAATTGCTCGTGCACTAAATAAATAATTATCGTTTTTAATATCTAAACTTTAGCCAAAATTAAGTTTAAGACAATTTAAAGGCTGTGCAGATGACACGACAGCACCAGCGCAATAATAAACGCTAAAATTGCAAAACGTCAGCAATTAATTTTACTAACACTGTCTGCTTTAAAACGTCAATTAAAGCTTAAAGCATGAACTGCCGATAAAGCATCTTAGCTTTAGTAACAATCGCCTCCGCAGCTAATGCTCACAGAAGTATTTAGTCTCGGAATTTATTCCGTAGTCTAAATAAAGAAAGAATAATAATATAAATTCAAATGTAGTATAGCAATTCATTGGGAGTAATTCGTTCCGAATTAGGGGATTCCCCTTACAAGTATGTAGTGTAGAGCAACAGTTTCACATCTCTTGTTATTCTTTGATATTTTGATCTTAAATTTTCACATTCATGAACATTAAAAAGCTGATACACATCAGCACTAGCGGTTTCAATTACTTGATGTTATACGAGAAAAAAGAAAATTCGAGATCCTTGCGGGGATGCCGATGTCCCACATAAGTATGCCTGAAGTTTTTAAAGGGGGCTACAAATTCCTTAGATATTAAGTGAATACTCTGCTGAGCGCTTTTCCTTTGTGCTATAACATTAAGCGTCATTCTTCGATTCCGAACCTGTGGGACAACGCATTAGAGGAGGCCCACGGAACCGATGGCGCACACAAGTGGAGAGGGACCTCAACCAACTTGGTGTGCACAATTGGAGAATGGTGGCTAAAGACCGTGCCAGCTGGAAAACTTTGTTGGTTGAGGCCCAGGTTCACCACGGACTGTAGCGCCAAAAGAAGAAGAAGAAGTCATTAAGACCGAACTGTGATGACTTCTATTCCCGAATTTGAGTTTCAATGTACGTTATTGGACGAAATGCAATAGATAAGGCCAAATCCGGGACGTGTATAAGGGAATATAACGGCTGTAGTAGAGAATGTAAAATGAAAAATAAAATTTTGATTTTCATGTGCGTGAACTTGGCGAATCGGACGTCAGAATTTTGACAAAAACAAAATTAATTGAAGCGAAGTTGTTCAAAACCCGAAGGCGTTAGACTTCAATTTGTCCCTTAACTTAAGAGCCAATTTGAGGAACATTTCTTCATCAGAGTTATGCAGCAATTAATTTATTAGAAGGACTTTCAACCCTTACGATTTCCGAAAAAGTGTTTAGGGACATACAAACAAAACTTGGTCATATTAATGTTACAATTTTAATCCAAATATGAATAAATTAAGGAACCATAAATCCTCGATCAAAATTTTTCCAAAATTAAAACAAATTGATAACTTTCTTCTTTTTGAAGTCGGCTAAATAAGATACATGATCGTTTTGTGAGCACAAAAATTTTCAAGCCAAATATTATTTCCCAGCAACAATTTGCACTAGAATTAATAACTAAGTGTCAGTTTATAGATATTGAACCTCCACGTTCTTGCTCGTAATTATATTTAAATTAAGAACAAACTTTTAAGTGTGAAATGTGCGATAATAAGCAGCAAACTCTAGACTTCTTACCTTACCCAATGTAATCATTGGTCCTTCAAGTGGAGAGATCATTTATTGTACAACATTTTTTGTGGAGATAAATTAAGTCAAATAACAAGTTAAGAAAATGAAAAATTAAAGAATCTGCTAAGAAATAAATTTTCTTCGAATTATTGACTTTGAATTTGAAATCGGTTACTTTCGTAAATCTAATACTATAATGCAAAGTTATAAATATGTAAATATGTGTATGATTGTCATGTTTGCAGCTCATAAAATAAGTTTTCGCAAAAGCTTATACGTATTCTAATTATTAACAATTGCCTTGTAATTAATATTATGTTGGTATCAGCTCGATAAAATCTCTCTAGACGTTTAAAACAAATTATCACAATTAATTAAAATGCAATCCGATACTTCCATTCATAATTCATACGACATGCATTTTTAATCGAATTGCATAAAGAGAAAATTACCTGTTTGCACTCAAACTTGTAGTTTCCCCTCTTTCAATTGCCGTTCGTTTGAAACTCATATCAAACTCATTTGAACAAATACGATCATTTATGCCCAATTCCCCAACAACGCAAACAACAACTTAATAGTTTTACCAACAGATACACGTACATACATACATATACACGTACTTATTATAATACAAATGAGTCATGTTGTTGAAAAAACACTTAAATGACGCGATCATCCACCAATCAAAATAAGACTTTAAATTTTCTTTTGCCGAACGATGAGCGAAAATTTTTGTATGAGAACTTTCACCAGCAGGGGGTCGTTGCTCATGATATTTTCTTGTAGATTATTTTGTTTACAGTTTTCATTTATTGCATTTGAAGTTTATCTATGACTTGTTTTTGTGTATAAAAGAGACTTTACAACTTTAAATGTGTTAAGGATTTTGCTGATATGTTAATGAAGACTGGTCTATTCTATTCGGCTAGACAAACATCTTGAATTTTTACTCAGTAGTGTTAGAAATATAAGGAAACAATGGGGAATTAATTTGTTGACCAAAGAATTTCTACAGCGCTAATATGCGATGCACCTGGAACATTTTTGTGGACGCACTCAAAAAAATTCATTGAAATTAATTTACATTAGATTTTATTAATAATCGAACTTCGATGATTTAGTAGAGTGTTCGACCAACAGTCCAGAGGTTGTGGGTTCGATTCCTTCCGGAGATTCTAGGTGGTTTCTGCACGCAGTCAAAAATTGAACTAAAATGAAACTGAAAGTCAACTAGGTTTTTGCTCCATATTTCTTTACACACTACCACTTAAATACGAATCTTGATAAATTCGGATCTGAACAGTGTAAAAGCCAGACGGCAGCAAATTTCTATGTCCTTTAAATGCTTCTTTCTTTGCGAAATTTTGTTCTTGCTTGATTTGAAAAAACATCAACATGTTGGGTGGTATGACCCCTTAATCTTTGATTCTATAATCTTCAGTAAAAACGTTTAGTCCACATACTACTTTCAACCTCCTGCAGGAGTTTTGCCATAAAATTGCTGCATATTCCAAAAGAAATGGAAATTATCATCTCCATTGTCCCAAGGCTTGCAGTTTAAGTGCACAACTTATTACAAGGCGTTCCGAAGTTGTTTTATGACGCGCTTACGGTTGGTTCAAGGACGTGTATCTTTTCGGGACTAAAATCTCATTTTGGATCGATGACTCTTTTACAGAAATGCAATAGCATTTTTAATTGCAAAAACTCTTGAAAACTTGTCGCTGCCGACAAATAGAAAAGCTCCTGATTGCCGGTTATATGCAGCTCAAGGTACTTTTATTTCGCTCAAGCTTTTAGGGAGTCACAGGTAAACAATTTGTACAGTCTCTTTTGGTATCCAGCACCTTTTCACAAGCCACTCTAATTTGCATGAAAGTATTTTAAAACTTTTTCGTTTTAGGCGTTTATGTATGGAGCCTTATTTACCTATTTAAATTTTTATTCCTTTCACAATTAAATTTCAACCTCTTACAACTTTAAGTATTAATTGTTACATGATATTCTCATTTTGTATTTTGTTTTTTAAGAATTTACAATTCAATGGGCAGAGTTATGGCTGATTTATTAAAAATACGTTTTTTGCGAATTAAATAAAATAAAAACTACACAGGTGCAGACAGGCAGCCTGACAACCTGGTAGGCAGACAATCTGAAATCTGGCCAGAGATGAACGAGTGCGAATGCTAATTATTTGTGTCTGCTTATAAGTGTTTGGGGAAGAGATTGATGGGTACTTGGGGAAGTTTTAATGATTTTAAGTTGAATAAACTTAAGAATTTATGATACTAATTTAATTGCAATCATTTATGAGCCATTAAGAAAGCAAACATTTAACTGGGAGTAATATTTTTTTTACCATTTGAGTGTTTGTACTTTAATAAGATCTATAGTAAGATTTAATTTGTACAGGTTTTATTTAATTACAAGGGGGCCAGTGTTGCCGCTAGTTCAACTATTTTGTTTTTGTACAAAGTTTGGAAAATTCTTTTAAATCATTGGAAGTCCACCAACTTTGCACTCTCCGAATACTCGTTTTTAAAACGAGTGCGTGTATTCAACCCATTCCAAATTTTATTAGCCAATTATTAAGTTCTCTCGAGGCTTTAGTTTGCAGTTGGCAGCCACTGATTGTTTCTTTACACTATTTTAAATACTTGCAAACAGTATTTAAATGAATATCCTTTTAACGCAAAAGAACTTGTTTCGTGCATCACTGCTTCGCTCTAGAAACCACAAAACTGAAAAGTTTTATGAAGGCCAAGATTTTAAAAAAACTTACAGAATAAAAAATATCTCTAAACTATTGATTATAAGAAAATTGAATTGAATATTTGTACGATGGCTTTTAAAAGAAACATTTTAACAGAAAATCTAGTCGGTTTTTATGAAATCATTTATATTTTACAAAGACAAAAGGAAGCGGCGCGAAAGATGTGATCAGACCACACAACTTGAAAAGTGATTCACCCACCAACATGGAATTAAATTACTTCATTGCTTTGATTTTTATGACATAAAGTTTTGAAATGTGCAAATTTGTTTTACAATAAACTTTTCATTTCTAAATAGAACATACATACATATGTATGTATATATGTACATACATAGATATGTGCATATGTTCATACATACAACATACATACATATTTATGTACATATGTATGTAAATATTTGTATCATCAAAAGTAATGAAAGATTTAAATACATACATACATATGTACGTATGTATGTATGTATGTATGCATGTATGTATGCATGTATTTGTTAAAAAAATAATTTTAAATAGGCGATTATTCGAACAAAGCCTTAATCTCTAGATTTATGCAAATGAATTAATTATTACTGAAACAGATTCAAAATAAAGATTAGTTTTTGTTTAGTTGAATTGAAAAAAAAATTGCTTTAAGTCTACAAATGCACAAATTATTAGTTATTTTTAAGAAATGATCATTCAAGCAATTTACTGGTATATTGAATATTTAAAAACATTTTATTAAGTCATGAGAAGTTGTGACATACAATTGTCTTTGCGCTTTAATTTTTAGTACATTTCGACGTTATCTTTACCCTGTATATGGTGGCAATACAAGCCTTAGAGTTTTCACATTTTTGCCGATTTCGCTGACAACAATTTTCAAAACGAAACGTTTTTACAAGTTTTCAATGACTTTCTATAGCTTAAGAATCCGACAGTTGACTGGATTGTTTAATTTGGTTTTGAAAATGACAAAATCAAGATAAATTTCTTAAAAATTTTGATAGATTTTTCGCATTTGGTTTGCTTTATTTTATATTATATTATATAAAAAAATAATGATTATATATTATAAATATAATGTTCATTTTGCAACGAAGTTCTTAGCATTAAAATTGTGGGTAAATTTTCAATTTTTCGTTTTGGATTCTTTTTCAAAGTGCCGTTGTTTTATTGTTTCGTATTAAATCAAAAGTTAAGAACGTTGATTAAATTTTGTAAACATATAATACAACATTGCTAGCTTTGGCATAAAACTCTTTACACTAAATATTATTAAGGTAAAATATTATTAACATGAAACACTTATACAAAGAAACTAAAGGAACTACATTGTAGTTTGTCTTGTTCAGTTTCATGTCAATATAACATGACTTCAAGTTAAAAGCAAATATTTTTACATAAACAACTTCTTGCTCACAAAGTCAACAATTTTAAGTTAAATGTGAAGGCCTTGTAAAATCTTTTAATATCAAGGAAACAAAATTGAACTAGAAAAATAAGTTGAATTCTTTAACTGGCACCGTATTCCGTAATATATAACTTAGTTGTCTACAAATAAGTATTTTAGAGACTCAAGACATTTTAATTTGTTTTAGGAAAGTTTATTTAAGAATGTGCGAAAATATTTTGTTTTTATTTCCACAGTATTTTTATCAGGAACTTTTTTATCAAATATTATTTTTTGGCAAGTCTTGGCAAACTCATTTAATGTTTCCGAAAACTATAAAATTTATGTACTCGTATGTTTACTCATGAATGTTTGAAAAAAAAGAAAAACGTCATCTATAATGAAATAAGTTCTTTGACGTCATTTGATTAAGCGACTCAGAAAATTACTTGTTACGCACGCACTGCGAGTAATACTTCATTTCTCAAAACTGCGCCCAACGTCTGCTCTTAGAATTGATACATACGCATTCGAGGAGACCATTCAATTATATAATTTTCATAATTTTATTCTACTCTTTGTGATCGTTGATCATTTAGTTTATTTATTTTATTTATTTAAGAATATTGGAAACTTCACGATCATTATTAATATTAGAGCACTTAACGATCGTAGTGAGTACATAAAAAATAAATATAATAAATGAAAATATCTTAGAGACGTTCGTTCAATCTTCTATGACTGACGTCAAATAATGAAGATGACTCATTCGTTTGTGGGTTATTTTACTTAAGCGTGAAAGTGTATGGCTGGGTAACGTCAATAGGTACTGGCTAACAAGCAAGGAGTTGAATGTTTGAGCATATTTTTTCAAAGGTTTTCAAATCTACTAATCAATAGGGTAACGCCTACGAAATGTCGGTATATAGACCGCTAGAAAGCACACAAAATATATTTATCTAATTTGCTTGTGAAAAGGGTTAATTTTATGATGCAAATCAGTGTAATCAAAAAAGGAAGATAGATAGGACAGGGCCTCTTTCTCGATCTTGATTTTTTTACACTGGTAAGATTTAACGCGGCAATAAAACAGATTTCTAGTGTAAGAATATGATTTTTTAAACTGAGTTTGTATAATCTCACCTAGTTTGTGCTTCATCTTGCGCTTAAGTGTCAAGTGTACCATAAATAGGAGTTTACATCTTTCAAAATGTTTGCGAACGTTAACGTTCGACATCGAGAAACAGGCCATAAATCTAATCCAAAAAAATTTACGCTCTGGCGGCATCATCGGTATTTATTTCTTTCCGTACCGTAACGCTGAATGCTATCGAGTAGTATACAAGACCAAAAATCGTAATCATAGTAGATTTTTAACAATAAATAAAATTATATGGCCGATGCTAATTGATAAATGTTCAATTTCGTTACAGAAACGGTCCTGTTCATTGGCCTTATCGTTCGGACGATTTAATGCTGCTGGGTTACTTTTGGTAGGGTTAGGTAACGGACATATGGCCAGAGATATGGGAAAAGTAGTATAAAATTGGACCAGTGCAATCCGTAGCTGCGCCGGACATATGCCGAAAATCATGTTTCGTAAACAAACGCCCCGAGACTACCCACCCGATTGTAAGAACAAAAATTTTATTTTAATATTTAAAATATTAGTTTAAACATTTTCTGTTAAGTGATGGCGGCTAATTATACATTGTGAAATACTTTTTGGTCTAACTCGTGCTTAAAGTGCCCATTATAATTTACTCAGACTCTGTGTAAACGGTAGTTAAGAAAATTAGGCGTAACACCTTTTTCAGCTCTTTAGTATTAGCATATACATATATGTATGTATGTATGTATACACATGTATACGCACATTTATTAGTATATACATATACACACATATATATACATATATATTAACATACATACAAGTATATATCAGCAATTTTAAGTGTGTGTTTGTGCTAATAACAACCCAATTACTTTTAGAGCATTAATATATAAAGCTACCGGAATTCCGCCCGTTTTGATAACGCTTATCGCCACGATAAACAAATAGACTTCGTAGCTGTAAGATTTTGTAGCGAAAAACTTTTTGGAAAATTTTATGTAAACACATGAGGTAATTTCGACCTTAAAATTTATACTTTAAAATCGTAATTAATTTTGTATAAATACATTTTTAAGATAAAATAATACTTAATGAAAACAGAATTATTGAAAAACGTGAGTTTTTAATGATTTATAGAATTTAATAAACAAACACTTCAATTAAGTTAAAAAATAATTGTAGCAGTTAAAATGTTTGTACCGGGTATGCGAGTAGTTCTAAACACATGTATGTACATGTTCGTATGGACAGACGTTGTGTGTGGAATTTCGCTAAAATTAACACTGAATTTAATTACACGGAACAAAAACAGTTAAATGAAGTCTTTTTTTTTGTTGTTGGTTGAACAGAGATTTTAGCATTTCAGTCGTATTTCCTTTTGAAGTTTTGTTTTTGCTTTTGCTTTCATACTCGTGTGATGGCTCGAACGGAAATGCCAGAGATGTTGTTGGTGTTTATTTTCGTTATCGCTTAAATAAAATAAAAAGAAAAAACGAGGGCTTTGTTTTTAAAATCCAGGTATTTTATTTTGAAGCAGCGATTTCTAGTAATACAGAAATCTTCGAGGAATGTTACATTATCAAAGTTGTATATGTTTTACATAGTGAAACTGATTAAGGACTAGAGTTTCTTGCCAGGATCCCAGTCTTTAGTTTTATTTCCCGCTTGCCCGGCAAGTTCATGCATCACTTCCGTTATGCAGGTTCTTCTAAAACCTCAAACCTCATCTGGCGATGCAAATGTCCCCGAGGTGCTTTTGCTTGCAACATATTGCTTTTCTTCGTAAGCAAATAGATTGTGGGGAACGTACAATGTACAGGCGAGTTGGTTAAGGCCTGAGAATTTCAAGCTACCGACTCAGGCGCTTAGGTTTTTTTGTGCTTGTTCGCCAGGTGGGGTTAGTCCACCAACAAATTAGGCTATAATGGCTGACGTAAATCAATTCCACAGTCTGTTTCGATAATTTTTTTCTTGAGAACTGCGAATATTATCTAATCCTTTTTGACAGATAAAGCATTGATTTGTAGCAAGAACTATTTCATTTATCTGTGGAAAAAGTAATGTTCCATCAAAGTCCATACATATTTAATCACTAAAGCAAAACTTGCATCTCAAACTGATACTCATTGAGCCAAAAGAAGAAATCGTGAGGGCTTTAGCTCTTGGAGCAAAAGAAAACTTAGAATGTTATTTTGAACTATCGAAAAATCTTTAACTATTAAACTACTCTTGTATATGTATTTTTAATTTCCTATCACCTCTCAACATTAACGAATTGAATAACAAACAGTACGAAAAAAAAACAAATTATGCTAAATTAATATCACATTTTTATGTTATAACACTTCTCACTTCTACATTTGTATGCGACCTCGAAACCCTCCAATTTAAAATGACATAATCGTAAAGAGAACTCATGATTTCCCTTATAGTCTACTGATAAAAATATGAATATTTAAAATAATTTATAACACAAAATACGGGTTGTACAAACACTAAAGTCTCTAAATTTAAAACACTTCCAAACATTTATAAATTGCTCTGCCACTCCTTGAAAAAAAAAAACTTGAAAATTTGAAATTCTAAATAAAATCAATATTGCACACAACGGCCATGGAAATGAAAAAATGCAAAAATTATAAAAAAATACAAAAAAAAAAAAAAAACAAACAGCATCTGATAACCCTCAAAATAAACAAATGCTCATTATTGTTGTGTTTAATAACAGTAACAGCAGCAGCATAAAAACTAAAATAACACAAAATTACAACGACACACAACATGCAACATTTAAAAAAAATAATAATAACAACACTGGGCACATAAGATGCAAAGGCAACAGGGTTTTCTGCTCAAGAAGTGTTCTATATTACTTGTGAAAAAAATAATGTATATAGTAAAGTTGTATTTACGCATTGGACGATTTTTCCGGGAAAAAATTTCTTGAAGCAGAGCAAAGAAGAGAAATAATTTTGTTCGCGCCATTTACAGTTTGAATTGATTTAATTTTAATTTTTCTTCGAACAAAATTGAACTGTGCTGCCAATTATTTTATTTTTTCAGCCAACGTTTCACTGGGCTGCCAGTAGATATAAATACATATGTATGTATGTACATAAGTACATAATAAGAGCGCAGTATAAATATAATTGCTTTTGTATTGTTGTTGCGTAATGATTTTATTCTTTTACACAGCATCTAGTAATTCGCTTAAAGCATTTTTGTGGGCGCAGTACTGAGCAAATGTTTAAGTATCAAACTATAGCATTGAGAGCAGGCGCAACAGTATTCTTATTCCCATTAGCTTAAGTAATATTTAGGATTAATAGAAATTGCTTTTTTGTCACTTACTCGAAATCAAAAGTCCAACTCATTTTACAGCTTTAACGAAATTTTCATTAAAGAAAATAGTTTCAACATTTTTTTCAACTTTTTACTGTTTGATTAAACGACATACAAAGAATTAAATTTTTGCACGAATCCAGTAAATGGTCAGAATGACCAATAAGTGAGTTAGTGTTAGAGTCACGGGCACTTATAACATCGTCGTGTTATATGAAAAAAAATATTTGCAGGCCATTGTTGCAAAAGGACTCAGCGATAAAAGAAGTTTTCCTTTCGAGTCATAATTTTGTCCAGTTATTTCTTTTAAAGCTGAAAAAATAAATGCCTACCATTGATTATAATATTTTTTCCTAACAAAAATATTTCAACACCCTTTCTTAAAAATGAATAATTACCTCTATAAAAGTATAACATTTGAAAGAATGCAATTTTCGTAACTTCTTACCAACCAAAGTTAAGTCGAAGCCACCAGATCAATAGATTGTTAATAAAAATCCACTAGGGTAATCAAATGGGGATTTTATCTTAGGGTCATTATGACAAGTTGTAATCGGAATTAAAGTTTAAAGTGGTTCAACATTGTTGACTAAAGCAACAGTATGTTTAATATATTCTCATCCAGTTTTACAAAAAGTTGTGCTAATGAAACTGTTGAAAGAAAACCTTATTTCTTAATTATTTTTTTATCTACTCTCTTCATACATATCCATGTGTATTTATATATCGTTACGTTAATATAGAAAGGCCCTAACTCGAGTTTTTTTTTTTTTTTTTTTGTAAATTTCAAAAGATGATCTGCCAACACCTCATTGGTAAAAAAAATTAAGTTTTTTCTCTCTCCTGAAAAGTTAGGAAAACATTACTTAGGGCCTTTCTATATTAAGGTATCGATATATAAGTATCTGTGCATAATTTAATTAATATTTTCTTAAGAATCTAAATTTGATTAATTGAAATATTATTTGCCGAATATTACACTCTTTATAAACTCTGACTTTTAACACTTTTTAAAGGTGTTTGCTAAAAGGGAAAAATTATTACAAAAAACTAATTTACATTTTTCATGATTTTTACTTTTTTGTTTATGCGCTGAGCGGTTTTAATTTGGCAAGAAAAATTAGCAAAAATTAATGCAGCATATCATGATAACAAAAACAACAAGAAAATAGGAACGAACAATAAACGACATCTACAGTACAATTTTAATTTATGAGGGAGGGTTTCATATTATTGTTATTTTTATTCGTACAATTACTTTGCCCGTTCAAAAAACCAAACATTTTACAACAAAAATATGTATTCTAATGTTGTGAAAAAATGTCGTTTAAATTTTATTCATTTTTGCACCTGCATTTTAAATTGTCACATTATTATGAATTATTTTACAAAAATATACACATATGTATGTATGTATGTATGCATGGAGTCGTATGTATTCGGATAATCGAGGTCTCACTGTATGTATATATGTGTGTATAGATATCCATATATAGTTAAGATATTGTTGTCAAAGTTATTACAAACATTAAGAAATATCCATCCGCATGTGTTTTTTAACTACATAAAAAGATAGATGATGCTGATATTGTTTTACTATTTTGAATGTATTTCGAATAAAATTAAAAATATTACCAGCCACTTCTATAAAACATGAAGTTGTAAAAAGGACAGATGGTTGCACATATTTGGCAGATTTTAAGAAAAGGCTTATATAATCTTGTTCTTTTTCCACTACTGGCAACTATTTTGTAGCCGTAATATAAAAATAAAAAATTTTGTTGACCAAACTTTAGAACAAGAAAATTATTTGAGTTAATTTATTTAATTAAAAATATATTCTGACAACCTCAAATTTAAATCAAAAAAGGAATGCCGCTTTCAGATATTTATACAATACAATCATGTGTTTGTTTGTATGTCATTTGTTTTATTTCTTAATCCAAAAATAAAAAGCGAACAACTGTATTTTAAAACTTGTTTTATTTTTACAAGTATTTTAAATGAAATTCTTTAAAGCAATAAAAAAGCTTTAATTAAACGCTGACTGTATTCATTTTACGTAAGAATGTGATCCTGATCTTTCTTTAGATTATATTTCAAGAGTTTAAGATACTCACTTAAGGAATTTTAGGTATCGCACCCGATAATTAAAAACAGGTAGGATGACAGTATTCCCCGACCGCTCAACAACAACTACAAAAGCAAAAATTTATTTTTATGGATGAAAAGAGTTTCTCAGATTCATTCTAATTTATATAAAAGCCGAAATTTCGGAAAATTGAAATACGCGACATCGCATAAAAAGGCGAAATTTAGCTAAAACCTAACACGGCTTTATGTTATGGTACAATTAACTTCGGTATGTAACATTTGAATTGGCTGAAGAATGTGATGCTTGTGGGGTGAGTGTTTTTTAAAGTCGCCATCTGGCACTTTAGACCACAACCCCGCTTCGATGGATCCCTATTTCGTCAATAGTTATGAAATGATATCAAAGCACTTCTTTGAATCTGTCACATGGTTAGGTTCATGGCCGAGTGCGAGAAGTTAAGGCACAAATCGAGCAGATAGGTCTTCATAAAATGGACGTACATATCGCACCCTAAATATAAAAGGGGCACAACTCAAAATACTAAAATTTTCAGGAGAGACGAAAAACTGTTTATGTTTAGTTCATCGTGCAGAAGCAACACACTTAACATAACTGTATTTTTCCAGTTAAAGAAGATAGTGATGTGAAATAAATTTTTGCAGTAGTTAGAGATGTGTATTCTGAATTAATTTCGGGGAAAAAGTCACTTTTGGAAAATTTTGAGTTGTGCCCCTTTTGTATTTAGGGTGCGATATGTAGAGGCATCCATGCAAAATGTGCGGATATACCTTAAACACAGACAGCGCACACCTTCATGGTCAAATATCTGTTCGAAGATTTTAACGTCTATCTCTGGCTTGAAGTATCGACCCGAACGGTGGCCATCACTGGCGCTACTACAACCAGAACGGAACTCAATTCATAAGTGTTTGGAAACTTTTATTGATGTAGCAAAGTTTTTATAGCATATTATTTTTACCTTATAAACCGGTCACATGACATATCCATAAATTTCCCGAAACTTCATACAAAATAAATTGAAATTCTTTAATAATATTTTCGTCCAAAGAGCTTTAGTGAAGCTCAAAACTTATGAAAACTTTCCATTACAGGACAAATTAACTACATACATATACATATGTACATACATATATATGTATGTATATACTTTTAAACATATGTATATATATATATATGTGTATGTAAAAATACAACAGATATTGCCTGTTCATAATTTCCGTTTTGTCAATTAACGATATTCATAGTTTTTCTATAAGATAAAAAACGGGCCAACGATCGTTTGGTTGGCCAGCCGCAAATTTAACAGACAATAAAGGACAAGTCAATGCAAAACCAAACAAAATACATACACATACATACATATGTACATATGTAAGTATCCATATATGTACATATATATGTATGTACATACATACTATATAAATATTTATGTATGTATTTAAATAGGCATATCCATATGTATGTATGTATGTATATACGCATGTACATACATATGTATGTACATGTGTATGTTAAACTTCAAAAATAAGCAAAAATAAATGAAAATAAAGGTGTTAAGATATCATCGTTAAGCAAACAACAGTCCAAAAGTTTAATCAGTAGCCAGCCAAACCCAGAAAAACTAAGAAAACAACAGCAACAACACTGGAAGCAAGAGGCAAAAAATAAACCGACCAACCTACAACGTTCAAAAACCAAAACAAACAAAAAACACAAATACACAATTCAAAGAGCGGAAAAAATACACAAATTTACATAAATGACAACAAAATCAAACCGCAAAATATTCATACTTATATTATAAAGAACTTAAGCAAAAAAAAAAAAGGCAAAAATGAAGACTGACTTGACGTGCGTTCAAATACATACAGACATACATACATACATATTCGTATGCAGATACCAAAAGATCCGTATGTGTAGATCAGATCCCGTCTATGGATGAAATAAAAACCGCAAAAGCAAACAACTAAACGTGTACGGGTGTGTATGTGTGTGTGTGTGTATGTACATATATTGTTAATGTTAGACTTTAGAAAAATCGCTTATAAATGGCAAAACAGTAACGTTTTTAGTTGGGGTTTTTTGTTTATCGGTTTGGTCTTCGAGCTGAATGGGCAAAACAAAACATGTTAAAGCTAAAGCCGTGAACAATTTTTGTATACCAACACCAAATGACTCACAACTGTGGGTACGCATGCGCCAATAACAGGCATTCCCCAACAAGAACAACAACAACAAACTCCAGCAAAGTAATTTTCTTTAATGTTAGTAAAGCAGCTTCTTGTACATATGTATGTATGTACTTGTTGTCAGGGCCTTAAAAGGCTTTGCTTTTCTTACAGAATAACTAACGTGTAAGTAATTTGTATAAACAGTATTACATACATATTGAAATCTTTATAATCCCATCATTAGAAATATTTCAATTAAGAATTTTTAATTTTTTTTGAAACAACGAATTCAAAATTGCAATGCAGAAAAGTCTGGACTGTTAGTCGCACAATATACCAATTCATCCATTAAGACACTAAATTAAATTACAAACAACAACATGTGGGTGTTGCCGCGGCGCGCGATGACACTCATGTTCTGTCCGTCAACAATTTTCTATATCTAAGTTGGGACCAGTGATTCAATTTTTAGATTTTTTGACGTTACTTTCAGGTTGCTTCAAATGTATCGGCTTTGTTTTGAACATAATAGTGTGCCCGGCAATGCACATCTTTACTAAAGAAATTAGCGTAAGTTTATTTTACTATCGCAAAGTCGTATTAGAGAGATTAAAGCATAAATCACAGTCTGATGGTTTGAAATCTTGAAAAAGAAATAGTGGGATTTTTAAAACCTTAAAACCGGACACAATTATACGCATGAAAGCGAATAGATTGGTCACCAATACCACGCAAGCTGTCCATTATACCAGCATATCGCTAGCTGAACGGCACGACCATGTAACTAAAAAAAATGGAAATCGTTGTTTTGAGTATCGTGTCATAAGAATTACACATTTTATATATAATTATCAAATTACTATTCAACAAACAACATAATATCATATTATTTCAAACTACGTATGCTGATGATATAGTCTAATTGGTCGTTATCTCCCACGGAGAACGGATTTTACCTTGGCGTATTCCAGACTGGGGGACTCTAAAGTACATAGTGGCAACACTGTTGTTATAATAGCGCAGATTACAGGAAACCGGAAAGAAAAATTGGCAGAACGGAGACCCACAAAACCCTGGTGTATCTTGTCTTTGCGCGTCTTTGTCGGATGAAATCTTTTGATTGTATTGGCAATTCCTGATGATAGAGACTGGGGATGGCCCCATTTTTGGGTATGCAAGTGTCCTGAAGGCGCTGTTGTCTTGCAGGAAATAACTTTTTACTGAGTAACTAGAAGTGAAATCTGAGTTGAGTTAGTTATGACTTTTCACAGTGTGACAAAAAGTATTAATTTTCAATTCAAAATCGGTTTAATAAATAATTAAATTGTGAGACTTTCAAACGGTCTTCAAGTGAATCAATCAATAACTTAACTAGGTGTGAATTACTTCCCCTTCCTCTGGTCCCAAATTTGCGTATGCAATAGCTTCGAGATCGTAACAAAGTTATAGAATTTTATATATTATAATTTTTTTATATAAAAAAACGATTAAATTCTTTGAAAGTTGGTATCGAAATAAAGTTAATATTGCAACAAAAGTCGACCAAGTGTTCACGCGCCAACTTTAGGCAGCTGTTCTTTCGGTAAATGATTGTTGCTGCATAAAAAAATTACTGCGGCATGCAACATGTTGTAGGGGCATAAACAAAAACTTGGCACACATCTGAACGGATACCTACATATGCTGGTTGAAACTTGCGTTTCTTTTGTATTTGTGAATGAAACAAAGTTTGCCACAACAATAACATAAAAGATACAAGAAGACTGGCATACATACACATATAGAAAAAGCTGACTGCTGTTAGCTGATTGTGCGCCTTTTCGTATCTGTGTCAAAGTACAATTTTTTTACTGATTTCTATTTTTTGTTGTTTTTTCTCATTGATCCCTTTAAAATAAATGTAAATAAAAAGAAAACAGGTTTCAAGATTGCAAAACATTGTGGTACTCGTAAATGAAAAACACACGTGTTGCAAACAAATGTTTATTTTTTCCTCTTGTTATTTTGTTGTCTAACATTTAAACACATGGACTCCTACAAATATGAAAACAAATTTCGCGCTGCAAAATATAGTTTTCTTAATATTATTTACAAATTACACCAACTGTTGCCTCCATCAAATAGAAGCTGTTTTAGGAGTTGAGCAAAAGCAAAAAAAAAAAAGATTTTGTGACTTTTATGCAACTGGCAAATTGGGTCAATTTCAATTTGTATTAATGAATTATTGGTTCATAAACATGTTTGTTGGCTGTTGATTTGATTTGAAAACTAGCGAAAAGAAATTGAATTCATTGAACCGAATATACGAGGTCAGTATTACATACATAAGTCTGGCATGAAATATAAGTGTGAATTGGGAAATTCACAACAATTTGGTTTTTGCTCCAAAATCATATTAAAATTATAAATTAAGAAAATACTTTGAAGGGATAAAATTTACCAAATTATCGCCTGCCTCTCGATATCGAACGCTAACGTTCGCCAGTATTTTAAGTGGCAAAATTCCTATCTGGCGACTATTTATGATCCTTAGTTTGTAAACTAATCTATCGAATAGTCGCAATTGGATCAGTTTCTTTGCTTTTAATCAGTTTTCGGTTGTTCAAAATGTTGGGGCGTGTTAACGTTGGGTCTCCTCTCATCAACCAACATGTCAGATTTTGTGTTTTTTTTTTAACAGATTAGCAATAAAATCAAAGTGCAAAAAAGCTTAAAAAAGTTTTTGCTTGTTATGGGTTGAGCATCGTCATTACATATTTACCTAAACTTGCTTGCACAATGCTAAAGCATCCCATATATGTATGTATGTATATACTCGTACAACTATTTGCAGGAGGAAATTGGAATTACTAATTATTTTTTTTGGGGATTAAGAATTACTTTTCGAATAGGTTCGTCATCGTCCTTGGGAGAGCTCATTTAAAAACACATAATTTACCATCAACAACGCAGTCATGTTGAAGAAGATCCAAATTATCGATTACTTGTGAACGCTTTCTTTATGACAGCTTAATAATGTTCAACAAATAACAGTGCAAAGAGATTCTAAAACGTTAAGAATCTTCGGTAGATTTTTTTTTATCAAAAGTTTTTTTTTTTTTGAAAAACGTTAAAGCCTCCCATGTTTAAGTATATTTTCGGAACTGAATGAGAATTATTAACTACATAAATATAGATTTTTAACTTTATTATGTGACAAGCTACACTATTGAGCAGCACGTTTATTATCAAAGTGAGTATTCGTTAGTGAAAACAGCCCAATTTTCACCGAAAAATCATTTTTGCGACGAGCCGCATTATTTTAATCAATAGCTGTGCTAACGACCAAAATTTCCGATAAGGCATACGAGGTTCGCCAGGTGGCAGCGCAGTTACTATTTGGTTCGGTATGCACTTTTTTCAATACGACGTTAATGAGGCCATCACCAATATGCCCTGATGAGGGCAACATAAACGAGGCCATTGCTCAAATTCAGCCGGATCTTTATCGCTTGTGGTCCATAATAAGCAAAGTAGTAGCAACATCATATTGGGCTATTTATAAAAATTTATGTATGTATTTTTGAATAGTTTTAAACGGAAACAGGACGAATTTTGTCCTCAAGTGAATCTATTTCATAAATTAATATTATGATGGAAATCTCCATCACTGTATACATACATACGTATATAAAAAGCCCGTTCGAGGTTCTACTATTTGCCCATAATAAAAAGGGATTTTTATGTGATATTTTTTTATTATTTTATTTATCTTTTACGTTTAATTACTAAATTACCACTTCAATGAATTTTGTTTTTGTCTTTATAATTTATTTAATTTTTGTTTTTCTTGTTTTTTGCAGTCTTAAAAAATTTTCTAAACATTAATTTAGTTGTTGTTTTTGTGTTTTTGTTTGTTTAATCTCAATATGTTATTGTTGACTCATTTTGTTATATAATCTAATTTACTTTGTTTTAAGTTACAATTTTCTTTTATTTAGCAAAAATGTCGTTTGTTTCTTTATTTTTTAAGAGGTTCAATATATACAGGATAATTGAAATTATGTCCTGTTTCTATAGCGAGGATGTATAACGGTTTTTTTCTGGAATACGAATAAGTGTTTGTTCCTTTCGTGTTTTCGTTTTGTTATTAATTTTTACAAAAATGTTTTGTCGTGGTAATCGAGAAAAAATGTAACTGACAATGAGATTTATGTTTTCAATGGAAAAATTTTTTATGGTTTTTGGTTTCTTTATCGATATTTAATAACAATTAAAAATGACAACTATAGTAGAGTAGAGGAGCGAGACGGAAGGAATTGGAGGAGCAGAATTCAATATGATATTTCGTTTTCTTTCTTTTTTTTATGTGTAAATTTTAAATTTCTTTTACTTTTGTTGCGTCTTTTATTGATAACATAACACACTGATTACTCGTTTTGGGTTTCTTTGTTCCATTTAAATCTTAAGAAAAATACATTTTTTTGGAATATTTGATTTAAAACTTGAAAAATATTCTCTTTTTTTTGCATCTTTTACTAAAAATTATCTTCAAAAATTCTGTTATTTGGGTGCATTTTATTAAGATAAATAATAATTTGAATGTTTGAAAAGAATTTTAGCAGTTATTTTAATTGGTGCTCGGGGCTTTATGATTGTTTTTTAAGATCATCGATTGATCTAAAAAGCTGTAAAAAATTATACGATTTTTACATTTTACCTTTTTTGCTATATGATTTGATATATGTAAACATTTAATTTGTTGGTTTTAAATTAAGAGGAGATTGTGAGGTTTTTTTTTCATTTTTGGTTTGTCTATAAAAATATTTTTTTTTTTTTTTGTAAATACATACTTCTTAAATTATGTATTTTCGTAAAAATATAGTTTTATGTGAAAAAGTTTAGTTTTGTTCTCATAAAGTTTTGAATTTTTATTGATAATACAAAATGTGTTTTTGTATTGTTATTGTGTATTTAACTGTACAGTTTAAGTTTTTACAAAACGAAAAAAGAAATTTATAAAACAGAATGAAAAAATATCAAATCAAAGACAAATATTATCAAAGATCTCCAAATTATATAAACGTTGATTATTTAACAGAGACAAACTACTCGTAAATCACTAATTAAAATATTTTATTGAATGAACTAAAAATTTTCATTGATTTCATTACAGTTTTCATCACTTCAAGTAAAAGAAACAATTGAAGTTGAACATTTTTTAAAGAAAATTAATTAACATAAATTTCTAATTCATATTACAAGGGGCCACTTGTAATAGCGACAAAGCGGTGATATGGTTTTTTTTTTTGTTCAACGGTGTGGATGTCCTTTAGTAAATGAGCGTAAGCAGAAACCCCACAAATAAGTGACAAATCTTCAGCAAGATTAATTTTTCCATTTTGGATTCAACTTCAAAACTTCGCTGCCTGCCAAAACATTCTTCTTTGACAACCAAAAAAAGAATCTTACGATTTGGTTCAACGCCAAATAACATCTTTTTTAAATATTTACGACTTGAGATGCAAGATCCGAGTACGACTTGAAAGTACAAAATTAATTGGGAATCAATTCTTTTTTGATCTTTTATTTACTGCTTCTAAATTTCTACTTATGAGTTCAGTGATACAAGCATATTGTTAAGAATAACTTCTAAGCCGCTGCAATCACGTAAGTGGGTAGAACAATTGGCTGCTAATGAGCTGTATAGCGGCCACCATATAATTAGTTGTCCCCCACCCTATTTAAAGTCTGCACTTTTCTTGGCAAACAAACTAATCACAGAACGAAGTGCATTACACACTTTTTATATTTTAAAGATCATGACTGGATGACAAGATTGCAAAGTTAAAATGTTTGTTCAAGAAATTACACAATCCTAAATAAAGTCAAATCAAATATTTGGGGTTTTCGCTGAGTTGTATTGTTGTAGTGGCAAATTCTTCCCTTATAAAAACAAAAAATTGTAAGCGAACTTGAATTATCCCAGCTATACAATATTCAGCCATCAACAGAAATTATAAAACGAGAAAAAACATTTTTTTTCAACTTGTTTTTTTTTATAAAATTATATTTTTTATCGCATTTAGTGCGTAAAGTATTTAAAGATTTTCTAAATTCTTTTCTCAGATTTTTGGTTTGATATTTAATTTCTCTGGCATGCAAATTTTTTGTCTAGTTTTCATTATATGTATAAGTCCAGTTCAGTGTTTGATGGCAAAGGATAAAAATACATAAGAGCAAAATAAGGCAAGTTTTTCTTTTCATCCAATACATTCAATTACAAAAATTTACAAAAGCACTTGCACGCACTTTTTCCGGCCTTTCTGCACCAAAAGCTGAACTGGCCTTTTTTTTTTAGATACTTATTACTGCACAATTATTAGATAATTATGCTAAATATTCATTAAGCTAAATATTTATGTAGAAAAAAATATGTTTATATGTTTGTATGTATAGACAAAGAAATATTTTATATTTATTACCATTTGAAGTTTAGTTACACAAGTAAAACTGGACACTTAACTGTTTTTAATTGACAGTTAAATGCTCGTTTTTAAAGCTTTTTTGCGCCCAATTTCATTTGACCACTATTACGTTGTGCGCGTCGAGCTTCGAGTTCACGTTGACGTTGTATTTTTTTTTCCTCACGTTTTCGTCGTGCCTCGTCAAGTTTTGTATTCCCTAAAATATTTTATAGTTGACAAATTTTTAATTTATACACATAAATATGTCTTTAACTGATTGAAAAACAAAATATTGTTAGGAGCGAAATACTTGAATTAGTAAAGTTTAGCACAAAAGAAAATTTGTTAATACATGAAAACGAGTTATGAGCGCAATTATGGCAAATGTAAAGTATTAACTTAAATACCATTAACAATAGAAATGATCAAACACCAACTAAAGTCATTTTAATTTAAGGGAAATTTAAATGAAATGTTTGAGATCTGTAAATAATAAATTAATACTTAATTCAAATTCAATAAATAAAGTCCCGAAGTGTTACACAGTTTTTGTGTACAAAACACGCGGCAAAATGCTTATTTGGTTTTGCACATCTATAGTTTTTCTATCAATAAATAAAATTACAATAATTTAAAATCTAACTATAGCCACAGAGTTCAATTCCGCTCGTAAAGGTTTTTCAATCTTTATCTCCAAAGAGAGAAACACTAAAGAATGTTTGTTAATGAAATCGTTTTTAATTTTATGAACATTTCATTCCGAAAAAATGTTTAGCTCATCCTTTTCTCAAGAATGAAACTGCGGATTAAATTTCATTTGCGAGCGGAACTGAATTCTGTTACTTGGCTGAGTGTATAAATTTCTGTGTAAAATCATTTCATTTGGAAAAAAAAATTTAGCTCAAATTTATGGCTCTTCCTTTTCGCAAGAATGAAAATACAGTTTTTATAATAATAAAATTATCTTATTCCGAGAAATTTGTTCTATTTATCTTTTTTCAAAAATGAAAATACGAATTAAATTTCATTTCAAACTTTTCTGCGTTAAATGATTTCATTTGGAAAACAATTTTAGCTTTTCCTTTTCCCAAGAATGAAAATACCGATTAAACGAATTCTTTTACTTGGTTTAATATGACTAAACGACATATTTTCAATTTTTAATTAAACACAGAATTAAATGTTTAGAATTAGAAAAAAATATAGAATTTGATAACAATTGACCAACAGATCTCAAACCATTCAAAGTGTTAATACAAGCAGGCATTGATAAAATAAGATTTTCAAATGTATGTACATTCCCATGTTTGTGTGCTTTAAATAATTTAGTGCAAATTAACTCTCAATACAACATAATATATTATTGTCCTATTCATGTTTTGTTTAATTTGCATGTAAATGTGTTTAGGATGCAAATGAATATATATAAAAACCAACTCGCAGCCCATGCAACAGATTTAACGGTAAATAAGCAATTTCAAAAGAAAAATTAATAAAATAAAATATGTATGTTTAAAAATATGCGAGTAATGATCAAAGCTAGAGTGTAAATGACAGGATTTGAAATTCAATTTAAAAAATGTTAACAGCTTTTAATCTACTGACTTACCGGTCATTGGCTCATCAACTGGTTCGAATTCACCATCAGCCCATGAATCGCTGTTCCAATTAGCATTGTTCGTTGAATCGTTTACTTTATGGCGTGGTGATTTTTGTTGAGGTGGACTGAGATTGTTGCAGTTTAGGAATGGTGATTGTGATGCTACTGTATTGCTAAGCGAAGATAAATTCAATGATAAATCGCTTGGTCGTAAATTTGTTGAAGGAGGGGCTGTCGTTGATAGTTGTTGTTTTGCAGATGATGTATTGTGAGAGTTAAGCATGGCTAATGGTTCGGCTAGTTCGTTTAGTTGATGTTGATGTAATTCTTGTTGGTGTGATCGCAAAGGTGATTGTCGTAGTTGCTGCAGTTGTTGTTGCTCCTGTTCCTGAGCTTCCTCTTCACCCTAAATAAGAAAAGTGTTTGGTTAAAAGCGTTGACTTTAAAATAAAATCTTTTTTTTTTTGCTATTATTTAATACTTTTTCAATAGAATTAAAAGTGTTATGACGAAAGAATATTACGAGATGAGTTGTCAAATTAAAATAAAATTATAATTTATGAAATAACATTAGAGTTTTGTATTGAATTAAATAAAAATTAAAAGTTTTTAATAAAACATTTGAGCTCCTTCTTTCTAGAATATTATTTTTGAAATTTTCACGGAAGACGAAAGCTTGGTGAATGTTTCAACACTTTCAGAGAGCTATTAAATTTTGCTGAATATTAAATGCTTCCTTTCATTGTCTCAAGCTTACATTATTTGCAACAATTTCATTTGGTTTCAGTATATCAGAGTAAACTAAAAACTTACTGGATCCTCTTCCAGACTGCCCCATTCCTCGTTATCCCAACCGTCTCTTACATCAGCTAAGGTAGTTGAGGCCATTAGGGGACCATTATTGGGTGAACCAGCGATTGGTGAACTGGGATCCTGTGATGTCTAACATGTTAAAGTTCGAATTCTTACATATAATTATATCTTAGCTTACTAAAGGTACACTTACATCCATGTCCCCCCAATTTTCATTGTCCCAATCATTGTTGCCATAGTCCGAGGCAGATGCTGATGTATCATTACTTTCATGTTCCAATGAAGTCATGGACGTTACTGATGAGGTGGTCGTTGATAAACTACTGCTAGAAGGTTGTTCTGCAAAACAGTTTAAAGAATTAAATATACTAGTAAAATTTGCAAGTAGAAGCTTTTGTTACATACCCAATGAAGCCGGCTTTGATAAGTTACGGCCGGTCAATGGTGGTCGAGGTTTCGAAGAATCACTTTGACTGCGATAAAATTTTGAAGTGACTGCTGTTACAGCCCATCCTGCCCAAGTGGCGGCTGCATTGCCAATAGAAGGGGTAGCTGTATGAACGTCAGCTTCTGCAAAAAGAGAATATAAACACACATCACTTAGAACTTAATTTTTACAACGCTATAATAAAATTACCCATAGTTTCTCTTAGACTAGGATCTTCAGAAACTTTTTCCAATTTTCCTAGAAAACCACGTATGGTTTTGAAGGCTGGATCGCGTACTGATTTTTCAGTATCTATAGTTAGCGAACACAATGCAGGTAAGACACGATTTGCAACTTCACTAAAATTTCAATATTAATAAGTTTTTTTTTTAAAGTCAGTCCTAAAAATATGTAGATAACAGCTTACTTTAATAAGAAATATTGTTGAGTAGCAGCTAAGGCTAAAACACCCGCTACGCGAGCAGGAGGAAACGGATCACGCATTGCTCTTATAAAAGCAGATACCAAAACACGCTGTCGCACCTTTAAATTAATAATAACTCACTTTAGTTTCAAATATCTCAGAGCACAGATGTTTGCTACTGTTTACCTGTGGATGTAAGTGAGGTGCTATTTTACCCAAACACACTGTTGTATTTGTCCTAATACCTCCTTGATCGTCTCGAGCTTGCAATCGTGCAAAATGACGTAGCACTTCAACATTTAGGTTATTATAATTTAGCTTTGGAGCCAAGTGTATGATTGACTAAAAAAACGCGTAAAATTGTGTTTAATGATTGCAAGTCCTATCGTACGGATTTTACTTACTTTTACAGTTTGTTCCCTAATTGTAGCGTTGGTATCTAAAAATCCGTGTGCAACTTGTGGAAAAATTTGTTCATTAACAACTTGTGGCTGCAAATGAGCAATAAATAATTCTAGCTGTTGCAAGAGACGTGATCGTGTCACACGATCTGTAGAGGCAAAAAGTTTAACAACACAGGGTACAATACGTTTTTGATATTCAGCTTCGTCCAACAGTTTGCCCAGCTGAAATTGAAAAGCAAATAAGTTGAAAACAATTGAAAATTAATGTGTAATGTGACAACACGATAGAAATTGTTTTTCCTGTTATACTCTAAAGTTGTTCTTTACAAAATATCAAATGTTGATAGAAAATAATTTTGTAACCAAAGTTCAGGTTGACGAGCCATTGTCATTGTACTTCAGTGTTAGCAAAAATTCGGAAGAAAACTCGTATTGCTTTGACTATGAACTTTGAATGTATTTTTATTACAAAGAAAATAAATTACCTTAAACATGGGCGTTAATACGGCTGAACCAGCATCACCATATTCATATGCTGTTATCAGTTGTGGTAAAATTTTATGTCTTTGGGAAGAAAAAGGTAAAATTCATACTTTTTACAAAAACACCAGGAGAAATATTCTCAAAACTCTTACTTGCACACATTATCAGGAAAACTATCCAAATGCAATGTAAGACCAGTAAAGAAACGATTCTTTTCAGCCTTATCTTTTATTTGAATTTCTTCCAAAAACAATAAAGTGTCAACTAAATCATTTTTGAAAAATCCACCCGGCTTACGACATCTTGTTATAATATCAGCTGGATTAGGACGACTCGATGGAGAAGCTCCGACAAGTTCACAATATAAAGTCTGTAAAGATTTTGGTATGTTATCGATTTCTTTTAAACCACCCCGAGATCGCAAGGGCCCATTAAACGATTCCCAGACCAAGCAGCCCAAGCCCCACATATCGGCAGAGCTGTTCAATGTAATTTTAAAATTTACATAAAACTTAAAAACAATTTGCAAAAATTTTAGATACCATTTTGTAGCTGCCTTCAGTTTAGTTGGATCATTTTTTTCTGGAGGGTCATAGACTTCCAAGGAAGGTGGCACTTTAATAGGCGGCATGGGATTACCATCGGCAGGTGAGACATATTCCAAACTTCCCAGTTTCCATTCTCCTGAGGAATTTACAAAAACCGACCAAACAGATACATTGTTGTGTCTCAAACTACCATCATTGTTAAGGAATGATAAGGCCCTCTAAAGTTAGGAATACAAATTCAAAGTTAGCTAATCTTTACTGGGCAAATTAGTTTGAACAAACCGTTATTTGAAATATGCCCCATGAAAAATATAAATCCTTTTGGGCACCCTCTGTAGATAGTTTTTGTATATGTGTTCCCAAGGGTTCCACATGTTCTGTGGCTACATACAACATTTTATCCGTTTCTAATGAATCTAAAAACTGTAATATACTAGGATGTCTAAGAGTCTTCAATCTTTTCAGTGAGGATTTGGCCAACTCGCATTTTGCATCTGAACTGTTTCGCAAATCAAACACAAACACTGAGACTTCTTCCAAGGTTCCTTTGCGTTTTGCGTTGTGCAGTGTCCATATGGAATGCGATTCAAAGCCTATTACAGGTTCGCCAATGTCATAAGGAAAGTCCTTTGAAGAGTCGCGCGAGAAGAACGACCACATCATGTGCTTTGCTCGTCGCCCAAATATTTTGTTACAAATTTCTTTTAACTTAATAAATTAAACCAAGGCAATTTTTTTCTCTTTAGTTGTTCCGTTTTTACTATTTTTTCTTCCCTGCAATAAATTATTTTCTTTTGTTTTCCCGTTTGTTTTTATGATCGCTATTCGTACGTTGTTGCTTTGTTACTTTTTTTGCTACTACAAACTTTGTCGTTTTGCTCTCGAAATGCCGAAATGTACAAATATTATTTTTAATTTTCATAACAAATTCTAATAATACTCAGAGTTTCAGATTAAGGTTTCTTTGTATATTAATTTTCATATTTCATTAAAATTCTCTGTTTCTCACAAACTTTACATGACGTATGCGAATATTTTATTTTTGACAATTAAACTTTATGTCATCTGTGTTGTTTGACATTTTTGTTTACATTGACGGAGCATGTTCTTGCAGAATTGTCCTATCCCAGTCTGTTTTTGATTCGTTTAAATTATGTGTGATGTACCCTTTTTACACTGACCAATTTTTTTTGCACAATGAACTTTGATCAAACCTTTCGATTCAAACGGCATATATGTATATAAATTATAACATAAAAACAATAGCAATATTGCAAACTTAATTATTTAATATTGGTATTTTGGCACGTGTGCTGGTATATGCATACATGTGTTGCACATTCACACATTTTAAACTAACATGGGGAATCCCAAATTTGTTTCATCCAATTACTTTAAAAAACTCATATTTTGGCAAGTGAGTGAGTATAACGCTTTTCTTATTTATTTAAGAAATTCACTATAAGCTTTATTAATTATTGTAATAAAAGCTGTTATAATAATATACATAAATAGTTCTAATATCACAAACTGCTTGTAAATCACGAATAAATATTTAAAATAATATTAAAACTTTCTTCCGAAAACGTTAAATACCTGAAGAATTATATGTTCATAGCTACATACATATATCGTTCAATTTATATTTGGCACATAACATTTTAACATAGTCTGGCAGCATTATTAGCTGTGCAATTTCTTGCTTGCATACTTTAAGGCATAATTTGCCCTCAATTCTGACGGTTTTAATAAAGTGTTACACTAAATGTAAATAAATGCGGCATAATGAAAAATAATTAAAAAATGATTTGTTTAATTTTTTGTTTCTATAAATTACAAAAACTTAAAGCTGGCCCAACCAGTCGCCAATTTAATAAGTATAAAAATTTGCGGAATAAGTAAATAGTAAAGTATTCCAAGCATTTATAGTTAGGCCAATATAACCTAAACCAACAGCACCCTCATTTACAAAACAGTTTACATTGGCCGATGACACTGAATAAATAATTTCAACATACGACAATGTCAAACCAGAACCACTTTTTGGACAACGTAATTTCAATTGAACGTTATGCGGAGAAGACCATGAAGTACTATCACTAGCAGTGCAGGCCAAGCGATCTAAATTTAAGAAGAGCTTATTTAGAAGAAGACGATTTAAAATAATTAAAAAAAACTTACTTGAGCTGTACGTTCCCACGGTACATTTATAGGTGTAAATGGGATCACCCAAATCCGATTTGGCTACTTTCAATTGCGTTAAGGCAGCAATCTCCGCCGGATTGGTATCCACTGTCTTATTTTTAATATCGGTTAACTTAAGAGCCTGTTCTTCGCAAGAGGCTAAAGCTAGCAAATATATGAAGGTCGCCACAAATATTTTATTTAAGCCAAACATTTTTCTTTAAAATAGACTATTACAAAAATCGTTACAAGCTACGAAAATTTCTTTTATAGACTACCAAAGACAAACTTTATTCCAATTGTATTTATAGTATACTAGATTAATGTATTTTCTTTGTGTAAATAAAAATAAAACTGAATTTGCCTCGTTATCACTTTTTTAATCGTTAAAGATTTGGTAATAAATGACAATAAGTATCTGTTTGCTTGTAATTGACTCTTTTCATTAAAACTCTATAAACATTTATATGAGTAGAACTCCGATAAAATATTGCAATGTTTTTCTGGTGAAATAATTTCTTTTTATTAATACAAGATAAACACATACATACATATGTATATTTTCAATGTATTTTACATATTGTGGGTATTTAGATGATAAATTAAATTTATTGAAAATAAAACTATTTAGTTGTTTCTATAATTTTAGTGCACGTTTTTTTAAGCGTATGCTTAGAGTGGTTCATAACTTTTGGTTAAGATTTTCTCTACACTCACTTTTTTACAGCGATCTTGTTAGTCTGTTAACCAACCACAATCTCAATCTTTACAAGGCTTTACAGAAAAAACAAGTTTAAAAATTAATAGCTTATCATTTTTAAAATAAATTTGTTAAATTAATTTTAATTCCATATTGCTTACATTTGAAACAAGTCATTGATGAGGACTACTAGTCTAACAACTGTCCTGCTAATGATTTCGTTTCAATGTTAATTTAAAATATTTTCAGCCAAACTCAATATTTTTGCATGTGTTTCAATAGCCGGTACTTTCATATGCCATATTCGGGACATGTGCGGTTAAGCGCTTAGGACTAGTATTTCTCACGTAGTTTAGATCGAAAAGGATTGATCTGAATTGAGCTTATAGTTTTACACACACATAATTTAGTAGCCGGTTACTCGATGAAATCTTAAAATATTGCTTACATTTTTTTTTTAAATGCAAAACGAAGAATTTCTACGTACATATGTACATATGTAATTCAAAAACAATTAGCAATTAACAAAGTGTACTCCAGTATTGTTTTTTGCGCATTTGATTATTTGATTGAGAGATACGGGATGCGATTTGTACGGTAAAAAAATTTCCGTTCTATTAAATTACTTTGTTTATAATATATTTATTTTTTGCAACTATTTACAGATACACTCTGTAACATACATACATAAGTATAGCGTTAAAAAACTTCAATTGTAAATAAAACAACCACAAATGTTCGGCTTTTTTTGAGCAAACGTAAGTATTTTGCATTTGCCCAAAGCTCTGGAAGTTTTAAATGGTTTTCCATAAATAACTTATCAACTTGTGAACTTAATTTTGGGTCAACTTAAGAGCAAAGATTTTTTGCAACATTCCTTCCACAACCAGATGCAATCATTTCAAACGGTTGTGTATCATCCAAGAAAGGAAACTTTACTTTAGATTAAAGTTTGCACAACGTATTGCATCATATGAAAAATCTTCTTTGTAGTACGGTGACTATTTTAAAGGCCTGCTTGCTGCGATTATATGAGCCTGTCCACTATATAAATTGAAAGCATGCTAAATGGAAAAGCTGTTCGTTTCCAAGATAGAGCTCATGTATGTAATTGGATTTACATTTCAAATCATATATGCACATATATATGTATGTATGCATGTTGTCCATTAATGTAACCTAATAGTGGCTTTCAAAATACGTGACTTTCAGATATGTATGTTAAAATTATTCCGATTAAAATCAAACACGATTAAATTATTATTTTAATTTTTTGTTTGCTTTAACCTTGAAATTTGAAAAATATTATGTCATATCGCGGCTTTATTTTTCTAAAAATAAGCTAATTGTTGACTAAAAACTATTTTTCGTTTTATTACGTTTCCGTCATATAATTAATAATTTGTACTTTTTGATTTTATATTGTTAGTGTTCCGTTTTCCTCATATAAATTAATAATTTAAAGAGCATATTTCTAAGTTTTGTTCCAATGAGCAACTGATGCAAGTATGCATTTTAAAAATATATGTATATTGTAAATTTTTGCGCTATAAATTATTAAAAAAAAAAAAGAGAAATGAAATATATATCGTTTTGTGCGGTCAGGAATTACGAAGTATATTTTGAGACATTTATATGAATTTAACACATATTTTGCAACAAATTTAAGATATATGCACCAATGTCTTCATCTTGGTTCGTCCATGTTATTAAGAGCGTCTTATGTTTAATGTCTTCATCTTCTTCTATTTTAATTTCCACTGTTTCAACAGAAATCGTACAGTTCTCCTGCATATTCACGGTCCAACCACTTAATTTTTCTTGCAACAAAGCTAACAACTTTTCTCCTGTACGCATTTTTGGTCCGGAATCATCTATTTTTACTTTAGATGTAAACCGCATTATGTGACGATTAATACCAATTTCTTTTAAAGCTTCTGTAAGATTTTGCAGCATTATGCGGTTTTCTTTCATAACGAGAACGCCATGTATCAAACGCCTGCGTTTTGGATCGGGTGGTTGGGCATTGTAAATACGTGTTTCTGCTTTAAGTAAGGACACAGAAGCGTCCACTGGTATTTTAACTGGTGTAGAAATAACTGATGTTTCGCCATTTGCCGGCATATACGTTTCTAGATTAAATTCCTCACGAATTTTTGTACGCAAAAATTGCATTTTTTCAGCTTCTCCATGAACAAGCATTACGTTTTTTGGTTCACAGTTTTGAATGAGCTGCATTATGCCTGAAATTAAAAAAAAAAAAAAAAATTTGCATACAAACATTCATACATATACATACATATATAGATATTTTATGCAAACCTAGAAATGTAAGTACATATAATTGTTTCCTAATGTGATCGAATTTAAATTAAAAATTTCATATTTTTCTTTTCAAAATATTTTTAACGTCCAAAGAATCTTATGGTCCAGATTAAACTGAATTTCAAAATAAAATACTTATGCAGTCAAAAATTAAATTAAAAACGATAACACTTAATGTAGGAGTATATGCTATTTGTGCCACACATGCAATTTGTGAGAACATGGCCGTAATCAAGAATGTTTAGTACTATATAACAAACCTTTTGCATCAGCGTGAGCTGAAAAGCTCATATATTCCACAGACATTTTAACGTCCACTACCTGGCGATTTTCAAATTCAACTTTCTTGGCACCGCTTAAAATTTTATTGCCAACAGTTCCTTGAACGCAATAGCCCGGCATGATAACCATGTTGTTTTCATTGGGAGCCCACTTTTTAAATATCTGCAAAGATAGTCCAGCGTGTAGCATTCCCGGTGTAGCAAAGACTACCATGGCACCTGGATTGTCGATATATGTCTTGTCGAATGGTTTAATATGTTTAAAATCAAACATATTTCGGGTTACAAATGTTTTTCTGATTTTTTGATTAGTCCATGTAATGAACATTTTGTAATACGTGTTCGCTTTTTCTGTTAAACCTAACGCAAAGTATATGGGATATTTCAGATTCATGCGTTCCCAGTATGTTTCTAAAAGAATACATAATTCTTGAGCTCGTCCCAATGCAAATACAGGAATGAGTACTTTTCCGCCTTTGGCCACACATTCATGAACTTTTTTCAAAAAGTCTCGTTCACGACAACGTTTTGAATCCCGTATAGTGGTGGCATAAGTCGACTCTGATATTAATAGATCGGGTCTGCATTTATCAATCCAGGCAGCACCCAAGTGGCGATCTGGTGTCATGTTATAATCTCCTGTGTATACCACAGACTGCGATCCTACGCGTATCCAAAACATAGCAGCTCCCAGCACATGCCCTGCATAATATGCTTTAATCTCCAATTCGCTGTCAACCATGACACTTTGATGTAAAGTGACAGCAGTCACCTTTTTCATGCAGTCCTTGATCATTTGGGTTGTGAAGAAATTCGATTCGCCCTTACGTTCTACAGCCACCTTTCGCATGTCTTCCAACAAGATTGGAGCTATAGCTTTGGTTGGATGTGTCATATAAATGGGGCCAGAATATCCTACCATTTCAGACATATAAGGCAGAGCTCCACAATGATCTGTGTAGTATTAAGAAGAACAGACAAGCATAATTTAAAAAACATAAATATGTACATATGTATATGGTATATGTGACATGTTACTTACCCAAATGGAAATGCGATATTATAACGCAATCTATGTGGCTGGTTATCGGGCCATCTGGCACAATATATGAGAAATCGGGAAATCGGCGCTCATCATTATAGCCCATGTGCATACCACAATCCAACATGATATTTTTGCCGCCCATTGACAAAAGCAAACAACTGCGCCCTACATCTTGACCAGCTCCTAATGGAGTTACTTTTATGTCCGGCATATTTTCCCAACTAATGCAGACTTAAAGCTGCTCTAATTCGCAAACAAGCTCGTTTACTTTTATTGAACCACAAAGCATAAATTTAAGGTTTATTACCTACAATTTAAGCATGTACTACATATGTATGCGTTGCGTTACTTGAATGAAAAGTAAACAAAACAGAAAATGTCAACGAATAAAATAAAAAAAAATGATAAAACTGCTGTTGTTACATTAACTTTGAAGATTGAAAATTTTAATTATTTATTTAAATGAAAATCTTGTTATTTTCCAGCGGAAGAAATGATAAGAGAATGTGATTTGATTAAAACAATTGTTAGATGAATATCGTTAAAAGTACGCGAACTCTTTTTGTGCTGTAGTGAAGATTGGATGTCAACACTTCAAGAAGAAAAACAAAATACAGATTTGGGAATTTCGTCGAGTTTTATTATTATTTTACTTGCGAACTTATCCGTTATGTGTTCGCCTTGGTTACCAGACTTGACGATTTTGTTTAGCAATTGCTTGCTTAGCGACTTTGAAGACTTGGTAGTCAAACATGGAACAACGTGAGATTATCTGTTTTTTGCTCCAGGCCTCAGTCCAGGCCTATCATCTATACAACGATCTACTGCTTTACGATAAGAATTTTATATACATACATACATATATACATATGTACATATATCTCTCCCAAGCAAAAGCACACACCAACCTTTTTGCACTAAAATAAATAGTAATATGGCATCATGTCAGAGGAATAGCTTTTATGTATATAAAAATTAAAAGAGATGCTTTGGCTGGCATTGCTGCATCTTAAGAGAAATATTTTGTTATCATAAACATATGATTTTTATTGCCTCATTAAATTATTTTCGATTTGGAATGCACAATTTATTCAAAACATTTCATTAATGAGATAGTTGTTATTTAAAAGCGCCCTCAAATGTTGGAGGATTCAGGCACCGTATCGCTACGCATTTGCCAAGAAGGGCACGCTAACGCCTTGGTTCTTAACAAAGACTGTAATAAAATAGCTGTAGCAGGTCGAAGTTGTAAGTGTTAAGAAAATGTTTATTTGGTAAAAATAGTAATCATTGTGTACGGATGTCATTATTAGTACTTAAAGTTTATGCCATTAATAACGATGGATTCAGCGAGGTTTGTAATATGCGCGGTGGCAAAAATCAGAATCTTAGTTATTCCTCGAACGACGTTGCTTGGAGTACTTTAGATACGAATATATTGGCAACAGCCGCCACTAACGGCGTTGTGTCCGTTTGGGATCTCTCTAAGTTTGGCAAACAAAAACAATGGCTGGTCTATAATGATCACGAACGCACTGCTCATGCTGTAACTTTTCACAACACTGAAGTAAATACACTTATTTCCGGCTCGCAAGATGGTACTATAAAATGCTTTGATACTCGTACTGATAAAGCCTGCAGTACATTTTATAGTAATTCAGAGTCGGTAAGAGATGTTAAGTTTAGTCCACATAGTAATAACTTGTTTTCTGCTGTTTTGGAAAACGGCACGGTGCAATTGTGGGATTTAAGAAGGTGAGTTGTTAAAATAAAAATATTGCCGTTAACATTAGAGAGTTGTAAATAATTTGCAGAACTGAAAAGTGTATGCTGCAATTTCCAGCCCATATGGAGCCCATTTATACTTGTGATTGGCATCCTACACAAAATTGGCTGGCAACTGGCAGCAGAGACAAACAGATTAAGGTAATATCAAAAAAATTTGTCATCATTACAATAGTTTGACTGGCATAGAGCAAACCAGCAAACCCAGCCCAAAGACATGTTCATGCATGCTTTTTCAACATTGTTACAATGTCGAACTTAGAAGAACGGTGCAGCTGCGCCAATGATCAGTGGATTAAATATAATAACTTTCAATTTGCTAAATTTTTATATCAGATTTGGAATATGGAAGGTAAAGCTGCACTCGAACATACAATACACTCTATAGCAGTAGTGGGGCGAGTAAAATGGCGCCCGGAAAAAACGTATGTAAGCTTGAAAAATCGAAGATCTCTATTTTAACTTTGTCTTCCAAATTTTTAGTTATCATATTGCAAGCTGCTCTTTGGTTACTGATTATAGCATACATGTTTGGGATATCCGACGTCCCTTTGTACCCTTTGCTTCATTTAACGATCACACAGATGTAACTACTGGGATTGCGTGGAAGGGCAATGATCGCCATTGTCTTTTATCTACTAGTAAGGACTCAACGATTTATAAACATGCCTTTAAAGATGCCTCCAGGCCGGCTCTTAAAGCAAATGTGCAAGGAGCTAGTTTAGGGTGTAAAGGGGACATTTCGTTTGCAAACAAATTAAAGTTTTATTTGCCCGTAACAGCGGCTCAAGTAGTAAAATCAAATGCATCGCTGTAAGTTAAAAGTACAGATGTAGCAATTTTAAAGCATTTTATTTAACATTGATTTATAATCTATAGCACTAGACAAAAACCCTTAACAGGTTTGGAACAATTTCATATTGGTAAATCTGATATGTGCAGATTTTTATTGAGCACATCGGTGGGTTATGGTTAAATAAATCAATTTCTATATTAGTTTGTTCATGTTTAAACTACTTACTTGCAGTTCATCGGTTACACCGAATCAGATAATTTCATACACCTTAAAGAACATGAATGCTTTATTGGATGTGCAAAAGAATTAACTTTGTCCGGTAAGAAACTAGCCGACATGTGCAAGCACAATGCGTTTGTAAGTCGAAAGCATGGGAAACATAATGCTACCACTCTTTGGAATTTCATAGAAATTTGTTATGCCTCAAATGAAATGAATGTGCAAAACTACGAACATCGCAATTCATTTTCGAACCAGAAAAGTGCTCAAAATGTTCGACGTACTGTACAGGTAGTTAACAACGCTGATGTTTCTAAATGGGACCACAATAAAACGAATAATGTGGATTGTTCTGATGATAATCTTGATATAAAATCTCAAGATGATGACCATTTAATGGACGTCAGTGGTTCTAGTAACAAACAGACATATCCTCCTTGCGGTTCAGTTATACTTTCTGAAACACAAATATTGTCAGAAGTTACTTTTGATAATTTCGATTGCCTGCGTAACGGATTTATTTATGTGGGACCACCTGATTTCACAAAGGCACTAGCTTTGCCTGAAACTGCTTTGCATTGTGATGTACAGGCGGCGAGGCCTCAATTGGACATAAAGGCCGAAAATCGCGAGAAATCACCGGTAGGCTCCTGTTTTAATCATCCTTTATAAGCATTAATTATTTTTTTAATCTAGCCTCCCAATTTACCGACTATTTTAAAAGTTTCTACTGTGCCACCCTTACCATTGTGGGAACCTCATCCATTTTTAGCCAATGCCTTGATGTTGCAGAACGACGTAGGTGATATTCAAACTGCTTTAGCCGTACTGATAGTAATGGGAGATAATCGTAAATTTCTGCCAATTGAAGAATCTTTAATTGTAAGTATTAGCCTTTTCAGCTGGCTGGAAACTTTAAGGTAGAAAAAAGTTAAAAAATAAGCCAATTTATATATGAACAAACAAAACTAAACTGGATCTAGCTTATTATACCCTTCGGAAAACGTTATTAAAAATTTATTAATCTTCCATCATACATAAGCTTTCCGAAGTTTAATAAATAGCTTTACGTTTGCAATGTGCCTTTAATTTATGTCACCACCCTGCTGCTTTTCATTCCATTTCAGGAGCATTGGTTTCAAACTTACGTTGACCAGTTACATCGCTACCAAATGTGGAATGAAGCCTGCACAATAATGAATATATCATGGGTCAGTTCAATACGAGAACTAAATCAAAAATCGACTGGTGTTCATACAAATTGTGGCGATTGTGGTCGTCCTTTAGGCGGAAGTGTCGGTTGGTATTGCCAGAAATGTAAATCAATGCGTTTGGCTAAATGTTCTATATGTGATTTGGTTGTAAGAGGTTTATATGCCTGGTGTCAAGGTTGTTCTCATGGTGGTCATATAAAACATGTTATGGATTATTTTGCCAATCATTCGAAATGTCCCAAATGTGGTCATTTGTGTGAATACAATTAAAGAACATCGACTGATATGCTAAAGAAAATTTACTTTCTTCTTGTTATTTTAAGTAACGTACTTACAAAATTTGTGTTTTTAACAATAATTTTAATAGGCAAGATATACTTTTAAAATTAATGTTTTTAAATAATTAGTTTTATGGTTTTTTTATACATCTAGTATACTTTACAAGAATTTAATTCTTAAAATAGAAATTTACATTTTTTTAGTTAATAAATGTACTTTTAAATGGTAAAATACAAACTACCTGCATTTTTTTAACGCAAATTTGGAGACGGCATAAAAGAAAAAAGATAAACGTTTATAAAAGCTTTGAAAATTGTAAGTAAATCGAAAATATTTAAGCAGATACACTTGACTAATTCTAAATACTAATAGCCAAGCAACTATTACCAGCACTACCCTCAAAGCAGTTTTATTTAAAAAAAGAAATGCTTTGAGATATCTGAACTTTAAACTGTTATGCAATTTATAAACACAAGAAGACCTAGTTAAAATGACAGCTCTTTTGCAAAAATTTCACACATTTGTATGAAGTTTGGTTTTTAAAATGCGAACCTCTTAAGCGTCAATTAGGTTTATAAATTGAACAGTTTTAAAGTTTTGATTTGGCGGCAGTACTGGCGGCTAATTGTCAAGAGTTAAAATCGAGGCTCACGGTTTGACAAGCATCGCTGCCAGCGTTATTAAAAGATGTCAGATTTTGTTTTACAGTGGATGAAGCATCATAACGTATAGTCATTGAGTTTGCGTTGCCCGGTATTAAAACATAACCCAAGGTTTCATAGAATTTGATTAACTTATCCTTGCAATCCAAAGACATTTTATAGCAACCCAAATACTCAGCCAATAGAGATACAGTCACCACAATGCTTTAAATAGAAAATATAAAAGTAAATTGAAAAAAGGATATTAAGTGAGTCAAGAACTTACAGTTTGCCCAATTGTTTGCCGCGGTATGTATCATTTACTACAACATCTTCTAAACGACCACGCTTGAAGAAAACAAATTGAATTTGTATAAAGATTAATATTTTATCAACAACTTACTATAGCGCAATTATGAATAAATTTTCGTTCTATAATTAGTGATGCGGCGCCAATAATTTCGTTTTTGCGAGTATCTTCTATGACCGTTACAAAATAATCTCCACTTGCCTTCATTTGCGAAAAACGAGCTGGAAATATTTAAAACGTTCAGAAAAATACATTTTGCAATTAAGTTAAAAAGAAAAAATTAACAAAAATAGCTATGAAATGCAATACCCCTATAACGACCATTACGAATTTTCTATGGAAAATGGAAACTTCTCAGTGCGTTAAATCAGGCTGAGTTCAAAATTTAATAGATTTTAGCAAGACGACTTCATATCATTGAAGTTGAGAGCACAGCCGATTTCTTACAGGTATAAAATCGCCTAATGATTATACATTTGATTCTTTTAATTTAAATGCAAATTTGTTTTTTGCATTTTTTTACAAGGCCTAAATTTGCTTAAAAACCTTGTTGGCAATAAAATAAATAAGAATGTATTTTAAGCAAATATAACTTCTGAAGTCCTTAGTAATTATGTCTTTCAGTATCTGCATTCTTGAAAATTGGATTACGACAAACAAACATGTATGAAAATAAATGCAAAGATATTTCAAATACTCACTTAAAAATTGTGTTCGTGTAACCGGTCCGACATTCGTTAATTGGGAAAGTAGCTGCAAGAAACCCCTATCATAGTCACCATCTTTTAATGGGCGAACTTTTAGCCACGCCTCTCCCGGACAAGCAGCAGAAATGAATGGATTAAATTTAGCAGGACTTTGATGGAAATCCAATTTTAACAATAAATCAGGATCATAGAGATATGTTTCTTCCTAAATGCAAAAACATGTGTTTAGATAAGCCAATTATATTGTTAAATTAATTCAAAAACAAAAATTAACTGTTTTTTGAGTGCTTTCTAGATATCTTCTAATTTTCAAAAGCCAATTGAATATAAATGTTTGAACACATTTGGAAGGGGTTTAAAGTCTGCTGACAAGTAATGCAGCACCTAAGATATGCCAACATATAGACCGCAGGAAAACACACAAAAAACAAATTACATATTTTGTTTGGTTATTCCGTTTTTAAAAAACTTACATGTGATTCTTATAAATAATTATAATAATATTTCAAAATTATATTTTGTAAATTGTTTACCTGCCATCCGACCATTTTATTGCAGTCCAGAATAAAATTATTATTTGAGTAGTTTTTAAAAACTTTGGCCCAAAAGATGTCAACGTAACCACAATCAAAACTCATCTAAATGTGAATGTTTTCTTTTCTTAACACAAAGCTCAAAAAACGAACTAAATACCAGTCACAACCATACTTTTCAAAAGCTACCGGTTTAATGGAGCACAACTTTTATATTCTACGTTATATTATTAACAAATCAACAATGTTTTCCAATACGTGTGGCAAAGGCATATGTATGTATGTACACAGAGGAAATAAAAATAGGCATGGAACCCATATAAAATAGAATTCAGTTAAACTGAAAATACAAGTTGTTGTTTTGCAGATTAATTTCATTGATTTGAAATTTTAACATTACAACAGCAAAGCGACTTCAACAGATCAGGAGTAAACTTTTATGTTTTCACAGTTGACGAACATTTAACGAAAACAAAAGATCCCATACAGATACCCAAGATATTGCCCGTTTCCAACAAAATGTTGTTGAAACAAAAAGGCAACTATTTGTTTTAAAAATGATTTTTTCTTCAAGTGTATGAATGTAAGCACAAACACAAGCGTAAATGCTCACATTATATACAAATGTGCATACAAGTGTGTGTTAACCTGTCTAAGTACCACTTTCTTTATCATTTTAAATCATTATCGTGTTTTGTTACAAATTATTTTAGAACTGACTATTTGCCTACGTCTTTCTTTGTAGTTCTTACAAACAAAATATGCACACACAACCTACAGACTGTGAAGGCCATTTGGACAAAAAAAAAAGAACCAGTCTTAAATGCCTATATATGTATGTATGTATGTATGTACGTTCATTTAGTTGGCAGTGTGGACTGGTGAACGTGTTTTAAGCAAGCAGAAATAAAACTGGTGTTTTGGAAACTGCTGACTCCCTTCCAAAACTTGGTTCCGTTTCTTAACAAAATGTTCCTTGATGGAGTGCAATATGCGTACATATGTACATATATATATGTACATACGTATGTATGTATATACATATGTATGTAGATAACATTTTAAAATATGTTTAGGATAATGAAAAAGCTTAATAAAATCCGATGTTCTAGAGATAAAAAAGTTATAAAAATTATTCTTTTTGCACAGAACTCCAACTGTTTTAGGTAATGTATTCAGGACACTAAAGTATTTGGATACCATGTAAGAAATGCAATTAAAAACTATTGTTGGATCTGCCTTTTGCACATTATAGTAACTACATATGTATGTATGTATGTATATGTCTATTATCATAAGTTGTAAAACAAAATGTTTGTTATAATAAAGCAAAAATTACATGTCGTAAGTTGAAACTTTTAAAAATATATTTTAAGTTTTACACAAAAGATCTTAACTGATTTTTAGTATTTTTAAAAATCGAACTTAAAAAGATCACAACTTAAAAAATTGTTGACCCCCAAAGCCATTCCGTTTACCATAAAACCATAAAAATGCGCTATGCCAAATTTGCATTAAACGATTGCTGCTCGTGAAAATCAGTGCCCAAATATTTTTTGTTCTTCATTCAAAATCTTAAAAATATGAAACTTACCATTTTGTTAATGAGCGGTGCTTCTCGGTTAGATAAAAAGTACTTTACCAATTCCACTTCCACGTTGCAAACTTAAAAACGCTTAAGCAATTATTCACAACTTTTCTTAAATTTTTTCCAAATTATTAGCTTGTTACAATGTAAGTAATTAAAAGATTTTGCCAAGAAGATAATTATAGTGTTATTAAAGTTTCACAACCCACATATGACTTCTTCTAAATATACAGTATTTTCAGTGTAGTGCAAGTCAGTTGCCAAATTAGCAATAAAAATTAAGTTAAAGTATTTAAAGGCAAAAGATAAACAAAAAACAATTTGGCACTTGGCGAAAAAAAATAAACAAAAATTACGAGAATTTCGTATTTGACACTTGAAGGGCAATGATATGAACAGCTTAAACGCTCTTTAGACACCCAATGCTTATTATGACACGTGAAAAACAAGAAATATTAATTTTTAGAACTACCAGCATAGTCATGTTTAAATCATTTTATATGATGTTTTCTTTAGTATTTCATTTCGTTATACTTATGTCTGTATGTAGAATCGCGGTGATTTTATGTTAAATTTAATAGTAAATTTGTCAAAGTAAACTTTACGCGTGCAGAAGTAAAACAAAATTGGAATACAAATTTAAGAGGGTGTCAAAGTAAGCTTGTTAAGTGTAAAAGGCGTCTTGCAAAAAGCTAAAATAGAGTGGCCATTTCTTTTCTTTCTTTTGCTAGAGTAAAATGTTAGCGGTTTAAAAATATGAAATTCTGTGCCATATGTGAATATTTGTTTTTAACCGCCCAAAAAGGTGGAGATATTTTTCAATCGTGGAGTTGTATGAATATTTCTTTAAAGAGATCTACATATCTATTATAATCTGTCATTGAAGTGTAGTGAAAAAACAGTGTATAAATTTCATATAATTACCGCCTAAACATATGTACATACTTACGTATTGCGGAAGAAATCTATCTATGACAAGAATTAATAAATCTCAGTAGATATACATATATACATAAATGTAGAATTAGCGCTTTCCCAACCGATAGTGGAAGTACATATGTATACAGTTAAAACGAAAACCGACTACAAAAAGCTCAAAAGTCTCAAGATTTCACAGCAGAACTTACATTCATCAGCGTATATGTATGTATGTAGGTATCAGATTTGTAAGCAAGTACAAACGTATGATATGATTAGAAAACTTATAATTCGAATAGGAAAAGAAACTGAGTTCAGGTGATAAAAGTTTTCATTCCTGTAAAAACGGCTTCTCGCTAACAGCTATTAATACAGAAATGATTCCTAGGAAGTATATATACTTATAATTTACATACATATGTACATATGTATTTCAGAGAACTCATTAAAAGAACTAAAAAGATTTACAACCCAAGATATACGTGCATACATAGATATTAGAATCACGCCGACTAACACTATATATACCAAAGAATCATATTAACAACCTGATCCAGCGCTGAAACAGTAACAGAATTAGAACGAGAGTATAATTCTGGCATGGGCCAGTTTGACTCCTATAAAAAGTGGTAAGTACATACATACATATATTGTCGCTAAGATAACAAAAATTCAAATAGCGGTCTAGATATATGAATATTGAAATTGAATTGAAATATGTATATAATATTATAAATAAAGATAAGTTAGAGTAAATTAAATTGAATTTGGCAAGAAGGTTCTAGTCAGGAATGACATTTTAATTTATTGAAACGCTTTAGGCGTAGAAAGCGCGTGTTCAACTTCGATACTTTAAGTTAAAATACGTTGAATGTACACTACTGCTGCAATATTATAACGGTAGTTTATTATTGTGCCGTTTAGAAATAAATACAAAATATATTACTTTATGTAAATAAATACTTTCAAAATTAACTAAGTGTATAAATAGTGATATATCGGTGAAAACTATATGCTGTTAATATAAACGGCAGGTTAAAGTTTAAGTAAAAGCTTTTAATAATCATATAATTTTACAAAAGTGCAATTTAAATATTTCGAAGCAAAAATTCGATTTTGTAGTAAACATATGATGCCCAGAAGTATCTATGTATAACAAATGGGATTGTTAGACTTAGTAAGAAAGTAAGTTTTCCCTTTTCATAGATTTTGCATACAAAATATGTATGTAAAATATTAAAAATTAAATTTGTTTTTACATTTGCTATGCTCAATTAGCATTCAATTTATTCTAACTGTGTTCTTTAACTTTTTAAAATATAAAAAATAAACTTATATACATACACACATTTGTATGCGTGCACAAATATTAGTTTTCAAAGATAAACAGTGTGTTTACTTATGTGGCTACAATATATTTAGGCGTTTGGTACATTTCGTAAGCAAATTCTTCCTGGTGGCCTGGTTCGAATTCTAGTCCTACATAAGCGATTTCTAAATTGAAAGGTCCATCCATATTATTTTTCGAAGATACTGAAAAGCCGAAATGTGTTACACGATTTAATTGTATGGCCTGCTGGCGATCTTGAATGCGTCCCTTTGAGGAATAGAAAAATTTTGAAAATGGAATCTGAAAGAATCAAATCTTTTGTCATTAGTTTTTAATAAATATAAATTTGTTTATTTTAACCTTAGCTATTTGCCAGTGTGGGCCTCCCCTCGTATATAAGGCATAATGATAAACATCGTTCCACATTAAATCAAAGTATCCTTCACAAGTTAAATTGATTAAATAACTCCGCCCATCACCTCGTAATTTAATTACTAACATATTGTATGGGCTCCAGTCATAGGTAGCCTCGCGTTTGAATGATTTCTACATAAAATATATGTATAAAATTATTTACATATGTATGTACATATGTATCTGTGCAGTTGAATTGTTTGATCATGATTTTAAATTTGTTTTGAATTAAAACTTACTCGTACGCGCTTTGTTCTAATGTTTGCGTAGCCTGTTCTTTTTATTACACCATCCTTAATGTGGTCAGAACTTACTACACCATGGAAGAGGCCAGCCCCAGAATTACTAAGTTCTAGTATGGCAGAACTTTTTCCTTCATTATGATCCATATCTGTGGTAACAACCCATTTTTCGATTGAGGATTTATCTTTGAAATCGAAAACTATATCTGTTTCACCGGGACGAAAAACTAATAATGGATCTGACTCAAATTTCTCTTTCATTTCATCTTTCCACAAATTAATTTCATTTTTGAGTTCCTTTAGACCATCGAGAATAAGTTTCTTCTTAGATGGCAGTGGTAAAGCTGTTTTGTAACCCGATTTCTTCTCCCGTTCCCAAAATGTTTTACAAACAGGTGTTGTGTGTACATATGTTACAGGAACTTTTAGAGAATTAAATACCAATTTCTGTGGGCAAAAGTATTCTAATGGTAAACGCATTAGTTGCGGATATTTGCGAATAAGCGAAAACATTATCTTTCTGGTTTTATTAATATTTTTAAACTTTTTCACATTTTTGTATTTACAAATGCATAACCACTTAACAGCTGACTAGAACTTCTAACAGATGTTGTATGTATGTGCATATGTAGTTGTAATTTTTTTCGATTTTTCGTTCCTTTTTTGTAACTTGGCACTACTACCATTTTGAGTAAACAAAACTTAATATCCCAACCAGCAATTGTATGACTATCACAAAAATCGCAGAAAGGTTTTACGTCCATCAAAGATGCGACACTTGTAGAGAAATACACAAAATTGTTTATTTAAGCCGAATATCATCTGTGCCGTTACTTCTGTTTATAGCAGACTATTTTTCTTTTTATGAATTTCAAAAGAAATAAGTGTGAATGGCTTCTTAGATCGTGCATTGTATGCAATGGACTCAATTTCGTTAAAAATAAAATAAAATGCTGATTGGGAAAATTTGTTTAGTTTTTTAAACATTATCGATTGAACGTTTGTATCTATTTAACAGTCTAAGAACAAAGTTCAGTAGCTATTAAAGATGAGCTATCATTCAGTGGGAAAATGTACGGTTCCTGCAACTTCAAATGATTGGAATATATTGTATTGGATTTTGGGCACTATTTGTATGCCTATAGCGGTTCCTTTAGTGCTTCTAAATCTTTGGAGGAAGTCTTCAATAGCTAAAGAACGTAAACGTTTACCCGGCAAAGTGGTATTAATCACCGGAGCTAGTTCGGGCTTGGGAGAAGCATTGTCTCACACTTTTTACAAAGCAGGCTGTAAAGTTATTTTAGCAGCGCGTCGTGTAGATGAGTTGGAAAGGGTAAAGAAGGACTTATTATCAATAGAAGTGGTAAGACTTGCACTTTTTATTTACGAAACAATGATTTAAAGTCATTAACATTACGAAGGTTGGTCCCGCATATCCACCTATTGTGTTACCTTTGGATTTAGCCCAACTTAACGCTATTTCGGAGTTTGCGTCTAAGGCGGTAAACATTTATAACGGAATCGATATACTTATTAACAACGGTGGTATAAGCGTAAGGGCTGATGCCTTAACTACAACATTAGATGTAGATCTCAAAGTAATGACTGTAAACTACTTTGGTTCCGTAGCCTTGACAAAAGCTATATTACCTTCTATGGTTAAAAGACAGACTGGTCATATTTGTTTTGTAAGTTCGATACAAGGGAAATTTGCTTTGCCATACAGATCGGCTTACTCGGCGTCTAAGCATGCTATACAAGCTTTTTCTGATTCATTGCGAGCTGAAGTAGCTTCCAAGGGCTTAAAGGTTACATGTATAAGTCCAGGATATATAAAAACACAACTCTCATTTAATGCTTTAACGTCTACAGGCAAACAATATGCCAGTAAGTATTTAACAGATTTTTAACCAAAATTATACCAAAACTTATTTAAAAAAATTAGAAATGGATGCAACTACAGCGAAAGGCATGTCTCCAGCGGATTGTGCCAAACGCATTTTGGAATCTTTGCTGAATGAAGAAAAAGATGTTCTAATATGTGACGTCCAAGCAATGGCTGCTTTCTGGTTGCGTTTCGTTTGCCCATCTCTATACTACTGGATAATGGAAAAGAGAGCAAAAAAGTTACAAAACGAAAATTAGTCATGTATGCCAAGTGGTGCCACTTTATTTTGTATATGACATTTTCTTTTCATAAAAAAAAATTCTGCCCTTAAAAGTAAATAACTTTCAAAAATAACACGTCAAAGTAGCAATGAAAAATGAAGAAAAGAAATTAGATTAAGTAAAATGAACAAAAAGGCTTTTAATTTAATAAATAAAACTTGTCGAAGGTGAAGAGCCGCAATTCTAGTTTTAAATGTTAAATTGTCCCAGCTTCATCTAAACTTTTCGTTGTTTGAATTTTTCATTTCGCTATAATTTCTATTACGTTTTTGAGGTTCTATGTTTTGTTAAAATTTTAAAAGTTTTTTTGTTAACTACATAGCTTAAAGCAGCTGCAACTGTTGTGGCTCCCGTTAGATACCAAAGACCGTGGAGAATACCGTGATCTGTTACAAACATTGGATTTTTATTTTAATTACAAATAATATAATTTTTACCAACTTACCGATATACTGCCAAACAGGAGCACCTAAGCTGATACCAACAGTCGCTAATTGCACTCCAGTATTGATCTTACTTATAAGCGTTGGCTCTAATTGGGCAGTAACATGTGTGGCATCAAAATAACGTGAAATAGTGCGCTGTTTAAAGTAAAAAAAAAAAAATTAAGCCCGGCTATTGCTGGCAATTCAAGAGGGATTTACCGGTGGTGGCAAACTTATATACCGTATAACAAAACCCGCAGCAATTAGAAAGACATCACGAAATAGTACAACACCCGCCAACCACAAAGGTAATAAATCGCAATAACCCATTGATATAACCAAAGAGCCCATTAAAACCTTATCAGCTGCCGGATCCAAAAAAGAACCGGCTTTACTTGCTTGATTTGGCCATCTTCTTGCAATTTGTCCATCAAGCTAAAACGATTTAATAAGGACGTATGAAATAAATTGGCAAAACTTTTGTTAAAGTATGTACTTACTAAGTCTGTTATTCCTGCAACTGTCAACAAGCTGATAGCCATCCCATAATGACCATCAACAATTACATAACCAATATAGGGAGAAAGAATCATGCGACTCATGGTTAATAAATTCGGTATAGTCAAAATGTTTTCCTTCTCATAAACCTCTTCAATTTTCTCTCGCATACGCTCTTTGACTTTATCTTTTGCTTCCCGAATATCTTCGACGATGAAATTTTTCCGTTCAATAAATGATTCACGTTTCTTATCTATGACTCCTTGTAAAATATCTCGGCCTTTAAGAGTTTTCATATGTAAAGAATGTTTTTTGATATCGGCATACAAGCGTAAAGTGGCCACATCCCAACTACGATATTGGTTAATATCCAAAAAGGAGACTCGTATGAATCCCGTAGCGGCAGCATAGCGATTAAGACAGTTTGTTACCGATGTGGGGGCTGGAAACGAGAAGGCGGTTGCACCACCTACCATCTCGGTGAGGCCCTTGCTATATGCAAAATGGTTGCGAGAAATTTGGCGAAATATTGTGGCAGGTAGCATTTTGGCAGTCTAATAAAACGTCACGCCGTAAGGGATTCCTCTTATTCTAAAACAATTTACAACAAAATTTTACATTGAAATACAGAAATATTTTAAAAGTTGAAAGCCCTCAATTTGTCTGCATTATTTTGAACTTCCGTTAACCTTCCTGTTTAGTAACTTTTTCGCGTCCTAAATATTATCGGTGAACCTATTTACTAACTAGTCGCTTACCATTGGATTATTGCTGGGTTGCCTGATGTGCCAGCGTTCAATACGTAGATTAAATGTTTGTCTACTTTTTTATTTATTTTTTTAATCATTAAATTTTTCGTTTTTCAACCAATTTATGTTTTAATTCTCCAATTGGACGGCAAGTGTCAGAATGTGTTTATTTGTTTTTCATTATTAATACAAAGTTGTATTTATAGCAGCTTTAAACAGTGACGCTTTTTTAAGTACTCTACTGAGAAAAATTACATGATCAAATGTAAACACAAACGTATATTGAATCTTGCTAAGGTGTATTTGGAAACCTAACCAATGCTGTGGAAATTTGTTAAATACCGCAGATCCAGCTGAGAAATACCGGTTCTTTAAAATAAATCATCCTTTAAAAAAAAAAAATCCCAAAAAATATAATGAGTGAAATACTGCTAGTTTTGTTTATAACCCACTGCGCACCCAAACAATTATTTTTAAGCTAGTGAAGCTAAACTTGCTGTATATATGTATATAGTGCAATCTCTCTTGAGGGAACCCCCAAGGGACCCCTGAAAGTGTGTACAAGGAATGACCAATGCTTTCCGAACTAAAATGAAAAAATGCTCCTCTATTTCATTTGGGGGATTCCCTAAATCTTGTAAATAATGGCACAGATTGCAAGATATTGGTCGAATAGGTTTTTGTACACCATATGTACGCATCACAAGCATTGCCTAAATTTTAGAAAAAACGTTGGATTGAAAACACTATGTGAGGGAGAAAATATTTACCATACTACCTACATACATACATATGTGACGCAGTGAATATGATAAACCGTGCCTTGTTCTTATATCGAACAAATTAGGAGTCTTAGCAAACTTATTTGTAAATTATGACATGAAAAGATCGGAAAATTAAGTTAAATTTCCGTCCAATAGAACTCGTTGCATAAACTGAATCTTCCAAATTTATTCATATACATACAGTGGCACGAAAAACTATACATACCTCCTATAAAGCACGTTTTCTTCTTTATATAGTGCTTGTTTTACTTGGGGGTCATGCTATTGTGTTTTGTCTCAAATTTAAAATTTTCTCACACTGTTTTTTTTTACCAAAACACTGACACTTTTAAAATGCGATGAGAATTTGTTTAGAAATTTTGTATTAATTTCAATGAAGCAATCATTTCAGGTTGACTTTTTGATGACATCTTGTTAAAAAACTGCGTGCCGCCTACGTCATAGTTTTGAAATAAAAGAAAATTGTTGGTGTAACCGTAACTTTACAGCAAAAATTGTATTGCCTGATTACTTGCGAAAGAACTTATCATAAGAGTACAGAAATCTATTTTTTAATTAATCGCTTCTTTGAACAAATAATGAAATTCAATTTTTCGAACACAGAAAACTTTGCACTATAGAATTTTTTCAATTTGTGTAATATTTTGTACAGGTTACTGTACTTTGGCATAGTTTTCTCTGCCACTGTACATGTACATCTCAAAGATTTTGCTCCCGCTAACTATAATTGAAAACACGAGTGAAAACTGTAAAATGCTAAAATAAAAAACACTTGTAAAAGTTTTTAAACCTTTAGTTTTGCTGATTATAATTTTAGTTTATTGCGATTTATTCAAATTTATTGTTTAAAATTTCTTCTATGTTATTAAGTTTTTCCAGAAATTAACAGTTTTTGTTGTTACTTTTTTTGTTTGTTTGTTTAGCTTTACAATTCGTTAGTTTTCTATTTCATATGTATTAATATAATTTTTTTTATAATATTTATTTATTATTTTCTAATTATTAACAATTTTTTCGAGCTTCTTTATTACAGTGTATCTTAAAACTTTTTAATGAGTGTTAAAAACTAATTATGTAGGTAAAAAAAAAAAAAAATAAATTAAAAAATGATTTGAACTTATAATTGAAAATTGTTAGTACCGCATTTTCTCTGCCACATTGGCATAACAATCATCTTCAAAATTTAATTTGATTAACAAGTAACAAGTTGTATGTATAATAAATGTATGAATGAGTTTATAGTTTCAAATGAACATACGTTTTGCCAATATTACCTAAAGTTTTTTTTTTTTTTGAATTCATTTTAATTTACATATTTAAATTTATTTACTTTCTTTACTAAAATTTGCACCCAAAATATGCATGTATGTATGTATTTATACAAACAATTTTCTCTGTGTGTGTGTGTGTTATATGTATTAGTATGTGTTTTGCTGGTACTTCTTTGGTTTTATGATATTTCTTTTTATTGGGTTTCGACAATAAACGAAATCTTTTCTGTGTATGTGTGTATGTATGTAAGTGGTTCTCTATTAAAGTCTGGCAGGATTTGTGTTGCTGCCGCTGTTTCTTATTTATTGTATGTCTGTTGTGGGTTAATTGTCATTGAAATTTGGCTTATAACATTAGACATTTAAATTGACTTATATAAATTTAAAGAAAATTATAAAAATTGAGAAAAGAGCATACATACATATGTACATATCGATACCTTAATATAGAAAGGCCCTAAGTAACCTTTTCCTAACTTTTCAGGGGAGAGAAAAAACTTAATAAAAATTAGAGTTTTCAACTGCTTATATTTTTGTTATTTTTAGTAGGATCACGTCAATTTTTTTGGCCAATGATGTGTTGAAAGATCATCTTTCGAAATTTGCAAAAAACTCGATTTAAATAAAAAAAAAACAAGTTAGGGCCGTTCTATATTAAGGTAACGATATGTATTATTTATTCGTATTTAATATAAAATTGATATTTGGCATTTTATTTTTAAAAATTCGTATATTATCGAAAATTCTTCGAATAAAATGAAATTTGCCTCAAATAAACACTGAACATATCCTTTTTCAAAATCGTTTAACGAGTCAGAAATTATGAATGATTTCAATTTCTATTTTTGCCATATTACAAACTCGTACATCCGTACATATGCATATGTATATGTATTTAAGTACATATTTAATGAAACCAGCAGACACGGTGTAATAAAGTAGATGTATGACTTGGTAGGAAAAAATTATTGCGGCCATTATTGCGTTTTTATTGCACCTGCAATACGCCGCAGTCACACGAAGGTGATTCTTCTGGAGGAACACCAAGCAATTTTCTTAGAAAAGATCACATATCGCTGAGTGTTTTGTTATGGTATTATTTGTTTCTTTTGACATACGCTTTAATTATTATTTATCTTGTTAAAAATTTTAATATTCATTTATATAATTTTTTGCCCACAATCGCTAAAAGCTAAAGTAAAATCAAATCCGGTAAACTGATTGCAAAATCCCAACTGCATTCTTACATACATATGTATGTAAATTTTAAATATTCGTAAAATGTCAAAAACCAACATTTTTAAATGGAAATATTGACATGCAAAGGAAACCGAAAACATAAAAAGGTTAATCGGCTGAGCTCTCAATTTCATCTGTAGTAGTTTTAATCAAGGCCTCACCGGTCTGGCACAGAGGCTTTGGCCTCACAACCACTTAACAATTCTTTTGGAAAATTAATATTTGTGATTAATTCTCGTGGAATAGTCTGCTTCTAAGCGTCTTGTCTGCAGCCGAACGCGGTAATATCAACATTTTCAATAATTTCCAAGTCATTCTGAAAAAAGTTGCAAAATCTTACAAATTATGGGCCAATTAGTTTACGAAAATTATGATGATTTAAAAACAATTCTAATTGAGTTTTCCAAAGAACAAATTACACTATTATAGTGTAAAAAATTAGACAAAGGCGATTGCAAATCGTTGCTAATTACTTGCCTTCACTTTTAATTTGGATGACTTTCATCTATATTTATTTGAAATAAAAGTTTTAAGTCTTTTGCGAAGAATTTTAATAGTAGAGTTAAGTTTGGGATGAATTAAAGAAAAATGTGATAGTAATAGAAGAAACCTGAACATTTTAAAAAGAACATTAACCGCCGTATGCAAAAACCACTTTTAAGTCAGCGTGGATTCAAAACGGAAAACTTATGTATATGTGAGTCTGCCTAAGAAAACCCGCCTAGTGTGGTCAAGTTTCATGAATTCCCTTTTTTTACAGTAGTAGTAGTAGTGTTACATATGGAAGAAACCACTTCTTTAGAGAGCGTAAGACAACAAAAATTACTGCCAACTTGACTGCAATAGACAAACGTTTTCTGCTGAATCTTAAAACCATTAATTTTTTAGTCATGTCATAAATATTGTCATTATCCAGTCGCAATTTATTATTCATGTTTTTGAATGTTCAACTGTCGCCAACAACTTGCAAGTTTAACTAACAGTCGTTTCTGCACACGGCTTCTAATCTTTAAGCAGCGTTAAACCTAAATCAGTATTTATGATTTTTATTTAATATTGCTGTAATTTTTTTATTGCGTTTTAATTCATAAATATATTTTTTAAGTTTTCATTTATTTGTTTTAACTAAAATTTTCAATTTATTCAACTACTAGAACTAAATTTATTATTTATGGTTTTTTATTGCAACTTATTTAATATATTTGAGAAGTATTAATTTTTAAGTATCAATTTCTTATTCTATATAAACTTTTCTCTATTTTCATTTTCATAAATATTTGCTTTTATGTATCAATTTCTTATTCTATATATTCATGTAAACTATTTTGAAGATTTTCTTTCATGTTTCTATTTATCAATTTATTGAAATAATTTTTTGTTAGCTTAATATTTAGTACCACAGTCGCAGATTATTTTATTTGTTTCTTGAAGTACTTTTGCTTAAATTTGATCTTAAAATAATTGAGTTTAAAATTGATTACTAACAATGCAGTTAAGAAGCAACTACATTTGCAATTGGAAGAGTTAAAGAATTTCATATTTGAAGGTTACACTTTTCATATATGTAAATTGATAATAAAACAGTAGTGATTATTAAAAAAAAAAAAAATCTTTGATATTTCATAGTTATTGCTTAATGTCTATGTTTCGAATAGCAGCTGCATTAAACAGCCTTAATTTCAACCTTCATGTTTTGCTGTTATTTTTTTTTTTTGACAATTTATTCTGCCTTTGCAGCATATTATTTATTAACTGAAGTCAGTTAAAGTAAAACTATAAATTTATTAGTTAATTTTGTATAGAAAACGGTGCTTAGTTAACATAAAATTTTAATATATTTCATTATTCTTTTGGTTTTAAAACTTTTAATTTCAGAAGACAAAAGTAGTAGGAAAAATTGCACAATTATTGAAGAAAAATATGTAGATTAATAGATCTTTTCTTTTCTTACGTTTCAGTTGAAATGTGAATATTATAGTTAGTTTTTCACTTTTTTGTGTTTTATTAAGTAGAATTCCATTCATCCTACACCATTAAGTCAAAATTGAGAAAAATCAAAATTTCTTTGCAATGAAACTATATACATACATATATGGTTTTATATATATAGTACAAACTAACATTGACAAATCGTGATATTAAAGAATAGATTTATGTGCCGAAAACACCAAAATGGGACAGGAAAATATATTTATGATCACAAAAAATTTAAAAACAAAAAAAAAATATATAGACATAGACATATGTGTGTTTCCAGCTGTCTACATTTCGTCGACATTTCCCTAATTCAATTATAGGCTCCAATTGAAAAGCAAAAATGCAATATGGTTTCGGAATTTTGTAAGATTTTTCACCTTGTAGTGTTATATTAAAATAATATTATGGGCTGAAAGATGTGGAATAACACTGACAAATCATTTGTCCCAAAACCCGCTTTTTTAACATACATACATACATATGTACATGTGTACTTAAAATTGGTTTTGCCATAATTAAAGAAAAGGACGTATATTCTGTCTATATACGTTCGTGTTTATTTATTTGCAAGAATTGTTCAAAAATGGATTCTTCAGTACGAAGATGCTGTTACTTCCCGGCTGTCCTACAATATCGAACGTTAACGTTCGCCAGTAATCCGAAAGGCACATAATTCATTTGTTATTTGGTTCAGTTCGTGTCCTTTTGAATAGTTATGTGTCAGTCAAAATGTTGGCGCACTTTAAGGTTCGACACCGCCGGACAGGCTCTTACATCATTTGCATGCTAAATAAGTATTCGCTTTTCCGGTTTCGCTGGCAATATACTATTCTATTTTCTCCGTTTAAAATTCTAAATTTTAATATCATTTTTTGTTACTTTTGCAATTAATCCATAAAATCCATATTTTCTCAATTCTAACCTGAAATGGTGTGTAAATATTTTCAACTGTTAAAACTTATTAAGAATAAAAAACGATTATAATAATTTAACAGAGTATTTAAATCAAATGGTCATAGTTCTATTTTCGTATTTAAGGTTGATTCCAGCACTTTACTAGTAATGTTTACAAAGGCATCACAATTGGCTGATTCCATCCACTCAAAATCCTTCATAGTTGCCTAGAAAAAGCAAATTTTTTTTGTTAAAATAAAAATGAGCTTCAACTAAAGTTGAGTTTGTGCTACATACCTTGTGCATGGAGTAGACTGCAACAACAACTAAAACATGCATTATATTGTGAGAATTTAGGTAGAAATCAACTAAGCCGGGAAACCATTTTTCTGGAATACGCATAGCACCGATAGCACCACCTAAAATTGATACACCATCCTAAAATAAAATAAAGAAAAATCAATTAAAAATGTTAATGAAAAAAATAAATCACCTTCTAAATGGGACATATTTTCATTTCAAGTCACTTAATTTGTATTTGCTTATAATAAAGATGACTGCAAACGTTCCAAACGCAAGGGGGTATAAGATTCCGTTGCACTATCAACTACTCGAACTACAATAGAAAGCAAAAGTCTGACGTAGACAGCTGGACACAATTTTGCTATAGTATATTCAATGTTTTCTGATATTTTTTTTTTATTAACCAACCTAATAAGTTTTAATTAAGGTTCTGTGCTCTGCTTATAGCAGGAAGAAATATCGGGAAGGTAAACACGTGTTTGTATTCAAAATATTTCCCCCCCACCCTACAATCATACATAATGAGTTTTTAAATGACCCACTTTAAAGAAGTAAACAGTCAAAAAACTCCAACAAATGAATGCAAAAATTTACATTTTATTGCATTTAGGGTATAAATTACAACTTAAATCCGGTTTAAAATTACTCATTATTTTCTGAGTTCTCAAAAAATTATTGGACAATCACCTTTGAAGAAACCAGTTAGTTCCTGGCAGTAATATTTTTTGTTTTGTTTTGCTTTTGTGTCAAAAAATACTCACATCAAAATATTTTTTTAATGCCTGAATTATTTAAAATTTTTCGTAAAAAGAAAACTTAAAATTCATAAATTTGCCTGTCAACTACCATATGATATGCCTGTAGAAGAAAGTAGAAAGAGGCAATTGCTTTACGATATGGCATCACCACGCCAGCTGATTATTAATATTATTTTTATGTATTTAATGAAATTCACCTTGTAAAGAGCAACTGCTCGACCTGGAACCTTAAATTTCGTTGTGTAAATCAAAAAGAAACAGTTATACTCAGCTTCTTGTCATAGACCGATCACAATCACCACTTGTATAAATTTTTTTTTGGTTTCGAAATAAACCCGATATTATCGTCGAGTATTGTGCCGATAAAAATATTTCAATGTTCCCCTGCTTAAAGACTGTAGGAGTGAGTACACATTTGCAACGTGAATGCCCACTTTAAGATTTAGATTTTCTCAGGCAGGCTTCTAGTTTTTAGAAAAGCACTATAGACTCCAAAATAATGTGATTTTAAATTATTTGGGCTACACGGGTGCTGTGATAGATCTGAATATTACGATGCCTCATATTACGTTACTACGAGTTTAGTCGGGCTTAAATGACTCAAATTTTACCTTCAATTGTTGCGAAATTTTAAGGCAGTGGTGTAGAATTTATAAATTCTTGATCAGCAACATTGGAAAAAATGCCGGTTCACATTTTGCCACTTATTTGAAATGTTGCTCCCCAATATATTTATTTGGGTGCTACAGACTTCCACAATAAATTTTTTCATTTAATATTATTATCAGTTGAGTAGTTTAAAATTTTGAATTTTTTTATTTTTATATATTATTTTATTTTATATTTATATTAGCAATTATATAAAATAGGTGTATTCTAATTATAAGTAGACTTGAAAAAATTTACAAATACACAATTCCATTTATGTTCGAAAGCAGATAAATAGTAAAATTTTTACATCTCCCGAAAACATAAAATAAATAAAGTTCATTGATTTAATACAAAGAAAACCAAATTTTGAGTTCTATTATCAACAATCCAGCGCCGCATAGTTTTTTAAATTACGCCTAATTTTATCAGGCTTGAATCCCGTGCATGGATAGTACCTCAGCCTTATTAAACAGTTAAATTCGTACTTCAGTTCAGATCCCGTGCACTTCCTTTGAAATCTATAGCTTCAAGAACTTGCTGTAGGACACTAGCAGGATAATACTCATCTTCATAAGAAAGTTTAAGAAATCGAATTTAAACAAATGTCTTAGAATATGATTTGAATCAATTGATTTAAAAGTCCACTGCCTTAAAACTATATTTTTACGGCAGTTTAATCCACAGGTTATAAAAAAAAAAAACGAACAAAGGACTGCAACTAAAACAATACTCGTACTGAAGCATCTATCGAAATGTCCACAAATAGGCACAAGGTTGTTGTCAGCAGCAGACAATAAATTCCTTTTATTCGTATATTTTATTTTATATAAATTTCAGAAACAATGTATAATGCTTTACTGTTTGTTTCTTTTGTTGTTATTATTTTGTTTGTCTGAAAACCTTGTTTTTATTTGCAGAAGGGAAGAACAAAAACAAAAAAATGAATAATACCCTTCCACCACCCAATAAATAACAAATGAAAACAATTGCACGTAAAATCAGGACACTTTAATCTTAAAAAAAAAACAAACAAAAAAATATTTTGTAGTACTGAGTTATTTAAAAACCGAATGAGTGGTAAAAAACGATACAAAAATGTAGCTAAAAAAAAAACTATTAAAATTCTGAGCCAATTCCTCCAACTGGTGAATTATTAAGTAACACCTATTCATTTTGCTGTGGTAAAATTTGAAAACTTTTTATTTTTTTCTGCAACCACCGCTAACCAAACTAACTTTGAGCGTATCTTTATACATACATACATACATACATATGTATTGCTATTTCGAAATTAAGAATTGTAACACATACATATGCGTACATGTAGTATGTATGTGTGTACGTGTGCTGTGAGAGTGTCAATTAACTTGTATGTTTAAAGTACATACATATATTTAACATGAAATGAAGCAGTTTAATAACTCAGTGGTGTTTTTGTTGTTGTTGTAGTAGTAGTAGTAGTTGTTGTTGTTGTTGTTGCAGCAGCATTCCACTGCCACGTGTTGTACATACCTGCAGGTAAACATGCTCCATTGCAACACGATTGCCACCCACTAGACCAATGGCGCGGAAAAATGTTAAAATCGATCGCAGTGTAAAGGGCAAGGCGAAACACAAGCGCCGCTGCCAAGGTGAACTGGCTGTTAAGGCCTGAGGATATAAACAAGAAATGCTTGTTAGACAAACACAACACTTTTTTTCTTTTGCGTGCGACTATGAATATACAAAACATGAGAGACGACACTTAAATTGAAATAAATAAATTAAGAAAGTGTTGAGAAAAAATGAAACTGACAAAAGAAAATGTACATATTCAGAAATATATATATATGTACTGTGTGCATTTTAATTCATACACCTAAATGTACGCTGAGATATTCCTTACCATTGATGTTGGGGCAAGCGTTAAGTTTAAACGATATTTATGTCTGTCAATCGTCTTTAAAACCACATGTTCTAAAATGTACTGCTTTCAAAGGTCTAGCCAAGGCGAATTCGTAGTTAGTGGAGCCAGAAAATCTGGCGAATTTTTAATAAATATTTGCGGAATGTTAAAACACGACACCCCAGTGCGCCTAAAACATGAAATCCGCTCTCAATTTCACCTGTTCGGAATTCGCCTTGGCTACAATATTTTTCTCAAAAACTATATTTTTAGTCCCTATAGGTGAGATTCGTGGTCCGAGATCCTTAAAGAACTTTGTTCTTTGCCATCTAGCTAATTATTAAAACCTGTATCCGTTGCTAGACAACAGTGGGGCAAAAGAAATTTGGACCCCTGAAAATACATCCCAACACCATTATTGGGAGTTGTCTTGCAAACTAAACGCCCTGGGAACGAGTTGGGCCTGAGAGTAAAGTTCCTGCACGACGACAGTAATGCATTCCCTTCCTCCAGATTATCAGCCAACACAATTAAGTCAGCCGGGTTTTTAACGGTACTTTTCTAAAAAGTAATTTTTTTTTAAGTCACTGTTTTAAAGGGGTTTTTTAACGTAGATTTTTTCAAGGGTGTTTTTTAAAGGCACTTCTTGAAAAGGTACCTAAATAAATTGGAAACCAAAAGAATGGACTTTTTTCGACATGAAATCTTTTTAAAGGTAGTTTTTGAACGATACTTTATCTTAAGCGGTAGGTTTTTTACTCTTCTCTGTAAAATATCCTTTTTTAAAATAAATTTTCAAGGTACTTTTTCTAAAGGTATCTTTTTCAAATGCATTTTTTTAAATGTACTTTTTTTAAAGTATTTTTTTTAAACGTACCTTTTTAAAACTTAATTTTCTTAAACGGTATTTTTTTTAAAAGGTGTTTTTTTAAAGGGTACTTTTTTAAAAGGTACTTTTTTTTAAAAGGTACTTTTTTAAATGGTACTTTTTTTAAAAGTTAAATTTTTTAAAAGATAGTTTTTGAAAATGTGCTGTTTTTAAAAGATACTATTTTTAAAGGCTACTTTTTTTAAAAGTACTTTTTATGAAGGTAATATTTTTAAAATGCTTAAGAAGCAAATTTTTTTAAAAAGTACTTTTTAAGTCCTATTGATTCAAATAAATAACAGATTTATTTAGTTGGCCCATATTGCAGGTTGTATATGATTTTTTAAATCTTTTCTTGTTTTTAAATGTAATTCCGGACCATATCCTGGCGCAACTGTCCTTGTCGTATACAACAATTAAAATTTATTGTTGATAACAATAGTTTTTTTTTTATAAACTTGTTAATTAACATGTAATATTTATTTATAAAACTGATATCCACATACCTTATATAATCCCCAGAGTGAAAAAAGGCAATAAGAGATTAAGATGAACCATTTCCATTTAAAAGAAAAACAAAACGTTGTTGCTGTCAGCAAAGGAAGAGCACCTGCGGAAAAAAGATATACAATTAAGAGCAATTTAGAAACAGTACTTTTCAAAATCTTAATTGTGTTAATTCGTCAGTTATGAATTAAATGCCTGTGAACGTTTGTTTCTTTTGTTTCAAAAAGAAAGACTATTCGTGTATTAAAGTAAGTTTGTTAGCCTAAAGGACCCGAGCCTTGTTAAACACAAAATAAGCGAGCATTCAAGTTTTATTATAAAAGTTTAACTGTTTGTGAGAAATGTTTAAAAGGGATTAAGTTTATAAATAAATGTGCTGTTGAATGTGAAAGTATCGAAAAAAGCATAGAAATAGGAAAATCGTAAGTCAAGTTCATGTTTAGTTTAACGAAAAAGTTTTCAAACAACAAAATTATAATCTATTTTTAGTTTAATGTTTCTTATTGTTTTGTAAATTTCTTATGTTAATCGCTTATTGAAGTTCCTGTCGGTTTTAAAGTGTTTCGCTAAAAACTGGGCTATTGTTATAATTACTTAACTTTCGACTGGATTCCATCTGAAACTATGAAACTGCTTAATTTAGGGTCATGCTGAAGATAATATTTCCGGGCGTATAAAGCAAATATTAAAAAAACTGCAAACATATTAATATTGCACATAATTAACCCAACTTCAATTTAGTTCTTAAAGGACAGTATCATGCCAAGTTTGAGAAATCGAAAAAATGCCATGAATTTTCAAGGTTTTTGACCTTGAAACATTTGACTCGTTCTAATTTTAATGCTTTCGATCGCTACGTACTATCAAATCATTTGGCAAAGCTCTTCAATTTATTTAAACTTTCTTCTTTGGAAATATACTTTAAGTATTTTAATTTGTGCGTTTGCATTATAGGCATTTACAAGTATCTTGGTTGCTCTGCAAACCCACAAGATTTCCCTACAAAACAAATATATGTATGTATGTATATGTGTGTAACTAACTATTAATACCGTTAGCTTGGTTTTTAAGGCATGCATTTGCATGAAACATCTTGCCCAGGGTGTAATATAATTAATATTTCTGAGGCGTTTTGTCAGAACAGCTCAAGTCGCGATAAGATCGATATACATAAGTTTTTAAGGGCAATAAGTGAAAGTTACAAAAATATTTCGTCCATGTTGAGAAACAACATTCATTCGAATTAATGAAATTGCACACGTTTTGCAATTTTAAAATTCGACTTATGCTGTTATAATAAAACGGCACAGATTTCATTTCGGAGAAATGCAAATAAACAGATGGAACGTGTGCTTAGGTCGTCTTTGGCATTGGCAATGACGTATTAAATTTTAGGAGATTAAATTAACAGCATCATACAAAATAAGCAAGTCGCTTACATATACATATGTACATACATATGTTTGTTTACTAAGCTGCATACTAAATAGTATGTATGTATGTGTTTGCTTAGCCGGCTACAGTTTATTAACATTTAGCAAATCTATTCCCAATTTCCTTAAATAAATTGATGAGATAACCTAAATTGACCCGATATTTTGTACACGAAAAACTCTTCGAAAAGTGAATAAAATGAAACAATTTAGTTTGGATTTGGAAATAGGTGGCTACGGATCGTTCTGAAAATCTTAAACCGTTTTTGGTTCAGCATAATGTTTCGAATTTTGAATCACATAACGTTGGGCATTTGCTTTAACTTATTTTTTATTCTGCTACATGTTTTGGCTCTAAGTGATAATAATTCAGAGTTCGGATCTTTGGCAACCCGCCAAATTTTGCGTTTGTCAAAGTCGGCTGAAATGCGCAATTACATGAAACCAGAAGTGGATGCGTGCAAAAATTTTTATCAATATGCCTGCGGCAATTGGGCCAAAATTAATCCGGCCATCAATGAACCCAAAACTGGAATATTTTCTGTTCTTTCAAAGGCTTACGATCGCAAACTGCTTAGAATTCTAGAGGCAGCCAAGAACTCAGAAGATGTGGAAACAGATTTAAAAGTGAAATATTTTTATGAGTCCTGCCTGCAACACGCGCAATCTGCACATCACAATCGTGAAGAACTTCTAAATATTATGGAAGAGTTTGGTGGTATGCCGGCTATGAAGGGAGCCGCTTGGAATGAGAGCCAATTTGATTGGCTGGAAACAGTTGCCAAGATTCTGCATAAATATGGTCGCAAAATTATTTTGGGTGTGGACATAAATGCGGACTTAACAAATAACGAAAGAAACCGCCTGTATATTGGCCAGTTGGACGATTTAATAACGGCTCGTTCGCCCGAATACTACTACCGTTTGTCAGTGGTATGGCAATTGGAAATGCAAAAAGTTCTAGGCTTGTCGCCTGCCTACGCTGGCATTGTCTCACAGCAGATTACAGATTTCGCCAAAAAATTGGCTTCCGGCATGGCCGACTCCATGGAAGGCTTGGGTATGGAAGATAAAACCCGTTTAAGACTACTGGACGAAATGACAGAGAATTACGGACCTGCCATTAATTTTACACAGTTTGTTAAGACTTGGCTGGGTCATGACTACCGCTTGCCGGTCTACGAGTATGTAGAAGAATATATCAGAAACTTACGTGTACTAGTATTGGAAACACCACGGCATGTCTTGGCAAACTATATCATGTGGGAGCTGGTACAGGAGTTTCGAATTTACACTCAAAAAAATGTACACAAACAGAAAGAAAAATGTATAGATGTGACAAAAAAGCATTTTGTGAAATATCTCGATCATGTTGTCTACAAACAGTTATTAGCAGAAGAACCAAATGTCATAGATGAAGTGAAAGGGATTTGGCAACAACTTAAACTGGCCTTTGAAGACATTTTGCTCTCCTCGTCTACCGACTGGATGCATGAAACCACAAAAGACAAAGCCTTAGAAAAACTGTCCGCAATGTCATTTGAAATTAATGGTTACGTTGATGTGGACTTTCACAAGGAATTTGGTTCGTTGTTTATTTCTGCGGGTAATTATTTTGAAAATCTTTTAAGTGTCTTACAACTCAGAGGACAAAATTTCCGAATGAAATTGCAAGAACCCCCGAAATTGGAGGAATATGAAATGCTTAGTTTTACACCAGCTTATGCTGCCGAATACAATCGCGTCATATTACCGGTGGCTTTTATGCAACCGCGTTTTTTATGGGACGATGTGTACCCGAAAGCTTTAAAGTATGGCACGGTGGGTTACATCATAGCCCATGAAATCGCCCATGGTTTTGATGATACCATACGAAAATATGATGCCAAGGGCAATCTTAACAATTGGTGGGATCGCAATGCCAGTGCAGTTTTTGCCACACGCAAAGAATGTCTGCGCCAACATTATGGCCAGTACAAGTTTGGCGGAAGACTTTTACCAAAGTCCCAAGCCCAGGGTGAAAACATAGCAGATAATGTGGGCATACGTATCGCATACGCTGCCTATGAGATGTGGCTAAGCAAACACCATCATGCGCCGGAACATCTGCCGCACATGGACACCGTCAATGCACGTCAGTTGTTTTTTATTAGCTCGGCGCAACTGTGGTGTGCTGACATTAATCGGACTTGGCATCGCATTCTGGCCGCCACTGACGTTCATCCACCCGAAGAAATTCGTGTGCGGGCCATGTTGTCAAACTTTGACGCATTCGCTGAAACATTTCAGTGTCACTTGGGGTCACCGATGCATCCGCATAGAAAATGTGTAATATATTGATGAAATAAATTTAAAATTATTTACATACATACGTATGTATTTGTTCAAACAAACATTTCAAGTGGAGGAAGGAAGTGAACTTCTTATCGCTCATTTGAATAGAAATCAATATAGTAATTGTGCAACTACAAGGTTACGCTTTGTAATCGTTCCTATTATTACCAACTTTTTTCGGTTCACGTCATCTAATTGCGGATGATTATAGAGACTTTAGTATTAAATTAAGTTGAAATTGTTTTATGATTTTACCGAATCAAAATGATTTGTAGATAAAACTAAAATGTTTCTTGATTAAGAAAAAAAAAAACTTACAGACAGTATTTTTTTTTAATGAAAAATATTTTCTATTTATTAAGGATTCTGTTTGATTTTCTTTTGCGTGTAATAAATGTAGAATATTTTTTTGTATGTTTTTTAACAATTCTGTGGAATTAAACTCCGGGATGAATTCTTTATACAAATAGATGAGTTCAATAATTTTAATTTTGACAAAAATGTAAATATTTTGATAACGTTGATCAAAATATTAGTAAAGAAACAAAATGTAAGAAAAATTAATGCATTTTTTTTTAAATTTTTGCACTGACAAATATAAAAAAAATAGATATTAATGAGGCAGTAAATCTTTAAATTGTTGTTTTGATTTACAGAGTGTTAAAAAAGGGAAAATAAATGTAGTGCTAAAAACTATTTGTTTTTATGTACATACATACATATGTGCGTATTTCAGAGAGTTGAAGTAGGATGTGAGAGTGTGCAAAGGATGGAATTAAAAAAAAAACGGTTAGATACGGATTTTGTGAATTACAGCAACGATATTTTAATACAGCTTTCATTTAATTTCTTACAATATAAGTAAACCTGCAACTGATTTTATCGTTGTTCTAAAAATTAGTCGAAAAAAAGTTCGAATAAAAATTTCACAACGTAAACTTGTATGGCAATTATTTTAAGCCACAAAAAGCGATTAAGGGCAAACTAATTGACCTTTTCACCGTTTGTTGAAATTCATTAATGGCAGCGATGAATACGCGACTTGGCAAATGAAAGTTCATAAATAGTGTTCAAATCAGCCTTTTGACCTCGAAAATATTAACGAACGTTCACATAAAATGTTCAAAAGTGTAATATTTTTGTTAAGACTTGTTTGGCTTTTTCGTACAACTTAATTATTAATATTGAAACATTTTTAAAGCGTTTCATTATCATCAGCCTTGCAAGCCTCAAAGGTGTGCTTTCCATGTACAAAATGAGAGATTTCCTGCATTAGGCATGTAAATGAAAATTTATTTAATCAATTTTAAATTTGCCTTCCTCTTAAGGTAAACAGAACTTATCAAAGATCAGGTATCGTGTTGCAAAGACAAAAAAATAATCCTTAAAATCATACCAGAGAAATGTTTATCTCTGACATAACAGCAAAACTAAGTGAAGACAAAATAAAAGCAAAACTTACTGCAGGGCACGAAAATTGTACTTGTGTAACTCTTGTCGTTTTACTTTGCCATTTATATTGTCGTGGCATTTATCGATTTATGTCTGTCAGCTTTTTTAAACACCAGCCATTTATTTTAACAATTTGTTTAAAGTATGGCCATAAGCTGATTGGTAGAGAAGGCATTTCAACTTGTGTACATATTTATTTTGATTGAATGCCCTTAAAAAAATTCATAAAATTTTTAAAAATTTACACCGTTTGGTGGAAAACTATATTTCTGTTCTTAAACGTTTTTAAATAAGATTTTGGTTAAAGGTAACTTTACACGGTAATACAAAGTGCTGGGATTTTGTGTAAGATCGTGTTAAGAAAGCCTTTCGGTATTTTAAAAATATAGTACGAAATTCTGTTGTAGCAGAACATATTCAAAATAAAATCATTAAACAACAACAGCAAAAATCAAGAAAACTAATAAATTAGTTGATGGTTAAAATTTTACAACATTTGTTTAGCTAATTTTGTTTGTTTTTGTAGTTATTGTATAAAAACTTAACCACTTTCAATACATTCCGATAATGCTTCAATTGTTTGATACAAAATGCAGCTCTGGCGTGCCATGACAATACATCGCATTCTAATATGATTTAGTAATTAAACGATTTCCCCTTCATTTGCCCAGTTTTCTTCCTGCTGAATATATTTGGCTCTTACTTGATAAGATTTTCTTCAGTCTGTACAAATTCGTGTCAGATCATTTGTACATACATAATTGTAAAATTTAACAAAAAACGTGCTCTCTAATTTGTAGTAGATTAAAAAATATACTTTTTCATTAATCTATTACGAAGTTGTAGGTGTTTTGTAAGTTCACCAAACTTTGCTTAAATCATTTTTTCATATTCATTATTCTCATTTCAAACTTTATATATGTATGTGTTCACAATAAGAAATCTAAGCTAAACACGGAAGCTGTTTCCCAAAAATGTAAAACTAACCCTTAGTTTATTGGCATTAAGCTTTTCTCTGTGTGCAAACATTCGCAGATTAATAACTAAAGCCATAAAAAATAGTTCTATTTTATCTTCTTAAAGAAGCTGTCTTCTTACTTCTTCTTTTAGTTTTAAGTAATTTGAAAAAACTTACCAAAACTTTGACTGACCCATATTCCCACCATATCCAACTTCAATAATCTGTAGTAGACATTTTCACCCTGTTCGATGTTCATGAAAAGATGATAAACAAAACTGCCACACCAGGGCGCCACCGAACCAAACACATGACAGAAGGAAAGAAAACGATAGCCGTTTTCCCAAGGCATCAGACCAGGTACTATGGCCAGTATATAAACTATAGGTATGGCTGCAAAGAGAAAGAATAAAGGCTTCAGGTTTATTATACAAGTGAAAAGGAAACGGTTTCCTTTGAACAAATATGCAATGAACAAAAACGATAACTTTTAAACGGACCCTTTCTAAACCACATCACCTCACCCCGTTTATAAAACAAATAAAGTGTTAAAAGTCAAATTTTGCACAATTTTCTTTTTTCAAGTTTGCTGTTGTTTTATATTTTCTTTGTTTGTTGTTGAAAACACCCTTCATAAATATTTAGTTTATTTGTGGCTATTTGTAAATATCATCTTTTAAGGGTAATTTTTTATTTGTCTGCTCTTTTTCAAAAGCTTAAAATTGAGTGTGAAAAATATAATTTTTCGCTTTGAAAATAAACACTTTTCTTTATTGGCTTTATTTTTTATGTTTTGAGTTTATTAATACTATTTTATATCTTAAGTATTATGATTTTATATCTAATTTATTAATGAGCAATTTTTGTTTAAATGTCTTCCATTCATCTTACGGAAATTGCAATGAAAGTGACATTTAAGTTTAGAATTATAAATCATACTAAATGCATGTTTGTAGTCGTGTAAGATTAACAAATTGAATTTTGTTACAATATTCTTCGAACTGAACATTGAATATTTGCGATAAATGAGCGATTGTAATGCATATTTTATAAAAAATTTTTCAATAAAGTACTTTCTTTTAATGAAGACGACGACTATTAGAACAAGAGGATTTCTATTTTATTTTGCTTCTTCCAAAAGGCAATATGGAAGACTAAACCTTTTAACCCAATTCCCAAAATAGAAGTTTGACAGCGCTGCCAAGTTTTGAAAATTAAACTGGGCTCTTCACCTTTAAAAAGACGTTGATCGAAAGAAATTTTGCTTCCAAGAAAAAAATTAGTGCAGCGTGTAAGTCTTGTCTACGAATTTTTGCTGGAAATTCCCTAATAGTTTCCAGACTAATTGGCTCAGAAAGTTTTTTCTATACTGTTTTCTAGCCAGAACAAAACTGAAATAATTGTTTGAGTGAATTTTTTCTGATAAGAAGTTAATAAAATAAACCAAAACAAGAAAACAAATGTAGATGTATGTACAAATGTATAGAAACGATAAGGCTCAGCTTTAAGGAAAAATATATAGTAAAAAAAAGCCATAAAAATAGTCAGCGTTAAACGCTATTGCGAAACGGTTGTGTCGTGTCGTCTGAAATAAAACAGAAATAATCAAAATTATTTAATTGATGCAATATGAGTATGAAATTTTTAAATAGCTCAGTTTATAGTGTAATTTTTTTAATATGCTGGACTTCGAGCGTAGAATGTGCTGAAGATGTTTTCGAAACTGCAATTGACAAAGAAATTCTTAAACGCGCCAAAACCGCTGACATCAAATCGCTTATGAATCTGAACGTTAGTCCATGTGAAAACTTTTATCATTTCGCGTGTGGTGTGTGGCCTCGCATCAACCCAGCTCAATACCACGGCAACATAAATACGGATCGGCTACAAAATTTGGCCAAAGGCATCGAACTCAGATTAAACGATTTGTTAAAGCAAGAGAAAACTGGTCAAGGCGATGTTGAAGATAAAATCAAAGACTTTTACACTTCCTGCCTGAATGCTAAAACGAATAATGTAAAATATCGTACTGTTCTGGCAAAACTCTACAAAAGTATTGGTCAGTTTTCGGCTTTCAAGACCGAAGAGGAAAAATCAAGTAGCAATTTTAATTGGTGGTCCGCAATTGCTAAAATACAAAATAAATATGGCAAATTTATAATTTTATCTCTTTACATTTTCGACGATATCAATGACAAGTCCAAGACAATGCCCTATATTGGACCGCCAGAGTTCGAAATGACCCAGGGAGCGGTAAATATGGTGCATGTCATACAAGAGGAAAGAATACGTAAAATTTTGCGTTTCTATCTAAGCATGGCTCCAGAGGACGCAGCCATTACAGCCAGGAATATAATAAGATTCGAGAAGAGTCTAACTTGGGGAGCCACAGATGTCCGTCATGGAAAAACCGTCAAAGAGCTGTTGACTCTGTACAATACGACTGATTTGCATGAAAAATATCAATATTTATTTGATGTTAGAGAGTACTTAGAGATCGCTTTAGGCTCCAAAGAACTGCCAGAGCAAGTGTATGTGTACGATGAGTCTTACTTAAAGGGCTTGTACGAAGTGTTCAATACCACCGCAGAAGAACATGTCGAGGATTACATTTTATGGCTATTCATAGAGGAATATATGATTGACATAACCGGCAACGATTTAAGCCAGGAATGTACAGATAAATCAAAAAAATATTTTGGCAAATTTATAGATCACGCCATTTATAATCAGTATCGCAGCAAAGAAATTGAAGAGGAAGTTTTTAGTCTTTGGTACGACATTAAGGCAACATTTAAACACAATCTGGAAGGAAATAAATATGATTGGATATCCAAGGAGTCACGTGCAGAAGCCATTAAAAAATTAAATAACATGAAACTTACAATCAATTCATATGACAGTGATGACTTTATAGAACTCTTCAAAAATCTTGAAATAGATCCTGACAATTATGTCATTAATGTACAAAAAATTTTGCAAAATGCCGAATCTTTGAGGGGCAACAAATTGGAAAAGAAAACAGAGGAAGATACACAGGTGTTGTCTTTCACACCTGTATACAATATTTTGGAAAATGAAATAAAAATGCCTGTAGCTGTGCTTCAGTCGCGCTTCATTTGGGATCCTAATTATCCCAAAGCAATACAATACGGAACTTTGGGCTATCTCTTGGCCCATGAAATGATTCATGGTTTCGACGACGAAGGTCGTAATTACGATTCTAATGGTAACGCCAATAACTGGTGGGACGAGAAGTCTACATATGAGTTTGAATCAAGACGCAAATGCTTTGAGGAACAGTATCATAGTTATACCTACGATAACAAGCACTTGCCCAGGAGCGCTTTACAGTCCGAAAATATTGCCGATAATGGTGGTCTTAATATCGCTTACAAGGCCTACGAGCACTGGCTGAACAAGAGCAAAGTGAATGAAACCAATATTGAAGCCCGAGAGACTTTGCCGCGCTTGAACTTCAATAATCGGCAATTGTTTTTTATAAGTTTTGCCCAGAACTGGTGTGAAGACATACATTCATTGTTTCGCAGCACCTTTGCCAGTGTAGACATTCACGCGCCAGCTATTTTGCGTGTTATTGGCTCATTGTCCAACTCAAGGGAGTTTTCATGGGTATTTAAATGCAACAATACGAAGTCAAACATGGATCCTCCAACAAAGTGTGAAATTTATTGACATGTTATTTACAATTAATGTAATAATATAAATAGTTTTCATTTGTATAAAAAACAAAACTGCTAAATATAAAAAATATTTAAGTAAAATTCTATATATAGAAAGTCGGTTCGACAATTATTCATAACCAAATATTTCTAAAACTTACATATGTACATCTATAAATATAAAACAAAAAGTAGACCGATCTTTTTGAAATTTTCACAGCATTTAACTTGGTCCCTCGGCTGAATTTTAAACCACTTCTACTTTTACACCCTCTTTTTTTAAATTATGTTACTCCTTCCACATAGTTTTTAACAGATTTTATAATATAAACGAGCATAACTTCGCTATTTGTGGACCAGTTTCCAAATTTTCAAAATTTCCTTTTGCATATAATCATATAATCAAATGACTCTGTTGTTGGGGGGTCAAATTTTAAAAATTCTTTTTACATATGGGAAAGGTCCACTAATTTTCTTTTGGAAAAGGAGGTGGGGTTAGGGTGCCATAAATTGCCCACCCAAATAATTGATTAGCAAATAACTTGGTCGATTCGGAAAACCATAGTCGTACATGAACTTTCTAGAGTTCAATGGAGGGATCTCTTTCCCTCTATTCCCAGAAAGCAGAGTTCCCTGACGGAGTGATAATCGTGAACACTTAACCTACTCCCCGGGGGAAACAATTGTAATGTAAAATTATTTTAAATTCTAAAATTTAATATTCATATTTAAACTTAACAGAAATTAATTATGGCCTTAAAAAATATATTTGACAGAAATAAACTTAATACATATATATAGTAAATATAAATATATATAATATAAATAAAGATAAACTAAAAACACAGGGTTTTGAGCATACAAAATTAAAAAAAGTCTATAGCTTTTTATAAAATCTTTTTTTTTGTGCTACAAAAAATACTCTCTATTAAAAACTTTTCGTTTAAAAAATTTTTTCAATGAAAAAAAAACTTTTTTGGGTAGAAAATTTTAAGCTGAAAAACTTTTCAACATTTTGTTTACTGAAATATATCTTGTATAAAAAATTAGTTACTAAGAACGCCTGTTTCTTTTGGCGACTGCAATTATTGAAACAAACAAAATTCGCTGAAAAAGAATTTCCACTAAAAATTTGTGGGTAATGAAAAATGTTTTGCGAAAATAATTTTTTTTTTAAGTTTTCCGCTTAAGTAATTTTCTATAAAAAATATTTCTTAGGCTGATCTTTTTTTTTTATTTTTTCCATATACATACATATGTATGTATATGTTTGTATGAATCAGGATTTTTAAAAACACATCCACACATACATATGAACATACATACGAAAATTAAAATGAATTGGCTCTCAAGCAGTTGTACAAATTTAATAAATTATGAACCACAACCTTGAACTTTATTTGTGCACGATAAAACTGTAGTCGAGTTAAAATGTGCCATCAAATACTGGTTGGCTATCAACATACAAACAACAACACCCGAAGAGACTGCAGGAGGAAGAATAACAGTAAAATTTAAGTCAAAATCTGTGTCATCATAAAGCATTTGAGGAAATGCTCACAGTAACACGAACAAACAGACGTACTTTCCTTCTTTCTTTTGCACTCACTGCACACACACACACAAACACACACACATACATACTCGTACACACACAACTAAAATAAAACGGCAAAGCAAAATAATGCTGCTCATTTTCATTTAAACGATTACAAATACAACATAAACTTTTATATCTACGGATGTGGCACGAACATATTCGTGCACATGGCTTTTCTTACTCACACATTTACCAATCAAGGCTTTCAATTTTGCGGCCTAATCGTTAGTTCAGGCATGAATTGCTTATAAAGTTTTATTTTTGAATTCGAGTTACGAGTATAAATGAAAATGAGTACATGGAAAAATGCAGAATGTTTTTTCGTTGTATTTATTTTTTGTTTTGATAAAATAGTGTCAAGGAAAAATGTTTTTGATTTATTTATTTTGCAAAAGCAAAAATTCGGCTGTTAAAGATTTATCGTTTGTCACACAGGACTTGAAAAATATTTTAAGGTTTCCAAATATAAAAAAAGGAAAATATTTGCAAACACTTTAAGTTTTAAATATCGTTAGCTGAAATGCAAAACCACGTAACTAACATTTTTACTATTTTACAGTAGAAAAAAAAAAAAATAACAAGCAGTGGGACTTGCACTTGCAGTTACATACTTCGGGCTTGTGTTTATAAAATGTCTAATTTTATGCGAATAAAAATTAGTGACGTTATGGAAGTTGTCATATCGACTTCATAACCAATCTAGAAATCAATACATTTTTCGCATTCAGTTTTTTATTTCAGCTAATGACACATAATTTAATTAATTTTTAATTAAATTGCTGTTTTGATTTAAGTAGTGAATTTTTTTTTTTTGCTTAAATAAAAACATTAATATTACAAAGATTAAGATTCTTGTTTATATTTTTTCAGATTCAGTGATTTCATTGTAACTAAAGTACGGGTAAGTAAAACTGTGGCAAAAAAATTATTTAATAAGACGTTAAAACTTTTCTCAAAATCTAACAGATTCAGTTTGCAACATAGATTCCTAACACTTTTTCCAAATATTTCTTCATATCCCAGTGATTAATTACGATGTTTCTTATTGAGTTTTATGGCCTGTCCCACTTGCAACATTAACCTTCAACAGCATTTAAAACTTAAAATATTGTATGTGGAGACTGTTGATGAACTTTCTTTTGCCAAGTTGCAATCTGGCACTGGCATGAGTATATTGCTTTGAAGCAGTAGATTCTTGCTCAAAATGCTGGTGAACGATATCGCGAGACTGGCCCTAACGCATACAAAAGTTTCGACAAAAGTCAATTGAAACATTTTTGAATATTTTTCTTTCAACAATTCGCTGCATCACAGCAATCCGTTAAGCCCATTTTAGTTAATATATTGATGTTTGTTTAGTAAGAAAATAAAACACGGTTTGTTGATCAATGCATTAAAAACAGCATATCTGAAGTAAATGTTTGATAATTTTTCGGCGATCTATATCTGATTATAAATAATGTATATATTTTATAAATCCTCAAGCAACTTTTGCCTCTTTGAATTTTTTAAATGGTAATTTCAAACATACCTAAGAGCACAAATAATTATATTTATATAGTATATAAATTGATTTCAGCTAATAACTCTTTATTTATTTGAAATATTATGCTGGTTCTAATGCAATCAATCGCTTTGTGCAGCCTGAGGGTAAATAAGAATCTTTACTCGTATAAAAGGTGGCCGAATCGTGCAAAATCAATACAAAAACATTTCTCAATAATAAATTTTAGGCCATAGACATAAAGTCCTTGAAAATATACATGTATTATAGAATGAATAATATTTTCTTTAACAGAATTTGGGAGACTGCCAAAAGATTGAAACACTGAAAGCGGAAGATAATAAATACGTCTACTTTAGGCGTTATTTTTTTTTTTTTCTTTTGTGGGCCATTAAAAAACTACGTGACGGAAATGTATATTAACTTTTTTTAAATTTTGGCCTTGTTACTATTTGTTTTGCTGAACATTTTGTCATGAAATATGTACGGAAAAGTAATAAAAAAACAGCAAGGCAAGGCGAACTTATAGCAGGTAAAATGCCTGCTATAACAACAAAATTCGGCGTTAGTCCAAGTATAGATTTGGTTATTGTTAGAGATTCACAAAATGTCAAAATCAAACATTTTACCCCTGGACTGACATCCAAGGAAGGTTAAGCTTCGCTCTAAACTTCATCTGTTATAAAGTAGAATTTTTACTGGCATGTCCTTTTTTCCTTTATTTTTCTTATTATCTTAAATTTCTCTCTTGTAGTTATTTGTTCGAACTGCCAGTAAATCAAATCTAACAGTCTGCAAGATACAGACACATTAAAATAACAATAATTATAGATATATATAATATTCTAATGCTATGTTTTTAATAATAAGGGGTTTCTCGGGGGTTGGCGTGGGCAGCTATTGGCGACCTGTGACCGCTGCTTTGTTTTGAAGGCGTATGTATGATTAGCATTAAATTACTTAAGGGAAAGCCAGATTGCGTTAAAGCTATTTCTCGCCCTGCACTTTCCAAAACTTCAACTTTTTAAATTTTGCGCTGTTTTTTTGGTACAATCTCCTACTGACTGAATTTTGATGCGACTTTTTACGCCGGAGGCATTCTTAGTCCGTATTTTTTATTGAAATTAAATCAGTAAAACCATCACCGTCAACGGTAAGAGTTACAAAACGATGATAACTTATTTCATTTGGCCCAAAATTGATCGATTTGAACGAAGAGGACATGTAGTATGAGTCTATGCGGCAGAGTAATGGAAAATTGAGCCAAAGCGATCCGTGAAATATGTAGTACGAAAAGGAGAACAAATAGCCTTTGTAAGTTCTTAAGTTCTCACGATTGGATTAAGTGGAATTAAAGTGAACAAATAACAAAATTTTTAAAAACAACAAGTTAACAAGTTTGTTAAGTTGACTTTTCTGGTTTCTGTAGCTTCCAAAACATGCAATTGTCAACTAATTAAGTTTATATTTTACTATTTTCTATTTTCGTCTCTGAAACATTTAAAAAAAATGTTTTTGTTTTAAATAATAATTTTTTATTGACAAAATTTGACACAAATATTTACAAATGTATGTATTTCAGAAATGTTTGAATTCATACATTTCGTAACCGGCCGAAATATCCATTAATTTATTGGTGCCGTTTTTTTCGTACAGTTTTGTGTGTATCGCAACATACCGTTGAAAACTATAATAATCCCGACTATTCTGTCCAAGTGGAATGAACTGAACCGCTGGATATTTCAGTAAAAGCGAAAATACTTAAAAAATCCAATTTTTTTCGAACCAGTTTTCGCCAAAAGTACTTAATTTGATACATAAGAGCCTTAACTCATTTTTTTCCAAACCAATTTTTCTTTTTTTTATAAATTTTGATAAATTAAAAGATCTACTATTGAAATATGCAAAAGAAAATTCAACTTAAACAAATTATAGTTGTATGTTGTTCGCTACATTCGCTTATTGGTTTTTATTAAACAAAAATATATTTTATCAACTACCTAAAATTAGCTCTAACATAAGTTTTTATATAATCGTTACTAAAATCAATAAATTTCACACTTCATTTTGGGATTTAAATTGGAACCTTCGGGGCACTTGAAAAGTTTTGAAAACTCTGGAAAATTTGCTAAAGGGCCTATAGCTCTGAACATGGGGGGAGCATGGACGTCCAAAAGCGACACTTTATCTTTCAAAACGTCATCCATGTCTGCACAATAGAACTGAGCATATCCCAGAAAGAAAAGCTGTCGATTGTTGAGCTTAATGTGAGGCAAAACTTCGTCTAGACTTTCCACGGCTGGTGAGTTCAACCAATGGACGTAGGCCTTGAAAGCCAACTGTATGGCACCATTATCAGCTATATTTTCGGCCTGCAAGTCAGAGGCTGGTAAATATTTGCCATGAAAACGATAACGAGAATATTGAGCCTTAAAACAGGTCTTTTTATGCTTAAAAGCTTTGGTAGACTTTTCGTCCCACCAGCTGTCCACTTCGTTGCCATTGGAATCGTATTGTTTGCCCATATCATCGAAGGCATGTATGAGTTCGTGGGCTAAAAGAAAACCCAAGGTGCTGTATTTCAAAGCTTCTGGATAGTATTCGGACCATAAATAATTGGGTTGTAAAATAGAAACCGGTATCATTATAAGATTTTCTGAATTTATAAATGCTGGTGAGCTGAACAGAGTGTGAGTGGGCAAGTCCAATTTTTTCAAATTATGAAGTATGTCTAAGAAATTTTCTACTCTGCGATGATTGATTTTCTTTAGGTTTTCTATGTAATCAAAGTTATTTATCACCAAGCCTTGATATTCTTCAGTAAAGTTAACGCTATCATATGAATTTATTTGTAATTGTATACGTTCCAGTTTTTCCAAGGCCAATTTACGAGTCATGGCTGTCAACCACTCCATTTTAGTTGATTCTAACTGCTCTTTAAAAATAGTTTTTATTTCCTGCCATATAACAATGATATCCTTTTGCATGGTTTCGGTATTAAATGATCGGTAGATCATATTGTCCAGCAAATGACTAAAGAATTTTTTGGTATTTTCTAGGCACATGTCATCCATTTTGGCCAGTGGAAGATCATGAACAATAAAGAAAGGTTCCACTAAATTATAATAAATATAATTGGCTAATTGTTGGCTGCTGGTAGTATTTAAAATTTCCTTTAAATTTTCCTGATACTGAGGAGTGTATTCGTAGTAAGTTGAATTCCATTGAAAACCCAGGGCTGTGTTAACAAATTTTGCCAAATCCATGCCTTCGCCATAGACTTGGAGAACATCTTGGGGATTTCTTTTGATGGATTTTGATTTTAAAGTTTTATCTGAATTAAAATCCAATAGGCCTCGTGCCAGTTCGATTTCAAAATTTAATATATCACCGGCTACAGTTTCAGCTTTTTCGTCGTCAAGTCCCAGGAAATCTACCAGATTTGCTTTTATATGACGGCGGTAGTCTTGGCGGTAGTTGCCGGTTGCTTCGCCCAGATACATGCTCTTATTTTTTAACTTTAAATTAGGCTGGCCTACAAAAAGAGTATTGACAGTTTTATTATCGAAATCACCCCGTATTCCTAATTGCAAAATTATATCAAAACCATATTTATTTTGTATTAGACCAATGGTTTTAAGCCAATCAAATGTTTTCTCCTCCTCTGCCCACTCATCGGCCGTTTTCAACAGAGCCGGCATTTTTCCAAACTCTTTAATAATTTCTTCCAGTTCTTTAACCACATATGAACGTTTTTTCAGACCCATATTGCGGCAGGATTTGAAAAAATCTTTAACTCTTTTAACTGCTGCCCATCTAGTGTCACTCAACAACTCCTCTTCACTTATGTTGGTCTCTTCATCATCCAGCACTTCTTCCTTCAAGAGTCTTAATTGCTTCTGTTTATAAGAATTATCTAGTAAAGTAAAAATAGATGTTTTCCTCTTGCTCGTGCCCTCCGCTGGATGCAACTTTGGCCAGCTGCCGCAAGCATACTCGTAAAAGTTATCACATACATTTGCCGCTGGATTCATGTAGTTGCGCATTTCCGCAGATTTAGCCAGGCGCATTATTTGCACCACATATGTGGAGTCATTATACGATGAGATGCGATTTTCGAAGATGTTTACTTGAACGCCAGCCGACGAAGTGTAAACAAATTGTGCGGCAGAAATTAGCAAAATCATGCTAATGAAATGATTGAAAATTGTGCTCATTTCTCTTCTTAAGCACCTACACATTTTAATATTGTAAATTAAATTTTGAGTTTTTTATGCAAATAATTTTTTTATTTCGATTCAATTCAGCCGTTTATTACATTAACTCACTGGTAGGCACAAAGTGTAAACTAAAACTGCCGACTTACACTCAATTTAAGTTAAATGATCATTATTTGTTTTATAACTGTCTACGGATAGTTTGCCTTAAATCTAAGAAATCGCACTTGCTCTCTCCCTCTCTCTCTCTCTCTCTTGGGGTTAAAAATCTCTGCTTCAAACATATTTACATGTTCTTAATTGTAAACAGCTGTCCGCTGTATATTTTGAGTTCAAAATGTTATCAAATTTGTGTTTGCACTCGTACAGATTTGACTTGTAAAATATTTTAAATACATATAAGTGCACACATATATAATTAGGTTTATCTGTAAAACAATATATTGTGTAGTTTTATAAATTATAGTACAGTGCAGCACAAACTTGGGCTGATTCAATTATAATAAAACGTAACCGAAATCAATTTTACTACCAGGCGAGGCCTTATTCGTATCACAAAACGCTAAGAACTGTATCGTGAAGGGGACAAAAAAATAAAACTAATTTCTATTAGATCTGTTTGATTGATTTTTGTCCAAAGCATGCGGCGGTTTCCAATGCTGCTTACATAATCAAAAAATATATCTAGCGTTTTGTTGGTCGAATTTCGCAGCAATACTTTATTAAGTAAATATTTTTAATTTGTTTTTTAATATATTTAATTTACGTTACAACGTAGTTTTTAGCTTCTTTCGTCTTAATCTGTTATGATAAAATAGCACGTATGTATGTATTTCCCATTGATTCTAAAGTCATCATAAATCAGAAAACTTTTTGTTCAGAAAACACAGAACAGTTTCTTAATTATTGAATGTCTAACTATTAAATTTTGAAGAACAAAATTTATAGGCTAATTTTATATTTTGTGTCGTGATTTAATTTCACAAAATGTGACAATTTTCAAAAGCGTTTTATGTCTTCATTTTGGTTGGCGATTTCAAAAATATTTTTATGTTTCGTACATCATTTCTAGATTGCTAGTACAATCTATTCAGCAACATTTTTCAAGTAAAATTTACTGTTTTCAAGGATTGTGGATTACCATCATTTATTAAAAGCTTTAAAAGATTGATCTTAATCTTATAGCAAGATCGGGAGAGCATGAAAGGCATATAATTTTTGTTACAATTTATCTAATTGAACCAACGATTGTGTAATTTATGCCACCCTAAAACCAATTGTACAACTTCAGAAACCTAAAACACAACCTTAATGTATTTAAACTGAAGCTTAAGCAATTTACTAATTTTAATGGTTTTAAAACAAAGAAAATTATAGAAAAATAAAGTGTTGAAAAAACGTAGCATGTGGCCCAACTTTTGGGTGGTAGGATTGGACAACTTGGAGGGTAGTGGCACAAAGTTACGCATGAATACAAAAATAAAGTTGCGTATACAAGTTGGAAGAATCTTTGGCCAAACTGTATTTAATTAACACACATTTCAGTTGGTCAGACAACAATTGAAGTAGAGATTGTGAGTAATTGACAATCAAATTCTACTTGAATGTACATGTGAGAGAAAAAAACGTAAATACTTGTTCGATTGGCTGCAACGTCCACATGACGTTCAATTACTAATTTTATGTAAACCAACACTTTAGAGTTCATGTGTATTAACGAGTTAATTGCCCTATAAATTCTCTTGAAATACATGCCCGTCTGTATAACATTTCAGTCACGAATATTCTGACATTTGAGCAAATTACAAATGTACAAATGTATGTATGTATTTCTTATTCAAAATTGTTTAATTAATTTCAGGGAAGAGATTTTCATTGTAAAAGATTTGCCAAAATCTCACACAAATGCAAGCAATTATTTTTTATGTTTTTAAACGCAAATATAATAAATAAATTGTTCAAATTTGGCGCATACAACAAAGCAATATTTTTAATGTGAATTTTGCATGAGGGCGTAGTAAGAAGAGAAAAATATGTTAGTGAGAAAAAATGCTAACAATTTAAAATAATAATTTTAAACTCTGAAGTTTAATATTTAAAATTGAGGATTTGACTTTGGAACTTAAAAAAAAAACACTGTGTCTCAACACAAAAAGCAAACAAAAAGGCCAAAGCTCTTACACAAACCGACTGAATTTAGTTTTCAGTCCATTTATCAGTTTTAGATTCATTGACTTCTTTTAGCCATTCCTCTTTCTACACATTAGGTTCTTATACAAATTTTAGACTTCAGAGGCTACTGAGTTAAATTATAACTAATATTTTGTATGCATGACTTTTGTTAAATATCTGGCCAAAGATCGAAATAGGGACCAAACCAAAATCGCCAAACTCAATTGTGTGCTTTAGAACCACTTGAGTGCCAGTTCTTGATCTTGATTTTCTGTTGTTTCAGTGAAAAGAATTACAAAGTTAATAAAATTTATTTTATTTATCACAATTATCATGTGACATGAAATATAGAAATGCAAATGTTGAAATGAATTTTTTCCATTATAATGAAATGAAGCAAACAAAAGACTTGCGTTTGTTTACACACAAAAAATTTTATCAAACTCCTAAACTACACATTTCAAATACATACTAAAATCCACCAGTACTTGTATTTTTCTATTAAATCATTAAACTTGTCTGTTCTTGTAATCGTAACAATTGACTGAGTGTGGAATTGATTTACGTCAGCACCTGCCATTGTGGCCTAAACTGATGGTGGATCAGCTCCACTTAACGTAACTTGGAGAACGTCTAACCACTGCCTCCTTGTGAGTCTTTCTAGCCACAAATAATAGGTGGCAATTTCACGTGTTATGTGCGACACAAAATCCTTGTTCGAAAGCTCGGGCGATTTAACACCTTCTGTCTGGGGAATTGAGAGTAAAAGCAAGACTAAACAACTGAGCTGACAACTGACTTGTATATTCCCCACCATATAGTTCCTTGTGTAGAACAGAAAGACGGCAGCATCTCGAGCACATTTGGATCACCGAGCGTGCTGTCAAATCAACTGCCTGGGTTTTTAGGTTTAAGGTAAGCACCCCAACCATGATCCCCATTCTGCCTACTGATCTTTGGTGAACTTCCTACAGTTTTGTTTGCCGTGCCAACCGAGAGACCACTTCTGCTCTATACGAGTACCGCGAAAAGCAGATTACAAGTTAAAACAATTTTTTTGGCATCAGCAATTTGTTCTCCATATGGACTGTAAAATTTTTATGTTTTCAAATTTTATTACCGCCATTTTTAATACCCGATAGCAAATCAAAAGTCATAAATTTTTAAAGCGTATTGGTTGCTAAGTTGTCTGGTCTGAAATATATGTATGTACATACATATATAAAGAGCTGCATATGAAAATTCTGAAAAGAAAAACACTTATTATTACATACAAACGAAACTGAATTAAAAGTGTTTTCCAACAACGACAACTTTGCTTTTGCTAGAAATGTGACTTCGATCATATCAAAGGTCGTTCTTGCTCTTTTATTGTTCGCGGCTTTTACGAGCGTTTGTAAAAAATATAACAAATAAGCCCCGTTTTACTCCATGTAAATAAAACAAGAAATAATCTACTTGCAACAATTTACTGTGTATCTGGTACAAAAACAATTTGTATGCCATTGTTGTCTTCTTAATCGCCACATGGATTTTAAATGTATTGTAAAATATTACAGTCATTTTCCATTGTGTTGTCTTTTCTTTATATTCGTAATTGTTTTTTTTTTCTTTTCACTAAAACTTTGGCTTTCGCACGTGCTGGAAATTTCCTCCCCCTTTTTAATGGTGGCGTTTGCATGCATTGCCATATAGTTTCAAAAAAAGTTGCGTTTAAATGCACAAACAATTACTTTTAAAATGTACGAGTAAGTATGGAAATGTCGACGCTGGTAAGTGGCTTTATAAAGTTGCGGTGAGTTACAGGCATTAACAATATTTAAAATTATGTAAATGTATATTTTAAAATGGAAAAAAGCAGAACAAAAAAGGAGGGGTGTCACTTCACTGCATTCGGCAATTAATATAATGAACTGTAAAGGTTATCTGGGGAAAAGAGGGCTGGTTGACGTTTTCGATATCAAGTTTTTTTAATTGAATATTTCAATTTTAAAGTTACGGCCATCCATTACGGGAATTGCATCAAAATTAGTTGTATGTGTAAAAAATATATTTTAAAAAAACAAATTTCCCTATACTATTATTAAGTTATAAACAGATCTATATCTGATAATATTATATTCTAATTTCTGACAATATTGTAAGGTGTGACAATGTACTGGAAAAGTACAAGCAATGAAAAATTCGCCACCAAGGTTTGAAGAAAACCTTAGAACGTTCAATGCCAAACCTGGCAACAAAAATTGTCATTTGACACGGTTGTCAGACTGCTGTATGGCAAAACTTGCCAGATTTGTTGTCAGACATTGTCAGTGGACTCAAGATATTCATATGTATCATATATAAAAATTCCAACAAAACATCGCAATAAAAACATTTATGCAGCAAAACATTTAAATTTATGTAACTTTTCGAATTGCCACAGAGCTCAGAAATGTTTTGTAATCTGTATTCTGTATTACATCCTTGTTTCAGTAACGCCGGTCTTTATATATTCCTATAACTTAAATACGAGTATTATCATTAAAAACAATAAGGACCTGGCTTAAGAACGCCACTAAAACATTAAATAAAAGTTGTCCGTTTGATGAATTTTTGTCAAACAAGTACTTTTCTCTACGTTCAAGTATTTCAAAAACATAAACACAAATTTGAAATTGAACAAAATTATTTATAAAACTAGCACGTATGGAAAACGATACCAGAACTTTTTATTTAATCCAGAGGAACTAGTTGGCTACATGATTTTTTTTCCAAACATAATCAAAACCAGTATTTTTGGTTTCTGCGTCCAAAAACCGTCTAAAATTGAACAAGCATGAGTGAGATGCATGCACCAAGTGCTACTAAGTTGTTCATATATTCAAGACAACTTATTTTGGATGGAGGGATACATTACAGTAATTAATCGGCGGCGAGTTCAAGCCCACATCCCAGCGAAATCATTGGTGATTCCTTTTTCTTTGAGCAAACGTTCATCTCCATAAGAAGCATGAAGACACATGCACGAACTAAATACTTTAAGAAATTTTAAGCTCCTTGTAATTAAAGTGAGCTATAAACAAGAAATAGGCTACTTTATACGCCAACTTAAAGTTGCTTCTGACCTTTTTAACAGCAGCTGCGACCAAGTAATTGTCATTGGTAAAAATAAACATTTTCTTAAGATTAAAAATTGATTCAAACGCAACTTTTTACATAAATTACTTTTTAGGCTGTTGTGCATTTATTACTCACAGATGTTAACATTTTTATTGTGGCTCAAAAGTACCGAGACTACCGTATTTGGCTATCCCGGACGGACTAAAAGTTTCTGACAAATTGAGCCCTTCAACACTTTTGCTTAAAAATACTAAATACATTTTCACGTTCCATAAAAAGCTAGTCCCTGACAAACAACTTATGACATACAATATTTGAAGACGTTATTTGCAGCGTAATTGACTGGCATTTAGAACTTTGCTTTTGCGTTGCATAGAAATTCAAGAATAATTTTGTGTTGGAACCGTTTCGCTTGCCAAAGCTATTATGGCAAAATATTACAAGTCTATTTTACAAGTTAGAAAGAAAATATTTTTTCGGAAAGTGCTGCTTCCAGAACACCAGCAAGCGACTAATCGAAAAATTTTGTGTAGGGGTCAGCGCAATAATTGAGAGCTTTTCGATTGTGTTATGGAAATACCACATTAATTTAAACAGTTTTTTTGTTAAATACACCTAAAAAAAAACAACAAAGGAGTGTGTAAAACTTATATTCTTGCTGTTAGTAAAAGACAATTTTCAGTATGACTTTACCAAGAAAATAAAATAAAAACAATATTGATGAAAGGCCACGCCAATATTCTCTATAATTTTGCCAGACTTCATTGAAATGGCGTCTCGGAGAACAAATGTTAATTTTAAGCAACGCTTAGACAGCCTGCGCTAATTTTGTATTTGACGTCTATTTGGTCAACTGGGAAGTTCTTCACTAAAACACGCAAACGCGTGCGTGTGTATGCGGGTTTGTACATTTTTGAGAGTAACAACAACTTTCACTTAAAAATGTATTTAACATTCAGCGTTGCCAATTATTCTGTTACAACAAATACGAGCAAAGCAGAAAAAAGTCAAGCGTATGATATTCTTTAATTAAAAGAAATAACAAGTACTGCAAGTTTCTTATTTAATTTCTCTTCTCGAATTAATTTACTGACTCTTTCGGTTTTAATTTAAAGATCTTTGAGAGCTTTGGCGATAACCTCTATAACCCAGATTTGGAGGTTTATGAACAAAACAATAACAATAAAAACAATACAACAAAAGCACTTTATAAACAATAACTAACAATGCAAATTTTCAATGTTTTTACAAAACAGTTTACAATTGAAGCTCAAATAGAACAGTGGCGTTTTCTTTTCTGAAGAAAATAAATTTTAATTGCCTGTGAATTGTGTGTCTCATTGCATTTCAAGTGAAAATGAAATTTATCAAATTATTATTAATGGCTGTGTTATCGTTATGGTACAACAGCAGGTCTTTGATCAATGCAAGTCCCGTCAGTATTGACGAGAAAAATCCAAAACATGTTGAGCAAATTCGTTATGCGAAGGTGGCGGAAATGCATAATTACATAAATGATTCTGTGGATCCGTGTGAAAATTTTTACGACTTTGCCTGCGGCAATTGGCACAAAATCAATCCGGCCAATTCGCTAAAACACATAACAACCGGTTTCTTTGAAATTATGATTCAGTCTTTGGATCGAAAAATTGCTGCAATGTTAAACAAACAAGAAGAGTGGGATAATGAAATCGATAGGAAAGTTAAGAATTTCTACGAATCATGCGCTCATATTGGTATCATAAAGAACATGATGAAGTCGAAACTGAAAGAGATTGCTGAAGAATTTGGTTCAGTGCCCGCCTTAGCGCCAGAGAAGTGGCAGAGTGAAAAGTTTGATTGGATAGAGGTTATAGCGAAAATCGCTTACAAATATGGAAACTCTATAATTTTAGGCTATGATATTATGGGCGATTTTCGTGACAATTCCGTCAACAGGCTTTATGTGGGACACCCCGACTTCCCTTTGGAAACAAAGTCCATGTATGTGGACGAAGAAAATGCTATTTACCGCAAAAGCTATCAGAGTCACATAGCAAATGATTTACAACATTTCTGGGGTCTTAGCAAGGATAAATCAGATGAAGTGTCCAAACACATTTTAAATGTAGAAATATCTTTAGCAAAAGGCATAGCAGACTTTCAGGACGGCTTGCAAATGGATGAGCTGACCACATTCACCACCTTGGATGAGCTGCAAAAAAAGTATATGCCTTCTTTGGATTTTGTCAAATTGTTAAATATTTCTTTGGGTCTTTTGCCCAATCAAACCGCACATTTATATGAAATGTATTCCGACTATCAATTAAATCTCATAAAAGTTCTCGCGGAAACCCCAAAAGACCACATAGCCAATTATATTTATTATACTCTACTTAAGGACTTCATGTTCCGCTTGCCTACTAACAAAGATGAATGGCAATCGAAATGCATCTCATCAACGAAAAAATACTTTGCTAAGAATCTCGATAACATGGTGTATCGCAAATACAACACGAACCAAACCGAAGGTGATGTTAAGCTCATGTGGGAGGAAATAAAATTAAACTTCAAAAATTTGTTAAGGTCAGAACAACTGGACTGGATAAGTTTGGAGACGCGTAAATATGCCGAAGAAAAACTAGATGCCATGAAGCTGGAAATAAATTCGTACATGAGCGAAAATTTCACTGAAGAATTTGGTGAATTGCTTGTGAACAAACATGATTATATTGAAAATCTTAAGAACGTTTTAATTTTAAATGCTAAAAATGAACGCAAAACCTTGAACGAACCTCCTAAGCCTTTGGAAGCTGGTGAACTGCTGTCCTACACCCCCGCCAATATTATAGTGGAAAATCTCATAAAAGTTCCGGTTGCAATGTTGCAACCGTATTATTTGTGGTCGACTTTCTATCCGAATGCATTGAAGTTCGGTACTTTGGGCACTTTAATATCGCATGAGTTAATTCATGGCTTCGATGACACCGGTCGAACATTTGATAAATTGGGCAATAATAAGGAGTGGTGGGATGATAAGTCGACCGCCGCTTTTAATGACCGTAGCAAATGTTTTATTAATCAATATAAGCAATATATTTATGGCGGTAAGCCTTTGCCGGAAATGGCCTCACAGTCCGAAAATATTGCTGATAATGGTGGTTTGCACTTGGCCTACGAGGCTTATTTGTATTGGCTGGAAGAAGCTACGCGCACCAACCAGTCCATGCAATACGAAACTTTTCCGCGCTTAAAATATACCAGCAAACAATTATTCTTCATTAGTTACGCTCAACTTTGGTGCAGTGATGCGCATCCAATGGTGCGCAGTTTGCAGACAGCCATCGATTCGCATGTGCCTGGCAAGTTTAGAGTAATTGGTCCTTTATCGAATTTCAAAGAATTCTCTAAAGCGTTTAATTGCCCTTTAGGTAGTGGAATGAATCCCACAAATAAATGTTATATTTATTGAAATAAAGCAAAACCCTACCCTCTTTTAACACATTCAATTATTGTTAGAAATTGTTAGAAAATTTTATTTTTTAATTTTATGTTTACGAATGTATTTGTACATATTCTGAAATAAATTTTTTTTTTTGATACATACAATTTGATTTATACAATTTGAATACTTTTTACTTATGGGTTACTCCAGGGGTTCAGATTAAAAAAGGCAATATTTTAAATTCGAAAACATTCAATACAAAAATTGGAATTTTAAAATGAAATTTTTGGAATTAGAAGCAAGTATTCGTATCCTGTTAAAGTTGCACAGGCAAACGAGTTGGAGATATATAAAAAGAAATTCACATTTCCAGGGTGTAGTTACATCTACAAGGTGGTAGCACTACGGCGGCTGGCCAATTTTTGTTACGCTTATTCTCGTGGAAAATTAAAGTGAATACAATACGTAAGTAACAATTTTTAATAGTTATAATATTGTAATTTTGTTCAAGCGCTACCACTTTTTAGACATCGTGAGATATTTGAGTTCAAAACTTCTATATAAAATTGAAAGTACTCGTCAGCGTTGTGAACTCTGACCATTTTGGTTGCCTTTTTAAAATTCTTGGTGCGAAAAAATTCCTTATTTAGTGCGGATTTACTGCAATAAACATAAGAAGTTCTAAATTTGGTGCTTTTTTAGACGCATTTTTTCCTCCATTTAGGTGCGTCTTGAAATTTCACAGTTGACAACTCTGGTAATCGTATTGTTTTGAGAAATTTCAATTAAAATTGGGAGAGGATTTTCCTCATCACTTGATTTGCTCACAGCTCCCGGAAATTACTTTCAAGCCCAGCAATACGAAGAAAGCTTTTCGTGATAATCTTGTACGTAAAATGCCATAAACTTTCTATTAACCGGATTCGAAAGCTCAGATAACAATCACACACAGACAAGATACCGCTATTGAATAGCATTTTAAATGTACTTGTATACAATGAATTTTCGGTGGGAAAAATATTTACTACTAAACAATTTATTTTGTTTCAGGTTGAAGTCGTCCGAAAAATATATATAGTGTTCATTTTTAATGTGACAAATTGTTGCTTTTCCAACTGCCTAGTTTTTATTATACGCTGCCAAACGTATCTCGGTTCGAACAATGAAATGCAAAAGACAGCTGACACTGAAGAATATTGAAACAAAGTTGTGTTCATTTCAAGTTAAGAGTTACAAAAATTAAAAACTTTGTGCTCACATTGTTGGAATGTTCCCTATGGGGGCAGTTCACATTACTGCGAGTTCACTGTATATTATTAAACATTTGGACTCTGATTCACTAGTAATATATAGTTCTAATGCATTTTAAGCTTGTCTACATTTGCAAACCAAACCGCTGACCTTCACAATGATGTGAAATATTTTTGTTTAAATATAGACAATGCAAATAATATCAGACTGAATATTCTTCAAACTTGTTTACCTACGGAAAGCGTTGTTCGACACTTGCTTTTCACTTAACTTGGGTTCGTGGCTGCACACGTCTTTGCAAGTACGCCAAATCGAAACGTAAAAATTAAAGCAGAACAAAAGTCGTATTGTTCCCAAGGAAAAGTGGTTTATTTTCATGCTAAGATCCCAACTTGAGCATCTAAGTATGGTCCTAACTTGGGCAACGGGCACCAAAAACAATCTCATAAGCCCCGTTTCATTGTGAAATAGAACGGCATCACAAATATTAGATTATCTTGACAATAGTTACTTACCATGTGTTAAGATGTTTATTGTTTCGTTGTGCCAATAAAACATACTTAAAAGGCAGCCCTTGAATGTTGCCAATGGACGGTAACCTTTAAGAACGTACGGATTGAATTGCAGATATTCGGGCATATCGTGCCACTGCAACAGTTCGGCCTGAACAACATTGGAAATTGACAGACCTTTTAATTTTGATGCAGGAGATGATGGTGTCGGTGACAGTGACAGTGAGGATGGTAGAGAAGAGGATGCTAATGAAGATGATGATGACGATGTCGTTGTTGGTGTAGATAATAAGGCAGGTGTTGTGGCATCGGAAGCAGGAGATGTCACAGATGTTTCGGAAGCAGATGACGAAGAGATTAAGGATGAAGACGAGGGTGATGGTGTGGTAGCGGCTGAAGATGATCGCAATTTGTTTGCATCTGTTACAGCTAGTGCATTAATTGACAACGAGGTAGTTAATGAAGACATTGGTAATGAACTTGAAGACAATTCCTTTGTTAATATTGGGGTTGAGGAAGTGTTCTCGTGTGGAAGCCTTAGATTTGTTGATAACTGTTTATTACTACATTCCCTAAATTGTTTGCAATCGTCGGACACTGCACCAATTGTGACTAGAGGTTTTTGTTCATTTTTATTGCTTTGTGACGTTTTGCCTGCACAAACGTCAAATTCATCTACAACATCTTTTTGTTGTATAACCTGCGCCGGATTTTCTTTATTTTCTACGATTTTTTTTTCATCTTTTACAGGTTCCTTTTCTTGTTCTTTTTCCTTGAGAAAATTCCCGTTGCGCTTGAGCACGGGCGTAGCGATCACAGACGATGTCGTTGATGTAGAATTTGATGGTGTTTTTGATGATGATGATTCTGAAGAGGTATTTGGTTTGTACGTATCTTGAAGGGGCGCAGAAAAGGCGATCGAATGCAAACCACCACTACCGGCAGCGGCTAATTTTATTAAATCTTCTTTAAGTTTATTTCTCCTGGATGGCGACGCCTTAGGCGACGGTGAAGGTGTTACCGACATACACTCTACATTGCTGCCCAGATATTCAGCCTCATCTATAAGATGCGATAAGCCATTTTTTGTAGCAGAAATGGCACTGCAGTTCGTATCGTTGTCGGTGCTGGTTTTAACACGATGTCTTAAAGTATTTGTTGTATCCGTTTCCAGCGCTGGTGGCACTGGTGACGGTGACTGTGACTGGTGAGGATGATGGTGTTCATGTGTTGTGTCCGTCTGTGGTAACTGTTGCTGATGTTGTGTCATCGCACCGTGAGGCTCGTTCTCTTCTTCAATGTCTGTGGTAGTGATGGTGGTGCTGTTTGATGTTGCCGTTTTGCTGCTGCCATTGCGATCGACAGCAGTTTGCATTTTTTACACACGTTCTTAGCTGCTGCTCTTTTATATTTCTAATGCAAAACAAGGCAATAACTTGGTTTCGGTAAGAAAATTCACTTGGCTTTGATTTAGAAATGGTTTCTTTAGATTATATCTGTGAACAAAAAAATAAACAATTAAAATTTAATGCATTTTAACACAATGAGGAAAAAATTTAAAGCAAATCTTTTTAATTCTTACACACATAAATTAAATCAATAAAATTTTATTTAGTTCAATATTTTTTAAAGAAAAGAAAACCAGATTTAAATTTGGCCACTTACGATCTACATTTTACCCAACTTTTTTTTAGTGTAAAAGGGAACTGTAGGCAGTTTATGTTTGTTTGTATTTTCTGTATTTATATTAGAAAAAAAATATTTGATTTTCTCATAAAAGGTCCGCCAAGACGCTGGCCGTTTATAGTGACAAGGGTACAAGAACTCATCAAGAATGATTATGGCGCAATACCTCATTAGTTGCCATTATTACCAACAACTTACTTTTTATATATTATTAGGTTAGACAATTTTCCTACGAACAACACAATAATTTGTTTGCAAAACTAACAATTTTTGGAACCAAGAAACTTGGGATTTTGGGCTCTTGTGTTGCATAATGTTCGTATAAAGAACTTTGCTCATCATTTTAAGTCATGGATTTTTATTTAAGCGTCGCTCTGTTCTCGGACTGTTTCTTAATTGCTCTACCTTACCCTCGAGTTATTGCCACTACCTCGATTTATTGACGAAATTGTTTGTCTGCAAGGAAACCAACTACTACAAACCTCCAACTATGGATTTTCGGTTAGTAGCCAATGCGCTCAACATTCGATGCTTTTACTTAAAGTGTCACAAAATGATAAATAACAAGCGAAGTTTTGTAAAACTTTTACAAATTACTCTTTAGTCCATTTAATATGCAAAGTCATCATAGAAAACAACAACAAAAATCGATGTAGCAGCATAAATAAGGTAACCCAATTAACACAGTATTGCACGTTTGGAATATGTGAAATCAACGTATGCCTTATGGTTTGCAGTAATTTAAAATTTAGCGTTACATATTGCTTAAAGGTGGTCATGTTTTGCAACATGTTGCAATTGTGAGTTTTACTGCGTCTAGTTTAAGTGTAAAGTAGACCAGATCGGTTCAGTGTATGTTAACGATTTGAATGAATATTTTAAACAGTATGAAACCATATCGTGTATAATTAGTTTGTAATTTGATTTATGGCCTTATTTCAACAAAGGCACATTTATTTTACGTACATGAAATTTCATGGTCAATATGTGCTCTTAAAATAGCCACATATTGGCATAAATGTTGGCTTGTTTGCTACCTTGAATTCGTATTTATATAACAAACTTTTTTCAATGAACATCCTTTACACAAAAATTTAAAAAATGTGCATATTTTCATTACCAAGAACTATTTTTGCAATTGTTTTCATCTTGGTAATGTTTTAGGTTGACACACTTATTGAGTTTATTCAAGCAAAATTAAAAATCAAATGTAATGTGTAATAAGTTCTCACTCTTGTTCTGTTTAATCAAACTGAGTAAAGTTCAACCTGCATAAACAGTGACTTTTTTTCTTTTTTACAACAAATAATGTTTCCGCCGGAAAGCATGAATATGTAACTGTATTTTTGAGTCAATCAGTATTCATAAGAAATATTGAGAACGGCAAAAACAGACATAAAAAACTGTGATATTTAAAAAGCGTGGAAAAACACACTCCCTCTCACACCTGCATGCATATACATACATCCATACATACACATGCACGTATTTCATGATGTTGCTGCTCGATATTTCTTCACATGCGAGCACACACATTCATACATACTTTATTTGAGTGAAGAATTCGAACTGTAAATGGCTGAATGTGATGTGATTGTACAGTGGTTTATTTTCAATTTGCATACACACACATTCATACCTATAATTTCCTGGGTGCACGTGCAAACTTGTCGTGTTTATAAAAAGCACAAAATGAACTTTAAAAATGTTATCTCAAGAGGGTGCTTTAAGTGGGATGAAAAAGATCTCCAATACATACATATGTACATATATTGAAGCACATTTTTATGATTGTAAAAATAACAGAGTTTCCAGCTGGTGTTTAAAAGAACCTGTTAAGAAATGAGAGAAACGTATGTATGTACATGTATTCAAACACTAAATGTATTCTTCAAAGTAGTGTGTATGAATATACATACATATGTGTATTTATTTTGTTTATCAGGATTGGTAAATTTGTATTAAAATCTTTATAATAATGCGGGAGAGTAAAGGAGTAACTCACTGGCGGTCATCGCTTAGTCCTCAAAATGTTTCGTGACTGTTCTTAGAACAAAATAACTAGGCCACCTTTATCATATGCATTCCCGCAGGCCTTGACGTATTTCTAACTGGGGTATAGAGAATAAGGGGTTGCTCGGTCAACGCAGCAATCACAACTCTAGAAATCGGTACGATTGTTTAAATGGCAGGGCAGGGACTAATTTGCCTTCACTATTCCTTGTATGAAGGATTGTGGTGTAGGTCGTTGATTGATTAAATATGATTAAAACTAAGATGGCAGGAAATGGTCCATGGTCCATGGATATGTTTTAGAGGATGCAAAGCATTCGGAAGTGCTGTTGTCTTGCAACAGCAAGAAACTGTATAATGGGGAAATAACGAGGAGTCTGGTTAACGTTTGCTGGTCTTGCCTTGGCTTCCTTAACTGGTCGAGATAATAGCCAACACAAGTAGTTAGATAACTCGAGCTCTCGATTCAGAGAGTCCACATGACCATGAACCGTTTACAAATTCACTCCGCAGAATTGGTCCACTGTCAGATTAAGCGATCAAAGCAGGTACTAACCTAAACTAATTTTACGTTCTTCATGCTCGTATATCCGCTAATTTATAATTGTTTCATTTATTTCATATATTTTCTGTTATTTTTAAAATTGAAATTCTGTCGTTAGCGACCCCTGAATTCGATAAATCATAGAAATTAAATCAAATCGCTGCTGGAGTAGCCTACTATTTTTATGTACTGATTCCACAACACAAGCAAGGGAATTGTCAACAAATCTTATACGAGGAGCTTTAATTTTTTTTTTTAAGTGACTTGCTTGCGTTACGGCTAATACATATTAATCGCCGTCAACTTTTATATGACATACGCCGAACAAATTTCATCAACTTTCTCATGTCGGGGGACCATTATTTATACTGTGGAACGGAACATTTTTTGGTGCTTTTTTTTTAAAGCAACAAATTAATCTAATTAAACGTATAATTTATTAAAGGTCTAATTACCTTAACAAGTTTTGTCTAAGTTGGTCCGTTGCTTACAAATTTAATAATTTTTTTCCAGGCCTGCCAGTGTTGTAGGTTGCAATTAAATCTGGCGTTTGCTCCAACCGCACAAATCCCACAACTAAAATAGTGCATTCTATTTTCTTAATTTTTCTTCATATGGTTTCTTTTGTCTTTTAAATGTCGGCAATAATCTGTGAAATTTTGAGACAATTGCTTGTACGCAAGTATGTACATACATACATTCATGTACTCTGTAATTTCTTTTCATGTTCTCCTTAATTTCTTTCGAGCAACAATTACTATATTTTTAATTTTCTTTTATATGTTGAATAGTGGATTGAAAGAATGTTCAACATGAAGCTTGTGCAACATTTTTGCAAAATACACACCTACATACATGCATATACATATGTTTTTCCGATAGAAAATACTTCCTATTTAGCAACTGATTTCATTGATTTTGAAATTATTTTGTATAATAGAGAACCGACCACTAAGAAAATTTATGGATGCAAAAATCCAAAAACTATAAAACTTGACAAATAGATAAATATGTAATTTGAAAAATTATTGCTTTTTTCCATATTGAAAATCGAATATTGCAATCGAAATTCTATACTTTGGGCACATACCTACTATATATGTACATACATACATACATACATACATACATACGTACACGCCGCCAATTAGCTAACCTCATATTTAAATGTAAAAATAAATTTAAAACCAATTAGTCCAGCTTTAAATTCTATTATGCACCCTTGAAATTATGGTTTATTCTTTTCTATCGTTTATTTCAGTTTATTTTGGCAAAATGTTACGGACTTGTTTCTTATGTACGTTACAATTATGTTTGTTGCTGCTGCTAATAATGTCTTTCGAAATGCATTTCAAAATCGTATAATATCTATAAACATATAGCAATGACAGATTAAAATGGTTAGGATGTACATGGTTTTGGGATTTTATTACACCCCAACTGAAACGACTTTTAACTTAATACGAGTAGTTTAATATTTATTACATTTTTTATTAAAAAATATTTCACTTTTTTTAAAAATGTACTTGACTTATTTTTTGTAGAAATTTTCTTAAATAAACATAGAATTAAATTTATTTTGATTTGATACTATCAATAACGGTAAGGAAAATTTATTGTTGTATTCAATGGAGTATATCCTTAAATGGATAGACTGTAAATAATGAAGAATTAAAATAAAAACAAAACAAAATACCATTAATAATTATAAAATATATTTTATACTCCTTTTGCAAGCGCAAATAATAGTTACTAATTTTTACTCTTATCTCTTATCTTTTAACTTTTATATTTTTCGGACTGAAGAAGATATTACCATTTATTTTAGTTGTGCTGACAATTCATTGAAAAACTTACTATAAAATTTGCTAACTAATAGTTCTGCATAGAGAGTTTTTTATTGTAAGAATGGATTTGGATTTTTATTGTAAGAATGGACTCGACAATAACCGAAGCTTAAAATGTTCTTTTGGTTGATTTTCATTTTTACTTTGCACACCGGGTTACTCTAGTTATTATATAAATAAACCATAACGGGCGGACACATTCCAGAATTGGAAAATTGGACAAATCGGGCAAAACTACCGCGACAGTGAGTTGCCGTTTATGGGAAGTTTCACTGTTTATAGAATTTATGCTTTTATTGTTTTAAAAATATTTTTTTTCGTTAGTTTTACGTTCAGAGCATAAGTCCTGTTTTCTCTCAATTATTTCAGGCTCCAGTAAACGAAGTTAATAGATATTTTATTTATTGTCATACTTTAAAAAAAATTTAGTTTTCTTTAAGGATTCTTTTTTTTTGCTTAAAAAAAGTACTTTTTTAAAAAGTTTTCCTTTGGTTGTTGCAATGATATCATTGACAGTAATGTTTTTGAGTTTCGATTAGTCAAATTTATTAAATCGTAAATGTCAGTCGGCGGCATACAGTTCTTACAATTGAAAAAAACAACACACAAAAAACTAATAACAAATTCAAATCAACCATTTGCGGAATAGCTTTTGGAGTCTTTCCCTGTACTAATCAAATATCGTTTTAAATAAAACAAATCCAATATTTTACTCAAATTAGCATCTTTATCCTTGTGAAAACAAGGAAGATACAGAAAAACTTGTTCGTAACAAAAAATATCACCAGTAAATTCAAACTGAAAGTACTTGCCAAATATATTTTTATCAATATATATATTGCCAATAAAACCACGATTGTCACAAAAAGTAAAAAAAATGCTGTCAAACAAATTTCGCAAACATAGAAACGAGCAAATACCGAAATAATGTAAGTATCCACTTAGAAAACGGCAACGATTTCAAATTGCCCTCCTCCTTCTCAATTCTCTTTTTAACTGCAATTGAAACTCAAATATTTGCTACAAATTCTGATTAAATCAATTGATAACGAAAAAAAAACACAAAAAATATTTATAAAAAATTGAAATGAAAAGTGAAATTGTTTCAGGTAGCCAATCTGTCTAATGGACTATTAGGTAAATGAAACTTATAACGGTTGAAAAGTACGAGTAACAATAAAATTAGCGTTATGGATATTTTATGTGTATTAAGTTTTTGTGAGCTGCTTTATATGGAAATTATAATTTAATATCAAAGTTTGCGCTTGTAAAACTTTGGTGCCATTTCAGAGTTTCTGTCCTCTCAAAATGCATTGAAATTCAAAAATGGTAATGAAGACTCATGAGGACTATATTCTGTTCAAAAACGACAAAACTGCTTGTTTACATGGACACTAGTTAAGCCAGAAATAGTCTTCACCGCAGCTCACATTCCAGTTAATTCTTAGTCCCTTCAGCATTAATTCTTGCACCGATTGGATTTACTACGCATGTAGGCCCAGATCTTTGCTCAAAGTTTTCCAATTAGAGGCCCAGCTCAATAAATTTAAGTCTACAGCCGTGATGGCTTCTTCTATGCCCAGAGTATGGGCTCGATTTGGATGAATGTTATCCAAAAAAGTAAATGCGGTCAAGAATCGTTTCATAGCATTGACGTTCAATAATACTTATTTCAATTCTGTCGTAATTATATCTAACGAAAGCAGAGGCAACGACTTAAGTGATTTGATTCTAATACTTTTAAGCGTGTGCATGTTTCTATATATGCAAAGTTTTATATTTTTCGCACTCCCACACCAGATATTTTTCTTTCAGTTTTTACCATAAATGTGAGCCTGAATTTTTCGAAGTGAAAACTTACAAATTTAAAAGTGTTTTCGACCATTCGTGAGCGGCAAACAGGTTATATGTACGAGTATATGTATATGTTCATACACGCTCTGCTCGCACGTTCATGTAACCATGTGTTGCAAAAAGCACATGTTGGCAACTGTGCAATTTCGAAAAGTACTGGATCAGAAAAATGAAAGAGTCATTTTTCGGTAAAAGACACTAAATCAACATTTAATTAAATTGAATTATCTTGTGGCTTGAACAAAATTTATGACAACTAACAATTGAATTTTTAATCAGCAAATCGTTAACACTCTAGATATTCGCTTTCTATAATGATCGCCAATGAAAAATTGTCTTTTAATCAAAGTTTGCTAGTGACAAAAATTAATCCTTAATTTTCCAAAATGAGCTGAAAATACTAAGAATTTCGACGGAAGCTGTTTTTTTAACTTTGAGATGAGATGGAGTCCCCACGATATCCAAAAAATCAAGTGATATTAAAAGTTGGCTGTTTTAAGATATTATTATATAGAAGCATTTACTCGTAACTATAAACTGGTGCACTAAGATGAACAAAAAGATGTAGTTCTATATTTCTAATAATCTCTTCTATAATTTTTAGTATCCAAAAACTCTATTCACTTGCACGCGCTGGTGATCAAATAAAATCAGTGCAGACTGCATATTCGTAGATGAAATTAATTTAATTTCTATTAATAATATTTATTTTTTACTTTTAAGAGTAAATTCCATTAAACGGCCCGGATTTAGGCTTAAAAAACAAGATATTGCAATTGGACTATAGACATTTTAAAATTACATTCCTTTTTATACGTATATAAAATTCTACACATAATTACACTACAAAAGTTTGTAGGGTCCTGCTGAATTTCTGCTTCTTATACGATGTCACGAAAACTTCTTTCATTTTTTGTCACGCTCAAATTTTTCCATTTTCTTTGATCCGGAGTCCTGTCTGTTATCAATTTTAATATCAGTTTACATTTAAGAATGAATTTCTTTAAATGGTTCTAATTTGCACCTATTATGGTAATATTGTCGCATTCGAAATGTCACATATCGAACACACATTTAAGCAAAAGGTTTTTTAAGCAATTAGAAGAATACTCCAAAAAAATAACCGCCTGCTCCACGATATCGAACGTTAAACGCCCATAATTTGAAGTCATTTCTTTAATGAATTCTGCTATATCCCGATGAGGTCATTTAGTTGACTCTAAGTCCATTTTAACGCTCTTAAGCATCTGAAGCTAAGTAGTTTTTGTGAAAATACTTCTAAAATCAAGTAGGTGGCAATCTAAAAATATTTTTTTTTATAAAAAAAAAAGAATAAGCAAAGCAAAATATCCGTTACGAGTTCTAAAACTTAGTCGTGCACTTTTCGCGCAAACATTTTGCCATAACTGCAACAGCCAGCAAATACACTGTGTTTGTGAAGACCAGATATTGAGGGCAATGTCGTGTGTGCATATGTATGCAAAAGGAAAGCATGATGTGGAGTGAAGGAAAATATGTATGTATGTGTGTAGAAATAACTTAGAAAACGAAACAATAGGTATAGGAGAACTCTTGCCAGCAAGACGTAGGCGAATTTCTAAATACCCTCAGTAAACAAATGTTAACCCCTAAAAGTATGCTGTGAATATGAAAATTCCAACAAATGCCGTACAACGGTACAATAACTAAAAGCAAAGCAAATCTATTTGAAGGTTATGAAAATAATAAAAGAAAAAACTATGTAAATTGTTTTTGTTTCATTATTTAACCTTTAATTTTTTTGCTTTTGATATCCTTTGAAAGCATATGTGAGTATGCATGTTTAGGTGTTTGGTACTGATATCTTCATGCACATACATACATACGTATGTACTACGTTACAAGTGTTATGACAATGTAGGTATTTATTTGGAAGTACCGACTTGCTGGAGGGTAATAAGAGGCCAATTTAATACTTTTTTTTCGTGTACTAGGTACATATGTATGTATGTACGTGAGAGCTGCTGTTTGCTTATTTTATATTCGTGTGAGTAGTAAGATGAATCACGCGATGTTTTACTTAAAAGAGTAACAAAAAGGATAACGTAAGCGAAATAATGAAAATTTTCGCCAAATAATAAAGAAAAATGCCTAATATACGAACATGCATAAATATGTATGGGCATGTTTACTTGAGTATGGTGTATGTATGTATGTATGTATGTATAAACATCTGTTTGGTCGTATGCACATACGCACATACATACATACATATGTACTTACAATTGGTTTTTTCATAGATTTTAAACATTACACTATTTCAATTTAACGCGTACAACTTTTTTAGTTAAATTATTTAACATCTATATACATATGTGTGTATATTTGTGAGCTTACTAAATCAATAATTTATAGTCTAAAAATTTATTTTAATTTTTTAAATTTATTTACTGGTTACAATTATTCACTTTGCACCAAAAATAATTTATTTTATTTATAATTTCATTTCCGCTAAAAGAACTTTAATGATTTTTTGTATTTTTTAAGCTTAATTTCATTTTTTCTTCAATTTTTTTTTTTCAATTACTACATAATATTCATTAACACTGTCAAATTCATGTCAAGTTCCCAAGTACCGTGTGGTTTTTACTTTTCCGTTAGTTTGTTATATCTACGTTGAGTGTTTTAATCCGACTAAATTTTTCCCTGAAAACATCGCGTGTCGAAAGAAGAACGAAATTACCAAGTTTCTCATTTCTTTAGAGGAATTGCCTCGATGTACCATTAGTTTGTTTCAATGTATAAATTTGCGGTAAAAATGTTCTTCTCTTTTCGCCAAACTGTGCACATGGTACATTTTGGTCCAGGGCGCATGTGCCGGTTCCATGTGATAATAATTTTTTCTTCTTTTGTTTATAAAAAGTAAAAAACAATCTACAGGGTACAAATGTTTATGTTGTTTTATTTAAAACGAAAAAATTAGGTCATTAGGATGCGGTAAAAGAGGATTTAAAAAAGATTAGGGGCACCAAAAAAAACTTGCGTTTTACTGAATTTGGTTTTGAGGGATTTTCTAAAATTATTTTTCTCCTACAGATCTTCGCTTTATGCTGTTTAACAATATTTTTTCTTACTTTATAGTTACATATTATTTTGTGTTTGCTTATGTTTTATTTCATTCTAATGAAAAAATTGGCGCTCCAATTCTGCTTTTACACTATTGCATGCAAGGAAATGATAATAATTGTATTTCTTTATATACTTTATATTAGTTTTGTCGACATACATACGCCAATTCATTTTCCTATTTACTATTACCAAAATATACAAGATAGCCCTTGAGAAAATTGAAAAAGTTTGCATTTATTAGTGATGTTATTGTAATAACAGCACTGGCAGGTGTAAACCATAAATTATGTATTTATGTAAAGTTATATTATAATTCTTACTTTCAAAATATTTCTTTGATAGTTATAGCATGTTTTCTTATTTTGATTGAGTTTCAATCTTTTTGTAAAACGTTTGTCAATATCTTTCTAACTTTCCCGAACTCGCATTTAATGTTTGCTGGTCTCACACATTCTTACACTTCCGTCTGTTTAAAAAACAATTCAAGAAACGTGAACATCATAGTCAATATATGGCAGGTAAATTTTCGCGTTCACATTCGACCGAACTTTAAGGGGTATCGATCTATTCGTGTGCATTTCTTTTTGATATTCGTTCATGTATAATTTTAATTTGTAACATTTTTTATACTTGCACTGTGGTTCCAGAAGTATTTCTTGAATCTAGGACGGACAAAGACTCCTTAACAATTATCACAAAATTAGAAGATCTTCATAAATGGGATTAAAAATTATTATTGGAATGTTACTCATTATTATTCGCGCTGGTGGGGCTTTTTTTACCGATATTTTCCTTTTAGAGGGAACGGAAATTTCTTCTTGCTCACTGTATTGCATTATGTTTGTTTGTGCACAAATACATATATTTTATACTGGTTTGATTCGATTAATTATCAAATAACAATATTTTAATTTCGAATTAAAAGTTGTATGATAGTAAATTTTTAAATATTAATTGCACACGTACCGCAGTATATATTAGACATATGTACATATTACATTTTTATGTAGATTCTTTTCTTCAACATTTGAATTTACCTATTCTGTAATACAACGTCATAAATTGTGTTTACATTTCTTTAAAATAAATATTTTTTACTCTCCTAAATTATGAATAAATGCACTTTGCCATTTAAATATTTCTTTTGATTTGTTTGCAACTCATGTTTTCTTCTACCCTTTAATTAGATAATATTATTAATAAGCAGACATGTTAAGTGACGTCATTACTTATTGTTTATTGCCAAAAAGTGTTTAAAGAACATAAATAAGTATAAGGGCATACAACCAAAATCAGATTGTATTTATGTAAATAACAACAACATTTTCTTTGCTCAATTTCACCTCGAAAAATATAAATGTTTCTAAAATTTTAACATTTTGTTTTTAATTTCACTTACACTAAAACCATAATACAGAAATGATAAAGTTGATTCTGAGCTCCAAATGTATTAAATTGCTGTTCAGTTGTTCATTTTCACTAAAACATTTCATATGAACACATTTAGCATTAATTAAAACTGAATTAAGTGCGGAAAAACTGTTAATTCTGCATAATACTGATATCTATAAAATGGTAGCGTTACAGGTGAATCGGCTTAAAAACCTGGCAGCACTACACGAAAGCATCTATGGAACTTGGTGTATTGGGGTAGTTGGACAGTTATATTCAAAGCTTGTTCTTTAAAGGCATTACCTTATGCAAATTAACTTTTTTTGCATTCTAACATTGTGTGAAAAAATCGTGTTTCAAATTCTCTCAAAGCAAACATAACGAAAGCGTACGAAGATTTTGAAAAGAAAGTTAAAAAGTGGTAGTTAATTTAATTTTCCTATCAACAACATATCGGCAATATGTACTTGATATAAATAATATATTGGCAGTGCCGCTGAAATATTTTATTTGGAATATCCTGAAGTTAGCTGCAGTTTGTCAACTTACTCGCTATGATTTCAAAATCGGCGAACTATAAACAAACCTGGATAGTCTTTGTCGCGCCAAATAAATAGTGAAAATAGAACAATAAATTTACTGTTCACGAGAAAATTGGGTAAAATCCTACAACTTTTTTAATTATTGCTAAAAGAAAATACCACAAAATTTCTATTCATTTGTTATCACAAATTAAGTGCGATATTTGGCTTTATATAAAATTTTGTAAAGAAAATTATTGGTTTTTCAGCGTTTGTTGCTCTTGTTAGCCGCTGGGTACACTGATATAGTTATCTCTGTTTCACCAATGCAAAGTGAAATATTGCATTGCGTATTTCTTTTATGCAATTAATTTTGTTGTGCATTTTCGTTTTGTTGATTTGACATTTTGTAAGAAAAACAAAAACTCAACAAGAAGGCTGAGCTGAACTGAAAGAAAGCAAGTGGAAAACTAAATAAAAGCAAACAAACAAAAAATAGAAGCAGAGGACAATATTATTAAGTGGCAAAATTTGATTGCAAAATAATTTATAGAAATTGGGTAAAAGGTTGTGGATTATCTCCATGTCCACAAGTCTGCAAAAACCTGCCTTAAAACCTTGGAAACGCGTATCGAACTTGGTCAATTTGCTGTGGAATAAACTATATTTTCCAGCTATAGCATCGCCTTCATTGTTGGCTTTGACATATTCACCAAGTTCTTTAACAATTGCAACCAGTAGCAACACTGCTGTTTTCTCAACTCCTTCAACTGCGAAGACTAATTTTGCAAGAACAGTAGGATCAACAAAAGAGGTAAGAAACGGCAAGTAAATTATTTTGTCTGTTATCTATCATTTTTATAAGCAAACAAAGTTTTATCTTTCTATGCTTGGTATTTTTTTTATATGTTTGTGGTTTGCTTAGAGCATTTGCGCTTTTATTGGTAATTGTTATATTTAAGATTCGTATTCTAACGAAATACTATATTCATGTAAATTAAATTTTGCTGGCATAATAGACAAGTACTTCCCATCTTTTTGCCATTGTGGTCATCTCTTTTAAAATGAGCTTTCTCCTAAATACATATCGTCATGTTATTTAAAAAAAACCCTTAGTTACAAAAATTCCATATCGATTTTTTGTGATTATGATGCACCGTATCAAAATACATGCTCCTGGAAATACAAACTCCTACAGTTAAACAAAAAATAGAATACTAAAGGACCTAGGATCACCGAAACCATTTCTAATTCGATATTAACGTCCATTAACTTGCTATAAACAACGCGCTGGAAAAGAACTCAGTTCTTTTAAAAAAGATTCTGAAATAGCGTATACGAAGTAGCTTTTGATTTTGATTCGTTTTATAGACACGGTTCTAAGAACAAAGTTAATTTAATTTAGGTTAATAAAACAACGAACGAACATATAACGAAAACATGATATTTGCAGTATTAATTATTAGTTAAAAATATGTGTATGTTGTATAGCAGAAGCTGCTAATCGAATTCGTAGCATTTAAAATCGCTGGCGCTACACTAGTCGTTAAGGAAACATTTTACTCTTGTAGATTTTATATATGTTAGCAAATTACTTATTCTGCCAACCTTATCCGACGTTACGTTAACGTCAGATAAAAAAGGCGGCGGATGACACATGACATATACTATTTGCATCGTGCATAAAGCATAAACAATTTTATAAAGTCGCCTAATTTTTTTTGTATAGTTTAGTTTGCCAAAAATATGCTAATCGTCACATTTTTCAATTTCAAAATCATATCTACATCTGGTAGCCCGGCAACATAAATTAGGAATAAAAACACCCTGTTGTGTTTTTTTTCATTTACAGATGTCGCTTTTTTGCATCATTGTCACAAAACAAGTATAGTTTGACAGGCAGAAAATTCCAAAAAGGAAAATCTGGTGAAAAAATCACAAATAGCTGAAAGTTTTTCCGATTAAATTTATTTTGTAAACTCAATAAAAGTACATACAAACTATTTATCAACGTTGTCGCAACAATTCAAAGTTACAATTGTCATATTTATTAATATTTAGAACTCAGAAATATCGCAAAAAAAGTGTGGAATAAAAATCAATTTATTTTCTGTCGCACACTTTTCCTTTTTTCTGGTCTGGCTGACTGTTTTCATCACCTTGTCGGTGTGGTTTTTAGTGTTTTTTTTCCTTTATTTTAAGAAACAAGTTTTGCTTTGATTTTTAGTACCAAAAGCTAAATATTAGTCTCCATTTGTGTTTTTCGATAAAGTTGGTGCTGACCTTTTTACTTCCAAACACAAAAAGTGCACAAATCATTTTCGACTAAAAAAGGTAACTAATGCGTGTTAATTTATACGCAAAAAGAAAAGAAAAACAATTTTAATTGAATGTCTTTATATTGCTTTTTTATACCTGCTTTGTAAATATGTGTAGACGTGTATTCCAGAATACGATCTGAAGAGGGGTAGACGCGTGGTGAACATCTAAAATAATGTATTAAGAAATTTAATTTACGAAGTTTAAAATTGATATAAAAATTAATATAAACACAACAAACACACACACACATACGTACATATATAGTACTTCTTATATTTAAAAAAAGTACTAGATGGTGCAAAGACGAGAGTTTCTTTTTGCAGCAACAAAAAAAAGTAATCTATACCTCTTGTGATAACTTATGGCTTTTGTCGAGCTAAAATTAGTGGCATACATATTCAAGGAACAATAATGTACTCCTGTCAGGCCTAAACCTTGTTTTATTATACTTCGTATTCTATCGCATGAATGGCTTGCACAACACTGACTTTAAAGGCGTACATCGTTTCCGCGACATGTATGTAAATTAGAGAACTTATGTGGGAAACTATATTCGTCAGTCCGGCTTAAAATATAAACCATGGAAAGCGCACCGTGAAGGGTGGACCACTCGTCACGCTCTATGTGTGCATTGATTTTTCGACAAAGAAGAAGAGGGCTTTCCATCTTCAGATACTGCGTCGGTGCCAACATATCGTTGCAGAAAGAAATATTTCTTTAGACCGCATATACACGTGTACATACATATATATGTACTTGCTTTTTCAAACCTCCAAATATCTAATAGAAACAATTTTTATAATTTCATATTAATAAAGGTTTACTTTTAGATGCCCCGCACACGTAGACGTCATCATTCAAGGGATCGTTCTTCTGGTGGCATGCGTGATAAACGCAGACGGGGCGACTCAGAAGAGAAACCACCCATAGGCCCTGAAGTTGCCTCACCGTAAGTTCAAAGTGCTTTAAAAATCCTTTAAACACAGCTTCTAATTTTGTTATTTTCTATGATAGACCGCGCTATAAAAACACCCGTTCTGATGCCAAACGTCGCCGTCACGAATCAGATGATAGTTCCCGAGGATCAAAGGAATCAAGGTAAGTTTTTTAAATTTTCTACAAGACTCAAAACCTAAACATGTGCGTTGTTTAACATAGAAAGACCCTAATTCGGTCAGTGGCGTTTTTCCTTAAAGTATTTAAGATAAATTCCTTTAGTTCATCTAGACTTAGAAAAAAATCTGACTAAAAAAATTAATTAGAATCTTTCTGTACTAAGGAAATGACAATCTTTATTTAAAATTACATGTAGACTTAAGTGACAAAATATTTAGCGAAAATAATGTTTCTAGTACTTTTAAGAATCTAAAATGACGCGCAATAACCTTTAAGCGCAGATAAGAATTAAGATTTTTTAATATTATTATACATATGTATGTTTTCGGTTCACAGTTCTAGGTTATGTTTTTACCAAGTTTTTGACAAATTTAGTTATTGTACCGTGACTTGTTTTTTATGAAAGTAAAACGCAAACAAATTAATGAAATATAAAAGTGAATTTGGCTGCTGCCAAAAGCCATTCGATTTTTTTAGATGTGCGAGTGTCAAAAAATTTACTCTTTTAGGAGATCTAAAGCAGCCTCTATATGCAGTCAAAATTAATTAAAATAAAATACAGAATTATTATAGTATTAAACCAATTTAAAAATTAACGATGTAATAAAATTGGCTGTACCGAAATAAATACATTTTTCTGCATTTTGGAATTTTTTTTCATGTCATTAAAACTTTTATTTGCTGTCTTTTTTTTTTTGAGAGAGAAAACTGTTGACATCAAAATAAACTTCCTTGACTTCCTTATAAAGCAAAAAAGAAAAAGTAGCAAAGAAAAAGAAAATAAAAAGATAACGCTCAGCTTGTTTATCATCCCATTGAGTAGGATGATACATTTCAGGCGAAGACATAAGAAGATATGTATGCAACTGCACGTAAACGCGTGGGACTCAGTTTCTCTTAACTACTTATTAATTATGTAAACTTTTCTTTAAGCCTTCTTTTTCTGTAATTTTGTCGTAACATTTTATTAACTTATTGTTAAGAAATTGTAAAAGAAATTTATAGTTTCCTTGAATTCAATTACATCATAAAAATTATTGGCTAAAGGAGGGAAAAATTCGCCAATAAAACACTAACTTTTAGATGCCAACTTCATGACAATTAAAGTTGCGTTCTGTTAACGTTAGACGAAAATAGTATTACAAATGGCAACTTATTCCAATTGCTGAATGAAAAGAAATCTAATTTAAGGAAAATCTTGTTTTTTGTTTCTTTGCCAATAGACTGTATGATTTTCGAACATTGTCATACTGGCGTCAATTTTGTTGGAAATGTAGTGTCTTTTCCAAAAGAGTTTGTGCAAGTTCAGACAAGTTACTGCGAACAGCTGAAATTACCCAAAATTGCTGGAAGGCAATAGTGGGTGCTTACTTTTGTCATACAAATTTAAATAAATAATGAGCAAGTCTAATAGATAATATTTTTTGTGAATAATGAATCGCCTTTCGTGCATAATTCTTTATTATCGCCTCATTTTGCAACAAATGAGTTGTTTTTGAAAATATTTTGACTATAAAGTAATATGTTGTGACTTTGGTACAAGAATTATTTTAAAATCGAGCGAAGTATCGTCGTCATAGCGCATAAATTCTGTTTTTGCCTGCTGACAAAACTTGACGTTTTTATCTAACAAAATGATCTCGTGATGATGTTTCCAGTTACAAATCCATAAATAAGCGAAAATTTATATGAAAACAACACTATTTTTCAAGTTATTTATAAACTTGAAATAAAAATGCTATGTAAAGTAATAATATGAGTTTGTCCTGATAATAGTCAGCAAGTCCGAGGTGTTGTTTTTAATTGTTTGCTTTCTAATTCGTCCACAAATGAAAATAGAAAGAAAAAAAAAACAATTACTGGCCATTATAAGGCTGTACATATATAACAAGAAGATGAACAAAACCGGGATAATATGGTTTTAGATATTTATTGTAAATAAGTTGTGGATGTTAAGAACGGGAGGGAAAATTTTAATTGCAGTATGCACTTCATTTCACAATGACATTAGACTCGTCATATTCAACATTTAACTATTTATATAAGTCTTTGAAATGCACACACGCTCGTTTTTACTCATACACAAATTAGAAATGTATGCATTAAATAAAGGGCTATTGGTAATTTAACCTAGACAAAATGCTGAACGATGAAAAAAGACAATGACATGTCTGTGTGTAATTAAAAAAATGCTTATTCGTAACTTAAATAAAGGTGTTACGAAACCCACATAAAACAATTCACCATGTAGCGTAGAGCACAGTCAGTTTAATTTGTAAAGCAGAAATCTCAATTAAGCTGGTGGAAAAAATGCGACATAAACCTTGTCTTATCCTTTTTTACCACTTGTAATTTATAAAAATTTATCTCCAACACTCTCATAAATAATAAAACTTCAATTTAAATTTATATAATTTCCATTTATTGGGATTGCCTTTTTGGTGGTGAGTGGGTGACTGAGTCTTTGTTTTGCATGTAATTGATTAATTTTCTCTGAAAGTTTGCAAATTTCTTCACTTAAATTGTTATAAATACGGTTTTGCCATATTTGTAAAATAAGGAATTGTTTTGAATAAAGTAAATTTGATTGTCTTCTGTAAAAACATCCGTATACATTCCAAGTGCATATAGGGGCGTATGGTCGTCACGGCCTGAATATTGTCTAAAATATTGAGCAGACTATAAATCTTTTGTTTTTATTGACTACATAATCTGACGGTTATTTATGGCTTGTGTTGAACACTTGGGGGAAAAATTTAAAAGAAAAACTAGGAATTAAATGAGCAATAAAGTTGTTTGTTTAGTAAAAATTTAAAAAGCTTCTGTAATACTCGTATCGTGGGCACAACAAATAAGTTCTGATAATGTATTACTAGTTGAAGGAATAAAGGCAAATGCTTGTCTTATGCTAACAATTTAATTCTAATTTTAACAATTTTTTAGTTTTTTCACTGCTTTTTGTGATCTTTTACCTGCTTCGAAAAACGAACTTAAACATTCTGTCACAAATTTCTGGAGATCTAGTTGAGCCTATTGTATTCAGGCCTTCTTGCAAGAACGTATTTCTTGGATATTTCGTTTCGAATTTGACATATTAAAGGGAAAAAGAACATAAAAAAATCAAACTGCAGAACTTAAACAATCGTTAAAATGTGAAATATTCTATTTCGCCTTAAATGTCAAACAGATTTCAAATTCAGATTATTCGAAATGGCAAACAACATCGTGCTGCTAAAATATAGAATCTGGACTCCCACAGGTCGCTTCTAAAAATCCATCGTGACATTGTCTATTAATTAAAAATAATTTTGTAATGCGTTACAACATAAACAGGAGAGTTTTCTCAGTACCCAAATGCAGCCCATACATTACGGCTCTGCCTTTAAAATGTTCAGCATGGCGAGTTTCGCACTATTTTCTTGTATCCCACTAAAACCCATCAGGTCCATTGAGATTAAACTTTTTGTCATCACTGAAGATGACAAATTGTCACTCAGTGTCTCACAACTAGTATTTTATAGGGCGTAATTAATATTTGAGGTAATTTTCGCTTCTTAAAGTTTGTTGGATTCTTCGGGTAGTTATAGGCCTAATTAATTGGTTGTGTATTTGAGGTGAACTGATACATTAATTTTAAACCAGATGCCTCATTTGCAGATTTCTACGATCGGTGAGTTTTGATGCTTTAATTTACTATAGACATATACTTTGTTGTATGGGCACAATCTACTGGTGCTTATTGGAAACAATTGCCGCAATTTCATGACATATAAAATGTCTTAGTGTACCTTTGCGGTGTACAAGCGCTTAAATGTTGCACAACAGATCCCAAATACGGTTTTATGTATATCGCACTACAAAGAAAACAAAAAGTCATTTTTATATTTATCTTTGAGTATCAAGTAATAAGATTCTGCTTTTCTAAAATTTCAATAATTTTTGTCATTTTATTGGCAAAGATGTCCTTGACCACAACAGAAGACGGACCGCCGCCAATTGCATAAAATGGTTCCATATTTTTTTTTTCATTTTGAATAAAATTCAAGCCATGAATTCTAATTTTAAACTGATTAATCGAAATGATTTAAAAGCTAAAAATAGTTTAACGTTTTAAACACCAACTGCCATTTTTGTCTGCCATCCTTTTGTGCTGCAACAATTTAAACAGAAAATCCACCAGTCTCTTTTCTTTTTTTCCCTTTTCCGCCGGTCATCATCATTGCAGTCATTGTCATTTTAATCACATGCTAAGATCTTTTTTTCTTTTGTGTTCTTTTGCTGAAAGAACTTTTATAAGGGCATTTTGATATTCAGTTTTGTGAACTGTTTGTCGCCATTTAAAAATAAATTTACATGTTTCCTGGTGAAACGAAAACTTTAGTTTTCAAAATTGTTAATATGCCCTGTTGAGGTGTGACAGACGGACGACCATTTTGTCTTAAATCATATAAATGTCAAATTTAAACTTCACAAAGTTTGCAACGGCAATAAATGATTCATTAAACGTGATTTATTATTTTTATTTCTTAACAAAAATTTAACGGTTAAATTTGTAACAATAAGACTCTTTACATGTCAATAACCAGAGTGTATTTTTAATAAGCAAATCCTCCTACACGATATAATTGTTTATAAACTTGTTACAATTTTTGTTTTTATACAAAAGTTTGCACTTAAATGTGCACTCAGTTTATTCATTTAACATAAAATGTTCGCAAAATGTCAAAAGATTTGTAATTCCTCATGTTTTAACCCTTAACAATCAAACAATTGGTTATAGTCAGTGGGAGTTTGCTAGACTTTGGCATAGCCCTTTAGCGACCGCTCCAATCTTCCAACTAAATTACATGTGTTCATGTGTATGTAAATGTACAGATCTTATCAATATTATTCGCAAAATAGGCCTAAAAATGTCTTAGAAATGTGCGAATTGCCAAAATTTGTCAGACCATACAACATTGTTAATAAATAATATATAAAAATGTTTTACAGTTATGCAAACTGTCAATTTTTGTCTTTCAGTTTTATGAGAAAAAGCCCTGTCAGTCCATTGAAAGACAATAATATTGTCAGGCATCTGATACTCTCAAGTAACCATTATCGAGAAATTTGCCAGCCATTGTAATTTCAATTTGATTAGCAGATGTGTTTACATTGACGCATGTGACAATGACAAGTATTTCATTATATTGTTAGACAATAGATCGGACAATTTTGTTTAGTACAATAATCTGACAAACGTATAAACTGACAATTTTTGTTGGCAGATAAACTTGTGGTCCTTCGAGTAGCAATTGTTCATTGTCGGAACATTTCAAATCGCATTGACAATCAATTAATATTTTTATTCCTGGCGGACCAAAACTGGCTAACGGGGTGTTCCTAAATTAAGAAAAAATTTAAAGAAACAGAAAGAAAAATATTAATCTCTTTGTAATTGATAAATAATTTGTATTTGCCACACAAATATTTGGAATTTGGTTTACAACAAATAGGGATATTATATTTGAAATTTTTGTATCACTAACTTTGTCACCACTACATGTGTCAGATTTTGAAATTACTTCTACAATATATTAAAAACAATTAGTAGCTTGATGATTTGGGATTGGGAGTGAACAAATGTATCACGATCGCTTAAAGCGTTAATTTGTAACAATGGGTTTGAGCTCTAAAAGAAATGATACTGCATCTTATTCCGCATACTGACACTGTTAACTGGCTTTAGACGACTAAACGTGCACTTTTAAATGATTTTCCAATGTATTTTCACCAGCACTGCTGTACCCGTCGTGTTGTATCCTTTAAATAAACTTCATTTGTTTTTTTTTGTTTTTTTTTTTTAATTTCTGAATACATTCATTTACATTTTTTTAGCTTACAACCAGTGTAATTGTCGGTTTCGTTTCTTAAAATGCACAGGCTTCCATTTATGGTTTTCGTATTTATTCCTGTCTTACAAGTTGAAGAACATGAAAAGAATTTCAAAACTAAATGTTGGTTGTTTCAAATTGTTTTATCTTTTTTCGAAAAGGGGCTCGATTGTTAAAATGCATAATGACTGTTTTAGGTAGACTTTAAGACGAAAGATCCGTAAACATTTACGCAACTACTACAAACTTGCAACAGTAAAAAAACGATCAAAAAACACAGTTCCGGGAAAAATATACATATAAATAAATGTTTACAAGAAAAATTATGGCTGGTTTTCGTGGCTTCAATTGTGATTTTTGTTTTCCTTTTCTATCGAATTTGTTTGTCTTTCATCGTAAAATTTTATTGAAAAAAGAACTTTAGCAACTGTTTTTATATACAAATGTATGTGGAACAATAAAAATAATTGATAGAAAGCCAACTTTTAGAGTAAAATATTTGAAAAAATAAGAAAAATTTTGTCTTCGTCCTGAACCAAAACATGCCTTCAAATATTTTCAATCAAATAATTCGCTGATTCAGTGAAACATTTGTTTGAATACGGATGTACAAAGCCATTTCATTGCATCACCATACACGTTTGTTGCAAAAGACACTAATTTTTTCTTTGGCCTAGAAATGAAACGAATTTTGAAATTGTGCCGCAAACAGATTTTTAAAAATATTTTCTATCCCACTCCAATACTGCAATTGGATAGTTAGTTTTTCCTCTAAAATTTATCAAAAATTAGTTACAAATAGTTGCCTTAATTTTTTACTTAATTCAAAACAACATAAATAAACTAAATACATAAGATTCTTTTTAAATAAATTGAAAACACTTGCAATTACACCACTGTTACAAAAAAAAATATCAGCCATTGGCAATAATGTCAGCTGGTGTTGCTGCGGTTTGTTGTTACTTGCTACGTATTGCTGACTTGTTACAGATTTTTATCGTGTCACAATCTTTTCAAACACAACCACCATCACTACCTGTTGATTATGTACTTGCCAAGAAACTCCGATCTTGGAAAATGTATTGCTGCTTAATAGAAAAATCATTAAGCGTTAAATTATTGACACAAGTCGACAATAAAGTACAACAATATTTTGCTCAATAAAAAAATATACAAAAAACAAAATAAAATATTTAAAAATAATGTAAAACAATAATATCATAAAGCAAAAAAAAAAAAAAAACAAAAACATATTATTAATGGCTACCGCCCACAAGTCCAGTGTCTGGATTTGAAAATATTTAAAAAATTTAAAGCATTTAACAATATTTCTTTTAAACATTAATTAAATAATTATTGCAAAATACGAACGAATTAAAGTCGGATGTAATTAAATTCATTCGACCCTAAAGGCTGTCAGTCGTTTAGAAAAATATTGCAGCAAGTGGTTAATTTGAATTTCACATTGCGCAAATATTTGACGAAATAATGGCAATTGCTTTCTGGTAATATTTACATATACAGTGGAAGTCCAATAATGCGAATTACTCTCTCATATGTAATGCCAGGTGTTTTCGTAATATTGGAAAGTTCGTATTATTGCATTACAATTTTTTCTTTCTTCAACAGTCTATTTCTTACTGTAGTATGAGGTTCTCTTTTTTCCCTAAAAACGCTCTGGTAACCATTAATTTTTGCTGACTTGTCTGGTTCACATCCCGTAGTGGGATTTCAGTTCTTAAAGCTCAAATGCTTGATTTCCATAACTTATCTGGCAAATAAAGTTGGTTCTTTTGACATTTTTTAAGGCAAACAAAATGCAGTTATCAAATTTAGAATAGATGTGATGACTATTACGCAGTTCACTGTAGACCAAAAATATCCTATACAAAAATAACGCCTTTTGTATTATTGTATAGCAAACAGTTTTAAATTCATGCTGGAAGAGTGCACTAGTGGGGAAAATCATGGAATCGAGGGCGCGTAATATGGCACATTCTCTGTATTGTAGAAATACATACATGCATGCAAACCAATCCACTTGCATAACTTCAGTATTGTTGCTCGAACTAATATCTAATTACTATTTAACAACTAGCAAAAGATATTTTATTTACCAGAAGTTGCGGAGTTGCGGTACGGAAGCAATAGGGACCCAGAGTGTAAATCAACCCAAACAATCCATTTTTGTAATTATGTTGTTCTATTGTGACAGCTAAATCTTTTATAATTTTTATTTGTCTCAAAGAAATATCCAGTTTCAGTTATCGGCTGTAAACTTTTTTGAACCCGAACTATATTTAAAAAATTGAATCGATATTTGTCAGATTTTTGCAAAATTTTACCATTCTAACAAAACAGGAAAACAATTTAAAATACTAAAAACGGAAATAGAAAGAGAAGACACAAAAAGTAGTAAAATATACAAAAATCCACACAAATCGATGCCAATATTCAGATGGAACATTCTGCAAGATATTCTTAAATATTTATCTCGGCTTCTATACACAAAAAAATGCATTTACAGCTTTATGGATGCCCTGATGACAACTTATATCTGTACATACATATTTAAATGACAAAATGCGTGCTGGCTAATATTTAAATTTATGTACGCAATTAATTTTCATACAGCGCCACATACTCTTATTAAATGAAATCTGTTTACAATTAAAAAATATGTAGTTTTTACTGTTTAAATTTCTTGATCATGTATTAATTAGTTATTTAAAATTCTACTGGTTGGTCGTTGATTGTCTTATTGCCAGCAATTGCAACAACAAAGCATGGATCAATAGCCCAAGCGCAAGTGTTGTATTATTAAGTATTTAATTAGCGTCACCATTGATCCAACAATCTTGTTATTGTTTTTCAAATTATATTGTTAAGTGGCACCAATAATAAAATGCCCTAAAGGAAAAATGTTTCAATTAATGGCAATCAATGATACAGGTGAGCAACAGGCTCAATAAAATAACAGATTGGAAATTAGATGGTCGTAAAGTGATGGAACATTCCGAAATAATTTAATAGTGCTACGTTTGTGTTTAGCAGACAAGAAACTTGCAATCTGTCGAAAAATTTATATTGAAGACCAGAGGAAATTTGTTATTATGTTTGATATAATTTTCCAAACAGAACGAAATAAACATCGACATATGACTGATTATGATGTTCAGCTCCTCGTTGAAAACGTTTTTCCATAATCACATTTATAAAGCATTTCATGCGAAATGCTCTCCAAAGTCCACACCAAAAAATTCATATGAAATGCGTAGTTAGTAGGCCGCGAAATACATCTAGTACCAGTCTTGGCAACATCAAAATGTTGCTGTCAACATTTTTTGTTTTTCTCAACACTAAAGGAAAAACCGACCTAAAGGAAAAACCGACTTATTTTGTGTGATAAAGTTTAATGCCTTAAGCTGAGGTATGTTCAGTCGGTTGTCAGATTTTACGATCTTGTCAATTAAATTATATCTAAAAACGTGTTATAAATGTCTGACTTACAATTTCGTCAGAAAAAGCATTGTGTCAATTCATTGTAAGGCAACATATAGTATTTTGTCCTATTGTCCGATAGTTGTCAGGCATTATGAGATAATTTTATATTATTTTGATAGAAATATTTCTATTGGCATTAAAAAAGAAGAATGAATGAAAAAAGTATGCTATGCCCGTGCGTAGTGCAATCAGAAAGTCTTGGAAACCGTTCGAAATATTTTCTTTGTTTCAATAATGATTTAGAAACAACAACAAAAACACCAGACACTGCAATAAGAATGCCCAGCCTCAGTTTAAGCTCAACAACCGAGAATATCAATAAGAACTGAACTCAACAGAACAAATGTTTGTATACACAGTTAAGGGCAATAAAGTAGCGTCACCACTATTAATGAAACAACTTTTTCGAAAGCTAGAAATTACTCGTGTTCTTTGCCATCTGCAGAAGTAATTGTAGGTTGAAGGCAATGTTGGTCGTAATCGATAAAATAAGAAAGTTTATTTTGTCATCAGTTCATCTTTTAATATTTTCTATTTTCTTATTTTTATATTATTTCAGTTATTAATTTATTGCAGAATTTTTTACGAATTTACGAGTATAATTCTTTCTCAATAAATAAGAGTATAAATAACGAACTCAAGCCTAATAAATTACAAATCCTATTAATGTATGAACTGCAAAGAACGATGTACAATCAAAAATACCCCATATTAACACTCTTGCAACTTTAGTGCACTTTTTACTGCATTGTTTGATATTGGAGATGGTGAAAGGCGTAGTAAATTATAGATTTTTGTGTGGTTTTTGTTGTTGTGATGAACCAAGAAAATTGATGCTACAAAATATTCAGACTCTCCAGTAATTTTTCAATTAAATTGAAATCAGAGTTGGAAAACTGAATTGCAATAAAAGATAGCTTTAAGTGTGTTAAAAATATTTAACTATTTAAAATATGCATAAGACTGTAAGATGTTGCCGGCGTTTTGAATTATTAATGGTCGTTGCCATATTGTTCTCTACCATGAATAGCCAAGCATTAAAAGTTCTTCTTCTTCTTGTTATTTTCTTCATTGAAGTGTTTTTATTGGTTGTTTCCTATCAAATTATTTGTTATGTACTTTAAAACTTTTATTTACTTGCTAAAAATATTGCAAAGTTCCTACATTTTTGCGCCTTACTGTATGTACTAACATGTGTGTGTGTGTGTGTGTGTGTGTGTGTGTGTGTGTGTGTGTGTGTGTGTGTGTGTGTGTGTGTGCATACAAAAAATGAATAATAAAAGTTTTCAATATTTTATATTGTAATAAAACAATTTACATTCTTGACGCATTTTCATTAATTAATTAACATTAAAAAAACAATCAGTCATCTCTCTTTCTATGCTTTTGAACAGTTGATTAGTCTTTAAATAAAATTGAGCAAAAAAAAAGAGCTCAGAAAATCATAAATAAATCACTTTCGAATGTGAGCAAAATAATCCATTAATATTTGTTTTATTAGTTTTTTATTATATTAAAACAATTGCATTATTTCAGTTGTTGTTATTGTTGTTGTTTGAAAATAAACTTTTTAAAAAGATTATCAATGATTTATTTTTGTTCCTTAAGATTATTTTGCGGTTGTGCACAAATTGCGCATATTTTGCATTCAAATTTCTCAATTTCCAATTGATTGATTTATTTATGATTTCATTATATTATTGAATAGTTTTTTTTCTTTAAATTTAATTTTTTTCCTCCATGTTACTGTCATCTAATTTTTACATTCAGTTTAACAATGTAATTAACTGTTAATAATATTTCATATTTTCTCTCCAGCCAAATGGCAGCAACTTTTTTTCATTTTATTTCCACTAAAATAGTTTTAACAAATTATATTTTTATTGTTTAGCAATTAAATTTCTGAGGTTTTTGGTTTTTGTCGCAAACATTCCCTTTTGTCAATTTGCATCGCTTGCGGTTTAAATATAATAACATTAATAATAAATAATAAAATAAATTTATTTTGAATAAAAAAATATTTTCACAACATCTCATACTTCATAAGATGGGAAAACGCAACAGAAATCGTTTGAAAATAAATTTTCATTTTTCCTGAATTTTTGTAATCAATTAAATATTTGAGTTTATGTGCTTCACATTTTTTATATAGAATTTTATAGATATTTTACTTCATGTGTTGTATTTAAATTAAGAAAGAATCAATTACTTTGATTAGATATTAAGGCAAACTTGAAAAATCAATGTCAGACCTTTAAGAGGAGCGGCAATTAGGTACTTCTATAATTTACTTTAGTCACTACGCCGCTCATTTGGGTGCAAAGTTGGTCATTAACTTTTGCCATAACTGGAACTAAACGAGTCTTCTTTAAATTTGTAGTTTGAGTAACTTCTTCGAGTTACTTTTCAAATTTTGTATATTGACGTATTCACATCGTCTGATATGCGTCTCGTGTAGGAGTATTAATAAAATTTGACGTGTAAGAAACGTATCTTTTTTAAAGTCATTTCTAGTCTGATGGGCTTAATTTTTTGAACAAATAAGTTTTTATAATCTGCCAAGTTGTTGTTCAATACGGGACATCAACCTGCTGCTAAGCGTGACATCGAAACGATTTACTGAGGCCTTCTTGTACATTCTGTTGCAGGCGAAATATACTCTCACTACGTGCTGATGTGGTGTTATCTGTTGCGTATAATTTAATAGCGTAACGTAAAAGCGTTTTTTGCTCCAGTGGTCTTTGTTCCAAATACACAAAAAGTTTTTCTAACAGAACGCTGATTTCTCTAACACGACCGCCATTTGAATAATTTGATTCGTTGCCTGTTCAATTGTCGAACAATACGGAATGACAGTAAGATGACCACGTGTGGTATTTGTGGCAAGACCGTAATCATTTCCAAAACAAATTTCCGGTTTCAGTTTTGTCGTTCGTCAGCTTCTTTCATTTATGGCTGGACATTTATTGACCTGTGGTAGCATGTCACACTCTGTGTTTTTAGGTCTTGTGAAAGTCGCTCAGGCTGCAGTAAGTTGAATTTTCCTTTTTACATATTTGTGTAAAATGTTGCAGTCGGTTGGTGCAGTCTTTATGATTTGCAAATTTGTTTGCTTGTTACTTTATTTGTGTACTAATACTTGTCTCTATGCACGCCTTAGCCGGCAAATCCGGACCAGCGTGCTTGCATTTTGCATATTTCTTGATTATGTCAATTTTATTAAACAATATTAGAACTTTTTGATTATACCAACGTACTTGTCCAAATATATATATATATATATATACATACATATGAAATACAAATCTGTGTCTGCCATTTTCGAAGCAAAGTTAAAAGTTTTAGAGCAGTTCGTTACAGTGTTGGCATCACTGTTTTAGTTGTTTGCTGAAAAAATATTTGAAAATGTTACATCGAATATGAAAACAAAATCATCTCACTTTGATTTAAAAATAAAAAAAAAAAAATTTAAAACAACTTGCAGTTTAAATTAAAATGCACAAAAGCGTAATAGCTGTCACAATGACAGCTATAGAGAAGACGTCATTAATCAACTAGTACCGCCATAATAGAAGAAAAAACAACAACAACAAACAACACACACCAAACATATAAGCAAAGACGGACGGGCAGTTTAGGTGACATGCAAACGTACAGTGGCATTTCATATGTTTAAAATTTTTATTAAGCAATATACAGCGGTGGACAAACAACTAGCACTAGGACTATCTAGAAATTTGAAAAAATATTTCATATCATTAAAATTTTATAAAATAAAAGTCTACCGGTGCTTTATTGATTTTATAAAAAAAATAAGCTAATTTGGGGACAAAGCGATTAAACTTCTTATTAATGCAACTAATTTTTTTGATGAGTATTAAGAAATTTTTGTAAAATACATTTTGTACGAAGAAGAACAAATGCGTTAGAGGTTTTAACTGTGTTCGTAAATTGACTTTTCTATAGTGTCGCTTTAAACTGATCCATAAAAACACTTTCCCAAAAATTTTTTCCCTATATTTTTGTTTTGTTGTACTTAAAATCAAACAACTACCGAATTTTATTAAAAACAAAATTTATGAATTCCGGGAAGTGGTGATCATAAAGTTCTTTTCAATTTTTATCTGATCATCTGATATTTGTTATCGAAATTGAAATAGACATATTTTCATCCGTTAAAAAACTTTTGAGTCCTGCTTTTCCCTGCAGGAATTCGTAAGCATCACCTCTTTCCGCTCTTGTGCCTCTTAAATGCATTCGTCAGTTTTTAGGCATCGAATGCCCTTGTTTTTACCACATCTGTATGCCTTAATACTGCTCTCCGGGCTGGATAAGAATTAAAAGATGGAATGCATTCAAACGCAATATAAAATTGTAATCACATCAAAAACCCAAAAAGAGAAAACAACACAGTTTGTCAGAGGTAGTAAATAAATTGAAATTTAGTGGCGAAACCCGTTAATAAATAAAGTTGAAATCTTGATTTTTTTAAGGAAACCATTTTTCCTTGCAGCATTTTTGATTTATAAATATTGAAATTTGTTTCGTTTTTTCTTCGTTTAAATGAAAGTTTGTCCGTCTGGATTTCAGTTTATGAGCTCATGTGAAAAAGTTGTGTTCACAATGCGAATACTTTTTTCTTTGTTTTGTGTTTGTGTTCTGGGTTTTTTTCTTTAACTTGTATCTGCAATATTAAAACTATCAAAATGTTTTTGTTTTTTGTAGTCAGAGCTGATTTGACCATTATGTATTTTTATTGTCGTTGTGGACATTTTCAACAACATTATTATTGCACTCAATGCCCATCACTTGCACAAATAATCAAAAAGTGCGTTTTGATACTACAAAAAAAAAGCTCTTGAATCGTACTCTGTACTGCAGCGACTTAAAGGAGTCAATTCAAACTACTCGTCAGTTTACTTAAACTTTGATAATGATGTGATTTAAAGTGAATACATCTTCAAATTAAAATAACAATCTTTTAATATGATTTTTATCACGTCGGGCGCACCAGGCTAGACGCCGCAAATTTCGCATTTTATGTAAAAGATTCTCTCCTGAAAATTGCGTTATGCGTTATTTTTGTGGCCGTTTGTGGAACTCTTGTTCCATGTTGCTGTTACTTACATAAACCAATTGCGTTCAGCAACTGCAAACGAAATCAATAAAGATTCTGGTGGGCATTTCAATAAATTTGTAGGGGTTTTTAAACAGGCCGATTTTTAGTTTTGATTGCAGAATGGCGTCGTATATAGTCGGAAACTTTTTGTGATTTGAGATTTGTCTATCTAATCCCTCCTGTCATTAATTGCCTAGATTGTGGAGGAAGTCCAGGCATATCACATCTCATTGCGCTATTTAGTTCATACTAATAACTCGAATTTGTTGCAAGACAACAGCACCTCTGAGGTATTTGGATCACCAAAAATAGACATTCCTGAATTTTGAACCACAAAGATCCCTCAGGCAAAACCTGCTCCCCGGGGGCTTCTGTCGAAAATGGAAGAATAAGGTGAGAGAAGAAAGTGCAGGTAGTCCGATGCGGACTTATCGTGGTGTGGCGCCAAAGGCTTGAATTCCTTCTTACAAGTATTTGGCTGGTTGAAAACTGAACCGGCAGGCGATGGGTGGATCTTGGGAACCTGTGAAACCTAACCTCACCTAATCTAAACACGAACGGTTTTCTGTTCAACATGAGGAGCTTTCGTTGCCTGCGAAATGATTCTTTTAACACATTGCAACAAATCTGCTGCGCATCTTGTGCAAATTAAATTGACATTGTTGTTAATGTTGTCGTTTTCTGTTGTTTTTTTTTTTGTTGCTGCGGATGCCACTCTTGCTGCCATATTTTTATTAATAAATATACACACATACATACTTGAAACATACATATATTTTTCTGTTGAAATGAAACAGGGAAGATCTCATTACTTTTTGCAATTGAAAAAAGGAGAAAAATGCAGCAACCACTAAAGCCTGTTATGAATTTCTGATATTTTGTTCCTTGATACTCGTATGTATGTTTTTTCACAAACGTTTATTTATTTCATTATTTATATTTTATGTCAAGTCTACATTAAACTTAATTAATGGCATCAACGGAAGTTTTACATAAGTCCACAGACAAGAGCTCAGAGATCAAGTTTAAAATAATAATTGGCCGCTCAAACGGTTGGTTGAATGAATGGTTTCATTTTTCTAGTCGGCAATGATAAACGTTGGTGACACATAATGTGAATGCAATGTTTGATGTTATTTTATATTCGCTTCATGTTTGCAACTGATACTATTATTATTAATTTCGATTCAACACGAAAAGACGACAATAAAAAAATTATTAAAAGACACAAAACTGTCTTAAATAATTTAAATATTAAATGTCCGTGCAGCCAAATATTTGCAAGAGTTCACAAGCGAGTTAATGGACAAATAAACGAATGGTACTTGTCAAACTTTTTGACAGTTTCCTTGTGTGAAGAAAATAAATTAAAAACTTTCATTGAAATGTAACAACTCAATTTGTGTTTGGCATTTTATGTGTTTCATGTACAACAATCGCATGTTATTGAATTTTACAAGTACAGTCAAAGCTCGGTATAACAAATGATATAATGGCCAAGACCAATTCGTTATATTGAAAGTTTCATTATATGGCGAAGTTTTTGTTTGAACACATTTTCTACATTTAGTGCTAATTAAATGATTGATAAATGATCAATTTAATAACTACAAACATGCGAAAAAATTATTTATAGCTGTTTGCTTGCTTTCCATTTATTTTAATTTGTGGAATTCGATATTTATTAGAAATTACCGAAATTACTTTTGTTGTACTTTTCTAAATTAGTTTTTTTTTTTTCACTTGAAAAATACTTTTTAGGGGCGTGACGTTAGATTAAAAAGTCACCCAGGCCAAAAATGAAGCCATAGTCAAGCCATGAACAACGATATGCGATATGGATGACATCGGACTTTAAATGGCGGCGCTATATACATATAAAAAACAAATAGTGCTGTATTTGTTTTCCTGTTTTAAAAACTTTATCATTCATTGCGCGTCACAAATTAAAACATTCGCTAGTTAATATAAAAAAAATACACATTCGTTATATCGCGAATTCTTTATACCTGGATTTGACTGTACTTAACTTTTTGCATTTTTAAATTTAGGCTTGTGAAAATGGTGTAGTAATTCTAATTGTTTCTTACTCTTATCTATTTTTCTTTTAGGTAAGTTCGTAGTACTTAAAGTGTTCATACAATAAAATTAACATGTACGTAAGTATAATTTTTTTCATTGTTAAAACGAAATTAGTAAAATTAGTTTTGTGTCATTGTCTTGCTGGAATATCTATTTTAATGTTCCATACCGAGTTTTTTGCTTTTTCGCTTGACACATATTTATTGTTTGTGGTCAAATACACAAACTGAAAAAGTCCAGAGACAGAATGCAAGTTCTCTCTCCCTCTTACCGGATAAAAAATTTATTTAAATTTTCATAAATCAAATTTCATGAGGTTATTAAAAAAAAAAAAGAAAAACATTTATACAAAATATGCATAAATTTTAAATATATTGCTGCTGCTGCTGCTGCTGCTAATCGTCAAATATTCATACCTGAGTTTATAAATTAGTATGACTAATGAATGATTTTTAGAAAATAAGATATTTTTGGAAAATTATTTGTATAAAAATGCAACTTGTTATACTTTAGCGTTGCAAATATTCGTATGACATTTAAATAAAAATTTATAGTGCGCCAACATTTTTGCTATTGACATTGTCTGTTTTCAGACATTAACCAAATCAAAAAATTGTTAAAACATATGTATGTATAAGGTTTAGTAATATTATTTTTTGTATGAATTCATACATTATAAGAATTGTTACCAAATTAGTGGCTTTCCTTTGAATCTGGTTCTAGACTGGTCTTCTCTGTACAATTGTTTCTCGTAAAGCTTGCGCCTATAAAATGAACTCAAAGATAGAAAGTGCCATCAATTGCAAGAGAAGCAATTTTTGTTTGGGTTTATTGGAAAAGGTGCACATGGGACAACTTTAGCGAAGGAATATGCTGTTGGTGTATTAAGCAGATAGAAAGAAATTATCGAGCAGATTCACAGGCGCTGAACGAATATTCTCAAGACAGAGAGAGAGACTCAAAGATACACATCTATTTTTGGGTATTTTTTGTTCCAACTTATGAACTTTCTTTGTTTTAATTTATGAGCAATTAAAGCACTTCAAACTGCAGTATCAATTACATGTTCTTTCATTAATTTGGTCTTTTGTTTGTTTTTGGAAAATTTACGTTATTTCTAGTTAATTATGAACATTTCAATATTAGTTTAAGAAATAGTTGCATATATAGTACTGGTTTCATTTAAAAAATCTAAAAGTGAAGAATTAATATTCTTTTGTTTTTCTACTGTCGGTCTTAATTTTTTATAATTATTGTGTTCGTGATCCAGATATCAATCAGCAATATTTTTTCTTTAATTTTATGCGGGTGCATGTCATTCTATATGGACATGATCAATTTAAATGCGTTCATAATTTGATTTAAACACTTGTTGTTTTGACCAAATTCGTCCAACTGTTGGCTGGCTGCGAGTGCATTTCATACCCTGCTGCTGCTGCTGCTGGTCCCCCACCCACGTAAATATAAAAAATTGAATCTCGTGCACCCAGTTAGGAAACTATTGAACGTTACATGGAATTAAGAAATTAAAAACCAATCAAGTCAACGGCAATAAAGCCAGACTACTCATATATTTCTCGGGCTAAAGTTTTTTTGTACTCTCTGGGTTTTTTCTTTTTTGTTGTTGTTAACTTAAGAATCAACCCCGACCATTTTTTAACAAATTCTCGTAAATTTGTAAAAAGAAAACAAAGACAATTGAATGATTAATCGATATGAAGTTGATATGAATTATTCATAAATATTTTTGCTGTCGCTTCAGCCAAAGAAGGAAGAAGCAGAACACAATATTTTAGCGCTCCGGTTTTTGAAATTCAATGTTTCTTTCCTCGTTTATGTACACAAAGAAAGAAAACCGAAATAAAAACAAAACGCACAATAATTGAAACTGCTCCCCACATGGTTGAAACGATGTTGAACAGAAAACTGCTGCCACTGATTGTGATCTTTCTCTCTCTCTCTCTTCAGCTGTTTTTACGGCGAATACTTTAAAACTTTGCTGCATTTTAGTGCTAGTTCGTTTCTTTGTTTTAACAAGTGTGTTGCGTTTCTGCTCTCTGTTGGATACCAGAATGCCTCTCCGCTTTGTTGTAATTTCAATATCAATTCGCCCCGTCTTATTTTGAACTTTTTGTTGTCAATTATGGTCAGTACGCTGTGAGTTTAGTCAACTTCTTTTAGTTTTTTCTTTTGTATAATATCTGAAAAAAAAATTGTCTGGGGGCATTTCGGAAAACAAAACAAACAGCCAGAAAACCAAAACCGCCGACCAATATCGATCAGATGGCGTTGCCACTAGTCCGCCGACACTTGTTTGCAACTTTAAAAACGTTTGTTAAATCAGTCGATGCGATTTCTTAAAAGCGAATGGAGGTGTTCTCGTTCAATAACACGGAGAAATAAGAAACGTGTGTGCAATTTTTTTTTTTAAATCTGTGAAGTTGATTTCATGTAAATTGAAGTACTTATTTATTTCAAGAATCTTTTTTATTTGTTACAATATTATATAATTCAAAAACACGATTTAAAGAAAATTAATTACATATTATTGAGTTATTTAAACTAAAAGTGATTTATTTTTTAAGTCGCTGTAGAATATAAAGGCCTTGAGTTCTAAATTTTGCAAGAAATTTTGAAAAATGATTGTCACTGTTCAAAAATCAATTTTTAAATAAAAAAAACACCTACAATAAATTATATTCATATTAAAAAACACAAAGACAGCAGAATTGAACATGAAATAACAGTTGAGTGAATTAAACTTTGACTTCAGTTGCTGCAATCACTGTAGCAATCGAAGTGTGGCTTAGACTTCTTTTATATAATTTTTATCTGTAACTATGAAAATAAAACAATATATATATATATATATATATATATATATATGTATGTGTAATAAAATAATGAAAGAAAAATTATAATAATAATGTATGTAAATATAATAAATAAAATTAATAATAAATTTAAAAAACTCTTTGTTAAAAAATTCCAAATATTTTTGCTACATTTAGAACAATGAATTAAAAATAACAAATCCAAAAAATCAATATTTAATAACAAGAACGCGGTAATTAAAGATAACATAAGAAGAAAAGCATAAATAAATATATAAAATATAAATAAATGAAGAATTGAAACAAAAGAATGTTAAAAGAATAAAAAATTATATATAGAAAATAGGAAAATAACTCTAAATTAGGTGAAAAAAGAAATAAGAAAGATAAACAATTAAAATTAAAAAAATATACAATTATAAAAAAGGGTTTTAAACCAATAAAAAAAAATTAACCAAAAATTAAAATAAAATTAAGAGCAGGTAAAAAATTAAAAAGAGCACGAAAAATTAAATTTAATACGAAATCTAAAAACATATACATTAATTCACAAAAGTTAAAGAAGCTCCATAAATAAAAAAGTAAAATTAAGTTGAACAAGTAATAAATTAAAAACAAAATGTGAAGTAGAACAGATTTCAAATATATATTTTAACCATTATATAATAAAGCAAACAATTTGAACAAATATAAATAAAAATAAGATTAAATAATTTAAAACATAAAAAAATCTAATAATTCTAGTCAATGAACTTAATGATGACTTAAATATCAAAACATTAAATAATAAATTAAAAACAATTAAATAAAAAAATTAAATAATAAATAAAAAAAAATTAAGTAATAAATAAAAAAATTTAAATAATATATAAAAAAAAATTAAATAATATATAAAAAAAAATTAAATAATAAATAAAAAAATTAAATAATAAATTAAAAAAATAAAATATTAAATAATAAATAATAGGAACTTTAAATAATTTAATAAATTTAATAAAATTCAAAACAAAATAAATAACAATCAAAATAAGTAAATAATATTGAAGCAAGAATGAGTTAAATTTGGAAATTATACTTATAATTTAATAAATTTCAATACAAAATAAATAAATAAAGGGTGTTCACACTATCAAAAAATTCAAATAATAAAACACAAAAGTTTGTTAATAAGACATAAATCAATCATAAATAGATAAAAACAAATAAATATTAATAAAAACAAAGTAAATTATAATAATTAAAAGAAGAAACGGAATTAAGTTTTAATTTAATCAATAACATGAAAATCAACTGAATACAAGTTTGACTAATTGAAGTTATTGTAATATAAGAACTGAGAAACAAGGATATACTAAATTAATAAATAAACAAAAACAAGTTATTAATGTTGTAATAAAATAATAAATGAAACATGTTGATATTCTTACTAAAAAAAATTAATTGATTAACACATAATTAATCTTTTAATAAGCAAAGTATGAGCAAACAATAGAAAACATAGAAACAAGCAAACACTTATCATAAATCAATTAAAACAAAATTTTTAACAGAAAAAAAGAAAATTACTAACAATTCGTGGAAACATTTTTGTTCAATTAAGAAAAGCCACCTGATCACACCGACTAATTTGATATTAAAAAAAATGCATACTACAACTTTTTTCGCAGTAAACAAACAAACATTTACAAAAAAAATATGTGAATCAGCAAATGAATAAATTCCAGTGAAAACAAAAAAATCTAAATTATTCCAACGTACTGCCCTCGTGTGCTGAATGCAGTGCCCTTTTCATCTGATAAAAGAAAACAAACTCTAATTGAAATGACCCAATTTGCATTGCGCTTGTCAAAACTTTATTCCTTCAAAACAATTTAAATTTAAGCAGAATCATTTTTTCACGCTTTCATTATTTTTGTATTTGAATTACACTCGGTTTTTTATTGTATTTACAGCAGTTTATTTTAAAATAAATTTAACCAGACGGCAGTGGAAGCAAAAGAAATGTTTAACTGTCTTTAACAATGAACGGCTACATTTTTTTGCTTGTCTTTGTTTTTATCAACAAAATCAGAATTAATTTATATATGTACATATGTTTTTATATTAATTTTTGTTTTGAGATAAGAATAATAGAAATGCTTTTAATTTTTATGTGCTTATCTGAACTCTTTCTTTTTGTTCTTCTAAATGTTTAACAAAAAGTGCATTTGTTGTGGAATAAATTATTATAAAAAAATAAATAAAACAGATACAATTTTTCCACAAAAAAAAACCCATTCTTGAGTATATCCACCGTTAAATTGGCTTAAAAGTTACCTTATTCCAAGAGTCGCCATCGTTCTCACATAAACTCAGCGTTGTCGCCTGTTTTCTCGTTGACGGCAAGATCTATATCTTCTGTAAAGTGTCTGTCAATAATCGATAATTTTTTATCTTGACTTTGAGTGACGACCATTGGAAGGAATAAGGCTGTATTAATTAATCGATCGATCGATACTCTTTTTATTTTGTTTGGCCTACTCTCAGTGTTTTGGTCCTCTCAGGAAAGAGGAGTAGTTTTTGTGAACGTTTAGCTTAAATCTTCCTAAATGGTAAAAGACAGGAAATATGTACGACTGGAGTACAAAGTCTCTCTGTAATGCGTCTGGCGAATAGGAACGTGTATTACGCAAAAGTATTCGGATTTCGGAAACAAGTTGCAAACGAATTTCGTAGAGTTACGATTTCATGTAGTTTAAAGTTAAATTGATAAGAAATTGCAATCAAATTAAATGCGCTTGATCCAGCGATAATAACTTTTCGTCTGGTAAATTGTAGATGTGGGAATTCTTCCTCAAAAGATCAGATACCAAATTGAATTGAAGCAGGGAACATTTCATTTTCTCCTGGCTGAGTGTACTTTGAGCAACCATATCAGACACATACCCGTTGGGCCAAGAACTAACTATCTACTGTTTGGAATGAAGCTTCAAGCAGGCTGTGCGGCAAATAAAACAGTTAAAATTCGAAGTGCATTTGTCTTAAGAAAAAAATTCACTGCTATTTTCTTTACAAACCCAGCCAAACAAATAAAAACGCACAGTTGAAGCGTACCCAATTCAACTTCCTATAAAAGGAAATGACAAAATACAAATTAAAAAAGAAAATTGTTCAAGTTTAATATGACACCACTTTCAGTAATTATATTACAATCAGTAACAAAAACACGGCGTCGTCATCATCATCGTTTTCATAAACATCATCTCTAGTTTTGAAAAGTTCAATAACTTGGTTGGCAAAGACACGATTTAGCAACAATTAAAATGGTTTTCTTCTGAAAAAAGCGAATAATCATGACAATAAAATTAAAAATCCTGTTTTCTTTAATATTTACGGCAAATGTGCAACTTAAAGGCTTTTATCCATAAAAAAATAAGACGCAAGACTTGTAAGCAGGGAACGAAATTAAAGGTTATTTGAAAATTTTCTTTGCAAAAGAAATTTATGGAATGACTGAGACTTATCGCTGCTATCATTGTTTAAAATATTAGCATCACTCACACTTATCTGCTCTGGAATGTTTAGTTTGCGCTTTGATTTCATTAATTTTCCGTACAGCCGGCCTATGGGTGGGTGACGCAATAGTTTTGTACTCGATATGATGTAAAATGCCCAAGCTGGGATTTTCTTCAGCTGTCATCGCATATTGCTGGGTTTCGTCCAGGCTGAATGGTTTCAAATCTTTAATATCTGGATATAACGAACTCCGCTTTTTCCTATGAGCCACCTGCATTTGAAAGCCAGAGCCCGTGATTTTGGTTTGAGCCATTTTTCGTAAGGAATCACTTACGTTACATCTGCGAGAGATGAACATATACTGAAATCGTTTATACAGAATATGCATCGTGGCGTGCGTCTACATCCCTAAGGTTTAATTTACCTGCTGAGTCTAGTATGGGTTGGCGTTGTCCCATCCATATACGCCAATTTTGCCTGTTAAAATGAACGCAACGCACGCAAAGTTTGCACTTATAAACACCCATTTTGGTAAAAAGCTTTATCATTTGCAAATGCTACTCATTCAATCGCAGACGTCCAGACGTCCCCAGACCAATATAGCGATCACACAGCTAATCGCGCCAATTGAAAACCCCAATCAATCTTAAAGTCTGTTTTAGTTTTTTAATCGAACTAAGGCTTGCTCTGATATGATGTCACCAAATTTAACCCATTTGAACTTTCCATTCGACCGAAAAAATATCGGGTGATCCTTTGCTTTTTTTGTGTTGGTCCGAGTTGGGTATAATATAAAAATAAAATAACCTTCACTTTTTAACCGATTTGACAGTAGTTACAACAGTTACGGCCCCTGCAGCACACAAAAAGCCACAATTATCCGCCGATACACACATCTACGCATTTTATGTGAGCACTACGATGGCGATGACGCTGATGTTGATGATGATGATGATGATGATGATGACCACAAAGATAAAAGCAAAATTATGATGACTAAACAACAAAACTTCTCGTAAGTCAAAGCTTGCAATGAATGCGTAGTTGGTAAATTTACGTTTTTTCCTTCCATCAGTCTGGCCTCAACGGGTCTCGTTACAACGACCCAGCTTACCACGAAGTCCTCGTACTCGTTGCATTTTCTTTTTCCAAAATGAGTGCAAGTTTATGAAAACTTATATTATTTTGTGGTTGCCGCATATTTTTTCTTCTTTTTTTGTTTTGTTTGTTTTCTCGTGGTTGAATTTTGTTTGTCTGAATGAAAGGTTGTTTGTTTCGTTGAAGAGATGCAAAAGAAAAAATAATCTTCCTTTTTATATCAAAACCAAAACAAAAAAATTTACCACAAATAAAATTGAATACATATATTTTTATTTTATTTTGCTTTCCTTACAGTTTTACTTCATCTAAAATTTGTTTTGAAATTTTTACGAAAGGCACGTTTAACAAGTTTTTTTAAGTTATTGGTTTTTTCTTTCTTTGCGGGATGTTGATTTTTTGTTTTGTTTGTCTTGGCTTTAGGCAATAAAGGATAGTACATTTTTTTAATATTTTTATTACGTTTAGGAGCGACAACCAAAAGTTATCGATCACTTGCTGCAAAGCTGACTTGATAATATAAAGTTTTTTTAATTATTAAAGATTCTTTAAAGCCCTTATGACACTTCATTGGTTAATATTTGGAACAATACAAACATTGTTTAATATGAAAATTTACCAAGTGCAAATAGTTCAGATATACATATTAAGAGCAACTGTCAAAAACTTACTTAAGTTATCGATGAGAAATTAAGTTCTGTCTAAAAAAATAGAATTTTTTAATTGAAATTTCCAATTTGAAACAATAAAAGTATTGATTAGTGCGCGATTTATGGCGACTCTGTTTGGTTTTGCGGCGTCTTATAAACAAAAAGTTGACAGCACTTAATAAAATGACAAAAACACAAATGTTTTGTTTACATATATTTTCATATTTTTAAAATTTATTCATTTCTTTCTATCAATTAATCCATCAATTAGTGGCACAAAATGTAGGGTCATTTTCGTATTGTGAGCAATAAAATTTATTAAATTCTTATTAAAGAAAGTTGCGTATTTCGAGTAAACGAAAAAAAATTCATTTCGTGCTGGAGCAACCTCAAAAACAAAGGATGATTTTTTTTTCGCGACTGATTGTTTCAAACCTACAAATCGAAGTATTGTCGAAAGGAAGAACGAATCTCGGCAGTTGTTACCTTCGTCGATCGATGCCTTTTTCCAACATTTGTGGCCGTATATCGGCAACAACGCGGCGAATGTTGTCCTCCAAGTGCTCAATCGCTTCGGGCTTATTGACGTATTCATTGAAACAAAAGTTGGCTTCATCGCTGAAGAAAATCGGCCATCAAACAGCCACCTGTTGCTTGCAGAAAGTTCATGTCATTCATGGCGATGCCACCCTGCAGAATTAATTCAAAATTTTTTTTTTTGGCGAAAAAATTAGTATAAAATTGCATTTATCGATTGAAATGGCACCCGCCTTCTTTGTGCTGTTAGAACAAAAGACTTTTGGCAGCATTATAAACCTTCTGTGAGTGAGAGAGTCCCTTTCGTGCTTAAATAGTTGATCATAATATTTTGGATATACATATTTATAAGCCGATTTACTCCAATATATCGATTAGTGTTGGAGGTATAACTATTTTTTCTCCAGAAAAGACAAATCGTTCGGTGAACATATTTTAGTTTCATACTCAGCTAATCTTCAGCATTAAATGCAATAAGTAGCTGAAACTGTATAATCATCATCATTATTATGGTTAAAGCAATAAAATGAGAATAACGATTGGTTGACTACTGAAATACATTTTTGAAATGTTGTTGGTTAAGATCCAAATTCAACTTAGTTAGCAGTTGGCCAGCTGGCCAGCCTCGTCATTCGAATACCAGTAGGCAGCAGCAACATGTTCTTAAACGCAACTCATGTAAAAACTAAGCAACAATAATACCAACAAAAGAAGCCCACATTAAAGTACATTTTATCACATATATAAATATGTAGATACTTTACGTGCAAGCGTCGAAAAATAGAGAGTGAAAGAGTGGAGTGGCTGCTACTTGAATTTTTAGTTACATATATTTTTTGTAATTTTTATTTTCTGACAACTAACGAACGACCTGTTTTCCACTTGAATGTTGTTGCAGTTTATCTTCTTTTTCTTTTGTTTTTGTGTTTTATATTTATGAAAATTTGGCTTGTATTCCCCATTATTTTCACATTTTAATAAATAAAAGAAAAATATCCAGTTCTTTGCAAACATGGTCGGTTTTCTCAAGTGTTCACTCACTCTCTCATATACATATTGTGCGTGTGTTCTGAACATGGCGTTGTTGTTAATGACTATTCGACGTGTGTGAGTACGTGTTGAATCATCATCGTCATCATCACCATCGCTGTCACAGCCTGGCTAAAGAAGAAAAAGTGGCTTAAGAAAGAGAAAAAATACGTTTTCCGTAAAGTCTGTTGTTATTGTTGGATCCTCTGTTTTCTGAAGCCAAATTGTTCAACATACTCTGTCCAATATGGTATTGTGTTCGATAGAGTGTTTGGTTTTTCTATTTTTTTTTAAATACAATTTTTAGGTCAATATGTGCAATCAATCGTATATGAGTTGTTGTGCGATTTTCTTTAAAAAAAGAGACGCGTTTTTAGAAAATTTTTTGAAACTGAAGAACATATTTTTGTTTGGCTTTCTTTTCTGTTTTAATCAGATACTCTGCAGTTTGGATTTCAATTCCATATGCTAACAAACATCTGTATTTTTGTTTTGTCTGCTGAGCTGTTTATTTTTTTTTCTTTAAATAAAATTAAACCGTCATTAAGGGTTAAATTAAATGAATCAGGTTAATTTTGAATTTCAGATTTGAGAACAAAATAATTTCCAGTAAAAGGCATTTAAAGTTTGTATATATTAATTAGGCGTAATTTGCTTATTAATAATATCCTTATACAGGCAAAATTATAGACCTTTTTTTCAGGACTTAATTACACTTTTTGTTGAATTTTTTGTTTCATATCATCATAATACATATTTTGTAAATGAAGAAAGCAACACTAGCAGTTTTCTTACATGTTCAACAAATCATAAGCACTCTGAAACAACGAAAATCTAAAGCATCTAAAAGCAGGTCAGTTGCCTTTCAAGTGATTTTAAATCACTTGTAATTAAAAGTGTGCTTTTTGTCCACTCTGGACAAGAAAAAGCCTGCTTTAACCACAAAAATATACTTTTAACCAATTTAAGAGAAGAAATAACTCTATTTATTTCCAAAAGTAAACATTTCATTAACTCACTGTTTCTGCATTCAACAATTTAGACAAATTGAAATTTCTTAATAAAAATGCCGTTTAGTGCTTGTGACATTAAGATTTCTTTGTTGAAGCTGAGTTTTTTCCTGTTGTAAACTTCGAACAAACTAACGAATATTCGATTGAGACATTTATTTTAAGTTCCCTTGTCTTACACGTGAACATGTGTTCTTGCGTCAAAGTTGGCTGGTTGGAGTTGCCACCCCACCTTATTTTTATTTTAAACCTGCATTATCCGCTTGAAGGTTTTTATGTTGTTTTTCGATGCCATAAATAAAACAAGCGTTAAAAGTTATAACAGATTTTACTCGTACTTTGGACAGTACGATTTTTTTAAATTTTGTTGTACTCAAATAAATATTAAAAAATTAAAAAGTGTTCATCGTAAACGTGAAACTCACAGCTGTTACGTTCCCTGGTGATTCATATAAATACGTTTTTGTTATGTGCCTTGTTTGAAGCATTTTTGTTGTGCTTTGATTTCAATTATCTTCCACATTTCTAACTTGTTTTATTTGTTTTGTTTTCTTCAAACAGCCGGTTTAAGTAATTACTCAACTCTAACAAGTTTATATCCATATTAATCCATAGCAAAACTTTATTAATTACTTGCTTTTTAATCGCTCAAATAAATATTATTTGAATATTATACACGGGAACTGATTTGTTTTTTGTTATAACTTTTAGACATGTATTTTTTAACGATAAGGTTTTTCATTTGATCAGGGTTGTATTTTTAAAGATGGCAAACTGTTTTTTCGAACGTTTCGCAGTCCTTAACGTGGCACCGTGTTTCTTTAAAATGGGGTTCGTTCAAGCCATTAAGTTAAAGGACAATAAATGACCATAAAGCGGCATTAGAACTAGACTTTATTTTCTTCAACTTTTCGTCTTCTCTACAAATGGAATCGATTTGGAAAGAAGATGCTTTTGCGAAAAAAGTATTTTTAATTGAAATAGGATTTTCTATTGCAAAGATAGTTTACATGGAAGGTTTTTGTATTTATAGGGCAAATTGTACTCGTATTCAGCTTACAGACGACGGTTTTTTTTTTGTAATTCCTAATCTAATTAAACTTCATCTACTCGTAATTGAAATAATTATCCCAATCTTTTCGATGGGCAATAAATTGTAATTAATTTCAAATATATAAAGACGCTCTCACTTAAAATAACTTCTTCACTTTTTATTGATGATAATAAAAACTCCAATTTATTTTAAATTAAAAACATGAGAGGATGTGTTTAATCATGATGTTGAACTGTAAATAAAGTACCTAATAGGAAAATTTTTGGAGAAAAAAAGTAAGTTCTTGTGTCGTGGATTTTAAATGAATATATAATTTACCTTGTTTTGTATAATTACCATTTCCAAACACGTATCTTCGTATGAAATGCAAAAGAGGCATTAAAAAAATCAGAAGGGCACAAAATTTCGGAATTTCTTCAACATTCAGTTGTTATCTCGTTTTTAGTTTTGAAACCTTCCACTTAACTTGAAAACCTTTAATTTATTGTATTATTCAAATAACCAGCATGGGGTCTTACATACATCACTATCGAATATTTTGGGAAACAGCTTTAAGGGGAATATGGCAAAATTGTAAGCGAAAAAGTTTGTACCCTACGGATGAATTATCTCAAAGAGCCATTTATGTTTTGATGTTCTGGTTCATTTTTAAGACGAATGAATACAAAATTAGGCTTGAGGGCTTTGCAGGAATTATTGAGATAGGAAATATCGAATAAAATATGCATTTTTTTTTATAAAAAAAGCGCGTAGAAAATTCCTAATAAAATTATTGAGATAAGGTAAAAGAAAATTAATTTTAATACAAAATATATGTGAACTTTCCATAAAAAATGTTAAATATTGTATGAATAAAGTATTTTTCCCAACCAGCAGTTCAGCAGCATCCAAGCAAGAAATTTTGAGCAAAATGTGGCTTAAAAATTGTGTTCTGCTTTCGATAAACCGATAAACCGGTGTTTAATCATCAAATGTAGTCTCAGAAGATTCATATTAGCTGTCTTTTGAGCTGAACTAGTTCAAGTTTTGAAAAATTTTGAAACCTGCACAACAAATTTTTTTTTAGAAATTAATGAGATTTGCTAAGTACAACAAAAAAATGTTTATGTCAAATTATACCACCTACAATTACAAATGATTTCTGAGTATTTGTTAGTGAACGCTTTTTGCTTCAAATAAGTTTTATGATAAATATTATGTAGTTAAAGTATTATAAATTTAGTTAGAATCGATTCAGTTAAGCTTCTTATCTATATGTAGTTGTTAGTTCTCTCTGCTGTGTAAGGGTTTCTTTTTATACACGATTTCCTAGTGGTAACAATCAGCATTTGTCTATTGAATGCGAATGTTGTTGATTATTCTGTAAAAGATAAAGATACACATTGCGCCAGTTCAGCTTAAATTACGAGCTGCAAAACTAGAAATAGCAAGCCAGGCTAAGTCAGACCAGGCCAGGCCACTCGAACATAACAAATTTAAGTTTTATTTTTCTTTTATTATTGTTGCTGTTTGTTTTTTCTAATCTACTTTAAGTTTCAACTTGTTTAAACAAAAGTTTACCAACCAGTAGTAGCAGCTGTTCGTTCGTTCGTGTTTGTTCATTTTAATTTTGCCATTTTTATGTATTATTTATTTACGAGTAATATATTCGTATATATTTTTTATACCTATTAACACTTCATTGCAAATTATGTTAAATTCGACGAAAAATCAACTTCGTACGTTTTATTATTGGGTGTTTTTCTTTGAGGTCCTGCTTTCTGCATTTTATGAACCGATAAAAACGCGGTATTACGGCTGGTTTTCTGAAAAGGTACAACTCATTTCGAAAAAAGGAATTTTTGTTGTTGTTATTTTCCGTATACAATTAAGAAGGCAAATTTTTGTATGTATTCGAAAAACAGACAGTTGAAGTGAAAGCAATCAAATTAATCTGAAGTATATCAAAATTTTTGGCCCTATACTGCAAAGTATAGATGAAAAATTTAAGAATTACATACTTGAACAAACAATTTCAATACTTTCATTTATCCTTGGCGCTTTTTCTTGTTTAATGCACACAACAGCTAAACAACAACAACTAAACAAAGATTTTTCCTACTCCTCATTGTTTTTACTATAATAGGAATTGAAGATATTTTCTAATCTCTACATTTTAATTATGTCTTTTTTTCATTTTGGGTGCCAATAAAGTGCAAAAATCGCTCCAGGCCTATTAAAACTGTGCTTGGATTTTTCTTCATCTTTATGTACAAACATTTAAGAAACGTAAGAAACTTTTCTGGCCGACTTTTCCAGTCGAACATGCTTTGTTTTGAAGTCATTATCAAACGTTTGATTCTTACTAAAAAGCCGCCAAATAATTATCAAACCCCGGCATGTGTTGTTTGGAACGACAGCGGTGTCCATCTCTTGTCAAAGGAATTGATTGAAACAGCCCAAAAATGCGATTTGAATACTTTTGGCCGTATTAAATTTCAATTCTGTTACCACATTTTTTAAGTTTCACACCCTCATTTCACGCAACCGCATGTTCTTCTGACTTCAGATTAACTACTCAAATTATGATTACTTTTTTTCTACAATATTGATAATATAACAAATCTATTTTAAATAAAGTTTTGCATTCATACACTTGAATTCTTAATTTCAAGGCTGGACTATTGAGACTGTCAAGTGTACAAGTATCGAAATACAGTCCGTTTTTTTCTTCTCAATAGCAGTAGCATGTTTGTTGTTGTGAAACAATCTTCTCTTGATACTGCAAACAATAACAGAGTTTCGAAATCGTTGGTTTTGGTATAAATTGTTTTGCCTAAAAAACCTACACTTAACCCAGAAAAGTTAACATGAACATTTTAAACTTTAAAAGCTAATTAGTTAGAAAAATAAATTAGTTAAGGCTATAAAATCAATCAAATAAAAAAATAACCTTTAAATTAAACATATTGAGTCACTTAATTCTTAACCTCAAATATTTTGTAATTTTATTTTATGAAATGCTGGGGTTTTTCTGATATTTCTTTTTTTTTTTTCTTACAAAATTTTGCTTGTAATCAGCTTTACTACACAGTTGGTAATTTAAAAATTTGTAAGTTTTATTTTATTATTAACAATTTTAAAGATTTTTCTGTTGTTCAAGGTTTTCTTTTGTTTGTATCACATGTTTTTTTTTTTATTAAATATTCTTTTGTATAAAATTTTACTTTTTATTGTGATTCTTTTTTTTTTTTTTGTAGAAACTTTAATTAGTTTTGTCTGTGTTGTCGCTGAGGTTTGTTTTTAAATTTGATTTATATTGTTCTGCCAATTATGTTATAAAAACATGAAATCAAAGTTATTAAATTTTCACGTAAAATGTTAAATTTCTTTAAACAGTACAGTGTGCAATAGAAGTTACGTTCGTGTTTCTGTAACTTTTTATTCATGCAAAATAAGGAAGATTTCGGATCACGTTGTGATATAAATATTTAGATACTCTGGAAAGCATTGATGTATTTTCGAAGAAGTAAAACCGCTAACCGGCTTTAAATTACAGACATTTTAAAGGAATGTTTTTTGCGCGCAACACATTTTTTGATATCACTTTTACAAAAAGTCATTTTCAGAAAATGCCTAATTGGGCTGTTACTGAGAATAATTCTACTTCATCTGCCTTAACCATTTAGTTTAATGTTTTATATTGTTATATTTTGAACCAAACATTTCATCCAGTCTACAAATTTATCAAAAATGTGTAGACTTTTTTTTTAGTATCCACTTTATTAAAAAAGTTTCATACAGCGCATATGTTGGTGCTTCAAGCAGGAATTAAAAATGTTTTTTGTAGCTTTTTGATGTGTGTTTTTTTTTGTTATTGTAAATTGATTTCTTTTCTTCATCCACGAATTTCACACATGTGTTTCCTAAACAATTCGTCAGTTGTCATGCCCATCTAGAGCAGCTTAAAATTTGTTACTTTTTTTTTGTGGTTTTTTCGGCTTTTTTTCACTTCTTGCGGAGTTGTTGGTGTTGTACTATATTTGTCATTAAAAATTCTATAGCTTTCAGTTTGAAATATGTATGTGTGTTACACAAATTCTTGTATATCAAATTTTATAAACGCTTTTCTTAAATAATTATGATCTCATACACATAAATATTTCAATTAATTTTGTTCTCAAATTCTTTAACGGTACTCATGTAGGAATTACCTTATGGGCTTAGGGGCCTCTTAAAGAAAATTTTGTCATTTGCAGCCTGCGACCGTTGTGTTGTTTTGGTGGCTGGTCTTTTTGTGTGTGTTTAATACACTCTTGGAGATTTATCCACAAATCAAGGATTTATTTTTCGAAATGGGTATACAAAATGAGCTTTTGCTGAAATTGATTGAGGATAATTTTTAAGGAGATTTTTTGGGCATTTTTATTTTCAACTATATTGGGACTATCTTATTTTCAAGATATCTCAATTGCTTATTTTTGTTAGTACATGTTGCTAAAGAACAAAAACCTTGATTAATTATAAGTTATTAATGTTAAGCAGCCGGACACTTTTTGTCAAAATAATTGTTTTTCGACTGAGCCCATTTTCGGTTATTCAACGTACGTAAGGTAATCCGCAAACTTTACACCCACTGAAATAAGAATGTTGCTGCCAATGGTGAACGGCAAAACTTGGTGTTCCCGTCGGCCACATGGCAGACATCATGCTCAGACATTAATTTCGTTGATATTAAAAATATATTTCTTTGCTTTTTTTATGATTGAATCTTGTCTAACTCTAAAAAACACCCCGTACTTGTTTATGCTGTGGCTGCTAGACAGAATCTTATCCTCTTGTCTTCTGTGCAGTAAAATTTTTGAGCTTAAAATATGTTTTTTTTGTTCCTTCACCAAATACTTGTATTTAGAAAACGGATTATTTTATTGTATATTTTAAAAAATCACTTGACTTGTAGTTACAAACATACTGATTAAAGGCGACGAATTATTTAATCAACTTAAGTAATATTTTTTATTGGAAATATTTTCGTAAAAAAACACATCTACGCGTTTCATGAATAAAATCAATTCTTAATTGGTGTTTTTTTTTGCAGCTGGCAAATTATCTAGTTCACTGTTGAAAGGTCTTTTATTTTTACTTTGCCCTCTTAGAATGTTTTTTTTTTTCAAGAACTCTTAAGTATTTCAGAAAAGAAATACATACTGAAGATAAATATTGATTTTTTTCTTGTTTGTCTCTTAACATGATGTTGAAAAAACCAATCTTATATTGTTCGGCTTTAAGAACATAATGCGAACAGTTTATGCCTGTTCTTTGCTGCTTTGCTAGGATTAACACTGGTCTTTCTTTGTGGTCTTTCGACACTTTTCAAAATGCGGACAAATTGAAGACTGACAACTGCGTTTTGACCACTTTGTATTTGTTTCTTCTGTTTTTCTCTTCTATCATTTGTTGGAAAAATAGTGCATTGAAAGAAATTGCATGCTCATATAACATAAATACTCGGAAGCTTCAAGTTGTAAAATGTTTGACATCAACTTTAATAAGAAAAAAAAAACTAATTTTTATTTAAACCACATAAATATTTGCTAAAAAATAATGTGTAAAGAAATATAAAAATCATGAAAGTGTGTGTGTTTCTGGTTCAATAAAGAATATTTATATATATTTTTTTTTAGAAATATTTAATAAAAATGTGAATAAAGAAATTAAATTTAAATTATACTAAACCAAACAACGAATATTTATTATGTAAAAAATTAAAAACATTTCAACTCATTTGTTATTAAGAAACATAAAGAAGTCTTCATTGAAACAACGAATTTATTTATTAAAACTAATTAAACAAAGTCCATGGAAACATTTTTTGTTTATTTCAAAAGAAGTGCCTTTCCAAAGCTTTTCATTTCTAAAATATCAACAAATCAACATGTTAAAGTGTGATATATTCTAACAAAACAAAAATAACTTATAACCTCTACTTTGTTTTGATAAAATAAATCATTCAAAGAAAATGCCTGTTACTGGTTTTCAATATAATACAAGGCCCTATAGTTCTTTTAGGGCTACAAGGGGCTCTTGTAGTATTCATCAACAGAGAACAAGCTGCAACACAAGTTATCAGCAAATTTCTAACTTAAACAGCTGCAGTAAAACTTTAGTTAACGACAGCAGCCACAACAACAACAACAATCACATATCAGTGGGCCATAGTTTACAAACTTCAGCTTCATCTACTTCCTTAGGGACCAGAATTAGCAACAACAGCAGCATTATTAACAATACCAATAATAATTCTACTGGCACTTCTACACAATTTCAAAGACAACAACCATTTCGCAGCAGTTATTATGGCACTCGTAATAATTTTAAGACGGCCGATAGCACACAAGTTAGTTATTCTGCTGCAAATGCTACAGCAAATAATAAAACCCATGCTGCCATCACGGTCAAACCTTTGACACCCAAACTAGTAAGACGCATTGAATCGACCTGTGTCCATCATACGAAACCTAAGGCTCCAGCACCGCCAATAGGTAACGGTAAATGCTCAACACCGCCCACTGCCGCAAACAAACAGTATTTGAGAACTAGAAATCAACAGCAACATCCTCCCACACCCCCTTTGAGAAAATTATCAAATTTTGATCGTTTTCATCAGACCAATTTAAGTATTAGACAAAAGACTAACAATAATGCTGTGTCGTATAACAACAACAGCTGCTCCTCATTTACCACATCGACTAATGATTCGCAAGATGCTCAGGTATTACCGAAATACCAACAACGCAGTTGTGCTGCAGGTGCCACTCAGAAACGAACCTATACTAATACAGTCAGCAGCAAAGTTACTAAAGAAAATCAACCCAAAACAGCTGAAAACGTTGGATCTCATATAAATGGACCTATAAAATCAACGAAATCATATCCAGCTCCCCTGCCGCCTCAAGGAACACCCAAGGCCTTAACACGCCGCAAATGCAAAGAAGAATCCAGACTTAATTCAGTTTCGGCCTCGCCCAACCTCAATAATCGTAGGTTTATATCTAGTGTAGGTATAAATTCGTTTAATGCATCTTGCAATCCCAAGGCCACGCCGCTTTATAAACGAAAAACGTATGTGCCTAGCACAGCAGCGCAGCAAAATGTTGTAAGCGGTGCGGTCAGTTCCTCTCTAATGGCGGCAAAAACGGGCAGTAATTGTAGCAATTCCAGCTCGAATCAATCGAGTGCTTCTCAGGGTTCACCTAAGTCAAAAAAGGCATTTTCCACAAAATATCCTCAAGGTTTGCCATTTGAAGATGAATTCTATCGGCGACATCGTTCCTATTCACATTCATCCTCCAGCAATTACTCATTTTATTCATCTAACGATGCTCGCAATACGGCACCACATACACCTCATCACTACCAGCGCACGGAAGTGGAAGATGATGAATTCCAAAGAAAACCCTCCACAGATGATGCTCTTTATGTTGACTTTTCAAAAGTCATGCATAGAAATGATTCCAAATCCTCTAATAATGCACCATTTAATAAAATTCAACAACATCAAACGACTACCAAACTACATCCTCCCACCTTTTGGTCAAGGATGCACTCTCCTCCTCTTTCTCCTGCTTGCAACAGAACAACGAATTTTGATACTAGTCACGATTCACCTCATTCGCCCCGACGGAATTATAATACGACGCAAAGTCAATATTTACCTCCTACACCGCCTACCACCCGCTCCCTGCATAACACGTCCTTACGTTCTAGAACGAAATATTCTCAATCTATAAACGATTATCTCTACACTAGTAATGAGGGGAAATTGTGTGTGAATACATCCCCTCAAAACACTAGTGACAGTAGAAAATCTTTTTTGTATAAAAATTCAAAATTAGCTTCATATTTGGATCCCTCCCAAAACGCCGATAATGGTTACTACACACATGCTTCACCCGAATCCTCGCCACCCTCAATAACCACAACAACAGCATCTGCTGTTTCATCGTGGGCTCCAAAATGTTCGCATCCGACTAAAGTTTTGATACCTGCCTCCTCAAATTATTCTTCAACGCACGATGCAAACAACAACAGGGATTATCGTCACAGTCATCAACAATATGGAGCTGAAAAGGAGGACTACTACGAAAGGTTTAGAAGATACAATAGTGGCTCTAAATTATCAACTGTGAACGCCGACAAGTCGGAGGACATTTTGGAGCTCACTAATAGTGAGTATAGGTAAGTTTTAATATGAACAGAAACTAATTGATTTGCGAAAAGACTTATCGCTGTGTCCATAAGTTACTTGGAAATCTATTATTTCTATGTAACAAAAATGCATTTTTCACTTTCACGAGGGAAAAATATAAAACCATTTTTCCAAATGACTTTAACGTAAAGATTTAGCACTTTTTATACTCCTTATGAACTACACTTGAATGATATTGATAGGCTGGCTATTTCTATAAGTAATACAAAATTGCAGTGAAAAGCAACGATTAGTTTATACTCGTCGGTATCTCAACACCATAACAACGCAACGCACATGGATCAGTTAAAGAAAGAACAAATTCGACTATTAGCTTAGCATTTAGCGCAGATCATTTGTTGTTTTAAAGAAACATAAGTTTGCCTCTTGAATAAAAGCTAGATTGCAAAAGTGTTATAAGTGAATTTATTTTGGATTACAACAACAAATTCTATTGAAAATGTGAGATTGACAGTTTGCCTATAAACTACAAAAAAAGGCACGAACAGATTTTCTGTTTTAACCCTTTTTTATTTTTACCACAAGACACCGAATTTTTTATGTCCAAAACTATTGCTCCAGCAGACTAAATGATAATGCAAAAAGTGACAAACGTTTAAAATGCACCAACAGCTGTAATGATGAAGAAGTTGTAGTGCTTGACAATTCCCCTAATATATGTGTGTATGTGTGGCTCAAAAATGCCTTTATTTTATATATTTATGTACGAGTATGTATGAATATGTCTGATTGTGTGTTTAATCGCTGTCAAGCGAAGCGAAGCTGAAGTGAGTATCGTCAGCTCAAGTTTTTATGAAAATGGCCGAAATGAAATTGTTATGAGAACAGTTAACTGATGTAGCTTCGAGAAGGGTCTGCTGAATGTGCTCTAAGACCGGCCATTGAATTTAGCTTAAGAACAGTCAAATAAGTTGTTGTCAGATGTTTACTTTTGAAAATGTTGCCGTGCCTTGAGAGAGACCCATTTGTTGTAACTTTCAATAACACCAGTTGCTTCAGAAATATATGTACGTTTGTACTTGCGTTAACAAACTGTTAAAAATATAATCGATGCCATTAATTTTACATAATGAGAATGATTGATTGTGTGATCCATAAGCAAATACGACAATACAACAGACAGCATCGCTTTAATAAAATTTGTATATTTTAAGTTAAGCTTAATCGACTTTGATATTTATTTTCTAAGATGGTTTTTGTTTTGTTGGCCTGTCTGTACTTAACAAAAATTTCTAAAGCAAATATACAAAATCGGTTATTCATTTAATATTTTGCCATACCAAATATGGCTGATAGAAAACATGCCAAATATGGTTAAACAAGTGCTGGCAATTATTATTAATATATTTTCATCAACTTCAATATCTGAAACAAATGTTGAAAAACGGAACATAAAATTAATTGTCTGTATTTAACTGTTTGCTACAATTAGCAGGTTGGAATTGCATTTGACCAAAAAATGTTTTGATCTACCAAAATACAGTGGCGAGCAATTTCGGCCAGCACACTGGAAACTATGTTAAAATAGGCCTAAAAACTTAAAGTATTTACATTACCTTTTTTAAGTCCCTCTCAGATTGTGTTCTTAAAGTATTGAGTGAGTGGTCGGTACCAAGTATATAGTTGTTAATGTGTCTTTTGGTGTGTACTCAATATTTGCAAGGAGTTAATTAATTATTATTGTGCAAAATTTAAATAAGTAATTAAAATTTTTATTTTGTTTATACCAGACATAAACTAAATATAAAACTCATGCAAGTTGAGTTTGCCTTAAAATATGAAATCTACTTTTCCTTTATTACGGATGAAACACATCCCATGCAAAAAGCAGGACTTTTTAAAACTAAATATTTATGTACATCCATATGATAATATTTTAAAGTTTTAAAAATATGTTTGAAAAATAAATTAAAAACTGCAGGGGAATGGAGTAGCCAAATAAAGAGTATTGAATGCTCATGGCACTTGTACCAGCCATTTAAAGGCTGGTTATAAGAATTCATTTCCGGCTGCCTTTTGTTCTATCAAATTAACGTAAAGACACTAATAAAATGGCCGCGACATAAAAACGTACTTTTTACTGTAATTGAATTTATATATGTACATATACATATATGTATGTACCGCGTATAAAGCTTAAGAGGATTAAAAGCGTTTTTGTTTTGTGCCGGCCACAATCTTCAAATATTTGTAGTCACTTTTATTGAAGGTTTCCGTATTTTAATTCAATGCCCAAAAAAAGTATGATTTTTTTTACTTAGTAGCTAAGAAGTCGAAGTGGTTGTTTCTAATCAAATTTAATCTTATAAGATATTAACAATCTCCAAGCTTCGCCACCAGTTGAATTTTTGAAGCATTTGCACAAAATAGTGAGTTTGCAATTATTTGTCGAAATTTCGCGAAAGAAAATACTTGAAACAAAAATGATTATCTTTTATGTATAAAAATGTTGAAGATTTTTTCTACATTTTATTTAACAAAACAATCTGTATTTGTTGTACATATTTACTGCTATGAGGTATGTCTGGAAAGTTTCCCAGCATAAAACTAGCGATTAATTGTTTAAGAATTGATTGATTTTCCTTAGTTCAACATCTGGTTTATGGTAAGATCTGACACGAGTCTTAATTAACACGTAAGTGGCAGTAGTCATCTATTTAATTGTTACAAACGTACATACATGTACATTGAGGCCTCGATTGTTCTTAATTCGATTAACCGAAAGCGTCCTGAAAATGAATGAATAAAGTATGTACATACGTGTATGCACATATATTAAAAATAACCCAACATTGATACTCTTATTATCCGGAATACTCCCAGTCAGACCATTACGAATAATAGTAGACTCGGTACTTTTTTTTACCATTTCAAAATATATTTCTTAGATCGGCTGAAGAACAGTCTTTTGTCCTGTTAATTACTAACACCTATAACTGAATAAATTTGCCCAGTAATATTAAAAATATCGGTAAACTTCTCTCATCCAGCTGTTGTTGATTTTGTTCTCCTAAATAACTGTGCCCCACTTGAAAAAAATATAATAAAAATTTAATTTAGAACAACTTCTGTGTACAAACATTTAATTTAAAAATAAATTATGCAAAACTACAGTCATAAAAAAAGTATGTGTCTTCCATATTGTTTGATAATAATTTATTTTGCAATGTATAGACAAACGCAAAACCGCGCATAAAAAAAATAATAATAATAATTTTATTGCACACCCGCTGCCATTAAATCACAAATCGTGTTGGATAAATTGAAAAGTTCACGCTATCGGTACCAAAATGATTAAAAACAAATAAAAAAACAATCAAATTCAATTCACATTTCAACGTCTTGATTTTGTTTGTGTTACTTCATTTTTGTGTTGTCTTTTTAAAATTTTTTTTTGTTTTCATAAATTTAGTACAACGCACACGAAAAAATGAACAAATAATTGGCATGAAATCAAGCCAAACACTAATAAAGATATTATTTAATAAAAACTTTTCTATACACATACACATACATACATACATACCATGTATGTGTGTATGTAGAAAAAAGACAGTCCAGCCGGATCACGGTGACGATGATAATGAATCATTAAAAAAACGTTTTGGAAAAAAAAATTTTTAATGCTGACTGTAAAAAATAAAGCTCTTTTGATACTTATAAACACGAACAAAAGAGAAAAACACTACAGATTTGATGAGGGGAGAACAAAATTAATTTAACAACTAAATTTGGCCACAATAATGGCTAATAAACTATTATAAGTGTGTATTTTTGAAAAACGAGGGCAGTTGAAGAAAAACAATGTGTATTACAAGATTCTAATTTATGAGCGCTTTTAGCGTTGTAAATATGATGACGCTACTCAGGATTGAAAAGTTCTTTTCCAAATGAGTTGATTTTTATCATCTTTTATAGTAATTTTGAAAATCATACAATAGTTTTGTTTCTCTTTCGATTATTAACGTCTCTCATTTGTTTATTTTTTTATTCTTTTTAGGTAAGTGCGCCTGAAATTTTTGCTCAAATTTAAATAAGTCACTAGCAAATTGGTGTAAGTATGTGAAACATAAAATATTTTTATTCCATAAGAAAAGGGGTTTGTGGGCGGCGGGGGATGTTCAAATGTAATAAAATAAGCTACATATGTGGAAGGTACTTACGAAATAGTTTTTATTGATACTGTTCTGCCCGCCATGGCATTCCCCCGGGGGCAGGTTAAGCGTTGACGATTTTACACGCAGTCAGTGCACTCTGCTTCCCTCTAAAGAAAGAGGTAAAGGGGTGACTCGGTTGGCACGGCAACCAAAACTCTAGAAAGTTCATGTATCACTTCGGACTTGAGGGGCTTCGGTCGATTGCGACTTTTTTGTATAAACCCACAAGGAATATTAGTTAACGTCACCTTTGCGAGAGATAACACTATACCCTCAAATCGTTCATCGCGGTGTCGGCAGAGTGGTACGTAACGCCACATACCCTTCAATTTGATTGAAATGAAATCGTTTATTATTTATCCGAAAAAAAACACACTTTGACGCGAATCTGTCAAAGAGTAACATTTTGTGAATGTATTGTTCCATGGTGAACTTCGTGTGGATTAGCGTCATGTCGTTTACATACGTCGATTTTGCCGTAAAATGGGCGCAACGCGTGCAAAGCTCAATCGTGTAACTTGTAATGTTGCCTTGACATCAGTAACTGAACACTTGATGCCAGAAAATAATTATTTTTTTTAATTTGTAATTCTTTTTTATTTTATAATAAATTTTTATAAAGAATTATGCTAAATAACACGAAGCACGCTATAATATTTTTGTTATTTCATTTCAATCAAAGTGATTTGTTCCTATTTTTCTTCACAATGCTAAGAACAATCAAACCATTTAACTATATTATTTAAAATATCGTATGAAAATTTACAAAAAATTAAATTAATTAATCAAATTAATAAAGCACGAACTTTTGTAAAATATTCGTATATTTTAAAATTGGCCAGCAAGATGTCAAAAACATTTAATTAAAATTAAAAACTATTTGAGTTCACAAAAAAAATTCTTTAGAAGCCTTATGTTGTAATATATGTACATATGTATGTATGTGTGTCTGTTTAGTGGCTGCATGAAAAGTCGGACTTGGCATTCAATTTCAAAACAAAAAGCGTTCATTAATATCCATTTGTAAGATAAAAGTTTGTAATATTTTTATTAGCATTTTTTCCTTCAATTTATTCGGTTTGTCCGTTATTTCTTTAAAATGAAGTTCGTGTTTTCAATATCAAAAATAAAGTGACGGTCGTCATTATTAAGATTATTTCCGATATTCTACTACTTTTTAGGCACCAACTTTTGCTTAGGCGGCATTATTCAAAAGGACCTGGCATTTATTTAGTCTATTTAAGAAGGAATATCATTTCTGAAGTCGTTAACAGAGCTCTGTTGATGGTGTTTCGGTGATTCGGTTTTTAAAGCGTTTTCACAAAAAGTTTATAATCGTATTTTAGAGTACATTCATACATACATACATACATATATACATACATACATACATACATACATACATAAATATATATGTATGTGTGCAGTTAAAGATTTCTTTTCTAATTTTATGAAAAATAAGCTAAAAACTTTTAACATGTTGTTTCAAAAAAGTTCATTAAACTGTAAATGCTTTTTATGAAACATTCCCATTAAATGTAATTTTGCTGCTGTATTGTGTAATTCACATTTACATATGTATGTTTTTGGGTAACATGACTGGCACGCAGTTAGAATATCCGAATATTAAAACTTCAAGGGTAATTTAAGCTGGAATTAAGCCATTAAATTCTGTAAAAGTCAAGACTCCCAAATTAGTCACTCTATGCCAAATCAAAAGTTTTTACATAGAAAACAGAGAAATATGAACAGAGATGGAAAGTGTTTATGCCGCAAATATTGAGAAATATTGAACCAAATATTTTTAGGGTACGAATACCTATAAGGAAACATGTTCTTATTAAAGTAAATTTACTTTAATCATCCACAACGTCAGAGTTGTATTGGCTTTGAGGGCGATATTTTTTGAGTAGGCACATTAATTCAATGTAACAACTTGCCGCTGTTATAGGCGTTGTAGACAACAACTGAATGTTACGATTATTTACAGCTTCTGTTTATTTATTAGGTAATTTTTGCCTACTGCGGTAATAGGCAATTTAGAAATTAAAAAACCTTCTATTTCAGACAATTTTTTAATTAAATTTTTTTCATAAACTTATTTTCTTTAAATTAAATTGTTTAATAGTAATTTAATTTAAAACTTACAGTACAAACCCAGAAAAAGCTTCTATTGAATTGGCTGGCGCGGACATAGTCTAATCCGTAGGTCTAATTTTCGATGACTTAATAGTCAAGCGCTTACTTAATTACTTCTATAAAAGTAATGTAGAACGTACTCGCATGATATTGAAAAGTATGTTGCTAAGCAAGTGCCAATACATTCCCAATTATGCGCTGGCAAGTTTTGGTGCAAAACCTAATTTTTTATGCTGAGGTGTGAAGTCTGATTTTAAGAACTTCAACGTAAGTATTCTCACAAAATTTATTTTTTCGTCATTTGTAATCGGTTCGAAAAAAAACATCATCAGCTAACGGTAATAAAAATCAAAAATTATAATAAAATGTCAATTGTCCATCTCTGCAAATAACTGGATTTCTTAGACAAGAGTTCTTTAAACTTTCTTCGTCAAAGTCTTGTTTTTTTACTGTTAAGCACAGGTTTTATTGTAAGACCGTGTGTGTGTTGGTTTTTTTTCACAACTGACTCACCTAATATGACTTCTTAATGCTAACGATAGGTTAGAGGGAGGAGGGTCAGTGTGCAAGGAAAGGGCGCCGGTGGGCGTAAATATTGGCATGGTTTTGTAATACTTAAGTTCTTACAAACGTTTTCTAGAATAATTCTGTCTTACTCAGTTATTCGTTCATTCATGCTTTTTCTTTACATACATACATTTGTGATTTTGAATTCGTATAAGTCATATATGTATGTACAAATAAAACCTGTGTGCAAAACAGCATGACAACGGTTCAATGAACGTTACCCTCGTGCTCCCCCATTACCGACGCGTTTGTGCCGTGCTCCTGCCTCTATCATTTTGAAAACTTAAATTATTCTTGTAATTTTGTTTTTTGTTCTCATTTATAAAAAAAAAAAGGTTTGGCATCGGCTTGTCCATTTAGTAGTGTTATTTTTTTGTGATTATAATAATATAATATTCACCGTTATGGAATTAAAGAAAACATTCTCAAGTGCTCAAGCATGCGTATGTAATTACGTGACAATAGTAGATATTGTTATTGAGCTAAAAGTTAAATTTTGTTTAAAATTAAAAATTATAGTTGATGCAGACTTAGGGATGGGCGGTTACTATAGGCTCATCGTATGAATCATGCCTAAACCAGCAAACAAACACGAATACCCTTGTTACCTTTCATTTAAGTGTAAATGGTATTAAATTTTTTTTTTTTGCAATATAATTATATTTTATTGTCAAAACAATTTACATACGTTTGTCACATATTTCTTGTTCAAGTTGCAATCAAAACTCCACTGAAAGCCTCAGTGGCTTAAAAATAAGAATGCCATCAAAATATAAAAATATTATTTCAAACGTTAGTTATTTGTGTTTGGTGGATTATGTATAGCTCTGCTAATGTTATACGGACGGACGCCTCTTAATTAAGTCAGTGTAATTCCTGTGGAAGGTGGCGCTTAACAATCTTTTATACACCAACTACCGGACACCTTCTTCAAACTTTACAGCAATTACTTGAGCAATAGTTTTATATAATACCTGGCATTTGTGTTTTTATTCAGCCCCACTAGTAAATGAACTTGTAGCCGCAATAAATATTTCTTTTTTACGCTTATATGAAAAAAATGAGGAAAAATCGGAAAGGCTGGAACGTTCAGTAGATCTCAACTGCTACCAAACAATTGGCTTTGCAATTGTTGAGTATAACAGTTACGATTTAGAAAGGATTTGACTTGTGAGGTGCTGAGAAGTTAATAAAGAAGAGGAACAAGCGAAATAACAGAAATTAAGGAAAAATAATACAAATTAAAACTTTTCAATAAACTAAGAGACAAACTGATTTCCTTGCTTTCATTTAATATAAATGGAATTTGTTTTTTTGGTCAAAAAACCTATAAGACCTAAAATGTAGGAAGCCATAGTATTTTAAACGAAGAAACGTCGAATTTATTTTGATGCTTTTGTCGGCCAATTTGAACTCTTGATTGAACCTTATTGCAATAAAGAGTCGTGTCATTTGTTTAGTTTCTGTATCAGTCAATCTGCTTTTCAATCATGCCAAACACAACATTTCAATCTTAATTTGCTCTTCCGTTGAAGAGATTGCAGCAAATGCTTTCAATTAATTCGCGAACACACTTTTTTGTTTGACGTCTTTAACCTTTTGATTGCCGCCTCTGAAACCATGTGTTCGTTAAATTGTTGTCGAACACTTAAAACATTTTGTAAAACACTATTTGATTAGTTAAGAAAAAAAATACAAATGTTTATATTAAACTACAATTGTGCTCGTAACAGATATTTAAGGCAAACCAACTCTGTCTTTAATGCAAAACCAGGCAAAACAAGAAAACAACTTACAGCTTCATTTTGTAATGCTAAAAATTCAGAAATTCATAAAAATTATTATTAATTCTAAACATTTTGGTTTCGCTGCAAGCCTGCAAAACCGGTTATTGTATTGTTTCGAAAAATATTTAAATAAACCTACAATATGTAACATTTACTTAAGACGTTATTAAGCGAATGCAAAATAGAAACAAGAAAAAAAAATAGGTACAACAAATAAATTGGTAACATTGGTTGTTTGACCCTGAAAATTGTGAGAAGTCTGTTGGGGTTTTATCTCGATTCGAAACACACAGTGTTGGCTGTTTTGGCTCTATTGTTGGGGATACGTTAGTTTGACTGATGCTTGTTCTTGTTTCTTTTTTGCTTGGCGGCTTCGTTAAAGTTTAAAATCTGCTTAAATTCAGAGACGCTGCAAAGATCTCAACTACGAATTAAACAAAAATACGTTTGATTCTTGCAATTTAACATATAAATACTCGTGGCTGAGAATATTAGCCAGTAAATGATTTAGAAGAGCCACATTAATTTTATGTGAAATTATAAAAATTTTAATTGATTAAATTATCATAAAGCGGGAAACATGCCTCATATGCCTGCAACGTGATGATAAATTGTGTGTTTAATGTTTTGCGTCGATACTACTCTTACAACTAAGTGTTGAAATTGAAAACAACCAACCAACCACTAAAATTTTGATAACATTTTCAATTTGTTGTTATATTGTTGTGCGCCTTTTTTTAATCAAATAGGAAGTAATTATGCAATTATTAAGTTGAAGTAAAGTGCTGTGTAAAAGTGAACATACCATGTTTTTGAACCTGATTATTATATATTTATATATTAACGAGTACTTGTTTTATTTTTTTTATTGTAATAAATTTTGATTAATGTTTGACCGAATTAAGTCAATGGACATGATGTGAAATTGTTCGCTTTATCCATTGCGAGCACAATGCGAACAGAAGAATTTTTTAAGCTGACAACATTGTTGCACAAATTATTAATTTATCATCGTTGTTTTTATACCCCAAAAATAGTAACGTAAATCTACATACATATGTACCAACTGTTGTCCGCTTTTAGATATAATATTGTCAGTAAAAAATGGCTGCAAATGTCGTACAACCCTGTCGCTTACTCTCAGCTCATTGTAAGACAGCAATAATTTTGTTGGAACATATTCTGAAGAAATTACAACATTTAGTTTAATGCAAAAAGTGTTTTCTGCTTTATCGTTTTCATGAAATAAATAATAATTTCCTTTGTAAATTTTTACGTTAAAACTTAATGTTTATGATTATTGTTCTTATTGTTTATACAAATAATAATAAAATGCTTAATTTTTTTTAAGAGTTTCCTGACATATTTCATTGTATACATTTATTTAATCGTTTCTATTAAAATCTTAATCACGTTTTTCTCAATTTTTTTCTTCTTTCAAGTGGATTTGTTTTAAGTTTATTGATTTTTTACATTTATCCGTATTTGGTTTGATTTTTTTTAAATACTTTTGTGATTGTTTTATCTCTTAAACCCTCAGTATGCAGTAAGTTAATGACAACGGTTAAGACAATCTAATATCATGTTGTTTCCTTAAAATTCTATTAAATATGTATGTAAATATATAGGCTTTTGCTGCGGATGTGTTATTCTACAAGATCGATATGTATCTACACGTAAGTCTACTAACTAGAGTACTTACTTGTCAAAATTAAAACCGTGCGCGCTGCACTGACTTTTCTTTAAAAATTTTTATACTAGTAACAAAGTAACAGCGCGAGTGTTGACGTTTTTGACTGTCCGAATTTAGTATAAAAATATTATTGAAATTATAGTTTAAAGTGTTTTTATTGGTCGCAAATTGAAAGGGAACAAAAAACAAGAGAAAAGAACAATATGTTACTGCGTTTGGGGATTCCCCTAGTTTGCAACCAATTACATTCAATAAATTTGCATGTCTGTTTGTAATTTAATTGTTACTAAAGCCAAACTTTTGATTTTTTCAGAGTTGACGATATACATAGATGGAGGTTTTGTGGTTATTCGACACTTTAAAATAAACAATGAAATGGGGTATTGACGTTATGCCCAGTCCAAACTTCTATTGAAAAGTAATGAGTTCAAAAACATATTCCTCACTACATCTACTGCAACATTTTAAGTAACTATTTTGACACGGCGATGTTATTGTTCTTGTTAAGACTTTTGTTGAAATTCTTAGCACTTGAATTCGAAACGAATAATTTGAAGTAATATAAATATTTGTAAAAATTTAAAAGTTAAAGCCAAAGGCTTCGATAGGCAATTATCATTGTGTTTATTATAAGAGAAATTTTTAACTTGCGTTGTTTTTTCTTCCAATTTCTGGCAGAAGTTGCTGAAAAATGTGTACTCATTTGTAATAAAATGAACACCGAAAACTAATAATATCTTAATTTGTTTTTAAGGTTTTTAATCAAAATTCAATCAGTTTGTAATGGTTTTTTTTCTAAATGCATTCACTAGTTTCGCAATATCAGGGTATAAAAAACACGGGGATTGACCGCTGATTAAAAAGAAAGATAGAAAAAAACTGTAGAAAACATTTTAACATGACCGACGCTCATAAGGTCTAAAAGCCAGCAGCCGATCGGCCATCAACTTTAATGTAAAAAAATTAACCAACCAGCGCAAGCAATTGAATTTACGCAGAGAAAATAGTTTCACTTTTGTTGAAGAAAACGATGTTAAAGCACAATACAAAAATAAATTTCTTATTTAATATAAAATTTTATCAATATTAACCAACAGCAACTGCAACTCATACATCGTGTCAATAATCTTTGAATATATTGTGTATATTTGGAGAAATTAAAATGTGCAAAAATAAATATCACCAAGATGTGAAACTTCGGAAAAATATAAAACTATATCATAAGCAAAAACGATTACTTGACTGATACTGATGCCATGTTTCTTGAGATATCTGGCTCGACCGGGGAGAGTTTCCTGCTTTTGTCAGCAATCATTTAGTGCTGTTACTTAAACGATTTTCCGTCGCCATCACGTCAACTCAGACGCAACCGAATCGCTTTTACTTTCTACTTTTAATATGTCAATGTCAATGATGATGTTTATAGGTCTGGACATTGTTGAAGGGACTGGATAACAATTATCAGTTGCTGTCGATGGTGGGAACTCCGACGCTTGTATACTTCTTGTCCGGTTGATATAGCGACGTGAGGCCTCTCCAAATAACTGGGATTATTTCTCGAAATCGCATAAAAAAACTCAGTCCGATTTATGTACCAGGTTTGTGCAAAATTGCACATATAGAATGTGTGCCGTGGGCAAACATTTGCATTACGTTTCATATTCCCAGCATAATTACATTGATATGCTGATATTTTTTAAAGATAGAAAGTGTTTTATGAAAAGTTCTTTTATTATTTTTAAGCAAGTGGCGTCAACTCACAACATCTGCTTGCAAACATTTGGGAATGACCTGCTTTTCCATGTGTGTAACAAATTATGTCGTAAATATTTGACTTGCATTTCACTTTCTTGAAGAAAGTAAAAGTCTAGCCACTAATTAATGAGTAACTAACCAGATTCAATATTTTTAAACAAACTTTGCTTTGATGTAGAAGAGAATTGAATAAATAAACATAAAGAAAGAAAGAAAACCTTTTACGCAAATGTTATGTTTTAGGTCAGTTAGTTCCACAAAACCAGCCAACTAATTTACACAATTAGCACCATGAAAATTTGTAAAATAAAAAAAGCCAGAGGTTTAATTTTGTACTGGTATTAAACAAAAATTGAAATCCACAACGCAGCCAGGCACGAAATTTGTGTAATTTTGACACAGTTTTTCTTTTTTTTCTTTTACATGAAATTTACATACATACGAGAAACTCACAGGCACTTAAAAACCACAGTTGAGAAGTCAGCATACTTTTTCATAAAATTTCACTTTTTCTCATGTCATCGTCTCCCCAATACGTTTTTTCTTTTAGTGGCAATTTTTCATGATTTTGCTCTTTAATTTTTTTCTACTTCTTGCTGTAGAGATTCCTCTACTCTTGCCAGAACAACAAAATATGGCTCGATTCATATTTTTTTCAATTAAGCCACAGCTTTAACCTATTTTGTGGTATATTGAGACTTACAGCTCATAATTAACCCACTTTTAGTATTTTAAAATGAAAACTGTTAACAGTTTTTTATAAGTTTTAAGTTTTAGTAAAAAATTTATAATAATGTAGCGCAAGTAATATTTAAAAGTGAATTTCTTGTCTTTTTTTCGACAACCAGCAGCTCAGCTGTACGCTTTGCTTTATAATTTTGTTTAAAATTTTTTACCGACACGATTCAACAGCAGCTTGTTAAATTGGGTTTTTAACATTCGTTTATTTGCACTTACGAGTCTTACGGCAACCATCAGATAATTTTTTGTTCAATAATTACCCATTTGTAATTGTAAAGTATGAAAGGCCAGACTGGCTGGTTGGGTTAAAACTTAGCAAAGTCGTTTTGAATACTACTCAAGTTAATTTAAACAAAAGTCAAGTTTAATTAGTTCTCGTTTAATACAAAAAATACATTATGTATATAATATATACATACATATATTCTGATCCTTTGAAGGTGTTTCTTTTGCACTAGCTGAGAAAAAGCCGTCGATTCTTGTGTTTTTGTAAAATTTTTTATTTTTAACAGTGATATTGTACGTTTGCCCCAAATAAAAAATTACAGTCAGAAAAACTAGGATTTTTTTTTAAAGGAAGTAGAATTTTAGGCTGGCACACTGCATGGCATATGTACTATATTGTATTCAGTAGACAGATAGACCAGGTGTCAGTCAGTCTATTGCACCGACTTAAAAATATGTATTCAACTTTCCCTAAAGTGGATACACACCTAAATCAATTTATCAATGCTAAATACTAGTAATTAGAACGACATACAATCAATTCTACAGGACAAAAAAATTCTACAGGACAAATACGGCTGCAAAAATTCGAGTAACTTCCGTGTCCTTGCAAATGACATGCAACATCATATCATATTTCAATGAAATTGGAAAAATTTTAAATCTATTCAAGAATTTTTAGATGATGTTGAGCAAATTTGATGGAGTATTTACTGATAATTTTAAAATAAAAAATACAATATTTTTAAATCTGGTTCAGAAAGAAATTGGAGTTAGTTTCTAAAGTACTTTTCTCTTTGCTCTGTGAAATTTTAAATTAAATTGGCGATACAGACTTGAAATTTGAAATCAAATTGAAAATTTTGAAATGATATTGTAAAACTGCCCTTAATATATTCTCAACGTGAATTGGAAGTTCGCAGTGTCATTTGGGATTTGATTAATATCATCCCTGCTGTGCATAATGTAAGAAAAAAGAAAATGGTGGATTCGGTTAGTTGACTAAAAAATCGAAATTATCTTTCTCATTTGTAAGGTTGCATCGTTAACATGTCTCATATAGCGCACTATGCAACTTGCGTGGACGCTAGCAGATTGATGGGTGGTTTGGTAGGAGATTTAGTTTCCCCCATAATGCAGAAATGTCGGAAAAATATTTAACCGCGACTTGAAGTTCAATAGGATCTGTGTGGCATTCATTGATAGGTGGGTTACTCGGATCCGTTGCATCGTGTTGTATTCCATACATAATGACATGCATGGATTTTATGCCTGCGAATGGTTTGTTCTCAATATATACATTCAGAAATCACAAAAAAAAAAAATTAATTCGAACCAATATAAAATATCTTCAGTAAAGAATTAATCAGCCTACACTACAAAAATTAACAGCAGCAACGAGTTTAGAAATTCAAATAAATCTGACTTTAAAAATTGAGTAGGAATTCCTGTTATAATCGCAATTTGATGGCTGCAAAACTAAAACAGTTGTTGTTGGTTTTATTTCTTGTTCGTTCGTTTTGAGTAATTAAAAAAATTCTGAATTTTTTAAATTGTCCACAAGTTAAATTCAATGGTAAAAAAAGGTGAACATTTTTTGCGGTGAACAAATCTTGAAACTTTATAAGCAAAAGTTAAATGATTTGGTTATTGATTAATCTTCTAATGAGTTCCAAAATGAATTTTTAACATGTAGTTTAACTCGAGTTAAAGTTGTTAGTAAGAAAACTTTTAGTCTTGTGTTGTGTGAACACGAGTGTTTTGACGAATAAGTTGTTTTGCGCTTTTTCCTGCACTTTGTCTACAATTATCAATAAAATCATCGTATATTTTTTTTTCTTTTAATTGTTCGACACATTTTTCCAATGTCACATTATTGTAGTTTTTATAATACGTTAATTTGCTGTTCAGAGATGCAAAAGGCAATATCGCAAATAATTCATATGCAAATGTCTCTTATTGAAGACATTGACTTTTCATGCCAGACGAGACTGAAACGTCTTTTTTTTTAGTTTGATGTCTTTCTTACATTGACGCCTCTCATTTTCGTTTTTAATGGTATTTGAATATAATTATTAAAACAATGTTGTAGTTGTTGTAAATTTCCTAGTTTACTTCTGGTTTTTCAAAAGTAAACTTGCAGGACTGTCTATCGTGGCCTGGCAGGCATGTTATTTAAACCATTAAATATGTAAATTATGGCTGTGAGAGTTTATTTAATGATAATTTCAAAACTCCTTATTACGACTATCAAACTTAAAGTTGTGTGTAAAATTGTACTTGATCTGAAAACTGTCGCCGCAATTATTGTACGACTATACACATGTATGTATGTATGTACACACACATTAAGTTGTTAGACGGTAGACAATTATGTAAGTGTAATACAAATTTTAATTATTCTCACATCCAGTTCACAAAAAAAAAAATGATTTCACTCCTGCATTTCGATGTTTAGTTAAAATATTAAATATTAGAGTTGCCGACTTTTTGTTTGTTTTGTGTTGCCGTTTGGCCAGCTCAGATATGCGATTCCATCCTTTTGTTAATCGCCTTTTATTGGATTTTGTGAGGAAGAAATTTGATGAGATTCGTTGTGAGTGTCAAAAGATCTGATGCACCTTTCGTTTTCGCACTATTGCACCTCAAACGCAGGCTAGAGAAAGTATACAAAATTGAACGGCGGATGAGCAGTTTTATGTAGACAGAGGATATGGGAATATTCAGCAGTTGAAAATAATTGTTATATACATATAAAAAAAATCCCATTTAATTATGGCGAATTCGCAGAACAGGTCAGTTCTTCTTGAGTGTCAAAATTTCAATAGTAAAATTAGTATTTGTACATTTTGATTTAACAAAATAATAAAAAAAAAAACAAACAAAATGCAGACATGAGATATTGAAACATCAAATTTCTTTTTATATAAAAATATTTGCAATAAACAGTGTTATTGTGTGTTTACCTCAATTTTATTAACGGGCCATACTTGCAGAGTCGTCATCGTTGTCATACCAAGTTCACATCAAAAAACTCTGGCCTTTACAATTGTCGTTGAGTAACATTTTGTAATCTTGATAGACACTTGACATATTCCTGACATATGGCAATAGATCGGCATATCTGCGTAATTTCTTTCCATCAAATTAATGTGACTAACGTATACGAATAACAGGAAATAACTTTTTGTATTTATTTGTCTGACTTTATAACGACAAATTTATTTGAGAGCAAACTCCTCCTCTGGTTGTTCCTATGAATTTCAAAAATGCATTATTATTATTATGCGTGTATAATTGTTTACTTCATAACTTGTAATAATTAAGTTTATTTTCTTTCGTATTTGTAGGTAAGCAACCTCCTCCTCCTCCTCCTCCTCAGTGTTTCCTCAATTCTATAATGGGAGTGTCTTTTTGCATTCAATGACCATCTGCTTGAAATATTTATTGGCACAATATTTACAACCAAAAATAATAAATTCCATAAACAACCGTAAGTTCGTAAATTTTTAGCAACATGTTAATTTATAATTTAATGTGCATGTTGCCTTCGTTCAGGTGAAATTATTTTAGAGGTCGCAATGAAGTGGAGAAAAAGTTGATCAAGAATTCTCCTCAAGTCATAAACATTTTATTTCTGAAATTCTAACGGCCTTATTTGAACAATTTTCGTTTGTTTGTTTATTTTTTAAGGTTAAATAAATCATATTTTCAAGCGAAATTTGTTTATTGAGATTTTGATAAAATTTAAGTTGTTTTTGTATGAAAAGCACTATTTATGTTGTGGCAAATTTAAGCACTTTTAAAAGGAATGCATACCAAAATAAACCCCAGGAAGATGAATTTATTTTCATAATTTTTTAATTTCGTGTTTTTATAAGCGAATGTTTTGAATTCGCACCGGCATCGTCTTGGTTCATTTTGGACAGAAATTTATCCAGCACGTTGCGAACGCAAAATGCGTCAAGCGCACTTTGCCTAAACAGAAGATTCAATAGTAAAGGTTTTATTTTCTGCATTTCACAAACACTTAACAAACAAAAAATAAAAAAATCATACCTGTGATTTCGCCGTGTTTGGTTTTTGTGATTGGTTGTACTTATTGTCGTCTTGCTTTCACTTAGTTTAATTCTCCCCAGATGCTGCTTCAACTAACTGGCCGTTATCAACTGCCAAAATACCGAAGCCGGTATTGACAGTTACCTGGATCATATTTACAAAATTTTATATAAAGCGTGTGATTCGCTACTTAATAATCGTCTGCGATGTGCCATAATTCTCGTGGCTTAAAATGTCTGTTTTATTCCCATTTTTTCTTTATTAATCATTTCGCCTCCATAATTATTTCTGTTTTGCATACATTTTTGCAGATTGTATAAATATTTTGCAAATCATTTCAATGCCAAACATTTTTTTTTCAGGGTCAATGTTTCAACTCCAACGTATATGAGATTCAAAAAATGTTTGCATATTATATTTCTATCCCAAAAATCTGTAGAAAAAAACATCCTTATTAATATTGTGTTACACTTTTGTGTGTAGTGTTGCAAGGCCAATATCGTAGGAAAAATTTTTCCCGCAATCCATTGTTTATTTTAGTTATTAAAGGAAATTTCAATTATTTAGTTAATAACATCTTTGGCGGAAATAACTGTTTATTGTTTAAATATTTATAAATGTATTTGTTGTTTTCACACCTCTTTTATAAAAAAAAGAAAGAAAAAAATCTTAGTAAAATCAATCAATTTTAATCCCCACCTCTCATCAACTAACATGTGCTGCTTAAACGTATATTAACATTTTTATTCTTATAAGTTTGACGCTTAAAGTAATAAAATATGAATCATTTTTAAAAGTGTATTTGTATTTCTATCTGTACAGTTCTTTACTTTAATAATGTTTGTAAAGGTGCCACGATTATAAATTGTTAAGCTTAAGTTGAAAAATAATTAAGTTCATATAAAATTCAGGAAATTGAAAAAAAAAGAAAAATCACTAAGAAAACTATACAGATTTTAGACGCAAAACTTTTTAAAGACAATTTGGGTGTGAGTTAAATAAACTTTTTCAAACCTATCTATAATTTAGTATATTGATTTTCGGCGCTTAGTTAAAAAAGTACAGTGTGACTTCGATTATCCGTTATGGCCGGGAACGGGCGCACTCCAGATAATCGACCGCTAATTTTGAGTAGTTTTTTTTTTCGTATTCTTTATTCATTTTCAAGTTTCAAAATTAACTAAATTTGACACATGTGATTATACGCCTCTGACTTACCGTATGCACACATTTTCGAATTGCATTTAATTGTTCAATCAACAATCAAAATACAAGCTTTTAGTCCCGAGGTAATCACGTTTAGCCGATACAAAAAAGGCAACAAATTAAATCGATGTAAAAAAAAATATATTCCTTTCCGATTAATCGATGTTGCCGGTTAATCGAAGCACATATAATCGAGAGCCAACTGTAAATATATATATAAAAAAAGTAAAATTTTACATAATTTTAAACTACAAATTATAAATTGGTTTATTTTTCTGTAAGGAAAAATAATGCAAAATTTTATAACGATTTTCTTGCTCTTAAATTAAGTTTTCTTGTATTTTTAATTTTTTGCTACACACAGATGCCGATCATTTTAGAGTTTCGTGTTTCAAAAGACCCATTTATTTTTTACTTTCAATTGTAATCGTATGCCTGAGTATTTTTTTTAAATTAAAATGCATTATTATTTAACACCCACAACCGACGTCGTTACTACACGTACTCCATGCGTCACGTATTGATATCATTTGATTCACTCAGGCTTTTTATCCATCATCGTCCGCCATCTACACACTAGCGAATATTGAGCAATTCTTATGTATTTCGGTTTTTTTTCGAAACCATTATATGTAACAGAAATTCTTAACAAATGTCTTTGCTTTGTTTTCAATGGTGCATCTGTTGCCGATTTTTAAAAATGTTTTATTTTTTTTTTGTTTTGAGCCTAAAAAAGATTTTTCTTTAGTATTTATTTTACTGCATTTTATTTTATTTTCTGTTTGTTTTCGTTGTGTTTGGCTCGCAGTTTATTTATAATTGTTCTACGAGTATTAAGGCATTTAAAATCATTGTTCTCTTATACTCCTTTCCAACTATTTCAATTCATTTGATATTGACACAGTTTTTTTTGCTTCTGAATTCTAAATTGCAGGGTTTTGTAAAGATTTTAGAAAAGCTAATTTTTTTGTGAATCGAATTATGAAAACCTTTTTAAAACGTAAATTCAAGTCTGGTTTGTTTTTTTAAGTTTTAATTTTTTGTTCTTTGTGCATTTAAAAAAATTATTTTGAACAAAAAAAAAAAATACTTAAGAATTATAAAACTTTGAGTTCCGGCTCAATTCAACTTGAATTGATGAAAGATTTTAACAAAATATTAAGGAATTACGGAATCTTTGAACAAATTGCTTAGCGGAAGTTATTGAAAAATAATCTAACATCCCTTGACTGAGTGACACACCATAAGTTTTGGATAAAATATTATAAGCGATTTAGTTACTTTTCTGTCATAAATCCTTTTTTTGGTTTATAGTGGTTTCCTACATCACTTTTTAAACTTTTTTAAAACTTTTATTCCATGGAGCTATTCAACTTCACTTATGATGTTTTCCTTCTTTTTTTTGGAAAAGTTCATTCAAAAATGTTGAACTTTGTTTCAACTTGGCATCTGTTAAAGTCAATATTGATTAAACAAACATGAATCTTAAAATTGACAATAACAACAAACAAGTCTGTTTTAATATTGGCGATGGTTGGTTGACTGCTCCTCACTAAAAATATTCAGTGCCTTAATAATTTTGTGATTAAATAAAATAAAAACTTAGTCGACTTCAGTTATAAAACTATAAAATTTATTATCTTCGTAGTATTTTATTAACATTTCTTTAACCTCCAATAAAATTTATTTTCCAAATTTTTCATAATTATTCAATGTTTTGAATTTGGTTATTCTTGCAATTATTGCTGTTGGTGCTGCCAATGTTTACTGTAAAATACACCTCTGGTGTGATGAGAATTCCATAAGTTTCTAAAATGCTTTAAAAAATCCGTATCCATATTCTCTCCCACTTAATACATTTTGACTTTACACGATAAGACTTGTTACATTTTTTGACATGTCCTAATACATTTTTTACCGTCAAAACAAACCTTTGGAGACAAATTGCTAGATTTTTGTTGTGTTAAAAACAAAGAAATAAAGATAAAATGAAGTTAAAGCTGACTTAAGCACCTATTCCTTTTGCCCAACGATTTTTTACTTGATTTTGTTTTCTCTATTTTATTGACTTTAAAAACAACCCCATTATTTTTGTATTTTTTGTTTCAATTTGTTATCGATTTTAACACCTTTTTTCCCTTGAACTTTAGAAAACTTCTTGATGATAATACACTCACCATTTCACAGCTTAAAAATTTAATTGCTTTCATTGTTCGCTGGTCTTTTGTTGCGACACTGTAATTTTAAATAAATAAACAAAGTCACGCAGTTATTGAAGGCGAAATACTCGTACTTAAAATTATTACAAAATATTGATTTTTCCACAATACGGTGCAATAAACTCATACAATGCAAAATCAAAAGTTTAACACCAATTGATTGTATTGTTGGTTTTACTTATTTATTTATTTATTGTGTTAAAAATGTATCCGAAAGGTATAAAATAAATGATCATGACAGTAACACGTTGAGAAGATGCCAACACTCCGATCTTATAACTAAACTGATAAAATAGTTTTTCGCATGCTGATCACAACTTTCAGAAAGGTTTTTCCGACTTACCAGATAAAATTCTTGGAAAGTGTTGTGGGTTTTTGGGTTTGTTTCTTTCAGAAATAACATCTCATTGTTCATTGGATCAAAACAAGAATGTATCGATATCTTTCTCTCAGGTTAGACAGAATATGTAAATATATTGCCATTCTTCTTTTAAGGAAGTACGAGTATAAGAGAGAAAGTTTTTTCCCTTCAAATTTCAAGGCAACAATTTTTCTGCATATTTACCCACGCACATAAGTTAACAATTTATTCATACTTAAAAATCAATAATACGCATCATTTGACGCGATTTTGAATAGATTATTCTGAAATTGGCGTCGAAAAGTGAAATTTTCTATTGAAAGCAACAAATGAAATTTCAAGAGTATAAAAAATGTTCACTGCAAATTTTAGCTATAATTATTTTTATACATATATGAAATATAACAACAAGCTTATCACTGTTTTTCTTGCTTTCCATGTCAGAGTTCACTTCCAGAATAGCTACATATTTATATAACTGCATTTATGGTATACGAATTTCATATTAATGTAGGAATGAGAAGCAATTTTTTCCACGTTAATGCCCAATAAAAAGAAAGTCCATATAAAAAAATTCATATTAAACAAATAAGAAATAGTGTTTCACTTGTATTGCCAACATATTGCTAGCAACTTTTTTTTTTTAACTGAAAGAAATTACTTCTTATTCGTCGCAGCTATTAAATGAGTTTATGCAATGTTTTTATTTAATAAATAGAAAGCTTAAGTAAGAAAGAGGAACACTTACATTTTACTGAAGTTATTTAGTTTTTTTGTTTTTCATTACATCGCTTTAAGTTTTTGCATGGTGTAAACACTATGAAGTTTTTTTCTCTTACATATTTTCGTACAGAGTTTTGTTTATTTAAAGTGTTCACCAAAGCATTAAAGTGTGAATTTAAATCGATTAGTTGAACTTTCTTTTTCTACGCCATAAAGCTTAAAATTTAAAAATAAAAGTAAATATTAATGAAACAATAACATTAGAATAGGTATTTTAATTAGTATTAAAAATGTTTCCTTTAAACAACAATAAAGCAAACCCTTAAAAATATCTCGTGTTGTTTGTAGAAAACCGCGTGCCTCCATCCATAAAGGAACATTTTACAAAGATGGCAAACTTCCTTTTTAATATTCTGAAATGTTTAAGTGATACAAAAAATAATTCGATAAGAAATAAGCCGGTATTGTATTGTGTGTGTATAACAATTCACACGAAATGATTTTCACACCGTACAAATCAAATTAAGGAGGTAGTCTGTTAAAAACTGCGGAAAAGGTTGAGCCCCACTAATTTTTGCATACGGATATTATTACGGGTAACCAATGTTGCCTATCCTTTCAATTCTTTCGTTGCAAAAATATAGCGTTGCTGAAACATTTTATATGTCTTTCCGGAACATTTTTTCATGACAAATTTGTGTGTGAAATTTTGAAAAAGTAAATAAAGTGAAAGGAATAAAATTTAAATGAAACCTATGAGTCCAAAAGACTGTAGCTTCTACAATCGTCTATTCATATGTACACTACATTTCCGAGATCTATCATCAATTGTTGTTGACAACCAGTAGTCGTCGTAGGACTGACTACATGTGATCACGAATTTTGGAATAATGGAATATTTCTTGATTTTCTTGCTTTCTTATTCTTATTTTCTATATCAACATGTTGTAGCAACATTGTTTTTGTTTGGCCATAAAGTTGTAACCTATTTTTATGAAAACTGATTGCTTCTGAGCGGAAATCCATGAAGTCATTTTTTTGGGCGGTTTGTTTAATGCCTAAACAAGAAATAAGTTTTTAAGACATTAATATATCTTTTTTTTTGTTGGAGGTTGTATGTGTGAATGCAAATTTTTTTTTTGCCTAATATGCAAATTTTGTCGCGTGAGTTGAGTTGGTTATATGACAACTACTAAAACTAAACACATGTTGGCTGGCGATTTTTGGTAGCCAATCCTGAAATTTAAAAAAGCTTTTTTTTATTATTTGCTCTTGCTTTTCTTTCTTTATTCGCGTCTGTATATGTATGTATGTATGTAGAAGAAATACTTGTTACCTTTTATTCTCCTTTTTTTTATCGAGTTTCAAATAAAGTATTTGAATAAACGAACAAAATTATTTTCGTTGGCTGTGTGACCACAAACTCACTTTTGCTCTGTTTTTGTGTTCTAGTGTATGTTTAGTTTGTTTTTTAAATTTATTTTTTTGTTTTTTATAATACAGAAACAAGATATTTTTAAAGGCGGTAGTTGGTTTGTTGTGTTTGGCGTAGAAGTTATATAAAAGTTAAGCTTGCAAATAAATTTGGGTGTGAAGACAAGGACGTTTTCTTAAAGTCTTGTTCGAGTCAAGTGGCTGGCCATCGTGCAGACAAACTCCCAAACACACAGACAACAATTTGTCGCTATAAATTTCGGTTGCAGTGTCCAAAAGAAAATAAAATTGCTTGAATAGTTGTAAAGTTTATTTTTCCTCTTAGTTTTAATATCTAGATTTCGGAAATAATTATAGATTTTATAAAACTTATTTAAACTTTGATTTTTCTAAAATTTTAATTGTTTTTGATGTTGAAAATTTATTAAAAATGTTTACGTCGTTATTTTTGCTGACAAGTCAATGAATTTTAAAATTTATCTAGCCAGTAATTATTTCGAATTACTGCAAAAAAAAAATAATAATAATAGTAAAAGTTGCAACTAAAAGAAGGTTAACTTATAAAAATTTTTGACAAATTACATTTGACTGGTTGCAACTAAAATGTAATCAGTTTTTTTTATCGCGATTTGCAATGTTTATTCACTTCGTATCGTTCAACTTGTTGTTTCACTTTCATAAATCAATATTACCTGTAATTTTTATATGCAATTACTGCCATTTGACATCGATATGAATGTTCTTTTTATACTTGTAAAAAATTGTAAATAATTTTTTTTTTATCTGCATATCTGTCGCTTGTTACCAATTCTTTCTTTAAGGTATTGCGTCGAAGAGATGTACATACATATATATTAATATAAAAAGTGAAAAATTAACAATTATGTACATTTGTGTGAGAGTAGGGAGAAATTTTAGGGAAATTATTGAAAACATAAGCTAATTTGTATTTATTGACATGGATTTCACTTTAAAATAGTATTAAAATAATGTTCCTGTTAAAACACTAGTTTCAATTTGTAGATTTTCCCTTTGTTTTCTTTTAATGTATAAAAGAAAGTTATTTACGCCTCTAGGCGTTGTTATTAAAAAGATCTTTTTATCGTTTAATTTGTGTAGGTTTTATAACGATTTTGAAAGTTCACCCTACCCTATATAAAAACTAGCAATACGAGTATTTATTTAACATTTTCGAATATTAAATATTTTTAACTGTGGCAAAACTAATGTAACAAATACACTGAAACCAGACCGTGAATTTTATTCTCCAAGGAAAGTATACGAAGCAGCGGGGACAAACATTTCTAAAGGATATTTCTAAACAAATTTGTAAATGAAACAAATTGGTATATATGTTGCAATTTATTTCATATTTTTCTGTCATTTAGTCGTGTATATTTACTTAATCCCAAGTGCAATTTTTAAATCTACTGATGCTGGCAACCATGGTTTCGCCGCAGATTTAGGTATTAAATAAAACACAATACTTGACGTTTCACTCATGATGATTTGTTTCATTCTCATATAAAAAAATGGTTAATATATAAAATTTCTTTATTTATTTTTTCCAGTGTTCTCACTTGTTGAAAATAAAAATAAACAGCTTACATTTACAAATTCAAAAGTCAAATTTAATTACATCATACATATACATATGTATAAATAAAACAACTTCTTCCATTACACTAAACTGTTCAAAGAGTCAAAAAAAAAAAAAAATTTTAAAACTTATGCAATAAAAAAACTGCACATTGGTTCAGAGAAACTGAAATAAAATATAAATTACCATGTTTGTCAAACTTGTTCAACACAAAATTTCAACATTTGATCTGTTTTTGCTCTCTTTTTCGTTTCCAACACAACAACTGCATGTTCGGCCAGCGTTAACATGCAGTTTTATAACCCATTGATTCTTGAATAAATTTAGTACTATAATGTAGTTACTAAAAACGAAAACAGTAATGACTGCAGTTGCATTAGAATTGCATGACAATGAGTATGATGCTCATCAATTGCAATGTTCATCATAATTATCGTTTGCAGACAAACACACATCACATTGAAAAATTATCATCATTTATTTTATTTCTTCAAATAACAGACATCTGCGGGAACCCCACCTTGTTTTTGTGTTTTCTGTTGCTGGCTAAACACCATCATCACTTAATACCAATAAAAATAATCATTATGTCTGTTTAATGTACACTTGAATCTCAGTTGAGTCGTTTGCTGTTGATCGCGCAATAAAGGTTTTTTATGATTTTAAGATTTTGAAACAGATTCTTCTTTTTTCCTTGTTTAAAATGACCGGGTTGTATTTGACTAATTATTAGTCCGTCTCTGAAGTTGTCAAAAATGTTACACAAAAGTGATTAATTTGAGTTAAAAACTCCTCAGCATAAATTTTCGGCCTGTAGAGAAACGGCATAGGAAACGTAATAAAGGGCTTTGAATTAGGTATATAACATGTATAACATATAGCATCGTTAAAATCTTTGCCGCGACTTTTTACGGTGTCACAGATCCAGCGTCTTTACACATGTATACGGCTTGTTAACACAGCCCAGCCACTCATCTAAAAACGCGACTACTAAAATTAAAGCCAAATTTCCTTACGATATTATGTCTTAGATTTGTTGTTCTGTTGGTGTGCACAAATTGGCAGCATATTTGTGTCGTAATTTAGATGAAATAATACGTCACTGTGTGACATTACTTCTGTTTTTATATATTTGTGTTTTTTTATTTTTTTTATTTTATCCTTTGAAGGAATAATTTGCAGAGAAGCATTTTGACTCCTTTCAATTTATTGAAAGAAACAAGTTAAATTTAGTCCGCTTTAGTTTACAAATTTTTCACACATATTTGTGTCTTTATACCGCTGTGGTTTTTTTGCTCCTGATTTCTTAAATAATTTTATCTTGTTGTTTATACTCGTACTTTCCCTCGTTTATTTTTCTATCATTAATTTATTCTGCCTGTAAAATTGTTTCCAGAGAACCGATCGTCGTTTTTTAAATTGAAGTTTGTGTAGGTTGTCTAAATCATTGATTCTGTAATTGCAAACATACACACTGACACATTCACTACAGACACAACTTAGCTGACGGAAACACCTCGTTTTTTCCCCAACTTCCAAATCAGTGTTGCTGTCTCGTTGGCTGTTACTTAAAATTCATTTTAACGTTTTCGTTTGGGATTTATTGCTGATGCTGTTTAATGTCACAGCTGGTTCAGTGCAGCAGCTTTAGAGATTTATTGTTTCGGAAGTAAATTTGGTAGTTTTGGAGTTGATTATTATTTTTTTTTTTGCAATTCACCATTTTTTCTGGGTGTGTGTACTGTAAAAAACTATAATTGTAAAGCTTAAAATAAACAATTTTAAACTTAACTTCATAGTTTTCAAAACTTTTATTTGTGAATGGTCGAAGTCGTTGCTACACAAAGTTAACTCCCAGGCAGAAGTTACACCTAGGCCTTTGCATTCAAGTGTCATAAATAAGTAGTGGCAACCTCTTGAATAGGTTTCGATGCCGAATTGTTTTACAACACCAACAGCGATTAGACACACTCAAAAGCTGTTTAAGATTGGGCAAGTCAGTTTGTATTTGAGAAAAACACAAATGAATCGTTCGTAAAGTAGTTTTTATTTTAAGACAACTCGAACTATTTGCATATGTTCATTACGATGTAAACAATTTTATTGTTGCCCAACATGTTGTCGGAAAAAGTAATTATGCTTTAAATTTCCAGAAATTATTTGAACGTAATTGGAAGAGGAGTCGAAACCGACAATTTAAAAATTTTGCCGACTCTGTGCAAATGTTTCACAATGAAATACTTGTATTTGGCCCATTTGAATCACAGTAATAAATTCTTGCCTTTACTGCCACAAAGTTTTTAATGTCAAGTATTGAACATGTCATTATTTTTGTCAAAAACAATTATTTTTTCTTAAAAAATAAAAAAAATTTAACTTTATAAATTGTTTACCTGTATTAAATATTTTTTAGATGCATCATACAGTTATATTTTTAGTGCATTTATAAAAGTGGCAAAATAAAAAAGTAAATAAAACTCACTTGCACATATAAAATGACTTTAACATGTCAAAAGATCAAGCACCAAAAGCAAACCTATTCGACGATGTTGTTAGTTTTTCGTTGTTGAACGGCGCACTTAAGCGTTTAATTGGCGTCTCCGATTACTGCATCGTTTTGCCGCCGATTCGACGAAAAATCTTTTGTGTGCCCAGACAGAAGCTCAAGACATCATAGAACTGTCCGAACTGTCGAAACCAGATTATTTGATACGCAAAATCAGATTTACCTATTTGAATATTCTTTAACTTTGTTATGTTCAGTAATGAGACCGAACAAAAACTGTTTGATTCTACTGTTGATTAAGACGGTTTCCCGAATAAACTGTTTTCGACCATATGAAAGATTTTTTATGGTAACTATAGCCCTTAACGTGACAAAATTGTTTTAAACTCTTATGTAATCTTCTAGAGGTTAATTATGAACTTTGGTTTAGTTTTAGTGGCCATTTATCATTGAGACCATTCAAAAAACGAGTTTAAAGAACAGACCCAACCGACAGATTTGTCTTGCATTTTTGCCGGTTAGTGAATTGGCTGAACGTATTCAGTACAAGTCTACAGCTAGTAAAGAGTTCGCTAAAGCGGGAAACTACTGTACTTGCATATTGGTAAAGCAAAAAAGATTAATCAAATAAAATAATAAATTTGCTTAAAAAAGCAGTTACTTACTGTTTCTTACTTAATTTTTGTATATTTATTTTAACAAAATATTAATTATTTTTTACACGCTTTTTTGCCAATTTTGGTATGAATTACACAAAACGTGTTTTTCTTTTAATACCATAAATTGAAGAAAATGAGTTTTTTTTCTAATTTTTTCAATAGTTTTCGTGTAGACGGTGTGTGCGAGCGTTTGAAAGCATTGACGACAGCATTTTAAATATAAATATGTATGTATATGTACATAAGTATATATTTTTCGTTTTATTTTTTTTTCGCTCATTTAAGAAGTATCGATTTGACCACTTGCTTATTTTTAATATATTATTATTTAAGAAAAAACAAAACACCAGATTGTGTTGCAATGTCGTTACCAGCTATACAGCATTCGTTGTTTATTCTTGTTGTGTTTGTTGCTGTGTTTGTTGATGTTGATGTTGTTGTTGTTTTTGATGATTTTGTTGTTGTGTGAAACTTACTACACGTTTATTAACTCTTATTCATTGCAGTGCAGCCTCCATCATTTACTTCATTTTTCTTTAGGGGTTTTGTTATTTATTCTTCATTTATTTTGTTTTTTATGTTTGTGTTTGTTTATTCTTTCTACAATTAATTGAATAGAACTGTCATATTGATCATTGATTGACTGACATGTGGAGAAAATCGCCCTCATTGTAAGTGTTTTTTACTGCGCCCAGAGATAATAAATCACTTTAAACAAGGAACATAGGAAAGTTATTGAGATATAAATATTATGGGTTTTGTTGGCTCTAGATCTCATAGCTTTTAGCTTTGTTTTTGTTGTTTACTGTTCTTTACGGGCATTTTGCTTTCAAACCAGGAAAAAAGAATAAGACAAGAGTTTCTTTGTAACGTTATACGTACAAATAAAAGGTTTGGTTTGGAAAGACCTGTTTCGTGTTTCACTAAATACTTAACATTAATTCAATTGAAGCGTCAAAGTGTCTAGTAGAGTTTTTGCATTTGAAGTTGACTTTTTTATTAGCAAAATTTAAACCGTTTTAGTAGGAATGTGCGCATGCGTTAATATTGAGTGTTTTTGCATTCCTAAAATTATATATGAACATTTGATGCGAATGTGTGGTCGCAACAGATTGGTTTTGCAATAATTATCAAGCAAATAAATATTCTTCCTTAATGTGTTAAATTATAATTGTTTGCAAATAGTTTTTCTTTAAAAAAAATGTACTCGTATATATATTTTTGGAATAAAAAATAGAACTCGAAAGGGGCCTGTGATTTAAATCCTCATTATTTTTATGTTTTTTTTTTTTGATATTTCGTACCGTCCTTTTCTGTAACAAATTTTTTTAATTATTTCGTCGTGTTTTAATATTTTTTAGACCTTGTACGTTTTTTCTGGCAATATGTAAAATTTTTTGAATTTGTTGCACACAATTAAATTTTCTTGCAATAACGTAATAAGTCTGTTGCTAAAAAATTGAAAAAAATTAAATTGATATAAAAAAAGAAAATATATGTATATCTTTACCGTTAATTGGCGGATCCGGTTCACGATGGTGTTAAAGAAAAAAATTAACTTTCTTTTAACTAACATAAATACTTATCACATAAATTAACAGAGATTTGTCGAGTGGGTGTGAATCTGATATTGTTTTTACGGGAACAAAATAAATGATCGTTTATAAACAAAAAACTATAAACTAATTTCAATTAGTTTATCAAGCTTTTTTTTATTAACAATTAGCTCCGAAGATTTTTTTCTTAATTTAATTATACATATAAACATAAATTTGCTTCTTAAACTTAGTGGTGACCGACCATGTTTCTTATTCATGCAAAAAATAGTTAATAATTTATTAGCTGAATACTGTTGTCTCACCGTTGTGTACAAATTGTGTCAATGTTAAATGAAATAGAAAAAACTGCGTCTAGAAAAACTTATTTTTAATAATAACAATAAACAAAATTAACAATATTGATAGTTGGTAAATAAACCTTATGGAAACAACTTTACTTTAGACTTATTTGTAAGTGACTTCTGTAGCAAATGCGAACATAAAAAATGTTTTTCATACGACAGTAACCAGCAATTTAATATATTTATATATTTTGTGCACAACTTATGAAATTATTTATTAATGTTTTTTTTATTAATAGATAACAATTACCTTAAGAAATGGTAATTAATTAAGACAAACAAGTAAAAAACAAACCGCGACTGTTTTGTCTGTCTGCAATTGCGTTTATCCAAATCCAATGACATCGTAGTTTTTTATTTTTTAAATAATTTTTATTGGTTCATTGTAGAATTTTAAAGTGTGTAGGTTTTTTAATCTGTTATATTTAAATTGCATATATTTTGATTTGTCAAACGTTTTTGTTGTTGTTATTTTTGCTTGTGTTTTTTTTTTATTAGCCAATAATAAAATAAAAAATGTGCTTCCACTTGTTTTCATGTCACACAAATTTCGTGGTTACAAAAATAGTAGATATAAAATTAATAGAAATACAAATTTTAGATGAATAAAGTGAAAATTAAATTTAAAAAACTGATCAGCTGTTGCTGCAAATTTCGTGCGAAAAAAGCTATGCTTATGTTATTTCGCAACTGAAAAAATACATAATGTCAGAAAAAAATTTGAATTATAAAACATGTTGCCTGCTACATTTTCGTGTTTTTCACTTAAAGAACTCAGTACTGCTTTTCCAAACTCGTATTCGCAGTTTGACAGAATTTCGCACGAGCCTTAACGTAAAAATTTTCACAACAGTTGTCAGTAATCGGCAATAAGTCACATAGATTTAAAGCAATTTATGCAAATAACGCAAATTTAATAACGTAAACATAATAGAGTTATATAATTGGTATTGAAACGCAGCTGAATACATGGTAGAGTAAAAAGTCTTCGAAGCACAAAAACGGAATTTTTAGTATAATACAACTTCTAAAATTTATTATACAAAGGATAATTCTTTCAAGTGAAGTTCAATAGCATTTCACCTTAAATGTTGCGTTTCAATCTATAAACAATGTTGTGCAACATTTTACAGAAATTTACGTACAATGTTGCGATACAGTTTGCACAAACTTAAGTACTCTGCTCGAATTAGAGATACTAAATATTTTAGCGATTTTACTAATTTCGCTTGAAAGATTTTACAATTATCAGAATTTCAAAGAAATTCTTTTTAGTTCTCGGTACAGATGTTTCTATAAGCCAGCGTGCGATATGGAACTCACATTTTTTCCTATTGGCATCTAAGTTAACATATTCTCAATCTTTAATTTTAGCTCAAAAACGAATCATGCTGTTCCACAGATACATTTTGTTGTTATGCGTACTTTTTACACCATTTCGCACGAAGTGATGAATAAAGTACCTGGCTCTTTAAACGGAGGTCCACGTAAAAAACACTCATGCAATTTTGCAATTGAGTCAACTGTTATTTCATACTTAACAAAAAAACTGTGTTGCTAAACACATATATAATATATTAAAGAAAAAAATTAAATTTTTAATACTCTTTAATCTGCTGCAGTACGCCTTCTTTCAAGGCAAGCCAGGACCGGAACAGTTTCCTTTTTGTTTTTGTTTCAATACATTTGTTACATATTACTGTTATTACTATCCGCCTTTTCAGCAATCAAACAAATAAACAATTCAATTTAAATAAAACTAGAGTTTAGATTTAAAATATTAAGAAAAAATGCAAGTGTTCATGTTTCAAGTCATTCAAAATAAAAGCAGCCGCCTTGTTTTTAAATAAACTTTAAACTTTTTTTTTTTTGCGCCCATGTTAAATTACCGTCCTTAGACTGCATTAAATATGCACAGAAATTTTATAAATCAAATATTTAAGTTGAATTGTTGGCAACAAGAAAATAAATACACAGTGAGTGACTGCAATCCACTTAAATCATATGTGTAATTATAATATATTTAAAAAAGAGAAATATTTGAATGGTGGCATGAATTTCACTCGCAATGAAAACATTTTACCTACTCAAATGCAGTTGCATAATTTTGATTCAGCATAAAATAAATCAGCTCAGTCACACTTAAGTTCATTTTTTGTTAATGTGAATGTAGTTTTTAAACTTTTCATGCTGTGTCATCTTGTTGGAATTTTTGCTATTAAAAATTACATAATGACAGCAATGTATCCATTAACCAAGACAACTCATTATCATAAAAACAGTTTTTAGCAAAACAAAAACTTACCAATATTATTGCGGTTTATTTTATGACACTGGAAAACATTAAAATAGAGAACGTGTTTGCCGGCAGGTCCTGGCGACTAGGAAGAAAATTTTAGTTCAAGCGTTTCCCCTGTATATGAATTGTTGTTGATGTTTTTTATATGACGAAAAGTTTAATAAATTCTCTTTTTGCGATGAAATATTAAAATTGTTTCTCGTTAAATTTCCAATAGTATGTGATTGCTAAATTTATGGTTTTTTGGCTTTGGCTTGCAAACGTAGGTAGGTCCGAACGGTACTGGGGTTTCTGTTTGCGACAATGCGGACACACCTTCTTTGAAAAGACTGAGATTTTCTTGTCATGTACCTCTCGTCCAAAATTCAATCGCATTTCCTTTCGAGCAACGTTAAGTGGTTGGGGGTGGTTGCTTAAGTTTTAGCATCTTTAAACGTGGAGCATGAATTGTAGACAAGCTCTTGATGTTAAGTACTTTGGTTTCAGCAACATGTTGCTGTATTGAGAAAACAATATCATATCTTCTCATCAGTTGCCATAAACCAAAGCCTGTTTTCAACAAACACCCTCCGCATAAATTAAACCAAATATAGTAATAAATATATAACTCTGTGTCATTGAAATGTATAAAATTTGCACAAAAGTTTATTTTTAAATAAATTTTTAACAAATTTAGCAATGACCATAAATGTTTATAGAGACAAATCAAAAAGCACCAATTATATGAGTATTTGAATATATTTTACATAAAAAAGTATAATAAAATTTAATTGTGTTAAATTTTGATTAAAAAAAATACAAAAAATTATTCTCTTTCTGTGCTTGTGTTCTTATTTTAGGGGAAAAGAAGCCGTTTATTATTATTTGTATGTATTTATGTATGTTTGTTAATCATAATCGCTCTTACTATATTTGGCGGCGTCCATTTTGGGTCTACGTCACTTTTGTTCAATGTCAACACCACCTCAACATTAATTTGATATTCCCTAACAGTATTAGTACTGCTGACGTTGACTGTTTATCGATATTTTTAATACACATTTGTATGTATGTATGTATCTAGTACAATAATTGACAGTTAATTTATGTATTTTTTTTAAATTTTCACTGAAAATGTGTTTATTCCTGTTCCAAATTCTGATTGAAAAGAAAAATTTAACTGTGCAAAGAAGTATAAGTTTCCATAAAGGAAAGGCAGAAGCTGTAATGACACTGATAGGCCCACTCACTTGAGAAAGGATCATTAAACTTGTTTATTTGTCATCAAGTAACTGCAACTCCTTTCCCTTGATCGTTAATTTAAGCCTTGCATTTTTTCTGTTAATTTCAATTTCCGTGTTTCTTTGCCGAACACTCTTCGGCTAGTCTTGAGGTTCGAGTCCCTGAACAGCAACCTCAGAATTTATTGGTTTTTGAAACTGGAACATGAGAGTAAGCTGTACACTCAGCTTGAAATATATATTTTGTTATACAGCATATTTTATTTTAAAACTATTTGAAATACCTTTTGCCTGCCAGCTATCACTAAATCTTATCGATAGGTCAAGGACATTACGCACGAAATCCCCATATCTTTTACAAATTTTGAAAATTGAGTTGAATATTTTGTTTTGATTTCTTTAATTTCTTTTTCAGTTTTAATGTTGTTCAAAAAAATAAAAAATAAAAATACAGTAAAAAAAATCTTTGTCAATACCAAAAACACTGTCGACAAAATTAGAGTCAATTTAAAGCAACATCGTCATTAAATTTTTTTTTTTGAGAATGCCAAAAATATGTTGATAGTAATCGAAATCTGCAATATTGATATTGGGAATACCGATTCATTATAACAAGGGATAAAAAACGAGGTTGTGTTGCATTGACGCCACCAAATAGAATATTTGCTTATTTGCAATTTTATTTTCTACTTATTAATCGAACAGAGATTTTATTTGCTTTATGATTGAACGAATATTTTAGAATTTTGTTGTTTTTGGCGCCTATTTACTTTAAAAAGATTTATATTTTTCTCCTACTAATTATCTATTACATATTTTTAATTGGCTTTCGAAGATTGCCTTGTTAGATACGCCTATTTAGTTTGTTTCGCCATTTATGTTTGAAAACAGACAAATTAATTAAACTTTTTTGTGCGTGGATATAAATTAAAATTTTAATCATTTATCTTTATTTTCAGTTTTTAGTTTAGGCTTTAAGGTCGTTGTATGCATTTGATAAATATTTAACACAGTTTATATTTAACTTTTTAATAAATCAATTCTAATAACTTTTTGTATAACCTCTCCACACTTCGGATACCATTTGTGATAAAATATGATTTTCTAATGAAAAAATTTCACAAAATTGAAGGATTATTTTTAATTGATATTCCGAATATTTTTGATAAGATGTCGCAGAATTAGAGTGATGCCTTGTCTTGGCCTGCGATTGAATTAGCTTTTCGTGTTTGTCTCTTGAGACTTACCTAATCTAACTTTGAATCTAATAGATTTGACAACATTGCAGCAGCTTCGAATTTGCTTGACGAATGATCCATATTGTAATGTCGCGTATTTACAGCAACGACCAGAGACAGAACGCGAAGTTGTCACTTTTTATTGGCCAGCTTTCCGATGTCACAGATCTTAGCGAACAAGACGCATTCGACTGATGCCCTTACAGTCAACAATGCCGGAACCATTTCCACAATTTTTCTGGCAGAGGAGTAATATAGAGGTATTGAAAAAGGGACTACTCTTGTCCGTTTCGTCGCGGCGGAAATTTGAACGATGTTATTTTCAATATATAGCTACAAAGTCATGCATGACTTATTCTAACAAAATTAAACGTTGTATTCCATTGCAGTACCTATCCGCCCTCATGGAAAAACCCTTTGCATGAAAAATTCCGAGAAAACTATCTTTGTTATCATTATTATTTGAACAGATAATTGGTTTCAAAATTTCAACAATAATTTGCCGAATTTCGTAAAAAATAATGTTAATTTTTTGGAAATGCCCGATTCACAAAATATTCCCAAGCCCCTTTGCTTTCAGTTCACACAGTTTCCTATACCCTGAAAGAATCAATTAAATTAAAATTTTTTGTGGCTGCAGACCGTAGACCTGCTGCAATTTGTTGATTTATTGAAAAAATAAAAACCATCACCCCAGAGACTGTTTCGTTCAAAGAAGAGAAAAACTGTTTAATTGTAGAATTTATTTGATAAATGAATGAATACAGATGATGATGTTCTCTGCAAAAATAATTATTGCAATAGAATTTTTTCTTGCAAAACTATAACCGCGCTTGTCATCATAGATGCTGTGTAAAGAAAGGGAGAAACGTAACAGGATGTTCATTTAAATGGATGGATCGGCGATCGGCTGGCTGTTTGGCTGCTGAGCCGTTGAATGAGCATAATTTTCTGCTTAGTTGTTTTCAAGCTTTTCGTAACAATTGTAGGACAAAATTTCCTACTTTAAAAAAGAAATAATAATTTAAAAATTTCTTTCATATGTATAAGTGTGTGTAGCCTTGGGTTCTTTGTACATTTAGTTTTCAAGTGGATTTTGTTGGAATGTGTTTTAAGTATTCACTGCAGCTGGGCAGAAATTTCAATAATTTAAAAATTCGTTTACTGAAGTGTGTAAAGATATTCGTTAATCAATTGTTTTTGTTACTCGCTTTAAAACTTGACAATTTGTGTACATACGTAATATTCTATATTTACTTCAATCCAAGAGAGCTTTTCAAAAATTTTGTTGTGTTCAATGCTTCAAAATAAAATTTTGAATTGAAATAAAATTTTGTGCTTCTAAAAATATTTTTTTGAAAATAAACAAAACTGCCACCGATAAACAAACAAACGAAAAAAAAAATATTTGCGCAAAGTCTTAACAAAGGAAGCAAGAAGAAAAACACAAGCATTCTGCTGATCTGCACAACATTGAATTTGCCGTGGGCCAGCTACCATTTAAAGGACTAGGTCTTTGTATATTGTGCCATTAAATAATTGTTTTCTATTATTTTTATAATTTTTTTCCATGCTTTCATTGACATTGAAAACCGCCTCTATTTTCAGTTTTGACAGTTCATCACGACGCCGCAAAGAGCGTTCTAAACGTTCACATCGTAAGAGTCCTACCTCGGGCCGTCGTGTCCATAAATATGCTTCCGATTCAGGTTCTCGCCGCCGACATCGTGAACGCGCCATTGACGAACGTAACAGTGGACGCACAAATAGGAGATCCCATTCTAAGGTAAAAACTTTTCATTTTATATACAGGTTCTTCTGTTAGGTTTTCAATTTTAATAAAATTGATTTTTTTTTTTTTGGTTTTTGGCAAAAATTTTTATTTAACGTAGAATTCATTATAACTTCTTTAATATAATTTTTAATGAAAAACAAATGATTAAAACACACAAAATAAATATTTATTTCTTTCTCACAACAAAAAATGCATAATTTAAAAATGTTACATACATACATAGATTTACAATAACATAGAACTGTTTTATTGCAATAACAAAGAGTTTTTGAGAAATAATCAGCAGTCAGCTGCTGTTCTTTAAGTACATAGAGCGCTATACGAATGTAAAAAGAACTAAAAACCTTATAGTATAAACTAAAAGATGGGGGACTTTAATCGCCAAAGAAAAACCATATAACAGTGTCTTTCTTGTTTGTTTTAATATTTATTTTACTGTTATATAAAGCCGAAAAAATTTAGGCAAACATAGCGTGCTTGGAAAAGCTCTATCTTGACCAACTTTAAAAGTAGGTTCCGCTGCTTCACTTAACACATGTGCACATATGTATATACCTGAAAAGTTGCGAAGTATTTTAACAAAAAGTATCAGCTTTGAAACCGATGCTCTGATTGGTTTTGTTGCAGCGTTTGTATATGTTTTGGACTGCGTTACGGAATACAAAGCAGCGTTTTGGAAGCTAGCTTGCATCCTAGATAGCAGATGGATTTGCTTAGTTACAAACAAAAGATATGCAAATTTCTGTGGGAAAAATATGAAAGGATATGCACAAAAAAAAAATTGTACCACTACCTTTATTATTATTCACTTGATTAGTTCTCCTTTATTCATATGCAAAACGAATTTTTAAAATTGGCCCACAAATGGCGTTTTTATTATAAAAATCTGTTAAAAACTACATATATAAAAAAAGTGGGCGTGTTTGAAAAAAAAACATTAGGTTATAATTTATTCCAGAGTATCAGTTATATGTTGTGAAAATTTCGGGAAGATTCATATCCAGAGGTCTGCTTTCTTATAAGGCACAAACAAACAAACAAACACACATTCTGTTTTATATATGTACATTTATAGATTTATGTCGGTTTCATTTTATCGATTTCTTTCGCAGTTTGTAAATCAATTTGTATGTTTTGTTTATTTCTGAGAAGCCGCTTTCTCTTAAATAGCAAGCGAAATATAATATTCTTTGTACAGCCGATTATTTAGCATTTAAGTTATTCTTAAAAATAAAACATATAAATTTTTTTGCAAAAATTCAATTGAACTTTTCTAACCTTAACCACCTTCACATCAAAATCATTGAACTTGACTAAATTAAATTCGAATAAAATTTAAATAGTTTCATTTCTTATTACCCCCTAAGCATTCTTAGACAGTTGCAATTACTCACCTCAGCTGCAAAGTAAACAAAACTTATGCATGTGATAAAATTATTTGCTATTTTTTTGTACATATGTATGTATATCTATAAAAGAAATCAACAGAAGAAAAACATCATCGAAATCATTGGTGTCTGCTTTTAATAGCCAAAATTTTTAGTTGATTATAAGCAAACAGTGAAAACGCATACGCGTCCTAATTGCCCGTTACGGCAGGCCGCTAATAGTGGAAAATAATGTTATTCTTTAAACGTTATTTGGAAAAATCGCAAATAACTTTCGATAATTTTGAAAATGCCAAAGTTCCGTGTTACTTTAAAATGCGTGAATTGCCAGCACCCAAGAAACTCGTTAAACTGGACGATTTGGTGTTTCAAACTTCGGTTCTGTTTAAGCAATACATCGAAGAAGATTGGTTAATGGAAGAATATTTTCATAACCATGATAGTGATTTTTTAGTGAGTCCAAGCCAAGTATAATCCAATACTAAATAACAATGATTTTTTATTTAAAAAAAAATTCAATATCAAAAGCATGCTGAAGTATTTGTTTGTGGTTCTTGTCTTGAATACAAAATTCATTTTCATCTGCTAGCGATAGCTGTGTGGCAACTTTTTTTGTTGTAACTTGGTAACACTGTTGTCTCTTTTCTTTGAATTTTTCTCATCAACTCTAAATCAATTGTTCTGTCCACTTTAGTTACTTTTTCGTTTTGTCTAATTTCGTGTTGTGCGTGTGTTGCTCAATTAAACGAACAAAATAGATTTCTTTCATGAACTGGAGGGCATTATTGCCGCCACCCATAGAGCCATACAGTATGCGGCTTCTAATTTGCCTACTTTACATGTACACAGATTAGCCAAATCTAAACAAACACCACTTCAAACACAGTTGCAAGGCATTGAATCCGCCAAAATATCGGTTGCAGCAAAAGTAGCAAATAAGGAAAATCAGAATTCTGTTTCACCTTGGCACTGGGGCTGCCTCGTCCGTCAACAAAACCATCTTTTCGATTTGGTTTTGGAGTGTGAATATCGATACGGTTGCTTTGTGGGTGATTGGCTGCAAGAGAAGTATTTTGCCCACAAAGAAATAATCCGTTCAGTGAGTAGAAAACTAAATAGACAAATTCTTATTCGCCTTAAGATTTACACGTTCAAAGTTTGCACTAAAGCATGATCAAAGTATTGTTAATTTTTTTTTCACATCTTGACTCCTTTTAAGATGTTATAAAATATGTAAAGTTTCATACGTAACATATGTGAGTATTTGAAAAAAGAAAAGAGAAAGAAGAAGAAGGAAAAGACAAACGAATTTGAAAGCCATATAAAGATGTTCGTACAATCAAACGTGTGGCGTCAACATGTAAATACACTGTTAAAAAAGGCATACAATACTTTTTTTTATACTGAAATTGCAACAAAGCCTAAGGCCATGCTCACTGCTTTCCAGCCCTTTTGTATACTACATAAAGAAATACAGTTCAAAAGTGTTGCTATAGCCAATAAAAAAGTATTTTTGTTAATTTAATTTAAATTTATTTGTCTCAAAATTATTAAGTTGACAGAAAAATTTGTCAAGCTGTATAAAAATATAAAAAAAAAATAATTCAGCTAGAAATTAATCTGCAAAATTCGAAATTTAGTAATTCAATGAAAAGTTTTGTCTACTTAAAATTGCACATCATAACGATATCTATAGCCAAGTTGGTTTAGCACCATAAGATAGATTTCTTGCTTTGAAAAACAAAGGAAAAAAATCAACTCTGTTCCGAATTTCACGGGTAGCTAATACTGTCAAAATCTATGTATGTAAAACTATTTTTCATGAAAAAGCGTTGCGGAAGTAGTACTCTGCTCATTTTGTGAAAGACATATGAAATGTTTCTAACACCATACACTTTTTTGCTGCAAAGTAGTTAAAATGGAAATCGTTGCTGCAAAGTAGTTAAAATCGAAAATAGTAGACTGTGCTGAATGCTGAATGTATGTATGAGAATGGCTTACAAATGTTTTTTGCGCAGAGTACTTTAAGGATACAACTATATATGTAACTTCTTTACGACCACATGATCGCAACGACGGCTGTTAAACTTCAGCGGCTTTGAAAAACGATTATTCAATCTCTTTTTGGCACACAAAGTACAAGCTTGATGTGGAGCAACATTTGCTGTTGTCAATTGAGAACTTAATACTAAATTTTTTATTTTACAAAAATAATAATACATTTTTTTTGCAAAAATACATATTGAAGAAAGGTTAAAAAATTAAAGAAAACTTAAATTGGAAATTTTTGACGAATCTTAATGCAAAGGTATAATGGGTGTGAAATGCCTTTTAACACTTTCCAAATATATGCAATACATATTTGACAAATTGAGCTTTTCAGGGTTAAAGTGTTTTTAAACAAAATCTGTAGATCACAATCGTTACTATGCATTTTATACTCTGTTTTGAAAACGAAGTGAACAGAAATAATTTTTTTTTTTTTTTGGCGAAAAAAAAGAGCATGGTGTTGATTGTGACGTCAGCATAGGATTTTTTTTAAGAAATAAAATAAAACAAGCCATATAAACTGTCATGTGTCAAAATGAACTTGTAAATGCTGCCTGATGAGAGCGACTGCACTAAGAAAGATGCGCGCGCAGGTTTCAAACAATTTTCTTTTCGTATTTATTTTGAAAATTCTGTATTCTTGTGATGAAATCAAAACTCTGAGCATTTTCTTATAAAAAGCCTCTTGCTGGCTTTTGTCGCTTTTAAGTTTTCAATGTTTTGTTTATAAAAACAAATTGTATGTTCGAAAACATCTTTGTTTTTCTTGCAATTTTTTTGTTTTTTGATCTTTTGCCTTTCGAAGAGCAAACGCAAAGAAATTGAATTGTGTTGTATTCTTGTTTTGTATACATTTATTTTCACCTTTACAAAAATTTTCAATTTAGAAAATCTGAAATCAGATGAAGATTAAAATCCTCATTAGACGGTTGTATCTGTCGAGCGCGGTGGCCTTTAAATTCAATTGGTGTGTGTGTGCGTAAATTTTTCTATTTCAATATTTAGTTTTGAAATCTTTTTTTCCAACTAGCTTCCGACGCGTGAATTTGGAAAATTTAAGAAAATATTCATGCACACTACATATGTATGTATATACAGATGTATACATATGTATGTACTTATGTATATACAAATACAACAAATGTATATGGTTAAAAAAAAACGAAAACTCAAGCATTCGAGTTCTAATTTGTGTTTTGACTTCTTTTCATGATTTATAAAAAACTACTTTATGATTTGCTACTTTATAAAAACAATGTCCGGTTTTATTTTATGAAAATGTTTGCTGAAATAGTGGTGATATTCAATTTAATTTTTAATTTGATCGGCAGGTGTTGCGAAATCATGCGTTCTAAATAAAAAAAATTTGTATATCTAAATTTTGTGCAAACGTAAAAAATTTTCGTACATACATATAACACGGAAACATGTTTTAACAATTTTTTTTTTGGTTAACTTGGAAAAATTTATTCATATATTTTATTATTTTCGTATTGTATTTAGCTACGAAATTTTCGTATATTCTTTTTGGTTACTTAAATAAGTGGTGATATAACCCAGAAAATTTATTTTAAATACAACAACAATAATACATAAAAAACAACTGAATTTTGTTAGTGGGATTTTGAATAAAAATAAAGCAGATAAAAAATCAAAAAGACAAAGTAAATAATTTTCAAATAATTTCATTTTGTTTTAAATAAAAAACACATTTAAGAAGAAAAAAAAATATTTTAAATAAAAGCTATTTCTTTTAAACAAATTTTACATCTACTTACGCTCTAATTCAAAACAAATTTTTTTGTTTAATTAAAAAAAAAGTAAAACTAAAAAGTAAAAACAAAAACAGAAACCGAAACCGAAAGAAGAGTTGCCAACTTAAAAACCAAGAAATAAGAACCAAAAGCAATTACAACTTGATATACATACATACATACATACATATATAAATATGTAGTGCCGACAAAATATCATAAACTAACAAAAACTAATAGCGAAAAATACAAATTGTGTTTTATAAAATATAAAAAAATGAAGCAACTGCAGCAAAACTTTGTTGGAGAGCAAAAAACAAAAGAGAAAGAAGGAGAAGTAATAAATGAACACATCTTCCCCATCAGGAAATTTATCTTGTAGAGTTTCGCTGTTGTTTTTATGCTCAGTAATGATCGTGATCATGATAATGTGAAAATGCTATAACGAAGTTGTTCTTTGCATAAAAATCATGTTGATCATGATTTAAAGTTATTTTTAAATTATATACAAAACTATATATAAACTACAAGTACAAAGAAGAAAACGACAAAAAAAAAACACAAAACACAAACAGTGAAATGAAAAAAGGTCAAGTTGTTTTTTTTTTTTTTTTTGTTAGACAAAAAACAAACAAATTACTTTAGTATTTAATGCCAATAATTTGTAATTTTTTTTTTGCTAATTCTATATGAAAAAATTCGTAAATTTCTATTTGTTTCAAAATTTTTTGTGTGAAAATATTCTTCCCTTTGCCGTAAAAGTTTTTCAATGAAAACTTTTGTTTTTTAAGCAATACTTCATTAGTTTCACAACTTGCGTTAAAAAGATTAGCTTTATTTCTTCATTGTTATACCGCAACGAGAAATAGTTTGGAAACACTATAGATATAATCGCTTTGAAATGGAAGAGGCAAACGTGCCAATTCACATAAACATTGTTGGCCCCAAATTTAGGTGAAAATAAGAATGGTTCTCAAAATGTACTGAATGAGGGAAAAGAGAAACCCATTAACCGGCTGAAAGGCCATCTTTACGGTCCCAAAGGATTTTCTATACCGAAGAATTACTTTAAATTAATCATCAAGTCTTAAGTCATAGAAATTATGTTTGTTCAATCGCCCCTGTTTATAGGCACTTTTACAATATTATTGAGAGTTTCATTTAAGCATGTCCATAGCCTGTATTTACAACGTGTTATTAGTATAAACAGCTGTTTATCTCACATATAATTCATGACCTGTTTGTGGGAGTGGTAAAAAAATAAAAAAACTTAAATACAATTCGCACCCATACCTGGTTAAGGCGTTAGATATGGGGTTCACCAATACATGCCGTTATGCTTATAAATGATATCGTTCAAATATCCGCCGCGGATCCGTCAAAATTTAATTTTACCAAAAAAATGGCTTGGCTCTATTTTATATATCTCTATACACATATTGCACATTTAAAAAAAAGCGGTTAATATTTATGGGTACCTATAATGTATGGAACTCTAATGTGCGTCAAGAAAATTTTTAAATACAAAATTGTAACAAGGATTTCAACAAGTGAAGCTAATCTTTCATTGTTACTATTTAAACAACTTTAAGAAGAGCAAAAATAAACAAATTAACTACTGATTGGTTGTGAAACTTACGAAGTTTGGTTTGCAGGATGTAACAAATCGAAGCACCCTTTATTAAGAAATATACGGAATTTTTTGATATTTGCTGTCAAAGAAATAGAACAACTCATATTTTATATTAGTAAAATATGATGCCTGTTTAAGAAAACAATTTTTTTATAATAAAACGAAAATTTCGGCGTTCCATTTTTATTTACATATATTCTGTGCAAAGAATGACGTTCGACATGCATTTTTGCTATCGCGTGTGTTCATTATTATTTTCTTTTTTAAATAATTTTTGTACGCTGCTTTTCGTTTTCATACTTTTATTTGCGGTATTTTTTTTTTAATTTATAATGTTTATAGAATATTTTGGGAAGAAAAAAATCCAGCGTTAAAGAAACAGCTGTAGATTTTTAAAAATAATAGAATGCATTTGCTTTTCTTTAGAAATTTATTTGAAATACATAAATAAATGTGTTTGTAAATAACAAATTATTTTTGTTCGTTTAAAAATAACAGTTTAAAGTATTCGGTTTTCAAACTTATTTATTACAATATTAATAAACATTGATAATTTTTTGCTCAACATTTGTCGTATCTGTTTTTTTAATAAACAAGTTGGTATTTGTTAAGAACAATTTTTTTTTTTTAGCAAATTTATGACACTAAATAAAATTTTACAGTTTCGTATTAGTGGCAAAATTTCAATTTTTTAACTTTTGGCCGAAAACAAGTATTGAAAAAACCCTCTGATCAGCTGCTGTTGCCTTAAGTACCATACGAAAATTGTTTTTGCTGGGGGCAACATGTTGACTAAACAAATTAGATTCCATTAAAAACATTTTTGTTCCCCTGTGTATCATTTAATTGCGAACTTTTCATTGAAATTTTTTCAAATTTTACCTAAAATTCGCCATAGACTTTAATTAGTAATGACGCCTTTTTTTTTAGCAATGTTAAACAAATTCAAATAAATCCCTAACAAATGTAAGCAAAAGACATAATAAATCTATTATTTGCAAATAACAAATTAATAACATTAACGACAACAACGAGAAGTACACCATTCAGAATGATCTTATGCCAAGAAAAAAAGAATGTTCAAAGAAAAAAGTAAGAGCAAAAATTTTTTAAAAAACATTGACATTGAATTACTTGACAGGCAAAATAAAATCGAAACAATTTACAAACGTCTGTCATGCGTAGATAATTTAAGATAAATCCCAAAAAATTATTTTTTTAACAAAACTCATTCAAACACCTTTAGTTCATTAAAAACCGTAAAGAAAAGCAAACGCCTCGCAAGCAAAAAATCTAGTAAAGAAAATAATTAACAAAAACCAAAAAAAAAAAACAAATTGCCAACTGATTAAGTAATCAATTGAATAAAAAAAATATATTAACGCTTTTATAAATGTTAACAAATGAAAACCAAGTTATACGTTTCCAGACGTAATAATATCACCCAGCAAACATTTTAGCGTTTCTACGTCAAATAAAAAAAAAAATTCTTAATAGATAAAAAAAACCTTGAACGTACAAACAAAATTGAATACCTTGTTATAAATTTTATATAAAAAATTAAACTAAGGACTTTTACAAAATGTCCACAAATGAACTGAGCGAATTGATCGCTATGGGCTGTCCTGATCTGGGGTCGACCCCAAATGCAAAAGGCAACTCCAGCACAAGCGGCAGCAATACCCAAATACACATCTATGACGAAAAACGGCGTTTAAGTGTTAAACAAATGACAGCTACTGAATTAACAGCTGTCCGTACCGCAGCTGCTTTAGAAATTAAAAATGCCCTGACAAAAATGAGCATGCCCAACCAAGTGGGAAGTGCACCGGCAACACCTTTAACAGAAATGAGTGAAATTAATTTGAACTTTAACAAAGACAGGCCATCAAACCTAACAGTCTCTTTGCCAGCGACACCATCTATAACAAAAAGTGTTATTATACCTAAAACTCCCGAAATCGTTATGGATTTAGCTGAAAGTGGTACTGATAACGAAGATATGAAGTCTTCTTATCAATCATCACGTTCAAAAAGTCCCGGTGAGGTGAAGTTGGATGGCAAGGTTAAATTTTTACCCACCTCACCAGCACCCAGAGAGCGGATAACGTCGTTGCCTTCTATTTTAGATGATGGCATGGAGGAGAGTTTTTTGTCTTTAAGCGCTAATGCTAGCAAACCAAATTCAAATATATCATTGGAAAGCAACCCTTCTAACAACCAACTGAGAGTTTCATCCAATTCGATAGTGCAACACAGTTCTGATGATGCCAGTTCTCCCAATAAAACTACGAACTCATTGCAACCGTCTTCTTCCAGCAGCTCTATAAATAATTTACCCATAACGGACTCTATTGAGTTGATGAGACAACAGCGTAGAAATCGTGAAGGTTCAAGAGATAGACGTTCGGATTCTTTCATCGACGAGAGGCGCGTTTTGTACAATATGCATTCATCCAGCATAAGCAGTGTAGGTTCAGTAGCTGGCGGTGTTATTTCACTATCGCAGGATATTAGTAAAAATAATAGTCGCCATAATAGCAATTCAAGTGTGATCAGTGAAGTGTCTGCCTCGGCAACAGTGGTATTGCCTCCCACGCCACCCATTTTCCCGCTAGCAAAAACGAGCTCTGCTCCTAATATGGAAAGACGTAGAAGCAGTTTATCTGCTTTATTTCCAGGTCCCTCACCCTTAGTTGCGCCTGAACCAGTACTTCATACAGATCCTAAAGTTGACGAAGTCTACACAAAAGAAGAAATTCAGGATATAATAGAAGATACCTTACAAAGAGAAATTCCTACAGGCAAGCAAGTACATCGCACTAAGACCCCTCCTCCGGTAGGTGTAAAACTGGGTGTTAATCTAAAAAAAGTGACACCCCCTCGCACCCAAATAACTGTTAAGAAAAATGAGGGGCCTATGTTGGGTGTAGTGCTTCGCAAAGTGGAGAAAAAGCAAGTACCTCAGAAAAGTATACTCGACGATGATAAACCTCTTTACCATTTATCAATTGTGCGCAGCGATGGTAAGGATCACAAACCCTCTGAACATCATACAACCTCAAAACCGAAACCCAAACCAGTCCCTCTACAAAAATCTGCCACTGTCAGCGCTAAACCCAATCCTGGTGGCATTTTAACTGGTCCTCAAAATTCAGCTGTTAAGACAGCTCAGCCGCCCATGCCTCAAGTGCCAGCGAGACCGCAACGTCCCATGCCCGGTGTGCCTATCACTATACAGAAAATTGAAGGCGATAAAATTATTATCATTAAAAAGTATATTGTGCCCAAAAACAGTAAATTGCCGGAGCATCTGATGAAAATTGGGGTTCGTATTCTATACCTTTTTCGTCCGCGTTGTCCTTGTCTCCAATGTAATTGTAGTGTTGTCAAACGACAGTGGCGAAACTGTTTCATTTGTGATTGTTAAGTTCAGACTATATTTTGTGTTTCATTTTTGTTTGTACGTCCAAGTTTAACGCTCTGTCTTCAAAAGGCTCTGCCAGATAATGCTTATTACAACTTTGTACTATAAAGGACTAAATTCAACGCCATTTAAATTGAGAGTGAACGTTTTGTATATGTTTTTGGAAATGCTTAAGTACTGCCTAATGCAGTTTGGTAAAATATAAAAAAAAAACAATTAGGCCACTACTAATCTGTAACCAAGCCGACATAAGTGTTTCTTAAATTTCTGAACAACAATAATCACGTTGATTTTCTTCCTGATCGCATTAAGAAATATCGTGGACAAATTATTAGACGGCCTAAACATGGATGCATGTCGTCAGTACCTGCCATGTCGGCCCAATCGTTCTACAAACTTCCAATTTAAAGTAGTTTAATTCACCCATAAGGCTACCAAAAAACTTTTGCCGTGACTAGTAGTTTTCTATTCGAATGCTTGAGCCGTAATATTTTTAAAATAACCATAATTCATTGAAACTGAAAAAAAGAAAAGCGTATCAAAAATTTACGGTTTTAGTTTTCAAATCATAATAAGAAAGATACATTCAAAACATAGTTCAAAAATAAAACTTAGTACATAAAAAATACAAAAACATTAACTAAAAAACGCCAATGAGTAACCATGAATCACCTGGTGCTACAAAAAACGCAACAAATGTTAAGGAAGCGACTAACAGCAGCAGCAAAAGCAGTCAAAAGCAGAGGTGCGCAAAAACACAAACAATAAACACAGCTCAAGCTGCTAATGAAATTGAATTCGGTCAAAATAACGCAGAGTTAAAGCAAAATGATAGCGGAACTTTGAAAATCGTCACAAATTTTGACCAACAACCAGCGCATAGAATGCAAATGTCACGTGCGGAACAACAACATCAACCGCAGCAACTGAGGGAAACTAATCAGATGCCTTTTCAAATGTTCCCCCCCATAGCTACGGTAATGTCGTCCAGCAAAGCAGAAACTAAGTCAGGCTTGAGATCGCCAATATCGTCGCCTCTGGCTTTACGTAAAAACATAGGCTTACCTCCAGTTAGCCCTAAATCGACGCCGCCTTTGCCCCGCAAACACTCCGCTTTGGCATACAACGGGAGCTATGGAAGCAATAATACATCTACACCCATAACGATACCAGCACTGCCACCTAGAATGATGGCGGTAGCCAGCACGTCAAGTCCAGCCTCCAGCTTATCCTTGTCTTCCTCGACCTCGTCACCTTCTTCATCGCCTCCTCCACCACCTCTACCCTGCAGGGCACCAAAGATACCTTCTAGCGGTAATGTGCCCAGATTGTTGAGTGAACTCGTTCCTGATAGTAAGCAACACAAAACGCAGATGGCCACATCTCAACAGCAGAAAGATAAGTGTGGCGAAATGCCGAAAATCGATTTAAATAAATTAATTGCCCAACAAAAGAAATTAGAGGAGAAGACGGCGGCTGTTCAGGCTTCTTCTAAACTTGATGCCTCTTTCTATGATGCCGAAATTGAAATGATGAATAAATATTTAAAAAGTTTGCCCGATTATAGTGAGCTGGATCGTAAACTACATCAAGAGTTCCAAGAATGTGAAGATTTGTATGACAAGCTTAAAAAGAGGCAGGCTCCTCTGAGTGAATCAAATTTTCAGCAAAATGTGGCCGGAGAATCACAAAATAAGGTCCCTATAGCCCCCAAAGAAATTGCAAGCAGTAATAACGTACAAAATTTAACAAAATCTTCCACTATTAATTTTATAGCGCCTTCTAATGTAAGCAACCAAACTCGTATACAATATCCATCTATTTTTCAACAGAATCCGAAATTGCAAAGGAGTATATCTAGTTCTAATATGCCTTTTACAAAATTAACTGGGCAACTACCTCTTCAACAACAACAACAACCTCCTAATGCTCTACAAAAAAGTTTTCTTCAGGATAATCACCAACAACAAGTAAGAGAGGAACATTTTGGCTCCAATTTGTCCTTAAACAAACAAACCTTAAATAATTTCTGGATCGAGAATTTGGCCCAAAGTCAGAAACGACAAACTCCTAAACGTACATTGTGGAGTTTCGACAAGATGTGCAACTCTACGGTAGGTGCAGCTGGAGCCCCCCTAAAAGTTGATGCTCAAACTGCTAAAAAATTAGCTATATTCGATCCTACAGTGAAAGAAGCTGCACAAAAAGAATTACACAAGCAACCCAATAAGCTACAGAAAAATGCTTCCCTCTCTCATCTGGATATGAAAGTGCGTCAGGCAGTTACCAAAGAAGATCTCTATGAACTCATATGCAATGAACCATCCGTATCAAATGCTGCAAGAGAACCCTCTTCTACTGCCACCAATTTTGTGAGTAGGGTACCCTTGAAATCTTGTGCTGCACCCACATCTACTACAACTTTAAACAAAAGCATCTCAATGAGCCATGTCCCACATAATGTGAACCATGCAGTAACGTCTACAAATGCTTCTTCTACCCATCAGCTACGAAGATCAAGAAGTAAAACTCATATACCCTGTTACATGAAGCATTTACCTTCTCTCAGTCGCAGTAACTCAAACAGTGCCATTCTTTTGCCTCCCGATACAAAATTCTCCAACGAAGGAAATCAGTTTATTAATAGATCCTCATTTAAACCAATTAATCAGCCTCAAATGAACAACTCTTTGGCGATGTCTTCGTCATGTTATGACACAACTACTTTCTCATCGTTGCCCAAAACAAATGAAACATCAACCGCCAATCCGCTGAGAGGTCTTCTAAAAAGTCTCTCAAGTTCAAATGTTTATGCACAGCCTAAATATAGCCCTTTTTATACTACCAAACAACAGCAACAAATTCAAGCGGCCACTCAATTAAATGCAAGCGCCAGTGAGTCATCTCACGCTATAAAACAACAGCCCGTACAAATGACAACTTCTTTGGTGGGAAATGTTTCAGCATTATTGAATGCAAATGAGAGGAAAGGTACAACTGCCTTAAATGACGAAATCATGATGTTACGTCAACAGCAGCAACTTAAAAAGCAAAGCGAACAAAAATCCAAAACGCATCCAAAAGAAATAAGCAATAAAATAGAAAACAATAACACTCTTGACTCGCCCTCAATAGAACGCAAATCCGAGAAAAGTAACAGCACTATAAGTACTAGTAGTATTACAGTTACAAATTGTTGCACAACTCATTTGCCACAACTAACAAAATTCACTTCCTCTTTTCATATACCGGCCAATCAGGACAAGGCAAATAATTTACAAAATTATAATAACTCCACAATTGCTGATACCAACTCGCAGGAGCAGGGAGTAAATGTATCTGCATTGGAACAATACAAGATCACAAAAGCGCAAAGTGCTGCCAATTTAGAACTTTCGAAGCGTCAAAAAGATGTCGATAATAAAATTGAAAAAAGTTTCCTTGATAAAATGAAGAAAACTGAGCAAAAACCTTTATTATTCCCCCATAACACAGCGTCACAAAACACTATAAGTAATGGCTGTACAGTGATGTCATCACCCATAAAAACAAATAATGTCAATGGAGAGCATTCTTTGACCAAACAGGAGCCAGCAAATAATGAAACAAACACTTCATCATCAAATGCGCAAATCGGGTCTGCCAACCATAAAAATAATGAAGATTTGAATTCTCAATGTCAACCGTTAACATTAACTACCGGCAATATAAATAAAAATACTTTATCACAAATACCCGTGCCTACTACAAATTTCACACAGCTGGCCACAAAGAAAAATTATCCTATCGGCAAATCGAATTCCACTTCTCAAATACCAATGGCAAGTTTCCAGAACCCACACATCATGCCAACAATGGCTCAGCAACATACTGAAGAAGTAAATATGGCGACAAATCATCCGCAGCATAAGAAGCCATTCTTAAATTGGACATCTTTTGCTTGCAACACGAACGATCCGAATTGTACGCAACCAAAATTGCAACAGTCTTCTTCGGTCAATAATGTTGCCAAGAAAATGCAAAATTTTCAGCCTGCACAGCAACAAACCATATTTACTACCTTCAAACCAGACCTGTTGCAAAAGAATCTCAATAAGGAAAACAAATTTCACAATCAACAGCATCAGCACCAGCACCAGCACCAGCCACAAACGTACAATAAACAACAACATCAGCCTTCAGCATTTGTTTACCAACCTCAAACAAAAAATGTTTTAAGCCATTCGGTGTCATTCTCAGCAGCACAGAAACCGCTGGCCTTAACCAGTAAAGTAAAGCCAGCTGCAGGTGACCAAACGGGCAAGCCCCAATATATGATAAATAATTTTTGCAAGATGATGCCGCAACATTATAATGGACAAACCCAACAAGAACGCAAAGTCCTGCAAACTTTTGACCCCTTCTATCAAACAAAACCAAATCTACAAAACACACCCCAAACAAATGTCGCCGCTGCTGCTGTTAGTACGGGATTCAATCGTTATCAGCAACAATTTTTGCCCACTTTACAACAAAGAAAACAAAATCCATTGATGCAATCGGCTTCGGCCTCGGCCTTAAATTACTACCAACAGCAACAACAAAAGCCTCAACGTCGCTTAAACAGTAATATCACCATGCAAGTATTTCATCAACCTTTTTTGTATCAACAACATCAAACACAACTCCCTTTGCAACAAAGTACTAATATGATTTTAAATCATACGAAAATCTCAAATCAAATGTCGCAATCCGCTATAGGACTCCATTGCAATGAGGTAGACTCTCGAACATTTTTCAGATATGCTAAAGAGAAGAAATGCTTTTTTAATGTTTTCATCAGATTGAATTGTGCTTTTTGTAACTGTGTTGTTCGTGTGTTTGTCATAACTGTTGTTGCTGCAACTTGCAAGTTGTTGTACTAAAAACGTTTAAACAATAGTGCATGTACATATTTTTCTTTTGTTGTTCCTTTTGCTAACAATTTTATATTTATATATTTCTATTTATTTGTTTATTTTTTAACTAAAGATATTTTTTTTTTTTAGACAAATTGAAAGGTTTTTGAACTTTTCGATGTATATTTTATTATTTCGATGATTTCCACTTAAATGCTTCACACCTGTCGGTGTTGAAGATTATTTTTTAATTTAATTTTTAATGCGTTTTTTATTTCCTGAATTCGTTTAGCATTTTAAATTAAACATTTTGCTGCAATATGAAATTAAATTGCAAAAAACTTTGTTTTTAGTTCATTGCAATTGATCTTAAAAAAAAAAAAAAAATATCCAATATATTAATTGAGTAACTTTTTTATTATTTAATTAATTTGATAAAGTATTTTTAAAAACGAGATTTTATGAACAATCCGTCCAAAATCTTAATGAAAATTTTGTTATTCGAAAACAAGTAAAAATGCTTCTGTGCAAAAGTATTATAACAAATGATCGGCTTCTACTGAATTATATAAATTGTTGTATTTATTTCTTGTTTAATTTGAAAAAATATACACGGCGAGGAAACTAATGAAGTGAATATTCAAAGTCAAAATCCTTCAATTGACTGACAACACTGTTATCAGCGAAGTTGTAAACACTGGATATGTACAGCTTAATATTTCATAATGTTTCACAAATAAGTGCCCATATTAATTCAATTCAATTTGACTGCCCATCAAATAATATTTGCATTTACAATTTCATCTTAAAATTGCGTACGTGACTGTGCATATTTGCTCTGATGAAGCTGACAAATTGTTAGCGAAATGCTGAAGTTATTTAATCAAATTTGTTAAACACTTTTACAGGATCTTGGTCTGCAAATATATATTATATTATATTTATGTATATTGAACAGAAAAGTAGTAACGACGTGTTGGCTTATTCACACATAATATGCAAATATCTCGTTGTGGACCAAGGATATTCCTCAGTGAAATAAATATAGAGTAAAAGTACTTGTATTTCAAGTATCTCCACTGTCGTTTAACATAAAAATATTAGAATTATTTTTTCACTATTTCAAGTTTAGAAAACAATAAAAGTAGTGCAGTGCGTTTTTTAGTATGTCTCAATTAAGTAACTGACAGTTGAAGTAAATTATTTAAAAATTTCTTCCTTTGTTTTGTTTAACCACTTTCAAAAAGCCTACAAAGTGTTAATAATAGTTTTACGTCGTCGGCTTAATAAAAGAAAAACTACATGACGTACTATTTTGGTTTCTTTTAATTAATTACAAAAATGAATTTCTTTTGCGATATTTCGTTTTAATCAACTTATTTCTTGAGGTTTTCCTCATTTTGAGTCATAATAACCACTTGCTTTTAATTTTCGCATCAATAGCATCTTTGGCTTTTCTGTGCAACACAATTTCTGCAACAAAACTGCAATAAACATAATTTTTTGTACTCTATTTTTTTTTATTAAACGACCAGAAATAACGAAAATGAACAGAAATTAGACACATGTGTCTAATTTGGCCACTATTATGACCAATTTTGTAAAAATCACTTAAAAATATAAGAAAACACTGTGGCGGCAATTTTATTGTAAACAACATTTTTATTTCTGGCTTCAGTTTATTTTCAAACATTTTATATTTGTTTCATTACTTTTTGCAAAAAAGCAAACAAATAGAAATATATAGTACGTGTAAATATACACATACATACATATATTTGTATATTTATTTATTTTAAAAGAATATCAAAAATAATAAAAAATAATGGAAACTAAAAGACGCAAAAAGCAAAGTTCTTTTTTGGATTCAAAATAAATCCCCAATCGTTCGTTAAATTTACGAAAAAAAGAATATAATATACAATTTTACTTTCGACGTAAATCTGTGTTAAAATCTTGTGATTAGTCACTTTGAAACAGAAAAACTATAAATGTTGTTATGATTTTGTTTTTCTTTGCAAAAATATGATTTATTTTTCTTTTCACACTGGTGTGAGAAAATCTGAAATGGAAATACGAAAAAGAAAATCAAATTTGCCCAGACAATTTTAGAAACATAAAAAGGCTTTAAGCAGACGTCGTGATTGACATTTTAATTTAGTTTTGAATTTTCAAATATCACATAGATTTATTGCAGGAAGGAACAGCAACAAAAAAAGGTAATGTTGTAAAAGTAATATTGATGCATACTGTGGTATGAAAGATATAGCCTTTCAAGTTGTTATCATCACACTTTAAAGACTTTGACACTTTAACTGAAAGAAAACCATTTATCATTTAACATACATATAACTTCAAACTGTAAAATACATTGAAATCAGCTTAATACATATTTATTTGATGTAAATCAAAGTAAAAGCAGTTAACATTTGATCGTCAAAATGTCAATTATCAGATGCTTTCACCGAAAGTTATGTACTGTATGTATGGGGTCAAGCCCCAGTTGGCTCCTTGCACTTTGCTTCAAAGCGTTAATACGTTAAGTAACTAGAGAATTCCATTACACCCAGTGCATAGTTGTTTGTGTCTCTTGTGTTCTAAATATGTATGTAGGTGCTTATTGCAGTCATAGTGTCCAGTGAGTGTTGAGAACAACTAGTAGAGTTCCACTATTTTCTCAAGTAAATTATTCTTAAATATACTACATGAACTACAAACTTTACCATTTCTAAACCTTGTGCGTGCATATAAATATTTTCCATAACAACCTATTTTAGTATCATCCACATCAAAAACTCGTTAATGTTCATATTTGTTAAAAATTAAAAAAAAATTACTCTACTTCAAAAGTTTGAAAATGTGCATTTGCATATGTTGTTACCTTAAGGTTTTTGTTACAAATTTTAATAAATTAAAGTACCTTGTATTGATATATGAAAAAACTCGACGTTGAAAAAAAAACAGTCGGGGCTTTTCTATATTAAGGTAACGATATTTAAGTATGCCATTAGTTCGTTAAATCGATTCCAACAATGATTTTAATTTACATCGATCTACTTTTTCAATTATAAAATAATTAAACAATACGAATCAAAGTCTACTTTTAGGCGACAATTAATTAAAATTAAACTAATTTTTAATTTAAAAACATCTCCGACAATCTCATTTGTGTCTGATGAAATAAAATTAAATAAATTTAAAACAAAAAACCAATTAAGGTTAATTGCAAATTTTTGCTTTTCAATGCGTTCGCATTAACGTTTGTGTGATGAGTTTCTGTACGCACATATAATGCAATAAATTGTATTGCTGTTAATTTTTCGATATTAAAAATATTGGAATTCATCATCATAAAATTTGAAATTCATTAAAATTTGTTTATACTTTTGTTTTTATGTCTTCTAGCTTTTGGGCCATTGCATAAAAATAATTTGTTGTCATGTCAAAATGATTGTTACAGTTGTGGCTTTTGAAAGAATTTCTGTGGAAATTTAATTGTTACTTTATTGTTTATTGGGTATTTTTCTTTATCACAAACATGTGTTAAAAATTTAATGCTTTTGTTGTCTTAAACAATATCAAAACTGATTTTTTATAGCAAAATTCATGGAAAAAACTTTTAAAATTTAAGAAATACTGTATGAAATAAATTCTTGTTTTACGTTCTTTAAGGCACAAAAACACAGTGGCTTCTAACGGCGCAATGGTTTGTTTACTTTTAAAGCTATTTGGCAAAGAAAAGTTTTATTAACAATTCACTTTAAATATAATACGATGGACATATTTCTGCTTATTGCGAGTCTCGAAATTTTCTAGAGTTTGTAAAAGATTAAAGAAAGAACACTCGAATTTCTTTTAATATATTAACAACTCGATTATTTCGAGAACCGTAATAGGCATGATTAAATTTAATATCAAAGTATTTTTCTATAAAAAGTGTGTTTATCAGAGATTTTCTAGACAATTAGGAAAACAATGAACACATTTTAGAGAAAATTTACTAAAAAATTAAATCATTCGTAATAAAGATCTTTGTAGGGCATTTATACCAAAGAGAAATCTTGTAGATTTCAATTAAAATCTGTAACAAAAACAGATTGTTTGCGCCGCTGTTTTATCAAGACTGAAAAAACATTTGCACCCAATTTTCCTCGCTTTTTTATAAATAAATTTAAATAATCAAATAAATATAATTTTGTATTGTATGCTGAACAAATGAATTATAATTTTGTGAGGGAAATCTCGGGTTGAAATCTCGTCGAAAACGTCTAGATTTGTCTTAATATAGGGATAATAAATGAATTGGAATTTCAGCAGCGTTTCTGAAAGAACGAAAATATTTGCTAGAACTTTCGTTAAAAAATATTGTAACTCTTGTTTAACATTTTTCAAGCATTAAATATTTTTACTGATTTTGTTTTCAACTTTTGGTATCCTCAGTGAATATTTTTTTGGTATAGTTTCTGCGGAGTCATGAACTTGCTTGCTTAAAAAAAACTTATTTGCTTTTGGAATGGTTTAATTTAACCATTTTTTTGAAGTTCGAAAAAGGACCGAAACTACTTATTTTTAGTGCTATAGCATATAACTGTGTGCTGTATTTGTTAACGCATTACTTGAAAAATTGAACATTCAAATGACAGTCAATTAAGAAATTCCAAAAAATATCAGGCCAAGGCATTTCTTTGCAAGCAAACCGGATGTAGTTTTTCATAGAGTTTTCATGTCTCAATAATACACAAAGATTTAGTTTTCTGAACACGTGCACAATTTGTTGTTTATGATTTTTGTTTTTTCTTCTTGTGTGAGATCATTTTGTTTTATTTTCAATTGTTAAAACAATTTTTGCACAACTTGCAAATATCAGCTTTTATATATATAATTTTTTTTTGGTTTGAAAATCGCGATTTTCTTATAAGATATTTGCAGTGTATGTATGTATGTGCATATGTATGTACATATACATATGTAAGTAAAAAAACATGACCAACTGAAGTACTACAAGTTTTGGAAAGAAGTAAAGAATACGCAAAAAATCTAGTTGGTGCACATTTTGCGCCGTTGGCGTCATTGGTCAGTACTTTTTTGAAAGTGATGCCATCACCCTCCACGGCCGGCACTGCAGAATGATAATAGATTTCTCTTGCCTTAAATTCAACAACATGGACTTAAACAACCATGTGATTTCAAGAGGCTGCTGATACGTTCAACACGCCGGGGGCCGCGAAGCACACTCTGGTATGCTTGTCTGCCGTAAAGAAGGCGTGCACCGGCGGACATTTGAACGATGCTATTTTCCATTTTCATTAATGTTTCATACATATATTGTTTTTTTCCATTTCAAAAACTTCCTTTGCGGAAAAACCCCTTATAGACACAACCACTTAACCTTAACATATTCCAAAAAACTCAGCGCACTGTCAGAATCGGACTATATAATCTCGAAATGTATTGGTTTCAGAAGGCGTGATAAAGTAAACGATCGAATTTTATAAAGTTTGGATATAATTAAAATTTGTTTCCAACTGGCTGAAGAACTTTGAATGAGACTAATGAATTATTTGCAAGTTATAATAGATCTAATAATAAAATTTTGAAAACTTTGTTTGTTAAAGATTTAAATGACAAAAAAATGCTTAATATCGATCGAGACACTTCAAAAATCATTTGAAATTGTTCAATTTTCAGCAAATGTTTTGATACAATTTTTGTTTTGTATTTTATATTTTTTTGGCAGAGTAATTTCCTCTCTATACAAGAAACTATAGCATAAATACTGCATTCCAACAAATACTCAAAAAAGATTTGCTTCATCTTTAGTGGAGAAAATCAATTGGGAGAAAGCAAATTTTTCGCTGATTTCTATACAAAATTATATAAATGTATACAAAAGCCATTTTATTTAAACTTTTTTTTTGTAAATAGTAGTTTGAGTCCAACCGTTTGCTTGAATATTGACAGCCAAAAGTTGGAAATGAAATCGAATTTGTAAAATCAGTTTTCAAATGATTTCTATTCGAAATTTCGCTAGGAGCTTTGTTTTTTCAAATCCATTTTAATTACAATATATTTTTTTAAGTGTAGTGGAAGTTATCTTTAAAATCATATCAAATGTATGGAATCGATTGCCCATTTTTTAAATAAAAATTATAAATTTTTGAGAGTTTGTTTTGCACCGTACATTTCTCCCTCTCTCTCTCTTTCTTTTTTTAATTCTTTTTATCAAGTCACTTCCTCTTGAACTTTAATTGAAAAGAATTTGCAAAGAACGTATGTATGATTATTTTCTTCGGATTTTTTGCATCTAAATTTATCACCTCTAACTTTCGATATTGAAACTCTTGAAAATGCGCAATTTCCCCGATCATGTTAAAATTCATGTATTGACCTTGTTATCAAGTATTTTTAACACTCTTAAGAAAACATTCTGAGCAAAAAAGCTTCCTCTATTTCAGAGAGATGTTCGTTTTCAAATACGAGTATTTCACAATTTTCCACATTTTTATTACCGTGAGTTTTCTTTTCTAAAGAGAAAATGTCTTCGGTTTTTCCTTCAAACTTATAAGAGTATTAATTTTAAAGAAAATAGTATTTTCGGCGAGAACAGAATTTTTTTTCTGATATTTGGCTAAATTTAAATATCTGAAAACCAAACATCTCGATATAATTTAGTACTGTGTAAAACGTGCCGTAATCGTAATCATTGTAAAATTTGCGGTTTTGATAAAATTAAAAAATATTCAAAGTTTTTTTTACTGTAGAAAACAGGCAAATTTTTTATTAAAAAAAGCGATAATTGTGCAGCCGTATAAAATATAACTAAAAGTTTAAATCAAAAAAAGTTGAATTAAAAAAATCACTTCGGAAATTATGTCTCGCTGTTTGAGCGAAAAGAGAAAATTCCTTTTAAATTGTTACACATTTGTGATTCATTTCTAATGCAGGCGAAAAATAAACAAAAAGTTTTTTTTTTAAGAAATGTAATATAAAAAATCTAGGTTTCAAAAATGTTTTGTTTGACTGTTTCTACATACCAACAAAAGTTATTACTTAAGATTTGAAAAATTCTTTATACCCCAATATTATTTTCATTTAATAACAACATTATTTTGGTTTTATTTGAAAATTTTGTACTTGTTGCAAAAACATTTGACGCAAAATATTACGACAAGCTAAAGCGTTAGTAGAAATAAAACAAAAATTTACCACCAAACAGAGCAACACGTACAAAATACCAACCATCTATTTTTAACACTCTAGAGAATTTTTTTCTTCAAAAACTAAAATTCTGGCGTAACAAAAATAAACAAAAAAAAAACACTTTAAGACATCTTTTTGTTTCGGTTTTGTTTGTAATAATTCAAATGACAAAATTCTTTTATTTATTTCTTATTGCTTTAATTTCGTAATAGTTATTTATGTTTCTTAAGCAAATTTGTGTAAAAGATGAAAATTTAAAATTTTTTGATTTCTTCTAATCTAGTATATTTTTCTAAAGCAAAAATAAACTGCAATTTGAAACATCACAAAACTTAAATACTATAAGCACATTAAAGGCGAGAGTGCTGGGATGACCAACAGGACAAAATGACACAGATTTTTGCCCCCCTATCGGAGTTTTAGTAAACTCTTCACTTGCAACATCTTCAAACTAAGAATTAAAAAATCTTGTTTACCGAGTACCAGTCTTCTACATATATCTTCCTTCCAAATTAATGTTTTTTGTCAATTTTAAAATTCAACATTTTCAATACATGTATTTTAAGTACCCATCTCCAGTACAGCGTATTCCGTACTCAAAGTGTTAGTTGTTGCAAATTCTTTTGAGAAAAAATCTGTTTTGTTCGCATTTTTGACCACCACTTCAACGTCTTGAACGATTTCATCTAAAAAAATGCAAACACTCAACTGTTGTAAACTGAACAGGAATGTCATAAATTTATGTCACTTGCGGGACATACTTTTTCTCCCAGCACTTGTAGCATACACAGCAGTTGTTTGTTGCATTATACTTTTATTTTTCTATTTGCAATCAAAAGCTATATATGTAGGTGCCAGCATTGCATGTGCTACTAACAGAATGTACGTTCAATACAAATGCCGATGTGTATTTCCTTCAGCACTGCCGGTTAGATGATTGCTGTATATTTGCACTCATACGAATAATAAAGTAAAACGTCAGATTAGTCTTTTGTTTTTATTTGTTGCAGCTGAAATTTATAGCTTGTTTGCCCACTTATGGTTGGTCCATATTGTATTTGACGTTACTATATTATGAACTTTTTCATAATAAATATTTATTATACAATATATACAATTAAATTATATAAATAATATACAATTAAATTGTATAAATTATATCCAAATCCACCGATTTAGACACTTGTCACATAGAAATTTATTACAATTTAATTATGTGATTTATTTTCTTTTTAAATTGTATAATGAAGATATAATTTTTGTTCTGTTTGTTTGAATATTTTTATCGAATTGTAACGTCAGAATTTTCAACAGCTAAACAAAAAGACAGTCGTTTACTTCACTTTTTCCAACAAAATCTTTTCACCATCAGGTGACACAAAATCAACTGGTAATTAATTGAAACAAGAAGTTAAATTTACTTTGCTAAAAATTTATACGGCAGGTATAAATAATTGCAGTTTGCATGTCGATCGATATTTTTCCCGTTAAATTTCTCCTTTCGTGAGGAATCAATAATCTTTGCGTTATGGCCAGTTTTGATTTTTAAATTTAATTTTTCCCTTTATATGTGATTACTTTTAAACAATTTCTTTTTCAAATTTGCTGACCTTCAACGATATACATATGTAAATCATTCGACAATAACAACTCACATTTTGAATTTACGTTAAAAAATACATACCCAGCTTTTTTTCGAGCACTTCCAAAAGTTAAACAAAACCAAAAGAGGCAAAAATTTTTTTCTAATAGTTAAAACTATTAAAATTTAAATCTTGAAATCGAAACTCACAATTATTGTACGATTTTTTTTTAGCAAACTATCTTTTAATAAACTATTAAAATAAACAATGTTAGTTCCTAAAATAAACAAATATAAGAAGAATTTTATTATATTTATATACAGAAATGTGTATAAAAAAACCACAAAGAACTTTAATTAATTCTGAAACTACCAGTACATACTCGTACACGTCATCCAAACAAAAACACATTAACAGCACTTTGCAACAAAATAATGCTGCCAGATTTTTTGTGGCCAAGAAAAAATGCTTGATAAAAATAGGTCCAAATCAGTTTTGCCAGGCAGATGTATAAGGATTATGGTCTATGTGAACATAAATTGAGAGAGAGTTTAAATGATTGCAAGAAAAGTATACAATTGCACTGTCAGACAAGGGAGTGGTAATATTTTTATCTGTCTCAACAAAAATTGTCATTTCACACAGTAACTTCATAATATTCATATATTGACGGTTCATTGTTCCCAATAGTTGTTTCTCCTCTGCTAATCAAAAATGAGCTGAGAATGTTTGATGATTATTTGGCAATGGCAACTTAGAGTTGTCTTACGATTGTCAGATTTCAAAAAAATGTTCATAATGAGCTATAAATATATATTTTTTTATAAAACAATAATTATTTACTGGCAAAAAATGCACAAATTTTTCAATCTCACGAATATTACTTGCAATGTAGATATTTCCGTCCATAAGTCCGCCGCGATAACAAAATTAAAATTATTTTATGATATACATACATATTTATGGAGAATTAGGAAGAATCAGGTCCCGCTCCCGGCGCACACCAAAAAACTGTTACATTTCGTTGAATTCTCTCTTTGTATACAACGCCGCGAAAACTACTTCCACGTCACGTTCGAATGCTACATTTTTTGGCATTTCTATTAAATTTTAATACAGATTGAGGTGTTTCTGTCAGCTTTCATTAAGTGAACCTAAAAATATTTTTAGTTTGCTCTTCATATTATTCATATTTATTTTTGTGTTTTGGTTGAAGAAAAAAAAAGAAAATCATTACATTAATTTAAAATATGCTTCTGGAAGATTTTCTCAAGGTCCCCTTTTTTGGTTTAACTCTGAAGCAGTTAAAAGAACATTTTTGAAAACTGTTGATGCAAAATGAAAACTAAAAAATCTGAATACAAAAAGTAGTAAAAAAAATATTTCTCTATGCAGTGAAAAATTCGCGAGTGAAACATCGAAACAAAATGCAAAACTTAAGCTAATTTTCCTTGGAATATAAACAGAAAAAAAGGGGGGAACGACAGCAGCATTTTGTTGTTTTATAAATGAAATAAAAATATCAATATGGCTACAACATTTCTAAATCGTTTTCAACGAGACAAAAGTGAAAAGAATCCTCTCTTAAACAAAGATCAACAGCAGCAACAACAAAAACCGAAAAGTAGTACAGAAATATTAGCGGATACCGGAAATCAAAACAAACAAAATAAAGAGAATCGTCTGGCCGACGAAGAGAACAGTAACAATACAACAAATCCGAAACAAAGAAGGCGCAGATCATATGTTTTTGCCACTCTCAAAGATGTAATTGCTTTGGCAAATTTAGAAGATGTTGGATCAGCATCATCATCCACCTCCACCTCCACCTCCACCTATAGTGGCGGCATTAACAATAACAACAATAAAAATAAAGACACTAAACAAACTGAAGAAAACGATGTTAAGCAAAAAGAACCGAAGAAGGATAAAGCTGAAGAGGAGGAAATAAAAAAACAAACGCCAGCACAGCAGCAACAGAATCAACAACCTAGACAACAGAGACGTTATATGCGAAGTGCTACGGCGGCCAGTGTCACACAATTATTGTCAGATGGCTGTAATAATCTGTTGCAAAGACTTCGTCGAAATCCGAGCGAACGACCTGAGCAAAAAGCGCAAATATCACAACAACAGCCAAGAGATCGCGAACGTGAATGTGAAAAACAGCCGCAACAGAAATCAAATCGGTAAAATTATTCGTATACAAACCATACGCAAAATAATATTTAAACAAATTTTATTGAAAAAAACGAAAAATTTTAAAAATTAACAAACAACAAATTTTTAAACAATACAATTAGTTACTGTTTCTGAGATATTAGTTATTTAGTTAAAAAAATGCGTGAAAAAAGCTAAGAATTAGTATCATTTCAACAAGTCATTTTTGGTTAATTATGTAAAGCAACTTTAAGCAAATTGAGTGTTAAAATGAAATACAAAATGAAAATGTGATAAATTATACACAAATACGTATGTACGTTCAGCAATGACAGCCGCCGCGAATTATTTTCGCATTGTCAATTTTATTTATGACTTTTTATCAGTCTATTTAGTTTTATTTCTGCCCTGAAATAATGTATCAATCACATGCATTTTAGTAAAAGTTTTGCATCATAAATACGAATACAAAAATTAATGCAGCAAAAAATTATATAAAAATCGGTCAGTTATAGTGTGTATGAGTATCTATGTGTGTGTGTGTGTGTGTGTGTCTGGCGGTGTGTGTGCATTTTCTTAAATGCCGCTATTTTGCTCTAACAACAACACAAAAATCTATTTTTAAATCAAACATTTAAACTTATTCTTCCCTCTAAATATAGGAACCATAATTATGTGTATGTTACCATACAGTCAGCGTTACCAGATTTTTCTAGTTTCATCGAAATACAAATTAATTACAATATATAACAGATGTTTCCTGTACGAAATGCCTTTACTAAGGTAAATTATGTATCGCTGCACACAAGTTCATAAGTCCAAGCGACAAAATTTTGGAAAGATTAATCTTTAAAAAAATTCTAATTACTTTTATTTTGTAGAAAAATATTAAATTGTTTTCCCCCCGCAGAAATAACAGAAATAAAATTGTCAAAAAAAATTTCTTAAATGCTAATTTTGTTTGCCAATCTGGCAACATAGATAACACAAAATTTGTAAGGAAGCAATCTTGCAGAGCTTCAATTAATAAATACATAGTTACTAATATTAGGAAATAATAAAATAAAATAAGCAACCAAAATATGATACTATTTATCATATGTCCTTTTTAATTCCACATTTTTTATGTTTTCTGTAAAACAATCTATGGTTCTCAATATGTTTTTAATTTTATTTACTCAAAAAAAGCTTTTCACAGCAGAGTTCTCTGCCGTTCTTCTAGACCTTATCCTCAATTGTTTATCCACCATTCCCAAAATCTACACAGTTCTAAGAAATAAAATCATATTGTTTGCATTTTTGTTTGAATTTCTGAATGTTTATAAAAACAAAACGCATACGAGTAAAAGAATTCTGCTTGAATGTTTATCATTTTAACAACTTCGGAATCAGACCCTTGTGATTCATTCGTCAATGCAGTTTTATTGTATACGTTGTTCGTGCTAAAAAGCTTTAGCATTTGAGGAAACGTAACAATTTGGTTACAGCCTCTAACAGTTCAATCCAAATGCAATGACGGATTTTTGGGCTTCGTACCGCCTGCAGTATTTTTGAACGAAAAACTGTAGGTCAGAAGACATTTTTTTTGCAAAGAAAATTTTGGCTGTTCCAATAAGTAAAAAAACGTTTTCATCGAAAAATGTGATTTTCCCCAAATTTCATAAATTGTTTATACTTTACCTCAAAATAAATTCCCCTTTTCCAAAACTGAGAATGTTACTTTCAAATAAAAAAAAAGCTCAAATCGAAAGACATCTTAGTTTAGCTCTCATTTTCTTTAAACTTTAAACTTTAGAAAAAAGCCAAGTGTGTCCGAAAATTATTTTTCTCAGCTAAAAGACGAAAGATTTTTTAAAAATTGAATAGAACATCTTAAAGCTCATACGACCTCTTTCTTCTGGGTAGCTAAAGCTTTTGTTCCTTCATTATACTTCATTAGGATTTGAAAACCTTTACAGAGAAACTCGTACAGTTCAAGGTTTTGCTTTCATTATTCTTTTGTGTATTTTGTAGTTTGAGTTTGAAACTAAATTAATAGCCCAAGACATTTGATAGGTACAAATCAACTATTTTGTAGAACAACAACAATTAACAATTGAAAATCAAGTTTCCCAACAAAGTTCCTTCTGGCCTTTGCGTCCATAAAATAAATATAACTTTTGTAATAAAATGTGCGAGCTTCAATGAATATTGAGTCTTTTCGTTGAAAATATATACTGAGACTTCCAGCACTTTGTATTGGCGCCGTACTTGCGATTTCTTTCAAAATTATATAGATTTGCCATAAAATAGACTAGCAAAGAATGGTTTCCGCGTTTAAACTCTAAGGCTTTTTTAAATTCTAATTTATCCAATATTTTCTCCATCTTGTTAACTTTCCATGTTCTTATTTCGGACGTTTTTGGCATTTTAAACTCAGGGGATTTACAAAACACTTATCACACGTATGATTTTAAGTCGATGAATTAAAAAACGTTATTTGCTTTATTTTCAATAAAATTGTTTACTCGATTTTTAACACAAACTCAATTGGTTAAAACAGATTACGTCGTCTCCCGACAACTACACTTACATTATCTATATGTATAGATAGGCCAGAACCCTTAAAGGGTTAAAATGAAAAATACTTGTGTGCTCAGAGTAAAATAATAATATCTCCAAGATGTTTACATGATTATGACTTGATGCCGCCATGGCCAAGTAAAATATTTATTTAAATATAAAATTAAAAATATTTTTTTTTTTCAACTTATTATTTATGTTCATTGTATTCTTTGTTTTAATTGGTAAAACAATTCTTTGTCTTTAAGTGTTCAAAATTACATGCTAATATATAGTGTGTGAAAGAACTCAGAAAAATGGCGAACTGGAATTTTGAATTCAGTTCATTGTGCATATGTATGTACCTACATATGTATGTATATTGTAAATGTTTGAGTACTTGTAATAATTATCTTTATTTTATGAGCCAAACGATTATAGAAGAGGAAATTATTATTTTTTTTAAATTTTTCAGATCCCAACCAAACCATTCTTTTGCTCTAAAAATGTTGTAAAAAACTGTTTATGACGTTGTATCTTTACTTTCAAAACGAAATACCTGCTCCGTTTACAATTGGGCCGTGGCTACCAAATTATTATTTCAATTATTTTCATCGCCGCATACATACTCGTATGTTAATTGATTAGAGTGTGTAGATAACTTACAAGTTCATAATTACACACATATTTTTACTCCTACATGCTATTAAAATATTACAAATACTTAAATATATAAAAATTTTCAAAATTTATATTCCAAAAAAAACATCGCACTTCTCTCTAAAACGTGTGTTTTTTATAAGCCTATAATCCATTAATTAAACAAATATGTTTGTTTGCTATAACACAATTTATAATAGGCCTAAATTTATAAATGACTGACTAGTCGCAATATTTTTGCCAAAAATTTGCATAAAAACAACAAGGCATATGGGCATTTCCATTGTTTCCTATACGAAGAATAAATTGTACCATTAAGTGTAAATTTGTTATTTACGAAAATAAAAAAAAACAACATTCTACTCGTATTACATTTTTTATAATTTGTATGTTTACTTAAAAATATATTAAAATTTTTTAGTTTTATTGTCTAAAATCTGGCTCAGACATTAGTTTAGCTACACTGACGTGTTACTCTTATGGTAACCTGTCCCCTCTATGAACTACCGTCAAATTATTGCTTTTGGGCATAACTCCTAGATTTTGTAGTTCTTTCTTTATAAAAAGGATGAGAATGGTTCTTCCCATTCCATTTTTTATAGTTTGTAGAGAGCTCTTACGGTTAATTATTTAAACTTTAAATTTTTGTAAAAATTATAAGTATGGAAAACGCACAAAACACATTTTAAATCGCTTTTGGTTTTTCATGTTATTTTTCCTTGTAAAGAGAGTCCAAATATAGACTTCAGTTCAGACTGTTATTATTGGCAAACTTTTCTTCTTCTATATATTTTTCTTTTGGAAAACGAAATATTGTTTTTCTTTGCCTAAAGAAGTTTTTCCAAGTGGAGAGCTACAATAGGCTCTAATAATTCACGCAAATGTAGAATCGTTTTCGAAAGCGCAAAATCCTAGTTATTTATGGCATGTTAATAAGTCGAAAGGCGTCCTATTCATCCAAAAATGCGCCTAGTCGCTAATGATAATTGTTCGGCTACAATTATTTAGACTTCTCTTAACATCATTTTATCGTTTGGACATGCTGCTTAATGGATTAGATAGAGGGCGCCAAAACATCTGCTCGCACCAATTGAAAACCCTTTGATTATCTTCCCTGTTGTCTTAGAATATTCTTTAATTTCTGTAAATTTTTCTTCTCATGTTCATTAGTATATCTTTATTAAAAAAAAAAACCGATTTCTGTCGTCTATTTAACTTGAAATGTGTGTGTCTTTTATAGCATTTGAGAAATATACATGTGTATGTAGGTTGGTACATATACATACATACATCAGTAGACATATGCAGCACACAGAGCACATTTTCTTTTTATTTTACAACTAAATATTAAAATTTAGACAAACTAGTTCAATGTTATTATACCTGCGAGTGAGTGTGTTGGTTATGCCAACTATCATATATACATACATACATACATATGTACGATTTCAAATTCCTAGGTGTTTCAAGGAATTGAAATATTACTTTGTTATTAGTTGGCTGTTGTTGTTAGTTCTTTGTCCGTCATTCTTTTATGTGTTTTTTTTAAACATTTCCTTTATTTTTATTCTTTGCTGAATAAGTATCGGTTTTTGTGTAAACTTTTGCTACAAAGCTTCTTTTTTTTTGGAAAATTATTTTATTTTTAAGACGCTAAAGACTTTAACGCCCCCCTACCTATTTTTCACTGAAAATTTAAATTAAAAAATAAAATGTTTATATACTTGCAGAATTAATAATATATACTTATATAAATATTGAAGGCATTAACGATACATTATTTGTCTGTGTGTCTTTCAGTTAATTTCTTTGTATGAAGAACGTTTTTTTTATAAACATTTACTATTTATTTTATTATATAGAATTTTCACACATTTTCTCAATATTTTTCTTTCAATACGTATTTTGTTTTGTAAAAACAAGATCGAAAATAAAGAAAAACGGAAAAAAGAACACACAATTTTTAGCCGTGAGATTCAGTTAATTTTTGATTTTTCGACAAAACGTTCGTTCGAATGATGTTAAACTGCGGTGCGCGGCCGTAATTTTGTATTCATATGTGTTTGCAAAAATAGAAAAAAATTTTATATCACATATAATATTAAAGTTAAGAAAATGTATATAGTCGAATAAAAATTAAATAAATTTTAATGAAACGGAAGTGAAAAAGTTATTTAAGGAAATTTTTATTGAAATAAATACTTTTCTTTTAAGTAAAATAAAAAATATATTTATCTCCAGCGATTGATTGTATTGTTTAGAAATATTTATTGTTAACAAAAAATTCTACGTTTGTAGAAATATTATAATTTTAATTTCATTTCTGTTAAACAGTGATTTAAAATCCTTTATTTTACGTGAAAAGCGCAGTAAAAGCAAAACTCCGTCTAATAAAAAGCAACGCAACTCGAAATTGTTTTGCAAAGATAAAGACGAAGAAACAGATAAAAGTGCTGCCACACGTTCTACAAAAACACCCAGCAACAACAGCAACAATTCTTTGAACGACCCGATGACTGATCGTTATCGATATCACCGTTATTTCGGTGGCGCTGGAACATCGGCCGCGTACGACCCCATACCGACCGGTCGTTATCAAAAAAGTTCCACCACCGCAAATATATCCGCTTTAGATCGGTTACGTTCAAATTTAAGTCCGGTTTCAACGTATTACAAACCTTTAATGCGCACATTCGGAGTTAGTATTTCTTTTTAAGAAAACAATAATCAAATTGTTTTTGGATTTTCTTTAAATTTATAAGAGTAAAGAAGTAAAGCAAATAGCATGATATGGCAATTTTTATTTAGTATTTTTTTTGCTCAGCTCTATAATCTATGATTCATGATTTTTTTTTTTTAAATTAAAAAACAAATAATAATTTCTAGTCAACTGTATGAGCACATTTACACACATAATAGGAGGGGACTTGTAGATTACCACTCTGTCAAAAAGTTCAATAACAAAATTTTAATGCGGACTTGTACCGAATATTTTCTACTCTGAAAAATGAAGGGCATAAAAACCACTTTGGGAAACGGTTGTTTGTTGTAAGTTGTTTCAAACAAATGAAATTGTTGTTAATTTGAGAAAAGAGTCCTTAGATGATGACTGTTTGCTTAACTTGATAAACCATTTCGCCAACTTTACTGAGTGGAATTATAGCACAATTTTTGGGCATTAACCAAAAAAAAACGAAATGGCTTGAATGATGCAAGTGGTAGATATCAAGATAATTTGGAAATTAGACTTGAACTTCCGTTTATCACAAAACTTATGCTTTAATTTCTAAATTTGGATTAGACAACTTTGTGTGCAGTATATCAGTTATAATACAGAAAAATATATAATAAAATTTTTACGCGTCAAGAAAAAGTGTACAGAACACCACTGTAAAATATACTGACCGTTTTTTTTATATAATCTCTATATATTTTGAAACTTATTTTATTTTTAAAGACACATCGGTATTTCTTATTACGCCCACTTGAAAACACAGTACATACGTACTTTAAAGATCCTTAAATTGCAGTGTTCGGTGCATGTCGTTTGCATTTTAACCAGTTTTACGGAGTCTGTTCAAAAATTAAAATACATTTTCGTATTTTTCATCAATTTCTATTTTGTTCCTATAAAGTAGTCAGTCGCCCCGCTGATATAACAACCAATCCTTATACACTTTTTGGTATGTCCTTTAGCTCTCTTAACGATTGCCACGTGGCAAGAGCTCCGTAACGAGTTACTTCTCTTTCTCAACATTTTCCTCGATTGAGGATGCTCTGGGGCGACCTTTAAAAGTTTGTAGGACTTTTAAAAAATTTTCGGATTCACAATGCAATCAAGTACTTTCGAAAATTCGTTGATCCATTCTTTTCGACGCCAGAAAATCTAACTTCTGACTCTCACAAAGAAACTGAACATGTTGATAGATGAAACTATAAACATGTAATCGAAACGAGGGTTCCAATATATAAAAATCGATAATCGAATTACGTAGCCCGTGAGATTTTAAAATTTACCTTTTTATTTGAACAGACCACCACTATTAAGTGTTTTCAAGACATTGTGTCATTTATTTAAAATAAATACAGTAAAGAAAACATTTTAAGATTATAAAACTCAAGTTCACTCTTGAATATTTTTTTGCTCTCTCGTCAAATCTTTAAAATTTAATTCGCATATATTGCATTTAGTTAATTAAATGTTCACGTTATTGGACTGAAGAGCACTAAATAATCTTTTTCTTCGCCTTTCGCGCGCTGAGTGTGAGTGAATAATTTACAAAAAAATGCACAAAATTTAAATTTAATTTTCTTTTCTAGTTAAACGCAACAAAATTTGTATTTTTATTTCATTCGTATATGAAAATTTTTAAAATAAATGAAAACCCTCAAAAGAGGAAAAAGATTTCTTTTTATAAGAGTATATTTTAATTGCGTTGCATTTTAATATGGAAAATCAGAAAACGATTAAAATTTGTAGTCCGAAGTGTTCAGGAGAGAAAATCATGAATCAGTAAAAAAAAACTATAAAAAATGTGAATTTACTCACTTGCCCATCATTGCTGTTGAAAGTCAAGAAAATCCAGAAATACTTTCAAAACAAAATCGCAACCCTTTATAAATTCTAATTAAATTTTTTTGTACTGTTTAATTAAATCTACAAACCAAATTGCAGCGCAAAGACAATGATAAAGACAAGACGCCAGTGGCTTCCACATCCTCTAGTGCTGTATCACGTTTAGAAAATAAATATTCAGATATTTTATGTCGGCGCAAATATGACGATCGCGAGAAAACCCTAGAACCTGATGAAAATTTCAATCCTTTGACACGATCAGCCACCACACATCAATTACTCTCAGCAAAATCTAAACTATCCTCCTCATCCTTTAATGCTGCCGACCGTAAAGAGCGCACGCCATACAGATTTCATAAAAATAAATCCAAATATTTGGAAGAGTCAAATGACAGCAGTTATCTGACCGCAGCCAGTTCAACGAATGGTCGGGCAGCTGGGGCAGATATAGGCCTTGTAGATGACAATTATCCCCTAGATTATGGTGGCAGTAGATATAGGTCAGGAGCAAGAAATTACGGCACCCATTATGATCACCGATATAATGATGAGTATGATCCAAACACTTCGCGCTATGGACACCAAGTTGAATATGCTTCTAGCTATAAGCCGCGTAGTGGTTTGGATTACAGCAATTATTATGACGGATCCCGTTTAGGTCCCAGTAATTCACGTTATGATACAAATGATTTATCAACTACTGCCTCTGCCTCCAATGCGGCAAGTAGAAGGCAAAAAACTTATGGCCGTAATAAAACTTGTGAAAGTCTTGTTACGGCTATTGGGGAGGCCTCAGCAGGTGGCAGGCCGCGTTATGAGCCACCACAGGATGAATTTGAAGACCGTAACAGCTATGCCTTGAATTCCCGAAATCGTTTTGCACATAAACGACCAGAAATGAATTCGGTTGGTTCATCTACGCATCGACCACCCACAAGTAATAAATTCTCAGAAGAAGAAATGGAAATTTTAAATGATGATCGCTCCTCTGCTGACAATGCTGCCATACTTTTAGCCTTGCGCGACGATGGCCAATATCTAGAAGCCAAAAGGTTTGAAGAACGAATGCGCAAACGTACTGAGCTAAGAGAACGTATGGCTCGTTACGCTCAAGAGTCTGCGAAAATCAAGGAGATCCAAGAACTTTCAAAAGAGAAAGAAAAGCCTTTGGAGCAACAAAATAAAGAAGAGATTGAAAAGGAAAACGCCGCAAAACAAGATGCCAATAACAATAATGCAGAAGTTATTAACAACGAAGCGGCTAAAGGTGATGGCAAACAGGTGCAGGAATGCAATGGCATCGAAGAGGAGGATATGGAGCTCAAAAAGAAAACACGCATTAAAAAAGTAACTAACGAAACAAATACATCAGATAGTTCCACCTCTTCTGAAGAAGAGGAGGAAGACGAATCTGAAACGAGTTCTGATGATAACACACAATCGAGCACTAAGCCAACAAAACCCAGTTGCTCTCCTTCCTCATCAACACAGAATAACACACACACCTCTAACACGTCATCCACAACCAAATCTTCCTTAGATACCATCAAAGGTGTGGATCACACTGATGGTAACATAGAAAGAAATCAGTCAAAACCCATGAACACGTTTTCTACCTCAAAACCAAGTCGTTTCCTTAACAAAGACAAAATAAGCAGTGATCTTTCCAAGTATAGAGTTCAATCCCTACTCAAACCCTCCACTACAACTTCGAATCTTGCGCATTCATCTAGCTCGGGTGCTTTAGCATTTGGCGGCATAAGCGAACGTTTAGGCTTAAGCGGGACGACTTCAAGACAATATAAACCTTACACGGGTGCTGCCACATCTCGTACTGCCGCAGTTCTCAGTGAATTCGAAAACTCTGGACCAGCTTCACGTTATCCTTCTACACGTGATCATCACCTCAATTCTAATAAATCCTCATATCTCTATGATGCATTTACATCTGCCTATGATCCGAGTAGTAGAAGGGTTGCAGCTGCCACTGGTGCTGTGGCTACTTCTTCAACTCTAACTGCATATCAACGGAAACAGTTGCAAGCTTATCAACAACAACAACAACAGCATTATCAGCTACATCAGCTCTCAAGAAGTGCAACATCTTCGTCTCTCTTTCATAGGTCACGCATTCCAAAAAATTATTCGTCTTTTGTAAGATCATTTTTTAAAAATTTTCTCCATTTGAAAAGACGCAAAATTATTTATAATAAAGCTGAAAATGTACCAAAAATCGCCTACTCTTGCTTTTAGCCGCTTTTCCTTCTTCTAAATGATAAAATGCACGTTTCATTTCTGATTGACAAAAGACAGCTTAAACTTAAACTTAAAAAGCTTAGTAATACTACACAGATACTTGTTGTATCTGTGTTGGCTGCTTTAAATTCTTTGTTCTTTTAAAGCGACTACTCAAACACATGACATACATACATATGTTGAATGTTTTTTTAATGTAATCCTTAGACAGATTCTACCCAGTTTGCTTTGTTTGCTTGCTGTGACTAATGCCTTAAAGACTGGTCTGAAATCGACCTCTTAATACGAGTATAATTTCTGAAAATGTTTCTACATGAAACGAAAGTAAAATCGATCGACAGTGATTCGGTATCGGCATAAAAAAGGTGTATAGGCTATTTAATCTATATCTTTATTTACGCTATGAAACTTCTTGAATTTATTCATTCTTTCTTTTCTTTAAAAAAAAACGAGTTTTGAATTCGCCAAATACGATTCAGAATTCGCACGTCTTCGATTAACTTTAAAGTTTTTTTCTTATTCTTAGTAAATTTCGTTTTTCAGAAGCCTTTCCAATGCTTGTAATTGTTGAAAGAAATTGTAGAACAGTTGACAGCTTATTTTCGCAAATTAAATATGCAAATTTAGTTTTTCTTTATAACTGCAAAGATAAACTTTGATTATTTGATGCTTTAAATTTGTGTTTTATTATTTTGACCTTTTTTTTCTCAAGTTTCAGAGAACAATGAAGAAACATTTGTTTGCCGAATATTGCAAATAAGTTTTTCAAAACAATACCGTTTGTTAGTCCTTTTATCGTTGGCTTATTATTTACTTTTTTCCTGTTACTAATATCCTACATGCACACATATGTTTATGTATGTACATATATACGAAAGGATAACTTAAGTAAAACTCTGCTCTAATTCTAAAGTTAATAAAAGTTTTTTTTTGTTGTATTGTATGTGTAAAAATGTGTAATAAAAATCAAGTTTAAGCCAGAGCGCATTGACCAGCCAATTTCCTTTGGTCACACTAATTAACCTATTTTTAATTGCAATTTTTGCATGGTGTCGTATTTAATGCACTCGTATTCTCAAAAACGCAACTTTTGTTAATAGACTGCAGTTTACATGTTCTGAATAGTACAGACTATTGTAAGCCCTTATAATAATGTAAGATCTGATAATGTGCTAGTAATGACAATGAAAAATTGTCACTAGGAAGATAAACTGTCACATCAGGCGATTATCGGAAAGCCTTATTGCCAAACTGTACTTAATTTTAGTATCCTGGCTATTGTGCCAATGACAACTTTGCTGGTTTATAAACTATTTAAGCCAGAGCAAGTTTCGTGCCTGAAGATGATTTGGCGACAAAAATCTGGTTGGTATATTCTCACACGATCCACTTCATGATCCGCTGGCTTTAGCTGTTGCACCATTTGAATCTTAGATGGATTCTGGGTAAAATATTTCCTTAAAGTTTTCGACTTTAAAGGCTGGGACCGATGGTTGAAAACGGTGTCGGCTCGATAAATTCGACTCCTATGTTATATCTTCATCGGCGATAGGTTTTTCTGTACCACGTTAAGGGCTCGCTTTGGGTTATTCAAAGTACTAAATGTTTAGATGAGTGTGACAGAAGAAAAACCATCAAAACTTCTTTTTAGGATCTGATTGTGCGTCATTGAAGATCTTAGAGCAACTCAACTTCCTGTTTAATAATAGACAATTTGTAGAATTTTAATGTGTTGTATATCGGGAACCAATATAGCCAATAGTTAACCGTTTCAGGTGTCTTTCTCGCAGCTACAAATTAACTTTGTATGAGCGGGAAGTTACAAGTTCTGCTAAATAATACTAATTAATGAAGTTTTGGTTTGTTCAGCAAATAAAAACAGTTGTATGTTGACATGAAAAATTATGCATTTTTTAACAAAAAACTAAAAAGTTTGTTAAATTATTTAAGATTTTAATTTGTTATACACAAATTTTTGAAACTTAATTCTATTTACATTTAATTTTAATAAATATTTTTTTTTTTTTGTTTGCCTACTAACAAATAAAATTTAAATGTTAACTGTATACATAATATATGTTATTGTTATTTGTTATATTAAAAATATTTATATATATATATATATATAAAATATATATAAGATTAACAATTGCTAGTTTTTGTAATTATAAATACAAAAACAACAATTTGTCCGAACTAATTTTCTTATCGAAAAAACGAACGTATTTTTTTCGTGTTTTTCTTGATTATGTATGATGATGATGGTTATCACAATGATGTTTTTGATGATGATGATGATGATGACAATGTGTTTGACCGATGATGATGGAATGTTACGGCTTTGCGTTTGGAAAAATATTTCAAAATATTGGTATTAATAAAATGTGGTGTCAACGTGGGAATTTATAACATGATGATGATTTTACTGATTTTGCTGCTGCTGCTTCTATTGCCCAATAATTTTGGTGGCTACGAAAATTTGTTGCCGATTTCTTTGTGGTTGCTGTAACGATGACTTTGACAATGATGATGGTGATGATGATGATGATAATGATGCTGGATCTGATGTTGTTTTCTGATGCCATGGATATTTTTCTTTTTTTTCTCTGTTTTTTCTTTTTTCTTTTTTTCTCTCTTTCTTATATTTTTTTTTCCAACGACGAACAATTCAACCAATAACAATCTACCAATTCGACCCAATAACGTATAAACACTCAAATCTGCAACAACCTTTCTCTAACGAATATAAAAACTACGTGTTGTGCCCTCATGAATGTCATCTTTGGCTGCCGACTTCTGTTTACAATCAATCTCCTACTGCTGCTGTTCCAAATTTCTGCAATTAAAATAATATACAAAAAAACACCACCAACGTTTTAACATTTCCTTTGGTCTTATCTTGAAAAAAAATCACAGACAGCAAAGCCCGTCATACAAGATGATCCTGATGGCCACTTGATTTATCACTCAGGCGATATTCTTCATCACAGATGTTCGTGACAATTTTTTGTTTTTTTTCCTATTTTTTACTATATTTCCATTTATTGAAACATATTTAGGACATGAAATAGAGGTCATACTTAACAGCTCATTAGGATTAAATTTCCTACAAAACCAAGGAAGATAAAGAAAATTTTGAACATGTTTTTTCTGTTTTCAATGAAAAAAATTTGCAATTTTTTCTTCCTTTATTTTTATTTTAAAATTCCCAATTTGTTATTAAATGCGCGTTTGCAAGTGTTTTACTCTATTACGTAACAATCCTTGTAAAAACTTCCTTCTCCAGCTAAAACATTGTCCCCCTTCTGAAATTCGGAAATAAAAACTTATTTAATAGAAATAAAAATAGGGCCCGTTTGCAATATCGGAAGAATATGGCCTTCGGCATGATCAGCAAAAGAAACTGCTTTCCTACTTCGGTGGATTTGTTTACGCATACGGAATTTGGATATATTTTGGTCTCATAAATGTACTCTAGAATAAAAATGCAGTCCAAAGTGCACGACTTTCAGCCAGAAGAAGTGTGTGACTGTGTATGTGTATCTGAAAAATCTTAAAAGAAAGCAATTCGGAATATTGCATATTATTTTTTCCAAAATGGGAAAAACCATATTCACAACCTCTCAAATCAAAACACAACGCGAACACGCTCTAATATATATTCATAAATATATATCTTAACGATGTGAGATTTTTTAAAAAACCATTTTTGTTAGTGGTGCAACAATCATCACTCCCAAAAGGTCGTATCAGGATCGCAATTTATGATTGCTCAGTTCCTTTTTTCCCTTCAAAACAAAATTATATGTTTTATCTTATCACCATAAAAAGGCTATTAATTTTTCCGCTATTTTGAAAACTTTTCAAAAATATTTTTCGTCCAACTGAAGACTGTTTTTGCCATCCTATTACAAACAACTAATTAAAACAGGTAAAATTTTAACACTTAAAATACTGTTGTTTTGTTTTGTTGTTTGTGCATTTTCTCAAATAAAAGCTCACGGCGTTTTCGTTAGAAATAATTACAAGGAACCAAGGGCAGTCTCCCATCCTGAACTAAAGTTTGGTAAACAAACAACATGTTATACAGGGTGAGCCAAAGTCACCAACTTTTTTGGTTATATATTTTTAGCCCTCTTTTTTCAAATTTTCTAAATAACATCTGGACAATAAACAACGGAGAGACTCACAGCTGAAAAAAGAGCAAAGACAGTAGAATTTTAATATTTAAATTAACCATCAACTATTTTAACGCATTTGTATCAGAAACGAAAACGCCCCTATCTTAACTCTTTGAAAGAAACATAGTAAAATATTGAAGTGGTTTTGAAACAAAAACTTGATTCAGTTGTTTTGAAATAAAGAGATTGGAAAAATATGTCTCAAAAATATCAGATTGAAAATATAATACAAATGCCGATAAAACGTCTGTTATAGTTTAAAGACGAACGAAAAATGTTTTTTAAAGATCCCCAGAATGTCGAAGTTTAAACTACTTCGATGCTGCAATAAAACGTAAGAAAAATTAAGATCTTAAAAAAATAAGTTTATTAGGTTTTACATGAATATTTTTATGGCTTCAAAAAATTAAAGCACTTTGGCCTACCTGAATTAAACTAAAAATTAACTGTTGGTCTGTTTTTCGAAATCGTACAAAAAATTCCTTTTTTGGATAAAAGTCATATTTTATTGCTATTGCATATATTTTCGTATTAAAAATCTTTGAATTTTTCAGACTTTTTCAACATAATAAATAAATAAAATGTCGTATATTTTCTAACACGGAGAAACCAACACTTGAGGATAAATCCAGTTGAAATCGAAACTGAGCGGCGGCGGCCCTTCTTTCGATATTGATAAACACGGCTTATGTTTGTTTTATAAGTTTCCTTTTTTTAGATTTTTGTTTAAAGAGCATTTTAACTTTAAACGTTCTAAAAACTTTAAGAATTGCTCTAAAGTTTTTTATTTAAGGAAGTTTATGTTTTTTTTTTCAGCCTCAATGATTTTTATAACTTTGTTTTAATTTGCGCACAAACGGCAAAAACACGCTGATAATATGATTTATGATTTTTATTCGATTGATCTCAAAAATTAATCCTCCACATAATTTCCCAATTTTACGTGAAGCATTTAAACATAAAATTCTGGTAGATTTTTTTCCTAAATATATTATAGTCCAGTGTCCTATATAATTCAGGTTTTATTAATTTTTATATCAAAATAAAATTAATTGATTTTGCTTGATAAGAGACGTAGAATCATAATTATTTACTCATTGAGTGTTTTTGTATGAATTTTCAGATAAAATTATGGCCACTTTGGGTGAAGGCACGTTTGGACGTGTTGTTAAAGTCAAAGATATGGAAAGGTTGGTAATTGTGTTTTACTTGTTGCTTAAACTTCAAACATTTAATTTACGATTTATTTTCACCAAAAAGGGACTTCTGCATGGCCTTGAAGATCATAAAGAATGTAGAAAAATATCGCGAAGCTGCCAAACTGGAGATAAATGCTTTGGAAAAGATAGCACAAAAGGATCCAAATTGTGAACAGTAAGTAGTAAAGCTCTTTGTTGATATGTAAATACGTGTGTATGTATGTATATATGTACATATAAATATGTATGTATGTATATAAACGTTTATATGTTGATGTTAACTAAACAACAAAACCATATCTTTGCAGTTTGTGTGTTAAAATGATTGATTGGTTCGATTACCACGGACACATGTGCATTGCTTTTGAAATGTTGGGTTTGAGTGTTTTCGATTTCTTGGTAAGTTATAAAATCCAAAAGAGCGAAGTCTAATTAATCTTAATAATTAGTTTTAACCACATTTTCTTAATGAGATGTACATATATCAAGCACTGCGTTATAAACTTAATGAATAATTATTTTCTGCCTGTAGCGTGAGAACAACTACGAGCCATATCCATTGGAACAAGTGAGGCACATGGCCTACCAGCTCTGCTATTCTGTAAAATTTTTGCATGACAATCGTTTGACGCACACAGACCTTAAACCTGAAAACATACTTTTTGTGGACTCGGAATATACAACACATTATAATCACAAGATTGTGAGTAACAGTTTTAACAAAGGAAACTTTCACAGATTTTTTATCTTATTTTGTATGAATTTTATTTATTACAGAATCGTGAAGTAAGACGTGTTAAAAACACCGATGTCCGCTTAATTGATTTCGGCTCGGCCACATTTGATCATGAACATCATAGCACCATTGTGTCGACACGTCATTATCGCGCACCAGAAGTTATACTCGAATTGGGTTGGTCGCAACCGTGCGATGTATGGTCTATAGGGTAAGTTGGAATATACTAATAATATAATTTTATTTTTTTGAAAAGATACGCCGCTGTCTTTCTACACTTAATTAGGGAACTTCCGAGCTGTAAAACAAACGATGTTAGACCAAACATGCATTCATTGTCTGTAGACTTAGAGGGTTGCTTTTAAGAATACGTGATTTCGTTGCACTAAAAAGGAACATGCCTTTAGAAAGTTTAACCAAGTTCCGATGTTATTTTGGGTCATTTGGGTCTCGAATTTTCGCCCATTTTTAATAATTATTTATAATATTTTTTTAACTTGAGGTCTCTTGGCAAACGTAATATTGTATCAAATGCTATTAATTTTCAACGAAAACCAAAAGTAGATTTGGTTTGTACAAAGTCTCGTGTGTCACAGAAATGAAAGAGTTGCTTCCGTACAAGCGACTGTTTTTAAACAAACAGAAATCAAAATATGATGTATTTTTTAATAAGCACGAATCAATCGCTTTTTGCGAAGCAATAGGTCTTCTCTAAAAGAGGAGACCAAATAACAACTCCTAAATACTAACCAACCGCTTTGCAATATCGATAAATGATAAATTTGAACTAAATAAGAAGAACAGATTATGTATTGGGCGCAAATGGCTCGACTTGTGAACCAGCCCAATCGGTATAAATGAAAAATTCTAACTTAATATGTTTTAAACTTAAATTCGTCGAGTGTCCGAGTCCACCTCTCACTTAATAGCAAAAGAGAATATTGTAAAATGTTAATGAAGCATTTTATGAGACTGCTTGGCTTAATGATGCAAATTTCCATCATTACATTTATACTGATATAAATGGAATCAAACAGTTCTTTACTTTAAAAAGAAAACAAATCTTTTTTGTTGAAATGTCGTGAAATGAAGACTCAAGATTAAAAAAATAGTTGATAGCCCAGTATATTTTTCATATTTACGTTCATATAAATACTCCAACCAATTTTAATCTCCGCCACTTTTTTCTATATTTCAGCTGTATCCTCTTCGAACTTTATTTGGGCATTACACTATTCCAAACCCATGACAATCGCGAACATCTTGCCATGATGGAACGTATACTCGGACAGATACCATATCGTATGGCACGGTAATGTATAAATTTAACATGCTTTCATAAAACTTAGGCGCAGTTTACTTCATGAAATTCGATTAACCTATAGCAATCACGTTCTTTACAGCAAAACTAAAACAAAATATTTCTATCATGGTAAGTTGGATTGGGACGACAAGTCATCGGCCGGTCGCTATGTGCGTGATCATTGTAAGCCACTATTTAGATATCAAATGGTTGAAAATGAAGATCATGCTGAACTATTTGATTTAATTAAGAAAATGTTAGACTATGAACCATCACAACGTGTTACTTTAGGTAAGTGCGTTCCTTTGCTTGTGTACTAATTTACTTTCTATACTTCCTTCTAATGGCTAAATGATTTGTTGTTTGTTGTCGTCTATAGGTTTTTATGAAGTGTTGTAGTGTCATCATCTAAATCATAATGAACTTGTCTATGTAATATTTTCTTAAACGTAAAGTTTAAGTTTAGACATAAAAACCGGCAGTGGCTTTCTTCACCCTTGTTACTAAATATCCTTGTAGGCCTTGTTAATGTTACAGATCTGATTAGCAACAAACTGTGATGATTTCATTTTCTTTTATATAACTCGTATTTATTTTGAAGAGAAAAATTCAAATTGACAGCAGATAAAAACAGTTGATTTGATTTTCAATACATAAAGAACTCACTCGTGATTTACGGCAAAAATCGTAGTAAATACTATAGCAGTTGTAAATATAAATAAAAGGGTGAAAACCGCAAAGTTTTTTCTCCATCTTTATTCTAAATCAAATTTAATTCAATTCGAAAGATTCATGAATCGTCAAATGTAACATTTCTTCCCACGACAACCGAACGTTGTTGGTTGCAGGCATTTTGATGGACATTAATCTTGGAAGGTCATCTCGCATTTTGTTTGCAATTTGCCAAAATGCTTACAAACCTTTACGCTTAAAATCGTCATTTCTTGTTTGGTCATGTCTTAAAGTTTTAAATGTTTTAATCAACCGCTCTTGAATGAAAATTGCCAAATTTATCTCTGTAAAAAAGGTGGGTTTGCTCGGCTCCTTTTGCAAAGTAAGTCTTTTTTCATGTTGTATGTGTTAGACTCGAGAATTGTTTAAATATAAATTATCAAAAAGCAATAAACATGTGATGTGGCTTAGTAGTTTTTTTTAGTGTTCATTGTTGTTTGGGTGTCTGCCACTGAAGTAGTTGATAAACCACAAATTATTTTTATTAAAAAAAATTATATGTTATTTTTTTTGCGGAAATTGTCAATAAAAGTTAATTACAACTAATTGTAGTTGTTAAACTGAGCAATTAAAAAGTTCAAATCAACAGCTTTCTTCCGCCAAAAACAAACGAGTAAGAAAAAAACTAAAAGTAACAAAAAACTAAAGTTACTTTTGCTGAGAAGACATGAGGTGTGTGATGGAAAACGAGTGATTTTGCAACTAACTCGTGGATATTTTTTTGAGTTTTGCTTGAAAATATCACCACTGCATAAATCATAATCAGATTTTGCAACTATAAACAAACCCATAACAACGAGAGAGAAAGAGAATTGATTATTTGCAAACTTTGCCGATATATATAACAATTTTTCATCACGCGTTTTTGCTTTTTATTTTTAAAAGTGATTTCCATCACGCATCTGTAATCTCTGTTTAAATAAATAAAATGTGAAAAGCATTTAGGATAAACATTAGATCTACCGCCGTCAAAATATTGTACAAAAAAAATTAAAAAAAAAAAAAAATAACGTCACTACGATGCGTCACGTAAGCCGAACTTGTTTCAAAACTATTTCCGAAATTTTTGAAAACAAGCTGGCAACATCGGAAGAAATGGAATAACAAATTTGAACGTGAAAGAAATCTTAAATTGAAACAGTTTTCATTTATAATGCCAGGATCATTCATCTTAAGTAGCAAAACAAATGTACAAAAAAATCAATCCATCAAATACGAAGTTATAATTTTTTTTTTATATGAATTTCTGCGGTGATTTAATGGGGTATTGGGCCATTTGATTAACTTCTGACCGGGCTACGTTTACCCGAGTTAAAAGCAATGAAATTATATGAGTTGTCTTCTCTGAATATGAATACAAATTCAAATTAACAAAGTCGCCGATTGGCTGTTTAATTTTGTACTCATTTCATAAAATTTTGATTTTAATATTATTCATAGTTTTGTATGAATATGAAGGTAAATCCTAGGAAACAGGTATGAATGAGTACGATGACATGAACAACAGAACATGTTAGTCCATTTGCTATCTGAATATATTTATTAGTGTTTTTAATCTTATATCCGTTTTTTATTTCAACAACTACAGGTGAAGCTTTACGTCATCCTTTCTTCGATAAACTTCCACCTCATCAACGTGTTGGTGACGCCGCCTCAAAAGCTATGCAACCTGCCACATCTGGCAGCAGCAGCCGTGAGCGTTCACACAGTCTGTCAAGATGAGAATTGGCGCGATTTGGTTATTATTAATTAATAACAACATAATTAAAACTACTGTATGTTATAAAGGAAACAGCATCCAACATTTTACAAACAAATTTCACAAACACTTACTTACAACAACAGCAGGAGGAAACAAACGCTGAACAACCCAAACCAAAACAATCAAGTCTTATAAGAACTCAACACTGTTGCAACTACAATAAAAACTGTTGCAACTAACAATATGCAAAACAACTAACAATAGCACACAGCAAATAAAACTGACGCGGCAACTTTGAATGCAGGACTTGGAAGTTTTGTCAGCTTCCAGCTTGTACATTTCCATTTTTCCAACTAACTAATCATGTACATACATATTGTATGTATGTATGTAGATCGGAAAACTTTAAACATTTTATGGTTGAAAGAAACACATTTGCTTGCGCCGTTGCATTAGAATATTTATTCATTTTACTCCATAATCATTTATTATTCGTATAATAATTAAAAATTAGGAGCTCTTTTTTCCTATTATCACTTGTTTATTTTTCCTTTACTTGGAAATACATTTTTCTTTTTGTATTGCTTTTTTTTATATTTTTATAATTTGGAAAACCGTAAGTTTTTTTATTTAGGCTGTTGTTGAATCGGTCATTTGGAGAAGGTGAAGTTTATGAAAACTTCTAGGATGTTTATGTGGGTTATGATCATTTGGAGGCGGCTGCTTTAGCAATTCCGCTTCAGTAACATGGCCGTTGAAAAAGAAAAACTCTTGTATAGTTTACAACAACTTTACCTCGCTGGGTTTGCGTAACAGAACTTGAGCCCCACCTTCAAATGTTCGTTAAAGCCTGTTTTATATTTTATTAATTGTAGCTTAATAAATACTAATTTTTCTCACCCCCCTCCTTCTAGCTAAATAGTTAATATGCCTTAATACAGTGAGACCTCGTAATGATTAGCCGTAATGATTAGAACCGCAGATGTATGTTGAATTTTTTTTATTTATATGTATGTAATTTATTTATTCAAGGATTTAATAATACTTTTGGAAAAATGATTTTATTTTACTTAGTTTCTTGAAAATGAATGAAATGCAAAAGTCATGTAATTTGTTTCTGTATTTCTTTTTTCTTTAGTTCATATTTTCGTTGAATAAATGTATTTATCAAACGTGTAAATTAAACTCAACATCTCCCGTTTCATCTTATTCAAACGATTGAGTTCCCTTCAAAATCAATCGAAAAAAATTATGTTTTGAATAGAGGTAAAAAAAATTTGAATGGATGAGATATAGAAAACAATTACCAATTTTCTTTCCCGGTTAATCGAATTTCGCATAAACAAGGCCCCACTGTTTAATCTTCAATATTAAAAAAAAAAAAATTTTTCTATGGGGCCTATTGCTATCAAACATTAATTTAACAGACCAGAAAATAATTTAAACAATACTTTTGAATTTTTAAACAGCTTGAAATTTTGAAGGCCAATCGAGGTTTCCGAAAAGTGCTTCAGTTCTTATATTTTCACCATATATTCCTTTTACTTATGGCGCACTTTGCTTTTAGTAGCCATTAAGGGGGATTCTTACTTGTGTTGAATGCAAAAACTTTTACGATGCGAAAAGCGTTTGAGGTACATCTTCGACAACAGTATTAAAGTTATTGAGTTTTTGGGAAATTTTCCATCGCAAACAGCTTTAAATTAAATTGAATGTCACAGTTCGTCCGTCAAATTGATTTCTAATCATAAAAGGGTGTTCTGTTATTTGGACGGAAGTCCGTGTTCCACACACTATTTTTTTGTGTTTTATTTAATTATTAAAGAAATAAAAGTTTAACATTTTAATATATTTAAAAACAGCCAAAATAAATTTGTTTGCCAAAATGTTGTGATTGTGATTTCTGCCTCGCCTAATTCAAGTTCTAGATAATACATGGATCCAGGAATGAAATTTTGTGTTTGCATAAAATATTTTCGATTCAAAATTCAAATTAAAAAAACACAATTGGCACATGTGATTTCAAATTCACACTTGTGATTTTGAATTCACAAGTTAGATATTAAGTTCGCGTACATGTGATTTTTAAATCCACTTGTTGTGGTTTTCAACTCACAATCAATCACATTTGATTAGAAGTTATACAATTTTCAGAACATGCCCGATTGTGTTCCATGCAGTAATTACTGTGGCCGGTCAAGTGATTTCAAAACATTAACAGCATTCAAGTTAAAATGTTGGCCATATTAATGTTCATTTTTGATTAATTAAATAGTGCTTTTCGTATTGTTTTCGAAAATACTTCTGTACAGTTCCGGGCAAAACTAAAACACATGATAAGAATAAAGATATAAGAATGATAAGAACAAATCGGATCGCTAGTGATTTGGTTGCAATAAGTAGTGACCGTAACGGCTGTTAGTGATATCAGAATGTATGGGGTGTTCACAACTTTGAGTTGGCCCCACATTTATCAGCTGATAGTTGCCATTTTATTATGGCTGGACTTACACCCCCCCCCCCCCCCCCTTTTCCACCGAAAAGAGCGCCACAAAACTAAGTATAAAGCTAATGGTTCCCCGATGGAGGCCATTTTTCCAATACTCCGTGTTTCTTAACTTTATTATTATAATTTTTTGTATTTTTTTTAATTCTTTTTTTAATTTTTCTTATTTTGTTTGTTTGTAAGTCTCAGGAAGAACCCGCCAAGAGCTCCTCAGGGATAGACATTTAACTCGGACAGTTTGTGTAATAAACCACTTGTACTTTTACTGTTAATCAGACTGTTGTAATGCAGAATACTTTTAGTTATACTTCCGACTTTTCTCTGGCTGTGTGCGTTTTCCTTGCTTTTTGTCTTGTTTTTTGCCTGCATATAAATTTCATTACACTATTATACTTCATACTACAAACATTATTATGTTAATTAAAAATAACCAAATCGTGCGTTCATAAAACAAAAAAGAAAAGTTACATAATACACAAAAGTAATGCTGTGTTGAAACTTTTTTACACAAATGTTTTTTATGCAACATAAAATTTTGGTTAATAAGAGAAAACCGAAAACAGAAATAATTTTTTTTTTTTTTTTCAATTTGAGAAATTGACAATATTAATAATTAGATGTTTTTAATACAAATTTTGCTAGGCTGGTCAATAAATGTATTATTTGCTAAAATTTTATATTGTATAAACAACTAGAAAGTGACGCCCTAATAGAATAATTAAGGCGGAACTTTAGAAAATAGTGTCCTTTTTAGATTGTAGTGTTCATTATCCAACATTAAATTGAACCGAAAAAGTTGATTAAAGTTTTACCGTAAAACGTAAAAGAAAAATATTGTAAAAACCTATATAAGAATTTTAATAACAAAATTTTGTTTTATTTATTATTCTATTTTATTTTTATTTTGAGCTGACCGGACTGATTGATCAATGTCTAATTAAAATAGTATGAAAAGCAGCGTACTGAGTTTTTAGTTAAAATTTAAATTTTTGTTACTAAAGAAAATATGCTAAGTTTTAGTTACGAGTAAATTCTTTTTACACAAAAACAGCTGTAATTAACAAAAAAACAAAAAAAAAATCTTAAAGCTAAAACCTAAATTACAGTTTGTTTCTTAATTCTTTACAAATTATTATGTTAAGTCGTAACATGAATTAGTCTACAATCGTTTTTATATACTTGTATTAAAAGAATTGAAATTCTAAAACAAACAAAAATCTACAAAATCTATGTTTAGACACTTTTTATGAGCAGGATATGTTTTTGAAAAGATTCAGTTGCAATTGACTAAAAACAAAATAGTTTAAGTTTCGATTTTATCAACAAAACAACATCTTCAAATTTCTTTAAATTTATTATATAGATTCTTGTTTCATTAAAAAAACAAAAAAAAACAAAAAAAACAATTGCAAGAAAATAAAATGAGTTTTTAAAAGAAATTGTAAAAAAAAGTATTTGGCATAACAAACTCAGAATTTTGTTTTGAAGAAAATCCACAAACATTTTCGAAGGTAAAACTAATATTATTTTAAGTATAAAGTTGTCATTGTTTATTACAAATACACTATATTCAAAATATGTATGTACATATATAAAATTTCTGTTTAAATTTTATTTTGAAAATGTGTACAAAGTTAAATGCAGGCAGGCGAAGAACTATAAACCTGCAGAAAAGGAAGCTGACTCGTGAGTTTAACTGCAGCAACTTGTAGATGTTAATTAAAATATCGCACTTGATCGACGAGATGAAAAAGCTGTTTTTGGTTACTTTTTGTGAGTATTTGAAAATCCAAAAATGTATCATAAGAAGCAGATTCTATTTTAAAATATATTTACCTTAATTTCTTTTAAATTTTTGTAATTATTGCAATGAAAAAAACTATTTCTTCGAGTTATATCATTTTTCGGAGACTTCGATACATATAGTTTTTATTGTTATTTTGAGTTGTGACACTTTAGTCGAAATTTCAACAAAGTTTCCAAATCAAGTATCAACTCAAAATAAAACCAAATTTAAATAAAACAATTTGCTCATTTTTAATTTGAATAAAAAAGGCTCACATTAAAATATGTAATAACTTTTGGTTGATATAAAGGCTGGCACTACAAAACGCTAGCAAATGGTCTCAAATGCGGTTCTCCACATGAACGAGTAATCGGAGTACGTTGACATTTTCACAGCAGATAGATATTGATGTTGTTGGTTGGTTTCTTACAGAAAGTGAAATTTTCAAAGTTTTGAGTTGATACCCTCCTCTTGTGGATAAAGTGCGTTATAATTTTTTTGCTCTTATTACAAAAAAAAAAAAATTATTATAGTTTAATTTTAGAACAATAAAAACCTGAAAATAAAGAAACTTAATAAAAAATATAGAAAAGAAAATGAACATTGTTTTATTCTAATATGATATGATAGATATGAAATTGTCTGACATGAACTAACCGATATGCCGACATCTTCAGCAATTCCTCTAATATATTTTTGTCCGCCGTTTTGGATGTCTCCATATTTATTTCCAGCGCAAAAGCGACAACTTTTTGCTGTTTGCCTTATTTTATACAGCACTCATCCTAATTGCTTGCTAATTCATTATTAAGTCAAGTTGATAATTATTTGTAATGTTTAATTAACAAATTTATTTACATGTGTATTTTAATAACTGTTATTATTTTTATTTTAATTTAAAAACACACTCGTGTATATTATTATTTATTTAGTTGAAAGTATCATTCATATATTCTGGGCTGTCGTTCACGTTCTGTCTTATGAAATTCCTTCTTTTTTCCAAAATAAATTATTTTCAGCACAAGCAATTAAACCAGTTGAAGTTTTTTCACTTTTATCAGCTCTTTTCAGCAAATAGCAAGAATAACGAACATCATAATAGTTGCCGTACTTCACCCTACCGTTTGTTCAAGGTGACCGATCGACCGAAATGAAAGAACGGATCAGTCTTTGAAAATTGGTTGGTCATTTAAATGAAAGCCCCGGCACAGCTCTAATTTTGTTTGCATCTTTTTTTATTAGTTTCTATAATGTATCGTCAGCTGAATATACATATATGTATATCGTTACCTTAATATAGAAGAGCCTCGATTTTTTTGTAAATTTCGAAAACTGATCTTGCAACCCTTCATTGGCAAAAAATTGACGTGATCCGATCAAAAATAACAAAACGCCTTTCACTTTAATTCGCCTTGGAACAAACATTAGCAAAACCCGCAATATGTGTATTTTTGTTAAATTAAATTTATCGTAGTATTTGGGTGTTGGAAGGGCTTTCTGAATAAATTGCAATATTATAACACAAAAGTGACCTCAAGCCCAATTAACTTAAATTAATTAAACAATAAAAATTTAGTATCAGGAATAGTGAAGAATAATTGTGTGTTGCGCACTTACCTTTCGAACAATTTGATTTTCAAATAAAAACAATTTTTCTTCTTGTATGTAGTATATGCTTTTGCCTTTTTATTTATTGAATTGAACATGAATGTGTCCAATGTTGAGATATATTTTACATTACTCCATAATTTTTGTTTTTTTAAATCTTTAAATACATTTAATTATAGACTACAAATAAGTTTAGTTTAGTCGGAAATTTGAACAAAAAAAAATCCATACATACATATTTCTTATTGACAGAGATATAACAAAAATTTTATTGTGAGATAAAAGAAACAAAATGCATTAAATCATTTAACAATAATGAAAATAAGACAAAAAAAAAATAAACAACAATTTAATCCTGACAGGATATAAGGATATTAAAGCTAAATCCAAAAATAATTAACGAACTCTTTGGAATTTTCTGATTAATTTCTAATGTTTTCAACAAAGGATATTTATTTATATGTATATCTATATATTGTACATACATAAATACATACTTATGTATGTGCATGTACTCGTATGCAGTTAAAAATGCAGATGCGATAGTTTCAACTAATTTCGAATACTTAAGAAATGCCAACTTTCTCATTAACGTTTAACGAAATAGACATGCCCGATCTTGGTTAGCATCTTTGCCAAATTGATTCTACACTTGAGTGCATACATACACACATACACATGTATGTATACGTATGTGTAACTACCAAATCTTAATGCCACCAATGCAATACAAATTTGAATGAAAATACAAATTTTACATTTTGATTGCGGTCTTAATTCAAGATATCAAATATCAGTGCGGGCAATTTGTTCGGTTTTCAATTTTTCACAGACGTTATTAAGGTCTTGTGTTTGGAAAAATACATCTAGAAAAAAAGAGACATTTTGACCGACCCAATGCTGACATGCCGGAAAGGATTAAAGTGTGCGGGCAAAATGCAGAGCATAACTCGTCCGTAAGCCAGGGTTTTCACTGCGATATTGTGCAACAGGGCGATCAGTTTCAAAACAAAACCAGTCACGGAGAAATTCCCACACATTTTAATTTCCTTCAGAACAGCCCATGTTATTGTATTAAAACAAAAAATACCAACTTTTAAACAAAATAACTAAATAAATAATAACAAAAAATATATAAAAAAAACAACAAAAAACAAATTTTAAAAAGCCAAAAACTTGCTAAAAGTAAAAAAAAAAAAAAAACTTGATCACTTTAAACACTATAATTATTAAAATCGAATAATTATTTGTGTTCTAAAAGTACAATAACAACAATTTGTGTCTTGTTCTAAATACCGCAAAATTCGCTTATTACGAGTATAAGTTTTCTTTTTCGCTTTCTTTTTTATTTTAAAACATTCAAAAATGTTTCGGTTTTTGTGTTTTTTGCCTTTTTGTTAAATAAATACATATTAATTTTTGCACAATTCTTTTCGGCTTGTCTCCAATTTTCTCAAAGTTGAAGTCCTTTTACCTTAAATTGTTTTGTTTTTTTTTTGTTTTGGTTATTCGTTTGGAATAATTTTGATTACTTTTTTGTCTTGTGTTTGGGCCGCATTTCGCAGCATGTTTTGCTTTTAGGGCCTGGCCTTTTTCTGGCGTTTTTTCTCTACTAAATCATTCATTTCAGCATCATATTTAAGGTTTTGTTCTTGCGTTTAAGAAATATATTTTACCCTAAATAGGCCGGTTTACTTAAATGATAGACAAATATTTAGGAGCTTAAAATAAATGCAACAGAAAAAAAAAACAATATTTACATTAAAAATACACTATTATTTTGCTGAGCAAAATTTTTAAACGATATTTCTTTTTTCTTTTTTTAATGTTAAATCCCATTTCACTTAGAAACTGGGCATTGAGAAGTTTCATTTGCTGGCCAATGCAGTTCCTTATTTCTCTTAAGTAACTGCATATTTATGGCTTATCTTTATTGTCTATTAACGAGGTGTTTAAGGGAGTTCGGTAAGGGGGGAGGGGGGGGGGAGGCTAAGCTTAAAATAATTTGAATTCAGAAAAATTTGATTTCCCATTCTGAATTTAACCAGGGCTCTAATCACCCACCGCATACGATATCGCCTAAACTCTCGTATCAATTAACACTGCGCGACATTTTGCCTAAGCAAAACATGGCTTACGATGTGCATCGGATTTGGCTGCATTTTGCAGTTTTACGAAGTAGTCAGCAGTTTTGAGGTTTTTTGTTTTAAAAATCGGTTTTTACGAAAATTGTGCATATTTTTTTTTTAATAAATTCGCTACTTTCAACATATTTATCCCATTGCAGTTATTTTCGCTTAATTATTCCCTGGATTAACAAAAACTAATGGCAAAAGCCGTGCGCCCCGCTTAATTGAGTGCATTTTCTTTAATTGCGGAATTCCTTTGACAAATCACATATCAAAGTGGCGTGGAAGTGTCATTTGCAAATTCCCAAAAGCAACACCCCACTTTCACACTCAAATGAAAGTACATTTTCACACTCAAGTGTAGGTGTATATTTTGCAATGTTTGTTCGTTTTATTGATTGCGCTGTTCAATTAAGGGAGTTTTTTTTTTCTTAATTGCGTCGATGGATCAATTAAACGAGCATCTGGAAAATGGGGATTTGCCGCTTAATGGCTGCCAAGACCATACATTTTTGGAAACCCAATTTGTGAAACAGCGGTGAGATATACTTGTTGGCAACACTCAATAAATGCAAATAGTTACATATGTTTTTCTGCATTGAGTTTAATCTTGTGGCTTGAAATATACAATAAATCATAAAATACGTGTTCCCTTTGAGACGTCGTGCAGCTCTTCGTTTCCTGTACATGTGTACAACAAAATTTAGCTTTAATTAGGCTCTATTTGGATGCAGTTTTTTCACTTGAAAAGCAAATTTGCAGATTTTGTAAAAAAAATTATGGCAACGCTGATCAGATTGCAATTAAAGACACGCAATCGTTTTGTTATCGCACTCTTATACTTGGACCACTTGTGCAAATTATATAAGATTCGCGCAGGTTGGCTTAAGCGAGTTGAGATGGCACATGTATGTCTGGAGTATAAAATACTCATGGTTGGGCATGGACTGCAAAGGCCCCCGGGGCACAATTTGACATAAAATCTATTGTATGATGATTTATTTTTGCCCTCCCTTTAGTTTCCTCGTCTGTTTTCCTATAAAACGCAGATATACAGAGGACTCATACAGACATGAATTTAATCAGTTTTTGTTCATAGAAATACTCTTTTGGCACTTAAACATTTTACTTTTTATGCGATCGACGCTGATGCAGCGAATGACGACGGCTCGAGGCATGTAATTTCTTTGGTTAACCGACATCGAATGTTGCCACCTTTCAAAATTTTTACCAACGTTCGTTGGCGAGTACAAAACATCACATGCATTTAAGGTGTCAGTAGACTTGTTTGTCTGATGGCCACCGAAGGATTTTTGAAAAAAGTGTCCAAACACCAAGACCGTATGAAACTGATAATCGGCCACATATACAGTGCAAATTCTTTCGGTTTCCGGGACTTGGGAGTACCAGAGAAATACATGATTTGTGGAGGGGAGGGACAATTAGGAAACTGGCGAAAAGGCTGCGTTTTCCTGTTTGCTAGTGATTGCTTTATTATCTTATATGGCCCCGGATCTAAGCGCGAGTTTTTGCCGTAATCGCTCTAGTTGTGTTCTTATGAAATTCTTTGCGAATCGCTGCCGTTTAACAAGATCAACGATTCACAACTCACAAAACACCAGCCCGGTCTGTCTTCTTTCCTTAGACTTGATAAAACCTTAAAATCTAAATATACATACACACATGTGTGCACACATACATACACACATACATACACACATACACACAAATGTGTAGAGTGTTTAGCTGCGCGACATTTTCTTATCATTTCAATTTCTTTGTATTACCAAAGTATAACCCTGCATGGACCACGAAAATTGTGGATTGCCATTGTTGTTGCCAGTTGTTGTTGCTGTTGCTGTTGTTGCTGTTGTCGCTGTTGTTGTTGATGATGATGCTGCTGCTGCTGCTGGATTTGTAATAGAACTTGAACTTACCACTGGCTTGTTCAACTCCCTGCCAGCAGAATGTCATTTGGACGCTGTCGCAGCCGCAGCCGCAGCTGAGTTGGCGACTTGTGCGGAAGCTGAAGCAGATTTGGAAGGTGAATTGGCAGCACCGCCGGGTGGTGCCGGTGCTATACGTATGGGCTTGTGTCTGGGCTGCGACGCACCGCCCGTTGTTGTTGAAATAACATTGGACGAGGTATTATTGACGCCGGCAATCAAATCGTAGCCGCCCGTGCGTGGTATGGGCCGCTTATTGGACCGATTTGGACTGCTCTGGTGCTGTGTAGACGATGTGGGCTGTTGAGTTTGCTTGGCCGTACCTGTTGAGGTGGATGGAGCTGAAATACGATCCAATTCGGTCATTGCTTCTTGTATAGCTTTTTCAAGTTGTGAATTTAGTTTTCGGCTCCTTTGGAATTACATATATTTTTTCGAAATTGTTTTGTTTTGGTTTTGAGTGTCAGTTTGTTCGCGTCGTTGTGTGTTTGTTGAGTTGAGAAAGGATTTCGGGTATATAAATAAACAAAAAAACAAATAAAAAACCAAAAATGTAATAAATTAATACATAAATATAACAAAAAATTATAAAACAAAGATGTTTGAATTGAAAATCTTGGCAGAAAGAAGTTTTAAGCAAAACGAATTACTCTTAACTCTCAGCCTGCGCGGAAGAAAGTCTGGGATTTAATTCAACAGCGGACACCTCATCACAATTATTTTTTGAATGCGGTCCGGTTTGTTGTTGTTGTGTGGCCTTCGAGAGTTTCAACGTCTCACTCGCAGTGGCCGACTGATTTGCCTGAATTGTGCAGACATGGGTCGTATAAGTGAGACACCATCAGGGGCAAATGGTCTGCGTTACACCGCCCCTTCTGTGCAGCTATAATTTGTTGACTTATTTTGCAAGTTTGAAGACAATACGGAAATAAATAAACAATTCGACATACGGAATCTACATGGACTTCTGTTCACTTGCTTGGACCATGACATACATTTTATTACTTCATAGGCCGGACACATAAATATGAAAAAGTGTTGAAAGTAATTTTTGAAATATTACGAAATTAATTTCGCTTAAAACTTTGTGCAACCATTTATGAACAAAAGTATTTTTTAATACTTTTTCAAAATGTTTTCAATTACATAAATATTAAAATTTTGGTTCTACCCATAAAATATTGTATCAAAAGATATTTAGCGGGTTCGGTAACCAAATTATGCGGCTCTAATCACTTGTACAAGTGTTTTTTTTTCTTTGTTCAATCTATTCCGAAATCGAAATCTCAAGGATGTTTTGTTTCAAGCGAATATGAATATTTAGCGGCATTTTAAACCAATTCAAACAATTCTTTTGAGATAAATTGAAATAAAGTAAAATTAAATTTTGCTACAAAATTTTGAAATCATGTTACAATTTCTGTTTGGTCTGCTGCACAAAATTGTGCAATAGTCTGACAAATTTAACAGCTCAAACATCAAATCAAGTTATTCCCAAGTGATCTACGGGTGTAAAAATAATTTTGCTAGTTTTAGAAACTTCAGGGCAGCCTCGAAGTCGAAAGGTGTCGACAAAACATTTTTATGAATATTAACAATAAGCTTCTTAACAATTTCATTGTTTTACATCGTTTTTTTTTCCAATTCAAGCCTCCACTTTGTTTAACGTTTGTCCGCTAATCACAGCAGAGGAAATTTTACACTTGTCAAAAATCCGAATAAAAATGTTTAGAAAATGACACGAGGAAGGCGATAGTGGCTTTTATTTCATTGACTAGTCACATCTTTCGCAGCTGAAAGCGTGCCGTGGTGTTCGTCGCGGCGCAGGGGCCGAACATTCGGAATTTGGTTACAGTAGAGAAGTGCCTAAAAGTAAATTCGATTTTGTGCAGTTTCATTCCGGTCCTGTGTAAGTCTGGAATATCTTTGCCTACATTCAATCGCTTGGGCGCCGCCGGTCAAGGTTTGAGCGAACTGTTTTCATGCTACTCATACTTGGCCTCTGATTTCGAATCTAGTGATGTGACAACGAAGTGAACAATGGCACGAATACGTTCAATTCTTTTCAGTTTTCAGCCAATCGGAAGATGAAGTAATTGTTTTTAACAAATTTTAACTCGCCATCATACAGTTAGAAGGATTCTGCTGGCACGTATCGTCTGATACTCTATATACGCGTATGTTGTACAGATTAGTACGATTTCGAAATTAACTTAAATCTTAATTTTACGAATAAAACATATGCTCACTTTCTGGTATCCTTTTGGGCTTTATGATGCGCCTCCAAACCCTCAGAAAGACTTTGCAATGAATGTGTCGCCATTAACTCTGTATTGGAACGACCACCACCGCCAAACCATTGAACCCAAACAGAGTCTGCTGGATTCTCTAGTATTTTGGCGACCTTCCCTGGCCAGGCTGGAAATCCACGGGCTGGTCCCCAGATAAGTTCTCCCACTGCAAAAGTACGCTGTAAGTTGGCTGCCAAAGGCGGTGAAGAGGGGGCAGGCGACGGCGGTGTATTGTCCAGCATTTCGAACATTTTAATGCCCCCCCCACCACGTGCTGAATTTTTACCAGACCGTTTACGATATTTTATGGTAGTGCCGTTTTTATATGGCGTTTTTAAAAGCTTCTGTTGTTGTTGTTGCTGGTGGCATTCCATGGTTGGATGGGTTGGTGAGTTGCGCAGTATTTGTTGTTGGGGCGTGGGTGTACGAGGCGGTGGTGTTGATATCATAAGGGTGGTGGTGGGAGAATTTTGTGTAGAATCTATAGCAGAAATACTTTTGAATAAAAAATCACAAATCTTTTATCTCTTAAGGGAAATATTTACTGTTAATAGCGAGAGAGGCATGAGTTCGTTTTTCGGTAATGGGTGAAGGTTAGATAAAATTAGCCACGACAAACAACAAGAAGATTATAAAAAACTTTTATACTTTTTCCTAAAATCCGGGCAGCGTTCTAATGTACAATCATTTACTTACATATGAACATCCAAATGTATGTTCCTAGAGAAATCTGCGTAAATTGTTTAGATTTCTTTAGGCCCACAAAACAATATTTATTTCAAATAAATGCTTGAAACGGAAAAAACCACAGTGAAAGTGATTGTTTGCGCATCGGCATAGAAACGACATAAAGCATTAAGCGTTCGCACACCAATAATAAAAAAATTGGTTCAAGATTGTGGCAAGATAAAAGGTCTGCTACAGACGCTTTTAAAACTATTGAAACTGTCCAAATAAGAGAGGGCTTTAGAAGGGAGGTTCGAGCATTAAAACATTAAATACATTAATTGATTTTCAACGCTTTTATTTCGAATTCACTCAGAAGATTTGGTAACGCCACTCACTACCCAATAATTCCGACAAACGTTTTGTAGCTGGTTTGAGTGAAAAACAAAAAATATTGCTGTCTTTTGAACAATTTCGGTGACTTGGTGACACTTGGATCCACTTTGACCTTGTTTTATTTTTATTCTACAAAAGATAAATGTATCAAAAGGAGTATCTTATTGAAGCGGAATAACGAAATAAGAAAAAAAACAAAAGAATTTAATTTAATCGTAAACGGAATATCAATAAACAAAATACCAAATTTGAAACTTGAAATGAGTGGGTTGAGGGGTGTGTGTTTGTATTAATGTGTTCATTAAAAAATATTTTACTATGAAATCATAAAATAAGCACTGAAATCTCAAGTAAATCTTAGTATACAGCGTCGTTGTGTTCTGAACAATTTAAAGATAAAATATATTTAGCAAAGACATAAAAATGATTAATGATTAATGATAAATTATTAGTAATGAGTAAATTTTGCAGTCCAGCAGTAGTCCAAAGTAGGCATCTCTGTCATGTCTAATGTAGAGAACACGAAAAAGGTCTGAAATGATGGAAATTTCCATCATCTTGCAAATAACGGCAAAGTATCGAGCAGTATCTCGACTTAGCAAACGAAACTACTGTTAGCGCCGCCATTGAATTCAAGTTGTTTGCAATGATTTGATGAAGAAATAAATAAAATGTAAATAGAGGACTGAAATGAGTAGAATTTCTTAACTATCAAAGCAGCAGGACAGCTGTTTTTTTTACTTTCCACAGTAACACCGAATAATACGAACCATTTTGTCTTCCACTGCAAAATGTATAGGAATTGTATTGCGAGAGAAAATTTCACGGTTTTGGACAAAACTTGTTAGTGGGGTAGTGCTGGCTGAAGTTCTAGTATGTGCAATATTGCACCCATTATTATTTACTACAATTTAGTTTAAAAGCATCAGTCAATCCTGCTCAAACAGGTTGGTTAAATTCGCTACCTTTTGAAATCGGCTGTCATCGAATTGTGATCAGCTACTTTATTGATTTCAGAGCCTTTTTCACAACATGAAGTGATCAAATTAATCGAAAATGTGGTCGATGACGTCCTGTTTAGGTGTAAAAACAACAGCAGCCTGAAGTTCCATAATCTACTGGAATTCTAGCAAATCGTTTGCATTTGGCACTAAAAAATTATGTATATTTTTCCATAGATTTAGTAATTTTTTCGAAATTCGAATTTAATTTGACCCATATTTAGAAAAGTCCCAGTTCCAGTCTTAGTAAATGTAACAGTGCAATAAGAGATAAGAATTGTTTGGACTTATTCCAAAAGCAAAAGCCAAATTACCAAGTTTTGAATGCAGGAAGTTCGAAAACAACGTTTATGTAGTTCTAGAGGGACTGCATCAGATCATTTTCGAATGAATAGTATGGAAAAAATGTTAAATGTTGTAACTTTTTCAAGCTTTGCCGAATTTTGCTCCATATTTCAAGACCTCAACAGCTACAGAAAGAAGAAATTGGTGCGTGAAGAAAGTAAAAATCATATCAAACTTCTCAAATCGGTCAGTCCGAGTTTGTTCTTTGTGGTTCGAGTTCAAGTTCCCTTTACAAATAAAGACCTCAAAGATGTATCCCAACAGCTACAGAAAGAAGAAATTGGTGCGTGAAAAAAGTAAAAATCATATCAAACTTCTCAAATCGGTCAGTCCGAGTTTGTTCTTTGTGGTTCGAGCTCAAGTTCCCTTTACAAATCAAGACCTCAAACATGTATCCCAACAGCTACAGAAAGAAGAAATTGGTGCGTGAAGAAAGTAAAAATCATATCAAACTTCTCAAATCGGTCAGTCCGAGTTTGTTCTTTGTGGTTCGAGTTCAAGTTCCCTTTACAAATCAAGACCTCAAAGATGTATCCCAACAGCTACAGAAAGAAGAAATTGGTGCGTGAAGAAAGTAAAAATCATATCAAACTTCTCAAATCGGTCAGTCCGAGTTTGTTCTTTGTGGTTCGAGCTCGAGTTCCCTGTACAAATCAAGACTTCGTTCGGTTCGGTTCGGTTCGGTGCGTTCATATGTGGGGAGGATTAGGTACTGAAATTGTGTTAGTTTTTAATTCCAAAGGATGCGAAATGTATGTAAATCTTAAAGGTGAGTTTAAAATATTATTATTCGAAAGCAACAGCGAGTTAATTCTTATGCTACGATTGTTATTTGATTTAAAACTTATTTTGCTAAATGTGTAAGTATTTGTTGTGGCGATACAAAAGCGCTCTATCCTTAAAATACTTAATGCCTCCAATATTATTATTGAAGTTTCAGCCAGCAATAAATATTTATATGTACATAAAGATAAAAATGAAGTTTGTATTGAATAAGAGTGTGACTTGGAATGCTGAACGTTCTTAGTTACAGAAACAAAATGAAGTTGGTAGCAGTTAAAGCTGGCTGTAAATAGCAGAGCATTAGGGGAACTTACCATGAGTATCGGGTTTGTTGTTGTTTCCATTATCCGCGTGATGATGCTGTGGATTATTTGTTATTGCGAGCTGTTGTTGCTGGTGGTGATGCTGTTGCTGTAAAGTCAAGTTTGTTAAGCCAGTAACGTGTGTGGCAGAAGCTGTGGCGCCACCAGCAACACCACCTACAACCTGATATTGTGGTGATGTTTGTACACGGCGTATTTTCGCATCCGTTGTATTATAAATATTTGTGTTTTGATATGCGGTTGACATGACGATGCCTGCAAAGTGTACGGAAATCAAAAGGAAAAGAACATACATATATTTATCGTAAGTAGCAGGATTAGAGCGAATTCAAAGAAAACCATAATCAGATATTTTTCAATATTCACACATGTTTGTATGTATGTCATGAAGTAGATAATATGACTGCAAATGTTCAGGTACTTTCCCATAAAATTCGTTTTGGCTGATCGATATAACCATTCGCTTAGTTTAAGCTTTTGAGGGAGGTATTTTTCCCCAAGGACTTCATTCTGCTTCAGTTGAAAGCGGTAATAAAAAACTGCTTTTACAGAAATTTTAAAATATTTACATACTTGTATTGTTTTGCAGAATGAAACTCTCTTGCAGCGACATTAATAGTATTCAAGTTTTTCTTTGTTACAACTTTTTTGTCATTGGTTTTGGCAGGCGGACTATTATTATAATTTGCAGAAAAAAATTTACAAATTTACAAGAAAATTTCAAGCAATTTTAAATCACTATCGCACAATGTTGATTAGGAAGAAGTAAAACTAATTCATTAATCATTCAATTTGTGATCTGCAAAATACCGCAACTTCCTGAGCGATACAAAAGGCTGGAAAATTCTTCCTGTACCGATAGTACGAACACACAACATTTTTAAATTGGACAAGGACAAGGGCAGAAATAGTGTCGGCTTTTAACGATCAAAATGTTTCCGCAGCGCCGAAAATTGGACGCACTTTCGCACAGAGCCGAACAGTAAACGGTTGGAAACTGAGCAGGTTTTTATCGGTAACTAAAGAGCCGGCCAAAGTTACCGATTAGTACCGATACTACAGACCTCTGGTAGTTTTCTAACAATATCCTTTTTTCTTTTGAAAAGCAGAGAGAGAGAGAGAGAGAGAGAGAGAGAGAGAGAGCGAGAAATCTTCTAAGGGCTGTTACCCATCTAACGGTGCACTTACCTTTTTCAAACACTGTTGTTGAAGGAGATTGACGGCTGTCGGCGCTCAAGGGGGAAACCGTTCCGCCATCTGGTTCCGAACTTGAAACACACTGCACCTGGATTAGCAAAAAAAAAAAAAAGACAGGAAAATGCTCTTCATTCTCAAAAAGACAATTTAATACAATGGATTTACCATATCACTACCACCACTGCGATGACTTGGTGGCCTTTCCGGGCTTCCGGGACTATGTGTCGTGGTATCGGGAGGACTGGCGGCAGCTGACTGCAAATTAGTCATCTGAGCAGTGTGCGACGATGTTGAGGAGGGAGCTGCTGCCTCCAAAACAATACCCACTTGATTGTTCACAACATGATGTTGGTGCGGGTGGTTAAGCTGGTTTTGCTGGTGCTGGTGCTGGTGCTGGTGTTGATGCTGCTGCAGAGAGTGCAGTGTTATTTGCTGTGGCGTAGATACTTGCTGGTGATGCGGCTGCTGCACCTGTATGGTGGCATTTTGTTGTACAAATGCTGCCGTTGCTGTGGGATTGTGCTGCGTAGTGGCCGGCATTACTAGACCCATAGGCGTAGAATAGATCTGACCGATTGGACTTAGCTGGCCGTTGCTACCGACAATGAACTGCTGACCCGTAGTGGTGGATTGTATAAACTGCTTATTGGTTTGGGGTGAAGTTGCTCGCAACATCATTGTTCCCTGGGGGGTAGTGGTGAGAATGTTTGTGGTGGGGCCACAAGAACCCACATTTTGTATTTGCAGCAATGTGGTGTCAGGCGCCACCACTAAGCCCGAGGGTAGTATCAGTTGTTGCCCGATCAAATTCATCGGTTGGATTATTTGGCCGTTTTGTAGCAACAGCTGTTGAGGTTGTGAAGTTGTGGCCGTGGAGGTTGGCTTGTTAACCACAATGCCCTGTATGCCGTTGCCAAGTTGGAACTGTTGGGAATAAGTTGCTGTCGCAGCTGTATTAACACCGGGTGTTGTGGTCAGTTGTACCACCTGAGGCTGGTTGGCCGTTTGTGTTGGGTGGCCAGCCGCATGTATGTTCGCAACATGTTGGTGTAGCAAAGTAGCAGTCGGATTGGATATTGTTGGTGAAATTTGTGTAGAGATATTGGCCTGATTGTTAGTTGTGGGACTGGGTGAAGTTTTGCGCTTTTTAGGCCTTCTTTTGGGATCACTTTGAGATGTGATGATTATGCGACCATCTGGTTGCTGCACCAAATGTTGCACAACCGGACTTTCTAAGGCAGCGGTAAATTGTTGCTGCTGAGGTTGTGGCGAAGTTTGTGTAGTTTGCGGTTGCTGTTGTGGCTGTTGTATAACGAAACTACCATTTGGTAGGGCATTTAGTACGACAGTCTGTTGTCCCAACACATTTGTGGTATTGGCCGTATTTGATGGTGTCGTCAACAACTGATTTGTAGTTGTTATTATGGGTTGTGCGCCGGCTGCATGTATTATGTTGCCGGTATTTGTTAGAACTTTGGCCCCGTTGCTGGTAATTAAATTTTGTGCCGAATTCAGTATGACTGTTGTGGGTTGAAGCTGTGCTGTGGTGCCTTGTGCGCTTGAGGGCTGAGAGACGATGTAGCCGCCATTGGACTGCTGTTGCAGTGTGGCTGTCGCTAATTGTCCTGTATTGTTTAAGATATCCATTTGTTGGGTGCCCTGTTGTATAATAACATTTGTTGTGGCATGTGATTGCGTAGTAGTTGTAGCATTGCCGCTAGCAATAATCACTTGCTGCTGCTGCTGTTGTATGTGCGGCTTAGATTTTGACGACGGCACAACTATAAGTTGACCAGTCGACGTCATAATTATTTGAGAGTTTCCAGTGTTATCATTGGTCCTCAATAGTGGTTGCAGCTGAAGTTGGCTGATGGGGATGCTTGTGGTGCTATTGGCAGTTACTTTTTGCATTGCTGCCTGCATTTTTGGGTTAACTATGGGCGGTACAGATGGATTAATGCGTTGGGCTGACGAAGAGGTTGTAGTAGTGGTAGTAGCTGCTCCTCTGCTACCTGCAATGGTGGTGACCGTTGCTCTTGAAGTGTTTGTTGCTACTATTCTGTGTGGCTGTTGAGGGATTTGTTGTATTTGACCTGCGTTCTTAATGTGTCTTAAAATGCGAATCTGCTGAGGGGGCATCTTTTGTTGTGATCCTTGCTGCTGTGGTTTTAAATGCAACGTAGTGATCGGTGATGGTGCAGGAGAAGCTGTTGCTTTTGAAATGGGGGTCTTACAACTAACTGGGTCTAGTAAAACCGCCGATGAAGGAGGACAAGGTTTGGGACTGTCATTACTAGTGGAAATAGCCCCAACCTGCTCAGGTTTTTTTGTGTTATCGGGAGTTTTACGTTGTAAGTCTGGTGTAGAGCGTGAGCCTCCAATCGTGCTGGAGGAAACGGGAGATTCTTGCGCTGCAGCCACTAATTTGAGGGGGCTCGTTAATGGCTGTTGTTGTTGTTGTTTAAAATAATTTTGTTGAGGCTGATGTTGATGTTGCGCTAATCCGGTTTGAATGGGAGTTCTTAAACTATTAACGGTAATCTTATTTTTTATAGAAGCTTGACTAGGGGATAAGATATTTGGAATATTTGTAAAATTTTGCTGTTTGACGAACTGATTAGCGCGGTTAGTCATTTGGTAAAAGTTAATGGTACTGCTGGCGTTAAAGAATCTTGGGCTATTTGTTATATCCAAAGCGGTTCTATTGGGCACGGTTTGTTCGGTTCCAGCCATTTGGATTTCGCAATCATTGTCTTTTTCAATTTCATTTTCATTTTCCTCTTCATCACCTTCCTCCGCCTCCGCCTCCACTTCCGCTTCCACTTCATCGTCTTCTGCCTCTTCGTTTTCATGAAATTCGTCTATGACAGTGTCTTCTTCGATTTCTTCCTCGAGTTCTTCATTCGAAATACAGTTTGCTAGGATATTTTTACGCTTAAACTCCTCACCCTCTTCAGAGTGTCTAACAAAATGATCTTTTTCTTCATCCGCTTCATCATCTTCTTCTTGATCATCTTCTGCCTCATCATCGTCTTCTTCAGCTTCGTTTTCTTCGAGGACTGGTTCCTCTGGGCTGGTTTCTAAATTCATCATTGAATTGTGCACCAATGTTGATTGTTGTTGTAGATAACCATTGAGGTCGTCTTTGTACAAGTCCGCATGAACTATATGATGGCGTTGGTGCTCCTCGCTAACGGTGACATCAGCTGCGGCTTCTGCTGTCAGTTTCTTTGCCCGACATATATCTTGTTGCTTATTACATAAAGTCGGCGACCATTGTACATTTTCCAATGCATCATTTGCCATCTCTGATGAAGCTGATTCATGTTGAGTCATGGCTGCTATTGGCAACATTTTGCCGTCTTTGAGCCATGTCTTATCAGCACCTTCCATCATGCTATTGTTGTTATAAGTGGGATTTGTAATCAGATATTTGTATTGCTGTTGTTGGGGGTGATGCGATAACTGCAATTGATGCTGCATTTGTTGTTGTTGCTGCAGGGATGGTGGCACCATTTTATATGCTGAATTCTGACTAGATTGCTGCTGCCTACTCAAACCGCTGCCATCTCCAGTAAATATTAATTTTGTAGCTGGTGTCGGTGTCGGTGTTGGTGATGTTGCTGTTGTTGTTGTTTTAGTTGCAGTAATTGAACTGTTGGAGTTTGTTGTCTCATTATCAAGCAGAGGCTCTACGTTGAACATTTTTCGCCGTTTGGCGTCTGAAAATAAAATAAAAGTAAGATAATTTGTATTTTTTTGCCAATGAAACTTTTGGACATAAATCGAGTTCTTGACTGCCAACTTTTTTTTAGCAGTTAATTTTTTCCATTTATACCTAATTTTTCTCTGTTTATATATCATTTCGATGAAACACGTTTTTATTAGCATTCAAAGCCAACTTAAAAAACAGAACAATAGTCGCAAGTCAAACGCAGGATTTTCCAGCAAATCCAATTTGACATTTTCAAAAACTGGTCTTTGCTGGACTATGGCCGCATTTTATTAATCGAATGTTTGTATATCTAGTGTGTTGTATAACATCGAGTGCTTTTTGTTGTGAAGTTGCCTCAACTCTTTTATTTAACACTTAACAAATCGACTTGCTTAACACCTTCGCACATTTAAAATCAATTTCAATTCACATTCACACTTCTAAAATCTACATTCAAATTTATTTGCATGAGAAAAAAGATTTGTATCGCATAGAAATGACAAGGCAAACAAAACGTACATCATTAAACTAGAACGTTTTGATTTGATATTATATTACAGGCACACATTAATTACCATTTTTAAGTACTTGCATCGCTGTGTCTCCTTCGAAATGGTACATATTGAGTTGGGGAAATTTTACCGTTTAATGTATTATTTAAGATTGTAAGCAGACAGAAATGTTATAGTTTAAATTAATTTAGCATGTCGTTACTAACATCCATACGCACTTCAAAACTTAAGCGCCAGGCAGGGGCATCAGCACGGTCTTGTACTGCAATATTCGACAAAGGCTTTGACTTCTAACTGCGTGACACACACTACAGTTTTGCATTTGCTTTGAAGCCGGTAAAGCCCAAAACACGTAACTACATACACACACACACATACATATACATACATATAGTTCTTAAAACCGTATTTTCCGTAGTGTGAGCACTTAAATTGTTGTAACAGAGTTTTGCTCTTATGTGCAAAAGTCCGAAAAATATAAGAAAAATAAGTTCAGAAAAATGTATAAATGCCGATGTTCGTGCTGAAGCTCTATACAACTGTAAAGGCATTTCTTAGGATGGACCCAACGAAATTTCGACTTATAGACATATTGTGAAGCCATACAAGGAACTTGTAACATGTCGTAGAAGCTGCTCTTTATCAAAATATGTTCAGACGATTGTCGTGCAAGATTCAAAATCAATTGAATGACAAAGAATACCACGAAATATATCGCATATTCGTGTAGTCTACTTTTTTTGGACTAGGCAGCCTTTTTTCGACAGCAGAAAGTCGACGCACACACAAATACTGCTCTGGCTTTTATGCTCCTCGCAAAAAAACTTTAGTTTGTTTTAGCGAATATGTTGAATGGCTGAAACTATGAATATATTTATGTTCGAGACGGCTGCACCAACATAAAAAATACAATCGAATGTACTCGCATGTGGCCCGCGAAACTAGAAAATTCCCCTAATTTTCGAACAGACCTTTTTCTATTGTTCTTTTTAGTCCTATAATAAAAAGACAATTTTCATACATAGTTCGGACGACTCTTTTTGTGTCGTACTTTTTATAGTAATTTAATATGCTAATCCCTTTTTTTTAATTTTTTAATTTTTTCTTTCTTTTTTTTAATGGCAAAAATGTATGTGTTCTGGCAAAGCTAAAATTTTTGTTGTTATTTGGGTTTTTGCGGTTTAGATTTAAAAAATAAAAATTGTTATAAACTTTCGCTAATGAAATCCCATGGGGCTTAACATTTGTAGACAGCAAAATGTATTCATACACTTATAAATTAGATTTTATTTGTCAGCTAAACAGGATACAAAAATTATCAAAAATAGGATTGTATTGAAATTGTAACATATTAAATTTGCTTAAACGCTGAGTACTTGAAATCTTTCATTGGGAGATAAAATCATGCTGCTAAATTTATAAAAGCAAAAAAAGCAGGAAAATAATTGTATGTTATTAAAAGTGTATGAAAGAAAGAGGTTGAGAGGAGATTTTCTAACTGAGATTTATTAGAAAATATAGTTTAAATTAATCGTTTGCGCGCAGTTTGATTGGCAAAAACCTCGCTTAGAAACTATTAATAAAGTTTTAACATCGCATAAAATTGATCTTTAGAAAATTGAAGCCCCCACTCGATACACCCCACACATATAAAAATGGTTGTGTCCGTAAATGAGCGCCTTCGCAACACGTTTAAGACCAGTCAACTAATTTGTACATGAAATTTTTTTAAAAATTCAAGTGCTTTCGCATTTAATGGGTGTAGTTTTCAAATTACTTGTGTAGTTGCAAAAACTGAAGTCCAACTGCTTTGGCTTCTTTTAGTACTTATTCTTCCAAACGTCCTTTACGAGTTATAAATTTCACATAAGCCAGAGCATAACTTTAGGCGTTGGAAAATATTTTGCTCGATTGTGTTTGTTGTTTTAGTATTTTAGTTTCCCTCTGAGCATTTATGTTTGTTATTATCGGTGGTGTGTGCCTTTGGGGTCTTGTTTGCTAACGTTTCAATTAGAACTATTGTAGCCTAATTAAAATGCTAAGCCTGAACAATTTATTCGTGTATTTCTTTTCAAAACCACAAAAAGTTTTTAGAGTTTTTAGACGATGGGCTGTTAAAATTTCTTTAATCGGCCTACGGAGCTGAAGTTCGATGAGAAATAGTATGTGTTTATATGTTTGTGTGTATGTATATGCGACTTTCTTCGAAGTATTTGTGCCTTCCACCGGAAGAATTATTTCCTAAGCGACATTTTGCCACTCCTCGGATTACAAATACGAATGTGCATTAAACAAACAAAAAACCTGTTTTTTATTTAAATTAATTACTTTTTGAATATTTGTCACACACGTAATTATGATCTGAAATTCCAAATAATGGACACAAATCAATGCATAAATTGCAGAGGTGTGAAATATTTGCGACCACAATAAGTTTGTGCAAAAAAGCTAAACAGCATTAAGTTGTGAGAAACTTCTTTCGATTGGCGTAGGAGATTCGTTTCCTGTGGTAGATTATAGCTGGGGGCAAATCACCGCATTCGAAATCGAGTACTTTGTCATCGAAATGTTGTTAACGTGGATCACGGCAATCGTTATCGAAACGTATCTACTATCGAAAACAAATAAACTCTAACATTTTGCTGCGAAACAAAACAAAGATACAAAACAAGAAAAAAGAAAAGAAGTAATTAAAAATGTAAATGTTTTCCTAAAATTTCCTAATATTTGAATCCATTTTAATTACAAAATTTCAAAATTTTTTACACAATTTTAAATTTTCACGAATTTTTTTTATTTTTTTTTCCGTGTTTGTTTGATTTTCTTGTTGTTATATTCTTACAGCAATGTAAAAAATAGTAGTATATAAAATAAATTACGATCGAATACCGTGATCCAAAAAATTGCAGCCACCGAAAATTTTCTCTACACGAACGTGCACTCGATTTTGAATGCTGTGATTTGCCCCCTGCTCTAAGCGTGAGTAGTTATAATATTTCAACTGGTGCATATCGAAATATTGTTAAGCTGAAAATGAACTGGAGAAAGTGTATTCGATTTGAAATCGATTTGAATTCAGTTCGAAATTGTCAGAGTAGTAGGAAAACGTATTGGTGTGTTGCTTTGAAATAAAATTAACAGATCTGTTTGGGTTTGGAAAGTGGTTAGATTTTACCAACGATTATCGGAATCAGTCTTCTTCACTCTTTCTTAAGTAAAACAGTGCTGAATTTGAGGGAAACTCCAGTATATGACACATTTTTAATAACAGTTTCGTGAATTTAATTGTTTTTCACCAACATGCGATTCTCTCATTTTGCTACATAAATAAAGCAGTTTGAAAATTGTATTTATGTGAGTTTCGTTTTTGTATATGAATCATTGTATGACGCGTAGCATTTGTTAGTGTCTTTTCGGGATTTCAGTTGGTTTTCTTTTCATATATGGACATGTATGTCCATATGTATGTATATACGTATGTATGTATGTACGAGTATATACGCATGTGTCCATATGATTCACTTTCTTCATCCTACTTTGCTTGTCGTTATTTTTCCGCTTTTTGTCCGCTGTGCTAATGACTTGTGTGTATTTTCATGTTTCTATTTTGTTTTTATTCGCACCACAGACACTTGTTTTTGCCTTTAACGCCGTTATTGCATGTTGCCAGGTTTTTTTTTTTATGCAGTTAAGTTGAGTGCACTTTACTTCCGTTTCCGGTTTATGTTTAATTCTAAGGAAATGAATTGCTTTTGACACGTTTTATTTTTGTTTCATAACAACTAAAAAGATTTTTTTTTTTACCAAAAATTAAAAATAATATAACATTTAAGACTTTCATTGGAGCACAAGTAAATAAGAAAATGTTTGTATAAAAACGCTCGTACAATTTTATAAAAGTAAATTTGAAAACTTCTTGAAGCCTTAGGATTACGAGTTGAGTATTTCTTCTACTATAGTTTCAATTCAATTGCAATTCGAACAAAAATATCGATTGTTTGTTGTATGGCAGTTAAATAGTGCGTCATATGGAAACTAAATAGTTTTTATTTGTAATATTGTTAATACATAAACAATGGAAAACTATAAACTATAAGACTGTAATATTGTAAAAAACGTTTTAAAAGTTTTGAAATATGAATACAATATGGTTTTTGCTGATTGGGAGGAAGCCGCAAAACTTTCTCCACATCATCGTTGTTCATGTGCTTGCATTGCCTTCATTACTGATAAGGCCATAACGTTTGGCTCCGACATAAACATAGACAAAGAGATGAACTAATAGTTGTTTCGACTCCAAGGTATAATTTATATACACAGAGTTTATTAAAGGGTTTATTCTGCTCATCATTTTAGTTAAACTTGTTGTTTCCGATTATACTTAAATGAATGTTGTGTGCGCTAAGAGTGGTCAGAGTAACTCAAGTATGTACTAGTAGTTGTACAAAAACAAGACTTTAAAATTAATGGATATGCATATTTTTAAAGACTGACTTGATAATAAAACTAGAACTTCTCGAAAGTATTTGTATGATATTTTGAAGGCCATAATATTGCAACAAAATTCGCACTCAAGCCATTTTAAAAAGCCAAACTAAAAACATTTATGCGGACTGTTCTTCTCTTTTATAAAATCTTCTTTAGTAATAAATTTAGAAATTGAAAATATTGCTTGTAAGGTGAAATTTGTACATTAATTATTATGAAGTTTCATATTGCATTATAAAATCTATCTATTAGGAGTTCACTAAGTCTTCATCGCAAAGATATTATTAGCCGACTAAAACGAAATAAAAATAAACATTTCAAGTGCCTACACGTTTTACGGATTGTACCGGTTGTACACGTTTTGCGAATAAAAATATGTCAAGGGAGATTAAAACTCAAAGAATGTTTAATGTCATACTTTTATTTTTAGCTGCACTGATGCGAGTTCTCATAAAGTATATTATTGTATTGACTGTAAGTCCTTTCTGGAAATGGGAAGCAAGGACTTTGCTGCTTTTCAGCTTTTCATATAATAAAGTCTCTCGAAATAAATAAACTTTATGTACAATATAAGCGAAAGTTGTTATAAATACGACGGTTGGTTGCAAACGAACTTGTTGCGTGACCGGTTCATAAAGCAAACTACAAAACAATCACACTTGTATTTGCAGGTTTGAAACTTAAAATTCGACTATGCCATGAGCCATACCAAAAGAGCTTTTTATTTACAGCCTTGTTTTACTTGGTTTAATTTGTTGTGGCTGGTGATTTATGTAATTCGAATTCTATAGCCTTTTGAGTGTTCGATTAATTCCGACTTGATTTCAAACTCTATTAAATTCAAATTGAAACTTGAATTCGAATGTGAAGTTTACCGGCACTGAAATATATTTTATTTTACTTTGCTCGTTATTATTATTATTATTTAACAGAACTTTGAAAAAATTAAATTGCATTTAGCAGTTCAAACGTAAAGAATGTACAAGTACTTTTTGCTTTTGCTTTTGCTTAGCAACAGAAACGTATTTTTAAACTTTGCGCCACAACAAAAAATACAAATCGAAATATTACAATAAGATACAAAAAACGACAGTTTAATTAAATACGCACTCACAAAAATTTTTCTTTTATGGATCTGCTGCAAATTTGTGCAGACAATTTTGTTTCCTTAAAAAAAAAATGGTAAAAAAAAAGGATATAAAAACTTGAAATTGAAAGTTTGTTGCTGCCTGAATACGTTAAAGTACAAAAGTCTGAAAAGAATAAAGGAAAATTCCACCTACCATTTGACAAACGGTCTGTCATAGTTTTAGGGTTTGTATGAGTGTGCGTTGCTGTTGGCTGTTGACGTTATGAGTTGACGAGTGCCACCTTCTGACTTGGTAGACTATTCTTGCACTTTTTTATAACTCTCTCTCTCTCTCTCTCTCTGTCTCTCTCTTGCAGGCTTTTCAATTAAACATTTTAGCGGCGTAGGGATTTTTTCAAACACGTGATTTTTCCATTCCTTTTAAAACTCTTCCACACACTTCACGTATGTATTCACATACATACATACATACGTCTATGCACATATTAGTACATGAGTATGTATGTTTGTGTGTAGAAATGTAAGTTTTTTTTTTATAAATAAAATCAGTGTTTGCATATCGATGCTGAAAATCATACGTGGAATGTGTATTGATGGCTTTGAAGAGTGTTAGCATACGGGTATGAGATGCACATTTGAGGCTATTGTTTTGCTGTTAGAGTTTTCTGCAGGCCTTTAGTGTTTATTGTTGTGTTGTTAAGGATATTGCTTGTGCGTGAGTATTTGTTAAAGGAATCAAATTGAAGTACGCCAAACAGGCAGTTGATTTTGTTTGTTTAGAAAAGACATTAAACAACATTAACCCCTGACCGCTTTATTAAAGAGATAAAAATTAAATGTGTTTGCTGTACGATTCATACCGTTGTTTACATCAACCCACAAACATTGATATTGTGAAACATTACAATATTTCATGTTTGTGTATACAAAAAGGGAATGTGTGTTTGTTTGTTTGTTTGTACCTTATAAGAGACCAGACCTTTGGACCGATCTTCCGGAAATTTTCACTACATTTAACTGGTACTCTGGGAATGAGTTTTTTTTTTCAACTACGCCAACTTTACGCTCACTTTTTTTAATTTATGTTACTCCTTGCACATGGTTTTTAGCAGATTTTCCAGATTTCAAAATTCTTTTTGCATATGAAAAAGTTCCGCTAATTTTATTTTAAATTGGTAGGGGTACAGGAAGGGTGGGTGGCTTAGATTGCCCGCCGGCACAATTATTGATTACCAAATAACTTCGCCATTTGTATAGCAAATTTCAAAATGCTTTTGGCATATGAAAGAGGTTGACTTGAATTTTTTAAAATTGGGTGTAGCAAGTAAAGCACACCGGGTAAATCTAGTATAAAATAAAAACTAATAAGTAAATATTTTACAGAAATTTACTCCAAGTTGTACAGAATGGAGTTAATTTAAGATACAAAATTATTTCAGTATTACAAAATTCACAATTATTCTCTTAAAGCTTTTGCTCTAATTGATATGGATTCGCATCTGGTGCATAAATCAGACTGAATTTGGCTTATGGCATTGCATATGTTGGCCTTGAAGGCCGCTTAGTGTTTTGACTTATTCGCGCAGACCCGTGCTTTGATTCAACTTTGCCATCAAAAACGATTGGAAGAAGAATTACAAATTAACTTCGTATTAAAAAAGCATATTGTGTTATTGCAGTCATGCACAAGTTAGTCCATAATCTTTAAGCATTCCTCTATCATATCTGAAATTGTCCGAATGAATTGAAAGACTGTATTTTCATTTGCAGCCACTAAAAAAAAAAACCACTCGCTCTAATTGCATGGGAACTGTTTCATACACGCTCGTAGCACGGTAGCTGGTAACAACCCTTCTTTACATGTGCACTATTCCATCTATCCTGCCGGAAAAACAAACACTAATGGCTTTACGGGTCCTTTTCTAAGGGATGGGTTTAGAGTTATGGCCAGTTCTGCTCTATAAAACAATTTTCTGGCCGATTATTATTATTATTAGCCTCTAAAAATAAAAACTTCCTTTGGCTTCCGGTATATTTGCAAAACTTTAAAATTTTGTGACAACTTTTTCTAAAAAATATTGCAGTTTAAGCGAAACTGTTAACAGCAAATGTTGCGTAAATTAAATTATCAAAGCCCAACCAAGCTGTGGCGCTATATTTTTTTCAAATTCTCCATTTACATCGTGCTAAAGCAGTTTTATTAAAAACATACAATTACTTGACATGAAATTTACTCATTTACATAGTTTTCACATTTACTGGCAGCGAACACGGTTAGAGAGAATCTAAGCCTATTAGTGGCTAATAGTATGTTACCCTTAAGGATTATTAGACTTTTAAGCATATGGCAATAGTGCACTAGTATGTTAGTAGTATGTTTGCTTTTTTACATTTGCCTTTAGCTGAAAGTATAAATGACGTCTAGACATCTTCGGACACACATGCACATGACGATAACGTCGCCATCCGGTAGCTGAGAGGTGAAAATATTTCTTGAAGGTGATTAAATAAAACGACATCACTTAAAACCACTCAAATATACTTCGTCGTTTTTAGAGTTGGCACTCTATAATTCGGCACGTTAATTTTTTCCATCTACTCGAACTTATATAAAACTGAAATATATTTGTATGGCATTTTCATGGAACTGTTTAAAAAATTTTGTGTAAGAAAATGAAATAAAAATCTTCCGGTGAAAATCTTGTATTTTAAACATTAATTTACGTACGAGTATTTACGGAGCAAATATTTTATTTAAATTTTTCAATTAAGTTCATTGCCGTTGTGTTTTAAAACCTTCCATTAAATATTTTATGCATTTATGTACATTTGAATGTTCTTGACACTGCACCATCAATTTTCCTTTCCATTTAGCTTTTCAATAATTTCTTTATTTGTTGGAAAATTTACTTCAATAAATAACCTTTTTTTGATGGGATTTACTGCTTTCTCGAAAAAACATCAATAAAAGTAAATATCGCAAATAACGTACAGAAATTTAGAAACAGACAAATTAAAATAAATTGTGGTTTTCGCAGAAGAGAAAACCAATACACAGAAAACGAAAAAATAATTTGAAAATACAACAAACAACTCTTTCAGCTCCTTAAAGTATGCAGCCCGACAATGTCTGTATTGTTTGTACTTGATGGCCACGAGCACACACACACACAACCAAACTCAAGTTAACAGAATTCAATACAAAAATACCGAACAATATAATTCAATTTACTGACGTTTAAGTTAAATTATAACCAAAAGAAAAACTAAAAACGGAATGATGAACAAATATGTTTTATTTTCGGACTGAAAATGTTAATCCCCAGATTATTATAAAAGTTCATACAAGTGACGGGTTGGAAACTGTTTGTTTTTTGATAATATTTAGTTTTGATAATATTTTTACTTGCGAATAAAGAAAAATCTTTAAGTTTTGACTAAGTGGGTCATAACTTAAGTTGTATCAGTAAAGCTGTTGGTAATGTCTTTGTGAAACTGCTTTATAGTTTCGCATAAAACAAACAGTGCAAGTGAATGTACGAAAAAGAGCGTCCACTTTTATTCTATAGAAAAAGATGGGATTCGCGTATCGAAGTTACGTTTTAAGTGCGGTCAGGCCTGCTGTTGTGTTTTAGCTTTCGTTAGTTTTGTGTATCTCATTCGCACTGGTTGACCGATTTATTTAGGATAACTCTAGTGTTTCGCTGCATTACAAGAATTTGATGTCGGCCACGCTGCTACTTCCTATGTGGAGGTATGGATCGAGTTATAAGAGTCTGGCCAAACACTGTCATGGCCAAATTTACTCTGCAAGTTATAAACTAATATTTAAATAAATAAGAATAAATATTTACGGAGACCGTAAAATGTGCTTTTTATCGACATGGCTTTTAGCCACTGATTAATTGATTTAGCGATGGGATTCGCTACTTAAGAAAAATATATTTTGTATGGAACGATATTCAACAATGAATGAACATATTTGATTTAATAGCTTCGATTCTTCTCATTGTACATATTTAAGTATTATTGTGTGATATTAGCGATGTGTAACTGGTAACTTTAACACACAACATGAACAAGAACAGAATTATATATTTTGAACATCACAGCCTACTCGCGGCTACTGTTGATTACCAAATATGTTTGGTCAAATATAATAACTCTTTTGGCAGGTTCATAAAATTTGTATAAACCGCCAGTAGATTTATAGAATAACACAAAGTTGGTCTATACCGGCTTCTAGGTAATATTGCCGAAAACGCAACGAGATAGCTAGTAAATTGCCATAGCAGTTATCTACTCGGTGAGAGCCAAGAACAGAAAGTTGAGGGAGGCCAACAAACGACGGCTACACTACATGTACGTATATATTAAGGACAACTTGTCGCGGGATAGCAGAGAAAATTGTAAAACATCAAAGGAAGCCCGAGCTGCATCTGAATATCGGCAGATATTATTAACAGGCATTCTGCTGTCGGTGCCGAAACGTGTCGAATTTCATTTCAGAATGTGTCAGGATAATAAAGAATTAGAAACTATAGAGCATTGAGTACCTTTCGCAGTGTAAACTAGAGAAAATTAAATTTTAAAAATGAATTTTACTCAGATCTGACTAGTTTTGATTTTTATTTTCACTATCAATTCTTTCACTATCAAAATATTTGCAACCAAATAAGGCTATTATTTGCTCTTTAAAGTACATTTACCACCTAGAGTATTCATTATTATTCTAAGAACTGAATTTGTGTTAAGCATAAAACTTTGTTGCTGAAAGAAAAAGCTGTATTTGTTACCTTTTTCTACTTAAGTTGCAACATCATCATCATAAAACTGCCAAAAGATAGACAACATAAAATAAAAATAAAACGTAGCATAACAAGGATAAAAATAAGAGAAATCTATATATTGAATACACATTATTAGTATCTTTTCTTTTTCTTCTAACAGTATTTTATAGCATGTCGCTTTTAAAGGGTATTTTTTTTTTGTTTGCTTGAGTTTCTCTTCTTTGCCAGAGGTGAAATTTATCGCTCATGTTTTTTTTGTTGGGATTTTGAAAGATGGCAGAAAAGAGGTTTAGGAAATGCTAACATGACCATAACATAACTTTTACGAGACTTGCACACAAAACAGTTTAAAGAAGACAATTTTTTTTACACGCACACCCCCACACACACCTACACACTTGTGTAGACACACGGATGACAACAAAATTGCGAAAAATTGCCCCAGGGGATCTAATGTAAAAACACTAAACAACATTGTCCTTATGCCATAAAAATACAACCAGGCAATAATGAAAAACAATCAATATAAAAAGCGAAACAGGATAAAAACTTTATTAGTCGTGTTTGGTATTTTTCTTTAAAAACTTTTCTTCTATTGAATATATCGCACCCTAAATACAAAAGGGTCACAACTCAAAATTCTAAAATTTTCAGGAGAGACAAAAAACTGTTTATGTTTAGTTCGACGTGCAGAAGCAACACACTTAACATAACTGTATTTTTCCAGTTAAAGAAGATAGTGACGTGAAAGAAATTGCTGCAGTAGTTAGAGATGTGTACTCTGAATTAATTTAGGGAAAAAAGTCACTTTTGGAAAATTTTGAGTTGTGACCCTTTTGTATTTAGGGTGCGATATGTAAGTTATTGATTTCTACGTAGGACTGAAAAGTATTATTACCTAAAAATACATTAAACGTTAATAGAAAAAGAATAAGAGCTTAAAGTATTTTAAAACTTTTGTTTTGTCAATGGCATAAAAATGGGTCATTGATTTTATTGATTTTCTGTACTTACGAAGCAGTTTTCCGCTCTTAATCACAACTATTACAAATACCTATAAGTACCAACAAGATACTTTTCAAAAAGAAAAAAAAACAATACTATAATAATAAACGAAGTTCTGATACACAGATTATGTGAAAAAAAGTTTAATGGGTCGGCAGTTTGAAAAATTATTCTTGATATTCAAAGACCACTCCCACATATAAAAATTTAATGACCAAGTGAAAATTAACTTAATGGAATAGTGATAGTCTAAAATCTCAAATGAAATTAATGAAGCCACAATAGAAAAAAATTGTTTTGTCAAATTGTTTAAATACGAATTTGTAAAGCGATTCGCGGTCTCAAACAAAACAGCTGTTAAACGAAGTTATCCAATTTTATTTTTCCAACCTGTAGTTTGTATGAAAACCAAGACATTCCTGATCCAAGGATATTTTTCAGCATTTCTTTAAGCAGCATTGAAAGACGAAACTGATAAAAAAAGTTTCACTGTTAATCCAGCGCTAATTAAACGCTTATGAATAAAAACTCTTATAACATGTTAACAATGTGAGTACTATTTGTGCGCCGATCACAGTCGATAGTTAGCGCCGCTACATGGGATGGTAGAACGAACTTTAAAATTGTACCGTTGCCATTAACTAGTACATTTTGGGCTGTTGTACAAATGAATGTAATTTGAAAACAAAATTTGTTAACAAAAGAACAATTTCAAGCCTAATCTACTAATGAGAACCAAATACGACAGGTTTTGTAGAATTGACACACTAGGTGGGGTTTCATATGCAGGGTGACATATAGTCGTAGTATTGTTAGCTTGATAGTGGTCTTATGACATTAACATTTTAGTTTTATTTTGCATTTTTCTTAAGGCTTTCAGATTCTTTTTTACCATTATATTATACACAGACTGTTGGCTGGTGCTAACTGAGGTCGAACTGCTAATTACTGAGCAGGTCTTTGAAATTATGAATATGTTTAAAAAAAAACCGACGAATTATATACTTTTTAGTACAAGATTTTGATTTTATTTTTCATTTTCTTCAGCATTTGTAGTTCTACTAAAACAAGTATAAAGACTCTTCGTTTTACAGATAACTCGAACACAAGCATTTCTTGAAGATAATTCAAAACAATTTAATATATATTGTAGAAAATTAACAGAAAAGAAACAAACGCAAAGCATCTTAAAATGCAAGGTTTATACTTCCGGCCTGGCCTGTCATGGTTGAGGTTAAACAGACCTATTGCGATGGCCTGCTCGCCAATTGATTGACGCCAATCAGAGACAAGTCTTAATTTTAAAAGAAAGTCATTTCCCAATTCGTGAATTGTGTGTTTCCATAAAACTGAATATTTACAGAAATGATGAGTAAATGATATCTTCTGTGGCATTCACATGGAGGACGTGTATGCGCTCGGAGTCGATGAACATGAAAAATGAAATGAAAGTAGTTACTTTCTTTGTTTTTGTATAAACTTCAAATAGTAATTGTATATTAGCTGTCAATGGTTTTTTATAATGCCAATTTATGCTGATATTGGACACCGCTTCATGGAAGGAACAGGAACATTTTGCTTTTTAATAGTTTAGCCAAAAGTACGGGCTTTTCATCATTATAAATTATTTTTCTTTGGTATTGATCAAATTTGGATAAAATTTGTTGCATAAAATCGTGTACTGTCTGTTCAAACATTAACAAGGGCGATTTCGTGCACTTTCAACGTTAACATTCTGTTTTTTTTAGCGCTATATCCGGATTTAATACACTTCCGCTTCCGTTTTAATGACGTATGGTTTTTAAACCTCATACATTCTGATTCACATTCTCTCGCTCTTTTGCACACAGTCTCAAACAAAAATATTTAGAGAAATTTTCTAACTGTGAAGCAACTTTTTGCGTGTTTGAGTTGTTGGTTTTGTAAATAAAACAAACTTTCAAACACACTCATACACACGTACTAACGTCGTCCATTGTTGGGCGATCCCGTGGCGCTTAATTATGTAGCAGTGCGATTGTGTGTGTGTCTGTGGAAAATACACAAACGTCCTGCTTGAAAAATGCCGGGAAAGTTTTCCACAAAACTTGGTCCTTAGCCTTATTGTTAGAAACCAATTGTTCTTCTTGTGTTCATTCGTATCAATGTGGTGCTTGTTTTATTTTTTAGAGATTTAAATATTTTGCTTTCACATTTGGATTATTTTGTGAATGTTAAAGATTCTATTTTTTTAATTGTTAAACTTTCCCAATAACATTTGATCAAGTCAGCAGCTCAGGCGTATGATTGATTGTTTGAAAAATGGCAATTTCTGCTAAAAAAAAAGGAAAGTGGCAGGTATGGAAGTTTTAATTTAAGCGGAGATGCATTTTTCAGGAGTGTGAAATACCAGATTCAAGTCTATTAACTATATGTTAATCATTAATTTTCGATATTAGTTGTCACTTACTAATAATTTAACAAAAAAACAGGCACATACAAAAAACAAACCAGGCTTGGAACATTTCCAGGCCTGTTCTAACTGCAAATTGCAATTGTAGAATAATCACGCACTTTTATATGAACACTAACAGCAATAAAAATACAAAACGTTGTATATTTTTTTTAGTCCACAATAATAATTCTGCAGATTATTCTTCCTTTTCCTGTCTATTCAATTTTCTGACTTATAGAAAAGCTCGTGTAATTGTTGAACATTAACTCAACTCCTTCCTTTGATGCAAATACTCGAGCATAAATATTATTTTGAAAAGGCACGTAATTTTCTTGGCTAAAATATTAAATTTGTGCTTAAAAAACGGCAAACACAATCCAACACAATAGTTGGCATTAACTTTCCTTTTTCACAAGTTGATTGCTGATTTTCCATAAGTCTAAGTCTGTTAAAGGAATCAAGAGTAGGCAAATTGATTTTTAAGTGAGTGAACTCCTATTCGTGTATGTGTTGAGTGGTTTTGCTTAAACTGCTGTTTTAGGTCTGCTGCTCGTATCAAGAACACGTAATTTAGTGGTTTAAATAACTTTTTAAACAATTTCCGCTCTTATCAAGTTAACAAAGTTTACACTATCTAAAGAAAGAAGTTAATAGAAAGTAAATAGTTGTGGCAAAGTAGAAGAACTGAAAATGCTTTGCTAACAACGACAAGGATGGATAGTTTGATGTTGTTATTGATGGTAATCAGAAAAAGGCACGTAAATCAAATTTTAAGTTTAAATGTAATATTGAATTAAAAAATGCTCCTTCTAGAGGTGTGACAATTGTTTTTGTGACAAAATTTGAATTCAAAACTGTTAGTTTAGGGCAACTGCGCAATTACCAATGAACCAAATTTTTCACCTGAATAAATGTGTTTCTAAAAGACTCACTGAGTTTAATATTTAATTTTTAAAGTTTTTAAATTTAATTTAATACAAATTTTTCTTTTTAGTTCTTTAATTATCTTTAAAAGCAACAAGTCAAATTCTTGTATATATAAATATGTATTTTTCAAAGGTTTTCTGGGCCCTTTTCCACAAAACAACTTATCAACTTTTCACTTTGCACTTATCAAATTGCATTTTTTGGCAAAGTGAAAAGTGTTTCTGTTCTACAATATTCTTTGCAAATCTCAGTTTGAATTAAGCAAATTTTTGTAAATACTTTGCTCTCTTTGCAAAGTCTTGGCAAACTCACGTCTTAGCATTTTGAAAGCTTCACTAGTTATAACAATATGAATTTGAAAAGCGATCGTTTACCTTGCAAATTTTTGACAAATTTATCAAACTTTGCTTTGCAAAAAAAAAAAAAAAAATGTACAGTTTTTGTGGAACAAAACAGCATAATTATTTGCAAAATTTTTGCAAATTACACTTTTATTATTACAATATTATTTTTATTATTACAATATACAATTTATTATACAATATTAACTTTGCACTTTGCACAAGAGAACGTACATGGAACAGAAATTGCAAAGAGAATATACAAATTGAGAAGACTTTGCAATTTCAACTTATAACTTATCAAATTTTACAGTTCTGGGGAACATAAAGTTTTGCAAATTGACGAAAAATTTGATAAGTGCAAAGTGAAAAGACGATAAGATGATAAGTTGTTTTGTGGAATAGGGCCCTGGTCTATTGATGAGTAGATTCGCACCTACAAAATGTGGATAGATTTGGATGACGATGACGGCTATATCCGGGTGATGGTTCACTAATTCCCCCATGTGGCTGGCAAGGCGTACACAGGTAGCAGTTTCTCATAATATGCTGCACGGCACAAATCATAAACCCTTTGTCAAAGAGCGTCCCCATGTGGCTATCTAATCCCTTCTGTTGCACACAATTCCCCAGAAGGCGGAAAAATACCATATCAAATATGGAGAAGTACGAAACGTATGCACTTGCATTCTTTTAAATTTAATTCCATCATATTGTAGTTACACCAACCAAGAAAATATTCAGATCTCTCTGTTGCATGTTCGCAGAAATTACTAAAACTTTCAAAAAATTTTGACAACATCAGCACACATTAACATATTGGAATAGTAGAAGGGGTCTTTGGGGAACACCACAGTTTGTGGTTGACGCTTTACTGAAATCCGTATGTACTACATCTGTTGTAATCTTTACAAATAATTCAGGAATTGCACCTAATTTTGCGATGCCTCTATAATTAGCAATATCCCACCTGTTTCCCGATTTCTGCAATGGCATGATGAAATAAAAATGCAGTAAAAGAGCCAATTTTAATAGATTAATTAAATAAAAATGCAGTAAAAGAGCTAATTTTAATTGATTAATTAAATAAAAATGCAGTAAAAGAGCCAATTTTAATTGATTCAATTAATAAAAATTCCGCAGAGGTATTCGTATAGCACAAATTCGTTTTTTGCAATACTTGAAAATTAAACCAACTTCAACAATTTCAAACTTTTAATAATTGCTACAAATTCCACGATCAACATGCGCTCTTTCATAAAACAAAAGTCAAACTCAAAGTCAACTGCGAAGAAATACAGTTTCTAACAAACACTTTGCCAATTAATAACATGTTGCGATTTTAATCAAATAAACCCAACCCGATAATTTAAATCAATCAAATACTCGTATTATATAAATGAGACTTAAAAATGAAACTACCCAAAACAGCAACGAGAAAAACTATATTACTCCAATTTGAAAACTAAAATACTATTAACAAATCATAGACATTCACTAAAATTGTGTAAACACTTGCAAAGAAATAAAATTACTTTAGCAGTATTATGGCAATAAAAATAATTAAATAATAACTTGTTTCTCCTTGTGAATATGAGCAACATGGTCAGATGTAGTCCAACATTCGACAGAATTTGAACCTGCAGTGAAGGCGTGAATAAGAAAAACTTAATTTGTTGGTTTCGTCCGCCACAGTTCACACAAAACATGACATTTTGCTGGCATTCACTTCGTTCAAACAGAAATATAACAAGAACGCCTAATTTATCTGAAGCCGAAACGGTAAGAGAAAAAACTCAAAACTAATCTCATATGTTCGTTCATTCATTCAAAGTTATAGTTGTACTCCTTTTCTAAAAGCCACCAAAACTAATAGTTGAACAATTAAACGGACAAACCAAATCATTTAGTCAAACGCATTAACAGCCGGATGTCCATTTGGCCTGGCAGCCGTTGCAATAGCCAACAACAGCTTTTATACACAAAATGAATAATTGGCAGCATAGAAAATTTGATTTCATTTATATTTGCAGGCAAACATATACGCTGAAATTCATTCGAATAGGCGAGAACTAGGAACACGTACATACTACATACGTACAATTTCATTAAAGTAAAACCATAATTATAATTTCTTTTGTGGAGGATGTTAGAATTTACTCAATTAAACAATTGGAACTTGATGGTGTGCAGTGAAAAACTAACTGACAGGCTTGAAATGCTTATGAGCTTTTCATTTTTACAGTTATTATTTAATTTTTTCAGGTAATAGTACATGTTTTAATAAAAGTTCTTAATATCATCGTACAAAACTTGAAAGTTAAATGGTTCAATGTTATTAAAAGCTGTGGACGTTGTGTGGGAAAATGTATGGTTTTATAAGTTTCAGAAATCGAAACTATTTATGATAAGAAATGTTATTGCAATTAAAATCGCAATTATTTATATATTTATTAATTATCAAAAAGAGTTACAATTGTGAAAGTCTGAGATCTATGAAGTTCAGTTCACTTTCGCTCTTTTAAATCTCTCCCCTGGGTAAAAAATATTATTGTCATATTTTTTTTCAAATACGGTTGAATTTCAATTCTGAAAATAAAGAAAGTTGAAAACCAAATTTTTGCTTTATAGGCATTTAAAATATTTATGCTTAACCCATTGCTTGCTGGCAATCTTTACATAAACATTTCCAGGGTCAAGCAGAGAAATTACGGCTTGCGCAAGGCAAACTTTGTACAATTTCAATAGTTATTGTCCGTGTGTTATGGTCAAAGTTATGGCATTATTGAGCATAAATTGTTTTATGTGTTTGCTGCTCTACATATTTTATTGTGTTGAACATGAAAAAAGCTTTTCACAGCAATTTTATATAACAATATACGTTTCATATATGTATGTATGTATGTACCAGTGCACAACATCAAACACTCTTGTTCTGTAGTTCGCGTGTGTGCAAATAATTTGTTTTCTGTTTCGATGTTCTACGAACAACAGAAGAAATGCATAAATAACAATAATAATAAAAATAGTGCAATATTTAATAGTTTCAGTTAAATTAAATTCAATTTGATTATTTTGCCTTTATAAACAAGCGAGCGGACGATTTTTCGTTTGTACAATTCGAATGCGAATGTTCGAATGTAATTTTCGAACAGAGTCTCATAACGAAAACAACAAAGAAAACCGCTTTGAGTTTTTAAAAGTTTGCCGGCAGTTGTTGGGGGTTGGAGGAAAACACATTTTTCAATGAATAGATGTAATAAAATAAGGCATAACAACAATTTGGCTTGTTTATCTGCTTCTCTGCCTGGGCACGCACTGTCAGCAGCCACTGGAAAAACTGTTACAGATATTTATTCATGATTTGTTGGTTTGTTTTTCAACAAAGTCCCTATCAGTTTCTCATATAATTGGTTTTTTGAAAAGACAAAATTTTAATGGCACGGTGAGGGAATATCACCGACTTATATCCCCCTAATCAATGTTCAGACATCTGCACTGTTCGCCTCTCGATTAGGTGGGAATTGAGTGATTGATATCGCAAGAACTCAAGAAATAGATGTGTCAGTCAAATTCCAAGCTATTCACATTTAATGAGATTTTTCTTTGTTACAACTTTTTTGTTCAATATGTCAACTGTTTTAAACATACATATTTTTAACTCAGGAGCGAACTGAGCTCATTAATCACTTACCATCATTCTCAGTTTTTTTTTGCATTTGATTTAAATTGTATTCTGGCGCAGCGTTTACACACAATAGAAAATTACCAAACAAATTATTACCTGCAAAAGACAAAGAGAAACAAATATTTATTTAATATAATAATCATTGCAATTGATTTCTTTTCAAGTGTTAAAGAACGCAACAAATATTTATAAATTTTTATTGACAAACAGCCAGTTTGTTATGTCACTGGCTAAGTTGAAGTATAGAATTGTATTTCTGATAAGGGAAAAGTAGTGGGCAAACTCCACTATTATCCATTCATTCAATTATTCTATTGATGCTAATGCTTCTAATAAGCAACCTTTAATTTGTTATGCGCACATTAAGATATCGTAATAATACATTTAACAACTTAAAACTTTAATTACATGTTGGCAGTAATGCCGTTAATTTGCCTTATATTTTAAACAGAGAAGCATTCTTTATTGGTTTTTAGTGGCATGCACTTTGCTGCCACTGGAGCTTATCCAATTCTAGTGGCATGTGTAAACTGTAACAGATTTACAAAAATATATCACATGTATAGACTTAACTCTTGTTAAGGACACAGCAGAAATATCCCACCGATGTCTGAATAAATTAATCAAACTTGACTGCAAGCAACTGTCCACTAGTTACTTTCAGAAAAAAAAGTTTATCACATCAAGATAAAAAAATCGGTAAAAAATATTTTATTTTTATATTTTAGTTGACTTCATACGTCAACTGGATAGATTGCTTCTTCTTTATCTTCTGTGTTTAATGCATTTCATAAATATTCCAGAATTTTTATATGTTAGTCATCAAAAACTGAGTGGCATTTGTGACACACAGTTTACTTAAGAAATGTCAACGTTCATAGACTTTCCACTTTCAAGAACCACGTACCAGGAATTATCTTCCAAGATAAAAACTTTTTAACTGAGTGCTGAGGGTATATAAATACTTTGTGCAAAATTACAGTTTCTACCATTCATTAAAATAAATAGTAACGATCGGCCTGAGTTCGCTTGTAGTACAGTATAAAAAAATAGTATATCGAGCTATGAAATTGTCTTGCTTTTTGGTATTTATGGTTATTGGCAACTTTAACGGCAGCATGGCAGCGGCACCAAGGCACAATAATCCCGTGTTTGTGCCCACCACAACACCACAAGCCAGCCTGGCTGAGGATATACATGAAATATTGCTCATTGTACCGTCCAAGGAAATACAGCGCCTGATCACACGCTATCTTCTGAACGATGCCCAATTCCAGACTTTTGTGCGCATTATAAATTCTTACGACGGCTATCTAGCCCAAATGCGTTTTCGCTCTCAGCCGGAAGTGATGAGTTTCATTGCATGGGTCCGCAGCCAATTGATGTTGTCTGGTGGTGGCCTGGACTCGGATGAGTCTAATGAATCTGTACGAATTATAAATCGTAGCCCATTCTGGTCGCAAAATGTTTTCGGTTGGCAGGGATTTGTTAATGAGTTTCATTTATATTATCCCGCGGAAACTATAAGCATTCACGTTCAAACGAAAGCTGCTCATAATAGTGCTTTCGCAAAGTTTATTGAACGGTTAAAGAATCTAAAGCGGGCTTATGAACGTGTTCTTGCTGCACCTGAAGCTAAGCGTGTAATTGCCGCGTTGGAAGCAAACGGCATACCAACTGCTGGCATCGATCATTTCATACGCAATCAGTTTGGTTGGCAACAAACAGCCAATACTAGTGATGTTCCAGTTCAGTGATTGAATGGAATATTACTTATTTGGCACGATACATTTATTGGAGATACTTCTTCTACATAAACGAATTTATAAAACATATTAATCATATACAATTAAAAAATCATAATTATATTAAAATGGCTTGTGTTGCTTTTTCATTACTTTATTTTCTATTTTTGCTGTGCTTTTGTTAATATATATTAAAGAAGAGCCGACTTTTAGTCCCACTGAGAGAGACACTACAAACTAAAACCATATAATTCTTCGTATGCCATTCCCTGCTAAATGCAAATATATTTGCATGAAGCCGGCTTACAGAATCTTCGTACGTTAGCACGGATCAGAGTAGACCAATTTTGAACAGAGGGAGACTCCAACATTCAAAATAAGAGTTTAAGTTTTAAAATGTCCAAGTTGGTTCTTTAGCATCCAATTTAGTGGCTCAAATTTGCTTAAAAAATTAAAAGAAGTAAAATTTTTGCAGGGAATAGAGACAGAATTTTTATCTTTTGTCTACTAACAATTACCAACAACAAAAAATAGAAGCATTTTTTGAATATACAATACATACATACATATAGTGGTATTTTATCCTTTGTTAGGTGCACTTCAACAGTATCCTGCAGTCAGATGTGGTTTTTGTCTTTTTCTAATTTCATATTTATGTTTTATTATAATTTGTGTATCTGTTTCGAGCGTGTGCAAGTGAGAGTTTGTGTTCTTATACCGTTTAATCATGTCTAACTTAAAGACCAGACATGGCCAAAGCTATTTTGCTAAATTAACAATTTTTTTTTTATATTACGGCATGTGGAGGATTCTCTTCTAATAGATGATGTAACAAAAATCTTTCTCAGTATTTTGACCAGCTGCAAATATAAGTATGTATGTATTTTTGAATGCTGTGGAAAAATATCAAGAGGGAATTTTCGATAGCAACCCTTTATGAATTTTTCTCATCTTGATCGTAAATGGTGTTGCAGGCATTTACGATCAAGTGAACCAAGTCGGTTGTAAAGGTAAATGATGAAGCCAGCAAGTATTGAGGGCGTGTATTTTCATGGCCGTGCAAATTTTTCAAAGTTTCCTCAACATATGTATGTGTGTATGAATAAAAATATATAAAACTGGTGTTAATGATTTTTAAGCTCAACAAAAACATGTTAAAAAATATTTTCTTTAACAATTTTCGCGAGCTGGTGATGGATTTTACGATTACTTTGTTTCTGTTATTTCTTTTTCGGGAAATTTCAGCGGTTTTCCAAATCTATCATTTTTCATCATACCTTTTGAACATGATCAGTTGGTGAATGTCTGAATGCCTAAATATATTCTAATTTCAATTACAGTTGTTTTTTACTGAATTTATTTTTAAAAGTTGTTTTCTTGGATACATTTTTTTGCAAGACTTGTTGGCACACGCAAAAACGCTAAATCTACAATTCATGTTCTCGTTTTGTCGCTCATCATCATTCCCGTTCGTTTTCATTCATACAATCAAAATGATTTTACTTTCTATTCCAACCAGAACGCGAACAATCTCAGAAGACAAATACACGAATAAATTTTCCTTCTTCACTGCTAAATTTCTTTGACAGGATCTTGGAATTGGACTTCTAAAAATCATATGATATTAATTGTGCACGCCAGCCTTTTTATATTCTTAATAATTACAATTTTATTTCAAACTAGTTCGTTTTGGCATGCCCCGTATGTTGGCTCCGTCCAGAAAGCCAGCAACTACACTCCGACCACACTCACATAGTCAAGGCTGCTTTGGGAGTGCTCTTGATTGTGATTGTGAGTGTGTTAAACCACATTATACTCGTATGTTAAAAATATAATATAATATATTAAGTAAATCAAATTTGTGTTATTATTAATATACGTTATTACTCAAGGGATGTTTATCTGTTCCTTTATCTCCATCTTAATATTTGTTTATTTTATTTTGTGGTGTTTAAATGCTATTCGTTCATGTATGTAGATTTCTAGATATTTTTTCATTAAGAGGATTTTTACACATTCATATAATATAGTGCGTTAGTGTTGGTGAGGAAATATTATTTTACGAGGATGGAAAAATTTAAATATTATAAACTTGTATAAATAACCGGAAAGGTCATGACGATTTGACGACTACAAAAAAAAAAAAGAAACAAGAATTTCTGTGCATAAAAGGTTTCTTTTGAATTTAAATAATAGAAACAGACCTCAACTTCAATTAAAGTATTTGTTAATGGCAAAACCCAAGTAATTCTTAAGCGGATATTATTTAATTAATATCATTTTTACTTTAATGGTTTAAATAATTCCAGTATTTGTTCAATTTAATTTAATATGAAATTGCTGTTGAGCTCCTTTGAAAATAAATTTCCCTTTTCATGGCTGATTTAACTATGAAATGCATTAAAAATACGTCATGGCATTTTTTTCTTCTATTGTTTTTGTGTCTGTTTTTCGAGCGGCCGTAACTGTTAAATAAACGAAATGTAACTGTGAAAAGCAGACAAGACTTTAAATATTATAAATTGAAAAAAAAAACACTTCACTTTTGAGCAGTTAAAATGAAAACCAGTAGAAGCAAAAAAACACCATATAGATATAAACACAATGCATTAACAAAGGTCAGGATAAGAAAAAAAAACACAAAAATGTAAGCACTTGAACATCATCCTCACCAGCACCAGCAAAACAGTGCATCCCGAAAGCGGGGAGGGGAAACGGCAAGAACATAAAGGAAAAGAAAGACTGACTGAAAGCTTAAAATCATAGCAAAACTTGGGTGGCAGGACCAGCACATGACAATGAAAAGCAACAATTTATTTAATATAGATATAGAATTATACGCGGAACAAGAAAATACGTGTAAAAAAATGTATTGTTTTGTTAAATCTGTTAAGCACGACCTGCAAAGAGCTCTATTGCTTTGCCTTGGAGTATTCCTGGATTAAGTAAATACATATTAATCTCAACGTAGGGTGTTTTGTTAACTGTAATGAATGCTATTACAAACATACAACAATGAGCAGACAATACAACAAGCACTTGATGTTAAGTACTTGACAAAGACAGATAAATTTCTAAGAATTATGACAAAAAAAAAAAAAAAAAAAAAACAAAGCAAAAAAATTGTGACAACCTTTGATATACACACAATAAGCAGCTAAAATGTAATAAAAAAAAAAAAAACAAATTAATTTTAATGAAAAAGCTTGCAAACAATTTAAAAAAGAAATCATTTAGAAAAACAACGGAGGGTTCGTTAATGTTAAAAAAAAATCATAATATTCTATTGTTTTATTTTACATAAAATCAAATCTATAGTTTTTTTTTAACACTCTAAGACAGATTTAAAATTAAACGAAAAATTACATAAAGTTATATTAAGTTGTGTGCAATAAAACCATATTATACCTCTTCCCCGTTTTACACGGTAGACACCTTTCTGTGAAATATGTGATAAGCGAAAATGCAAATCTTTAAAAAAGACACATTATCCGGAAAAGCATTGACAGTCCATTCTAATACTGCAATATTGTCAGACATTTGACGGACGGCTGCCATTATCAGATAATTTTTTTTTTTTGGTGGAAAATTTGCTTAAATTAATGCAATATTATAATTGGCAAAACTGCCCCTACATTAGCATGATGTGAATCCACTGACAACGTCCTATACCAAATCTGGCAAATTATTTCATAAAATAATCTGGCAACCATACAAACTGACAATTTTTGTTAACAGATAAATTTGTTGCCAGACAACTGCCAGACAATAATTTTGTGAGGTTTTCTGAACTGACAATTTACCTTCTGGTAGCTGGAAGTTCTCGTCGTCACTACAAAGTGTTAGATATTACAATATTGTAAGATCTGATTTTTTAGAAAATTATAAACTGAGAAAAAGAAATATGTATGTAGCAATTAAAATCTTATAATAAAATTGCTTTACAAATTCATAAAAATTCCAAGACGAGTGAAGAAGATTAATAGGTTTGATAGTAGCAGGTTTCTCTAACGTGGTCTAGACAAATGATCAGATTTTACTTCTCTGAAAATTCATAATCATTTTTTTATCTTTCAATAAGGGAATGGGAAATACAATTTAATGTGGTCTAGAGGTCATTTAAAGATATTAAATTCATCTTGACCTAAATGGGATTTTTGAAAAATTTTTAAATTCCACCTGTTTGTAGTAGATTTGTATTAAAATATTTGTTATTGACTTTTAAAAATCTAAGTTCTTGCTTTGCTGTTTTGTAGGGCCTTGCCTTACGGACAGCCTGATGATTAAGAACCTGACGCTTAACGCCACCGGGGGTGACAATAAAGAACCATAGCGTCTGACGTAAAGTGGCCTCAACTCAAATTGCTGTAAATGCAAATAGGAAAGTCCAAATGCCTTAACTTTTGTTTCGGAAATATTGTATTTTATTCTGTTTATAATTTTATTATGATCGTTCAGACTTATTTTACTTGGGTTTTATAACGCTTTATCACCACCGCCTACTGACTTAAGTTAAAAATGCAAGCGGAATAGAACCACAAAATATAAATGAAAAATTTTATACTTGGCTACACAAAAAGACAAAATGTATCGTTGTAATCCGTTTTCATAATATTTTTGTATTTAATTTGACATTGCAAGTATTATTTTTCTACAAAGCTGAGTTTTTTTTACCTCAATATGTATTGGTTCTGTCCTGATGAACTACAGTGTAAGACCACATATATGTATGTATATATTTGAATGGAAATAATTTTACGACTTCCTACCAGTCAATTAAATGCCACTCAACACAAACAATTTCACTTGCATTAAATACTTCAAAGCAGCCAGTGCAAAAGTCATCATTTATAAATTGCCTTTATGCAAAAGCATTTCTCTTTTGATTTGTGTTTTAGCCAATTTTATGAATAATGGCTTATAATCTACTTTATATTTGTATATGTACGTGTTTGTATGTTCGAGTCGCCTGTCAAGAAAAATTTGGATAAAAAATTTATTAACATTAAGCAAAGAAAACATTAAGGTAACGAAAAGCAAGTCTTGTCATATATAGCCCTATGAAATATCTATAAACAGATACATGTTAAACACACACACACACACTCATCCGTACACATGCGTGCATTTCTGTGGACGTTTCAGTTAATGTGTTTAGTTGGAGGATTATTAGATAACAACTGTGTATGCACACACATATACTGAATATGTGTCACCACACAACCATAATGGAATTTGTCTACATTTGAGTAAGTTTACCTGAGCCTTGACACAATGTTGGCCCGTTTATGGGGCTCTTCGTGTCTGTATATACACGTATTCCTTCAAGCTATTTCATTGTATGCATTTGTGAACACACGTGATTTTCATTGAATATTTAACGATTTTGTACTTACAAGCCTTGAGAAATATTTACGGGGCATTTAATAAAGATTTTTCTTTATAAATAAATAATAAATAGAAGCCTGGCAAGGAAGAAACAATCGCGCATGAACAAATTAGCTGAAGCAAAGAAATTTACTTTATGATTCAAATTATCATGTACATACATTCATATGTACGTATGTATGTTTGAAGGGGAAAGCAGAAGCCATTTATTTCCAACACATTATTTTTTATACGACAAAAATAAAACGGGGGTGGTTGTGTGCCATAAGAATTGATTTAACCAAATTGGTATAGCATTAAGCTGCTGAGTGGTGTACCGACCGCGAAACTAGTAGTTGTCCCCCCCTTATTTTAATTTTTTATTTTTCTAACGTTATTTACAGCAATAATTCTTATATTTTATATAAATACAGTTAAGTTGGCCGGCTTTACGAATAAGGTAATTATTTAGTTATATTAATGATGATGATAATTAATCATTCAAAAGTAGAATAGTTTTTAAGTTTCAGTGCTATCCGTCTGAATACCGTCAATTAATCGCTAAACTTAAGTATTTTTAATCACTGAACTGCTGGGTAGCGGACAATAATTTTCCATCAACTTAAGTAACACAACATTAGGTAAGAGTAGTTGGAGGGCTTAAGCTTAATATTCTGCTGTCAACTTTTTCTCTTTCAATTATTTCGTTTGCTGCAGTAGTTTATTATTTGCCAACATGTTTTGCTAAATTTCATTGTTAAAAATTGGTTTTTCTTTTCAGTTTTTTGCGTTCTTATTTTGAAATGGGAAAATTTCCTTTTTCCGTTCGAGCATTAACGAAACAATAAATGTGTAAAATTGTAACTACGTGCTCGTAAAACACACTGGCATGCAATCAATTATTTATTCGCACAAGAACAACATACATAAATCTCAATAAAAAGACAGATCCGAGCACAGGATTTTTTTCTTCTATTAATCTTTTAACAATAGAAAATTATGATGATTACATAACAACTCATTTCGATTTCAATTCTTGTCATTAGTGTGAACATGAGCCAGTGTATGTGTGCGTTTTGTTGACAAACGTCTATATCAGTGTGCGAATATCATTTGGTATTGGGAGTGTGAGGGCAAGCGATGAACTGACTACAGTGATTTTAATGGAATTTGGGAAAATAAGGGGAAATTCTTATATGTACTTTGGCCTTATATAGTTTGTTGCTTTTGTGCAGCTCTACGATTGCTTTCATCTGGTTTTGCCCTAAATTATTACTCAAACATAATTATTAATTACAATTCTCCTTCCTCTTCTTAAAAAAAATCACTTGTTTGTTTAGTGAAGAAAAAAAAAACGTAATTTAATTTAAGCAATTCTGTAATTACAATATTTTCTACCCAATAACTCTCTGCGGCCTGTGTTTTGCCAATATTGAGTAAAAAAACATAAAAGAAATGCAACAAAATGTTTTACTAAAAACACAAACCACTTTATCTCTTTGCAATTTCACGCACCGAAATCATTTCTTTATAAAACTCAGTTATAATTTCCATTTTTTCTTCAGTTGAACATATTTTTTTATGTGGCACTTTGTGGCTCTAAAGCAGTCTACAGTAGCTAAGCAAACAACTTCTTCAAATAAACAGCAGTTTCTTAATTTCTTTGCCATCCTACAAATTGGTCTTAGCAGGGGAATCACAAATTTGAATGGCATTAACACAAATATGAAACAGAGTTGAAAAAAATATACAACTCTGGCTGGAGTGTTTCATTAAATAAAACTCTTGGTGAAAAGTTCAGCTGGGTTGAGCTGAATTCATTGTTAAAACAAATTCGTCTTGATTTCAACACTTCTGTCCGCTTATGAGGGGTAGTCAGAGCATTATATTTTAAAATTTAATGTCCGCGTCCGGGGTGGTGGGAATACATTCAACAAAGTTTGTCCGTCTATGGGAGGTGTCCGTTAGGAGAGTTTTCACCGTATGTGACATCGGCGTTCAATATTCCATTAACATTTTCTGCAATATTATTTCACAATTCTCTCTGAAATATCAATTGTACTTTTAATTTAGGTACGTAGTTCAAGCCACAAATATGTAATTTTAAACCTGCCACACACACACACACAACTGTGGAACTTGAAATACTTTTAGCGCTTGCAAGTATGTTATACAAACTTTAAGCTGCAGGTGGCAAAGTAGCTTTTGATAAATCTCATTTAAGCAGACAAGTCTGAGCATGATTATTTTACGGATTGTTATAGATTTGCAAATACTTCACTACGTTCAGGTCTGTTTGTGTAAAATTATCTTTGCAAAATTGCGCGTTTCACATATTGAAAATAATACCCAGAGCAGAAAAAAAAACACAGATAGAGGTATTAGCTTTTGAGCAGCTTATGGCTTACTAATATTTTAATATTTGAGGTTTTTCTTTTAAGTATAAGGGAAAAGGCAAAAATGGAAAGCGGATTTTTCTTCGTTATTCTTAAAGCCAGCCAAAGAAACGCATAAATAAATATTTTGTTTTCAGGAATTCAATTAACTCTACTTCAGCTACTTGGCAGTTTCATTTGTTGGCATAAAAAGCTACTTGTTTTAGTTTATTTATGTCGCAGTTGCTTCACAACACAACAATAACTGAATGTTTCACATAATTTCTGCAAATAAATATAAAAGTTGTAATATTATTACAAACGCTTTTAACTACTTCCTTTATATATAGACTTATTAATGTGCGTATGTGTGAATATGTGTGAGTGTGGGTGGTTTTCTGTTAAGCATACAGTGAGTAGAACAATTGTAAGAGGTTTTAGTAATTTGAGTAACTTATATACTCATATGAGATATAAATTACAGTCCATTAAAAAAGAAAACCAAATAAGGCCCAGGATTAGTGCAACCATATCTTAAATCTGTTTCTTTTCGCTTTTATAAAATTTTTTACTTTCCATTTGAATCGTCTTAAAAAGTTCAATTACGACAACTGCGCCTTTCCTATAATTTATGTGTCAGCTACAAAACTATCGAAATTTGTTTTTATGCAATTGATAAAAAAAGGGGTTAAATAATATATACCCACAACATATATGGCACTTCAGGTAGTACATTCCTGTACAAACAATATGTCGTGGGGTTCCAATTGAGGCCCAAGCAAGATGTCAACTTGGTTTCTCAGGTGATGGGCTAAAGAATTTTAAGAACCTTACATTACTAAACAGCTTTTTACGTCACTTTTCCGTGCCTTTCTGGGTAAGTAAAAACAGAGTCTAACATTTTGTCTTCGCAGACTGCATTGCAATCCACTTTGTGCCTCGATGAAGGAGTTGATGAGTTGTATGATCAACCATCGCCAAGTAAAAATAGTTGAAATATTTTTGCAGCCTTGTGTTCGGTATTTTCTTCAGATACAAGTGAAGTCACCGACAGTGTGTTCAGTGAAAACAATATTGCTATAGTCTCCTCCATTCTAATAAATAGTACCGAGTGCAAAGTAGCGAAATAATTTTTTTGGAAACGTAATTAATATAATTGTTACGAAGCATCTTACAAGTAGCCGTATTATTGATATAAATTTATTATATATTTTTGGCTCTTAAATTTTGTTTTTAATTCAGTAGAAATACAGAAGATTTTAGTTACTTTAAACATTATTTTAAATATAATAAAAAAAAACTAATTATAATATGATTAAATGATTTAATAATAAATTTGTTGGAGGTAATATGGTTGGCACCAGCCATCATAATGTTTCCGTGTGATATTTATGTATACTGTGAACTATTAAACTGTATGGTGTCCCTTCTATGATTAGCCATCAAAATCACGTAAATATGGTTCGTCATGACCAAATAATTTTGCCTGTAATAGGTATGTGCTTGCTTATGAAAATAGTATGGCCATTCATGACAATAACATGGTTAAGTACGTAGCGTTACATTCTTGTACAATACAACAATATTGTTATTATTGGAAATGCTAACTAACTAGCGTTGCATATCTCTTTAGAGTAATATTGTCAGCGAATGGATATATTTACTAGAGTATTTCTGTATATTAACAGAATGCAAACAAAGAACAAGGATCTGCAGCTTTTTCTTCAACGTTTTTAAATGCTACGCCTCCTTACAACAGTAATCCAAAAAAAGTTTATAATTTTATAATTATCCTTCTCCGCGCTGGAGTTTTTCCTTTATACTTTGGTTAGTTAGTTTTTTCTTTTTTGTGACTTTTCTCAACTAAACACATAAAAATGTGTATTTTTCTTTTCATTATCCTACCAGAAACGGACTTTTTTGCAACAAGAGTATGAGAAGTCCTTATGGTTGTATGGATAGTGTGGTATTTGCTTTTTATGTTTTTGTTTTAAACTTGCAACATATATTATGGTTGTTGACTTTTCTCGTGTTGCTGCGAGCATGGAAGTTGTACTTAAATACCACCGCAATGCCGCCATCCATTGCCACTATTAAAGCAACGCAATTTGCAAGCAACATAAATGTTGGGGAGCATAAGAGTGTTTGTATGAGTGTGTAGATTGGCTTGTGGTAAATAATAGTAAATGTGTACAAATGCCTGCACTGTGGCAGCAACAGTAGCAGTAAGAGTTCAATTTATTTGTGGCTGGCTCAATCTTTTGCTAATTTACTTGATTCTTGCTTTTTTTCTTGTTTCTTGTTTATGCTTTGGCTTTTATAAATAATGAAAAACTTTTTGTTTTACAAAATTTTGTTTACACAATTTTAATATCGTTTTTTCTGCTTGCCAGTTGTTGTGTTTATTCTTTTTGAGAGACAAAACTTTTTTTAATGTACTTTTTTGTATGAAAATAAAAAAGCTTTGAACTTGAAATAAAAATGATTGTTGGAAACTTGTTTATTTGTCGGAAAAGAGAAAAAATAAACTCAAGTAGAGTTTAGAGTTTAGTTTTGTTGTTGTTAACTTTAATGACGTTATTACACAGCTGACAATTAAAAATTATGATATATGTGTAAATGAAAATATGTGCGCAGAGTTTTCTAATTGGCATAACTTTAAAACAAAAAGTTTTGCTAAAATCATTCGTTTGCACCACTGCACGAAATGTGTGTTATGAGTAAAAAAATATCTTTTGTCTATTTATATGTACTTATCTACATACATATATATGTTAAAAATTGTAATTTTTTGTCAAGAAGCTTCATTACCGATGAAACAAAGAACAAAGGTAATTTTATAGAAGTATTTTAAAAATAGACTGGCCAGCTGGACATTTTTAAAAGTAAAAACATTTGAACAGGAATAATTTTAAACGGAAATTATTAGAATCTTCGTCAATTATTTAAATACGGCTTATGAATACACTTCATAATACCAAGTTGTTGGCTTTGCCACCTAAATCTAAATCACAAATGGAAACTGAAGTTTAAATGCAACAAAAGAATTTTGAAGTCGGCCAATAAAAACAATTTTACAATTTGATTCTTATTTTGAAATACCACAATTTGGCCTCAGATTGTTGCATTTAAAGCAAAAAAAAGGTGCACATTTACGCTATTGCAAAGTAAAACTGCCATTTTTTAGGGCTTCGAGTAGAGTCTCTCAGAAGTTGAATTGTTGGCTTGTAATTATTTTGCAATAATTTTTTTTTAATGCAAAACAGTTTTACTTTGCACCTTTTTTTGCTTTAAATGCAACAATCTGAGGCCAAATTGTGGTATTTCAAAAACAGAATCAAATTGTAAAATTGTTTTTTATTGGCCATTTGTGCGCCGACAATCTGAGCTGGTATAAGGGATGGTAGAACGAAGTTTGAAGTTGGTGCAACTCCTAAGGTTTTATTCTTTTGAGTTTAATTGAAGCAAAACTACACTTTTGTAATCTACTATTTATACATATTAATAAATTATTTTATACATTTGTACTATTGAACAAGAGAAAATAAGTCGCTTGCAGTTGTGCCGATTTTGCCATCCCTGATGTGAAAACATCAAAACAACACTTATACGATGCCCACCTTCGTTTTAAGATTGACAGCAAAATTTACAATACGACCACGTCAATATTTTTTTTTTTTTAGAGTGCGGCCATTCTAAAATTAAAACTGTGTCTGCCAAACAAACAAAAGCATATGATTTAATTGGCCCAATTGAAGCTAATAGTGTGACCGCATTGCAGCAATTATTGCCGCATTTGAGTTTTACACGATATGAAGCCGTGACGTGTGACGATTTAGCATATTGTGCCATTTGCTTAAGCATTAATATCAAATAAGACCACGTGTCCTTCCTTCCTTATTAGTTATGAACTCAAGATCACAAATGAAAAAGTTCTTCTCTTTATGAATTTTATGTTCAACGGTAAACCAGACATGCATTATAATACATGCATTATAATATAAAAATGCTCGTTACAATAGTAACGAGCATTTTTAAATATGTACAATACAACAAGATTATCGATAACAATTGCAACATGAGTTTCAATTCAATTCAAAATATATTGAAAACTAATATTTTATGGACAAATCCATTTAGCCAGTATTTTAAATAAACCTCACCTCACCTTCTTAAAACACTTAAACAATATTTCACAAGAGAGCAAAAATAAAAGCTAAATTAAACTGCTGCGTTATTTTGAGCGAAATATGTTGTCTTATTGTCAGGGCTGTTTGGTTCACTCTTATTTTTTAGGGGCTTTAAGCAGACAATGCTTTCAGTGTAACTTTCAACACAATTGCAAAAAGAGAAAAAAAGTGTAGGGAAAAACCGAGATAAATAAATGAAGAGTGAAATGGCATTAAAACCACGATATTTAATTGGATAAAATTGGCAAACGACAGAAAGGCGATTAAATTTAATTATTAGTTATGAATGTAGTAAAGCGGTCGGTGTTCATGTCTGTGCCTGTCTGTAGGGAGGTGTGTTTTTTTTTGTATGCGTGTGTGGTGCAAATAGCAGTTCAACACTGTGCGGTGTTGCGAATATGCTTGAATTCACTTCAGTGTAGCATTTCACTGACCATTTTTCGAGGCACATACATATGTACACGTACATACATACATAGTATGGCTGTATGCACAATAGAAAGCAGACCATATGCAGCAAATACACAATGAAACCTAAAGTGAAACATACATACATATGTATGTACATGCAAATACATACATACATACATACTGATCAGACAGATGTAGCTTTATTTAATTTTTCATTTATTTCTGTTGTCTTGTTTTCAATTATTTCAAAACAAAACTTTTATTCATTTGTATTCGCTCACACACGGCTTTGTATGGCTTTAGTACGGCGGCTGCAGACGGAATTTGCGTTTGCAGTGATTTTAATTTAATTAAATTGCACAAAATTTTAAACACGCACACATTCGTTCACACACACAAATACCCGTAAGTACTTTCGGATTTAAATGTGTACACTTATGCCAAAAAAAGAGATATGACCCATTATACGCTTATTAAAGCCATTTTATCATGAATTTTAAATTTGTCGGTGTTCAGGTTGGCAAAAAAGGGGGGGGGGGGAAAAAAATAATGAATATAAGCCTGAATATTATAATATAAATTAAGTGGCTTTTTTAAATGACATCTAAATATAATTGAATTAGTTTTTAAAATATAAACTCATCTAAAATTATTTTATTTTTAATTCATTGGGATTTTGCATTTATGAGACAAATGTGCGGTTTTCGCTCGAAGCCAGACGGAATTTCAACATTAGCAACAAAACACATATTTTGAATAGCTGATGATGAAAGCGCAATTTCAATTGACAGGCGCAAAAAGTTTGTCATTAAAATGAAAAAAAAAATCTAAAACACTGTTTAGTTCATTCAGATATATGGATTTTTCTTTTTTTTGCCAATATGTATTAGAAACTTTTGTTTACATCTCATCTAAATATTTATTTTTCTTATTTCTAGTTTTGTTGTTAATTTAAATTATAAAACCGCAAATTATTTTAATTTTTTATGATTGATCGATAAACCGCGGATCAATATTTCCGATTTTAAGCATTGATCAATCTGGTCGCAATTATTCACATGTCTGGTTTATAGTTTGAGTATCTTTATTTATAGCTGCCAGGTATGGAAGATTTAAGTTCATGCCAAGCGGTAATTTCATGCTAAGCAATTTTAACACAAATTAAGCGTATTTTTCTTAATTAAACTCTAGTTTTATTTTATTATTAAAACTACTTAGTCTACGTAGCTTTGTGATGCAATATGATCATACAATTGTGTGTTAAAATAACAGACGAATCGTCGTTTTACGTTTAACTGGTCTTAGCAACTTCGACTACAACCGGTATGTTTTGGTTACTACGATTTGTATTTCAAACGTTTCCAAAAGTAAGACACAGGTACATTTTTTAATTCCGTTATTAATTTATTATATCTCCATTTCAAGTATAACTTAAATGTTTTTAATTGTTTATATACTTTCTGTCTGCATTACTTTTACTATTATATGCGGTTGACTCTGTTGTTGTCAGGACAATGACTGACTCCTACATCACAGAAGTGTCGTTGTAACGATAAACTTGCTGGTAGACTCAATTATAGTCAATAATAACAATCGTAACATGGAAAGCTGAGGTGGATGTGAAACAATAATATTAATGTCCATAATAGATTTTTTTGCCTTGTTCAATTGTTGATCACAGAAAGTATTAAGAAAATCTGAAAAACCTTATTCTAAACATGTCTCAATTGAGATAAAAACTATATTATTCTTAAGAAATTTTGCTGATATTTCAGCTGTAAATGAATCAAAAAAATAATAAAAGATTTTGTTAAATATACCCTGTCAGTACTATTGATGTACGAACAGTCACTTTTATGGAACAGAATAATTTGTAATCAAAGAACAGCATCTCTTTAGAAACGATATAGAAGAGATATTTTCTGATTTGCGTAATATTTGCTTTTATAAAAGCCTTAACTAAATTTTTTTACAATTGTTTTTAAATTTATTTTATTTAAATAGTGGTATGAAAAATCGATAACACTCTTATTTCCCATTTCAAAATAAAACCAAACATAAAGAAAGTAAACCATGTTTCAGGGAACACCAGCATCGATATGTTTGAAATAATAATGGAAATTTCAATTGTGAATTTAATTACACTTTTGACACATTTGTTTATGCCTTTGGCAGCATTCCACATGCAAACAACAATAGATAGACAGACCGACAGACAGATAAACAGACAGATACACCCCTTGCAAACTTTCAAGCATTCTCACACTTGAATGAATTTCGTACATTTAGCAAAAACGATTTTCATGTACATAAATCCCTGCTGCCTTCATAAAAATCCTTATAAGCACACACACACATACGGGCGTACACACCGTCCCACAATAACGTTTTCGTGTAAAAAATTATTTTATCTATACACAACCACAGATTGTGTCCAATTAAACAAAGACACATTTTCATAAATTGTCTTTTTATCGAAAATAAATTCAGTTTAGTTACCAAATATTCCTGGTCATTCAAACATTTCCTTTCCTTTCAATCCCAATTACAATAAATACGTTCATGTGGGATGCCTGAATTTGTGTTTACGAATGTTGTGTATATACATACAGACATACATACAGACATACATACAGACATACATACAGACATACAGACATATGTATTGTCTATGAATGAGAATGTTCATGAGTGCGTCTATTAATAAAGTCATGCTATTAATCTGTTCTATTTCGTCTGCTTAAATGTGTATGTGTGTTTGTCAGTCAGGCGTACAAAGACTTTTGTGTCAATAAATATGTAAATTGTTGTTGATGCATTTTTATGGCCTTTAATGACGATTTAAATTGATACTATTGTAAATTTATGAAAATTATGATAAACTTAGTGTAATAAAAACTCTAATTTTTATGACAGATTATTTTAAATGCATAATTAAAAGTGTATCTTCATTTAATATGATTATTTATAGATTGCAAGGAATGATAGAAATGCAGATTGCGCCATTCGCATGATTTCCCGTTAGATGATGTAGTTTAAGCCATGCAAGTGTTGCCAATTTTATGTATTTCCTATTCAATTAGGGCTCTGTTTGTATTGAAAACTCTGTTTTTGTATAATTAATATTAACAATCCATAAACAAAATAAGATATTTTACATTTGGAAAAGGAATATGAACGTCATAATTTGTAGTAGATTTAATGGATAGAAAGTAATAGGCATAAAATTGATAATGTATTTAAAAAACCCAGAAATTTTATGTAGGACACCTTTAGCTTAGAAGTTGCAAAGCTCCAACTTAAAAATGTAAATATTGTTCTTCGGACATAAATGTGGGCGAAAAGGGCTTTCAAAAACCTTTTAACTGCTCATATAAATATAAGAATAGACCAAAAATAAGCATTTTGAGCAAAGCTTTTTACCAAAACAATGTTATCGTGAAGAATTGCCCTCATAAAGATATTATGAAAAGTGCTTAGAGAGATAGTTTTTGTTTTCTTTTAATAATGTATTTTTATATAAAAATATTTTTATATAAAAATATGTAAAGTAAATATATATTATAAAAATATTTTTATATAAAAATATGTTAAAACCAATGTAGTATATTGGAAGCACTAGGTGGACAGGCAAAAGGAAAGGTGCGATTTACAGGTGTGTTTTTGAAAGCACATGTGATTTCAAATCATGTGTTTTTAAGAACAGTTGTGTATTCCATTTATAATATCTCTACACTGTATTTTACTCCTGTAAATTATGATATTGAAAGTTTTGTCAAATCTGAATTCAATTTTGTTTCCAAATGTATTGTACATTGCAAAATTCTTTATACTTTAGAAAGAAGGGATCATGAATTTTTAAATTGATTTTTCAGTGCTCTGCAAAAATCGGACACATTTCCATATTAAACTTTTTACTCGTTTCTCTTTCAGTTACTTAGTTTGGTACGTTTGTGTATGATACTTTTGCACCCATAATTTATATGCATTTATTATGCCCTTTAACAAAAATTGCTGGTTGTAAATTTTTTTACCTCCATCAGTTTGAATTAATATTCTAATATTTGTTTAGAACGTGTCTAAAAAATATAAGCAAAGGAAAGTCTTTGGGCGATTGAAATCCATTCAGGTACGTGCCAAAGTCACACTATTACTGCCATCACTTTGTTGTTGATAGAATTCATAATGAAATTATGCTAAAAATGTGTTTTTTGTTTTCTAAAAAATAAAAGAAGAAAGGAAAAAGGAAAAAGTTATTTTAATTCTTGACTTGTTACAGCCAAAAAATCACTCGTGCAATTATTGTTTTACAATACTTGAACACTTTATCAAGTGACTAGTACAAAAGGCTGGGGCTTGTTTGGTGATTTAAAATTTTATATCGAAATGGAAAAACAGAAAATTAAAACGACAAATGCTTTTAGCTCATGCCTTTAAAGTCTACGCTGGTTAATTTAAATTTTGTTTTGCTATTCTAACCGCCTCCTTAAAATCAAAAGCCTTGTGCTGAATGTTTACGTATTAGAATATTCCTTTTAGTTTTTTTTTTCTCCTTTGTTTTACTTTTGTAATGGCAAATAAACTAACATAAAGCAAAAGCTAAAACCCACGTGAAAATAAGGAAACACTACAGCATCAACAACAACAAATGTTACAAACACAAGCAAAATATGAACGAGTGCTAGAAATTTACATTTCCGCTTTGATGGTTCAAAATTAGCTGACATTGTAGAATTTTATATTAGAAATTGGTTGTATTTGACGACGCTGATGATGTTGTACTACGGCAGAGTAAGTGGCGTTTTGTTTATAAAAGGGGTTAAAATATGATAAGCCCAGAAAAAAGGGTATACGAATGATAGCGATGATAATGTTTTAAGACTAAAAGGTTTGACAGTTTTCTTTATTGGCAGCGTTGAAAACTTTGCTCGGTTGCTAACTTAATTTTGTTAATGTTTTCCTCTTCAAATGTTGTTGTTTTAATATTGGTCTTTTGATGTTTTATTTAACATTTTTTTTGTTTTTAAATTTACATTTTATTTAACTAGCCTTTGTTGGTTGTGGTAGTTTTAATTAAGTGATGAAAGTCATTAAATAAGTAAATTAGATTTAATAAATACGATTATGAAAAGATTTCAGGAGCTTATAATTAACAATTTTAATCAAAAGAAATTATTTAACAGGTTTTCAAAAGCATTAAGGTAAATTAAAAATTTTCTCTTTCGTGGTTTTGGAAGGTAAAAGAATACTGCAAATACTAACAGTGAGTGTACACATGAAATTCATGATTAGAGTTAAAAAAAAAAAAACTATTAAAACATCATATTTAGAACTTTCAGCGAGGATTAGGCCCATATTTCATAGATCCAGGAGTTGAAGACTTAAAAAAAAGTTACATTCTCGAAAGAAGTTCGGACGGAGGACATTATTCTGGCTCTTACATTTGCCGTCATCATTTCTGCTCAATGTTAAAAATACACATTAATTAATAATATCAAATAAAAGCTGAGTATTGTAAAATTGTGCGATACAGAAATATTTTATTTATTGTATTTTAAATTAACTGCTGTCGATGTCACATGTGAGCGATATATACATCATAAGTGACCGATCATTTAATCGCAAATTTTTAAATTAAAATTTCGAATTCAATCAATTCAAGTTGATCTTAATGGTTTGAGTTCATAGATCGATTGCACCTCTTCAATCTTTAAAGCTCAATTTCTATGCAAAAATGGGTTGTTTCAGTGTCAAGAACAGCCCGAAACTTACTGAGAAAAAGACTTCAAAAAAAAGTTAATCTGCCGAAACATATTAAAAAAAAGTTGTTACCCTTTTTAAGGGTTTCCCTCCATGTGCTTCTGGATCCACTTTTTAAGCATAAAAGCGCAAATTTCGAGCCCATTTTTAAGAATCGAACTCGCCAACAAACATAAAATGTGCCATTTACGAATCGTAAATTTTCCTAATAAAAAGCAGTTTTACTTATAAACGTCATAACTTTATACATATCTATTAAATTTATAAATGAAAAAGGTTTTTAATTTAATAAAGTAACAGTCTGCAAAGTAAATTTTATTTGGTAACTTAAATGTCCATTCTGTCGCAGATTGATAAGATTTCCGGCTTAGCTTTTAACTTGTTTGGTTTGTCTACGTTTGCGGTGAATACAGAACAAATATGCTCGCAGACTGCTTTCGAAAAGTTCTAATAAACTTTTTTCTTGTCAAATAAACTCGCGTTGGAGAAGGAAACGTAAAACTTCTGCTTTTTGTAACTTTTAATTTAGCGAATTAAAAACAAAAATATCAAGGACTGCTTGTTAAACAAGCAGGTGTTATTTGTTTTGTTTAGACTAAAAAGTAAAAGTTCTAAGAAAAGAAATAACATTTTGGGTTTTTCGTTTTCGACTTCACTTACAGTCTTGAGATAACCAGAATGGCTAGACTTGGAAAGGGCGGAACAACAACACCGAGAAATTTTAATTAACAAAAGCCTTTTTTTCAATGAAAGTAACAAAAGTTGAGGCGCAATGTCGGCAACAAAATTCTTACACAATAAGGCAGAGAATTTACACTCACTTTTAAAGAACTGAATGTTATTTAAAATTTATCTATTTTTAATTTATATTTATGTATTTATTGAGTCTTATACAATAATTTAAAAGAAATGTTAAACATGCCAATTAGAAAAACGCAATCAACAATCAAAATTAAGAAAACAGCTGTTTACTTGTACCGGAAGAACCGAGGCTGGTACTGTGCGTGGTTATTTAAGTGCGTAGGTACCAAAAGGGTTACTATGTAATTTTTAACCAACACACGTATTTAACGTTTAATTACCATATGATATTTCAATATTTTTTTAAGACAATCCACCATTTTGTTACGTTGTAACCATTCGCACTCCGCCCTCCTCTCCTTACGTTATGCTTCTATTATTTACTTTAAAGGATTTCATGGCGGTTTTTGCAAACATTGATATTTTTTTATTTTTGTTATTTTTTCTTCCTTTTTTAATAAAAGAAACCTTTTTCCAACACAAAGGGTGGTTATTTTATTTTCCACTTCGTTGTCTCTGGAAATGTTATGCCAGTTAATGGAATTTGTATTTGTGGCCTCGAATTATAAGCCCTGGCAGCTCAAATATTAACTCGGCCACAATATCATTTCATGCCATAGCGAATCGGAAAGTATTTAGATGTGTAGGAATATATAAACACACATACATGTAAGTTGTTTATATGCCGTATATGAGATTTGGTTGTAAATTATATGTGATGTCTGTAAAGTTGCAGAGATTCAATTAAATGTTTTTTTCTGACAGATATGAACAAATAAATTAGATCTTAAAGCTTTGGTCGAGAGCAAAATGAAACAGTTTTTTGTGTGTATAGCGAGCGCTCGTTTTGAAAATCCAACAGACATTCACAAGGACTGGGATTTTCGTTCCATCTCCTGCTACTTTATCCAAAAGGCGATGTTTTGCCAAACTTTTGTTATAAAAATGAAGCAAAATTTTTTACATTTTTTTCACAGCGATTCTTCAATTGTTACGGTTCTCTCAAAATTCAGATATAGTGCGGTTGTGCAATCTTCGGCCCTATTTGCGTTGATGGTTTCTGGAGAAGAAGATTCAATCACGAACTGTACGGGTTGTACAGCGACATGAGCCTAACCAGGCGTCTACGGATCCAACGGCTAAGGGCCATGTAAAGCGCATGGAAAATATTGCTCAGACCCGTAGAATCTTCGACTCTGAACCAGTGGGACAACGGAATAGAGGACGCCCACGGAACCCATGGCGCACACAAGTAGAGTCCCTCAGCCAAAATTGGAGGATGCTGGCTAAAGGCCGTGCCAGCTGGAAAAGCTTGTTGGCTGAGGCCCAGGTTCACCCCGGACTGTAGCACCAAAAGAAGAAGAAGAGAATGCAGTTGTGCAAAAGTTTTCTTTGAAATCCTGAAAGCATTTTCGATATGTTCTTGAGTTCTCGCAGCGATTCGGTTCTTATTTCCTCTATCGTCGTAAAACGTCGTCCTTTCAGGGGCCTCTTCAATCTCTGAAACAGGAAAAAGTCACTGGTGGCAGTTATAATCCCTTTTAAACACTTTTGGATCGCGGTTGACGTTAAATACAACAATTCCTAATTGGCTAAATAGCTGAAACTTTCAGACTTGTGGTCCAACATAAAACAAACAAAAAACTATAAGCGAATGTAGGTGGCCAGTGAAATGGCAGAGCCATTTGACTCTATTAGTGAAGATAAAGAAAGAGTTCTGATAAGAAAGCATTCGAGTGTACAGAGTATAAGATTTTAGTATTTAAAGGCAACATTATATTATCTTAAAAAGCTTTAAAAAGTTCAAAATCGATGATTAAGTCCTGACCGACTTTTGTCGTTTAGAGGACTTGTCGCCAACTTAGAATTTTCATATTTTAATCTGCTGCCTGAAGGGAAAAGAAATCATTTTGACGAGGTTGCCAAAATTGCTATATGTATTTTGTTATGTAAGAGTATAATATAGGAATTAAATATTGCCAACGAGTATTTCATGTCAAGAAACTAAAAATTCGGCTTTTTAACATACGAAGAGTCATGAGGAAAAGCAAATATTATTGCAATATTTTATTAAAGACGGTTGTATCATTTCAAGAATCGTTGGTCGAGACACTTTGTTTGAAAACGTTAGCAGCCGTGGGCGTGATACCACCTTTAATACACATATCATTGACAAACATTTTAAGCGAATGAATGAATGCTATTCAAAAATCCAACTTTGTGGTTGCTTTTGTTAGTTTCAGACGGAATTAATGATACAAACCCAAAATATATTTATATCTGTTCTGTAGTATACATTTTGGTATGAGATTAATTTCATTCATCCAGCTGCTCAAAAGCGCATTCATCCACAGCACAAAACGTGCATAAGTTGGCCTGCACTTGCAATAAATAGATTGTTTTAGGTCATTATCAGGCATGAGCAGTGAAATGTTTGTTGTGGTGGGGGAACCGTAATCAAAATTGTTTGTTGTGATAGTGGTTTGGTACAATTAATACATATGAAAAAAATCTAGATAAATAAAATTATATTAAAGTAAAATTACTATTGTAAAGTTTTGTTTTCTTAAGTAAGGCTTGTTCTGGGACTAACTAAATTTCATTGTACGGGAGACCTTTAGTAGCTTTCGCAGCCAAAATAGAGAATATAATATTTGGATAATCTTATCCTCATATCGTTCATGCAGAATGTGTATTGTGGCATGTGGTGCATGACACATATCGTTCGAGGTGCAAAGAATTCGGCCCTCATCATTTTGTAGCCCTTGTCCATTGATCCAAAAAAGCGCTACGTGGCGAAAGATGATTTTTCGACTAGTACTAGGTCGCTCTTCCAAACCCACCGCAGGCCGGCCAGTTTTATCAGCTTTATGATATGTTATCAGCAATCAACAAATAAAACAAAAGAGCAGACAGACGTCACAAAAGTAACATGGCGATTCTCCTTGACTTTATTTTGTAGCAGCAATTAATTAATCTGTACTTTAATTTTACTGACAACTATTTGTTTCTATGCTTCCTACTTCACCTTCAAATAAAAATGTGTTTTTGCAATGCAATTCAAAGCAGCTTAACAGCAATGTTCAGCACTAAGAAATAGTGGGGTACTACTCAGTGACATAATGGTTGTACAGACCTCGAACAATAAATTACTCAAAAATCAATTCGACAAAAGCTTGATGGTCTAAATAAGAACCTAAAACATTAATACGCATATTTGGCATGACTTTAGCAGTGTCCGCAGTGTTAAGCGAAGCCCGAGAGTGGGACAATTTAGTGACCATATCTGCAATTCCCGCTCCGGCTGTTTTCCATTTCGTTGCCTCTCACACCCTGCCACGGCCCGCTTTTATGCAATTGTTATGGATGGTTACAAAAAATCATTTTGAAATGTAGTAAATATGAACCGTATTGAAATCCACAAACAGACAAACAAATTCCTAAGTACCAGCCAACACTTACCAACAATAGGTAGATAGATGGACATGATATATATACATTAATATGTATGCATGTATATTATAATGTACATGTGTATGGACAGATGAATAAACCGTTCCAAAGATACTTGCAACAAAACAATATTCAGCTTCATTTGTTATGTGTCCGTAAATTTGTTCATGGTTTCTAAAAGATTGGTTTGTGCATTTGCAAAGTTTTATGTGGATTTCATTCGCAAGTACGAGTATATGTAAATATTTTGTGTTTTTTGAAAAACCCAAAAAAAAAAAAATGTTGCTGCTTCTGGGCTGGTGCACACACACGTTTTTTAGGTGAATGGGAATATTTTTGAGGTTTTGTGTGAGCTGGTATTTATTATTGACCATTTTTAGGGTTCTTGTGGGGATAACAATATTTTTGCTGTGGTTGTTGGCTGTAGCATTGGTTTCTGACGTATGCGTTTCACTCTCTTTTCGTGTCTTTGCCTTTGGAAAAACATCAGACGAAAAGCATTTTGTTAATTGTACACTTGTATTATAGTCGTATTTCATGTACTTTATAGTATATTTGTAATTTGTTTTTCTTTTATTTTTGGCTCGTTTAAAACATCAAAAGAAAATGGTTTCCCTATTTAGATTTATTCAAAACAAATGATGTTAATGAGTTGAAATAAGTCGTTAATATGGATTAAAAATACAACAAAAGCAAGTTCCAAAACAGACAAACAGAAAAGTTAAACAAGCTTCGTTTCCAAATATTGCGATAAATTTAAATATCGCACAAATTTGTTTAAATATCAAAACAACATACATTCAATATAATTACAAATAAACTTAGAGTTAATTCTCATAAAACTTTACAAAAAAAAAATTTGCTTAATAAAATAATTTTCATTAGAATATTGTTGCTTATAGAAGCTGCGTACACGAGTAGACATGTGTAACGACACATAACACAGCCAGAGATTTCTAGCTCGGGAGTTCCGGCTTTCTAATGCCTCCTGCGAGTAATGCCCTATTGTCGCAAAGGAACATCATGCCTTAATAAGATTCACCTGACAATTTTCCACCATCTAGTCTAATCTGTTGCAAGACAATAGCAACACGGCCAGGCGTTTTCCGTCACAGTAGACATCTTAACACCAGAGTACCTCTTTAAAAACCTCCAACAAACCTTCGGTAAAAGTTTTGGAAGAAGATGCACAGCTGAAGCCATACCAAAGCAAAACCTGCTATCCGGGAGGACATGAGTAAGTTACACGAGTAAAGATTGAAACAGAACACGTTTATCATTGGAATCATCTAAACTCGACTTACATATATGTTGTTGGTGAATGTGCAGCGACCGCGAAGCTGCTAACTGGCCCCCAGCCCAAACTTTATTGTTCTTTTGCAGCCTTCTTTAACAAATTAATACAATACAGTCACAACATACATACATATATGTGTACACACACACACACACACACATATATATATATATATAAATACACATATATATTTCTTAACAAAGGAAATTTTTTATTAAAATATTTTCAATCACAAGAGCTGAATAAGGCTCTTACGACCCTATATTTTTCTTTCATTAACTGATGTCTTAATTGATAAAAAGAAACAGTAAATATTAAAAAGAGCAATCAATAAAAAATTATAAACAAAAAATTTGTTTTTTTTGCTTAATTTTTTAAGTGCTGTCAACTTTGTGTTTATAAAAAGCCACACAATCGAACAGGAAAAAGAGGCAAATGGAAATTAGTTCAACTGAATAATTTTTTTTATATACAAATAGAAGCCCAAGCAACTTATTATAATTTATATTTATTTAGAAAACTTTTACTTTGTTTCATCTTGCAAAACAAATCGAATAATACAACATAAATTTATTGATCTGCTGAAAACAGATAATTAATATGTTTTTTTATTATATCTATAAAACAAACTTAAGCCTACAGATTTCTTCTTATTAATAAATTAACCTCAAAATACTCCCGTTCAAATTAGACGCTCTTGCACAGACTTGTCTTCACACATTTACCATAAATTTCATTAGGCAAAAAGCAATCAGTTTAATTCCAAGTCCAATTACGAGAAATAAGATATTTTTTAAGGTAAACCATAATTACAATTAAATGTAATTGACAGAACAGCATCATGTGCATGTGGTGATGAGGGCAGCAAAGTGGAATAAAGAACCTAATAACCGCCCACTGCTGGCTGTTAAGCCCAGAAAGCCTAATTTTCTTCTCAGTTGAGGCATATAAATCAAATAAGCTGTATGTATTAAAACAACAACGAATACATTTTATTTAAATGACACATGTAAGACAAGTACTCGTACCACATCTGGACAGACCCCACAATCGACCGACCTTTTTCTTTTGACCAGGCTGGATGGTGAGTGTTAAAGATTGGCCATTTTCAATTGTGTGTATGTAATCATTTTTACATATGTATAAACGTACGTACGTATACAGACATTTGCAATGTCATACAATAACAAACAAAAAAAACAAAAATACATAAGGACACACAGAGGATGTAAATATTTGTGTACGCTGTGACATCGTATACATGTTTGCTTACGTAGTTGTTTCATACCAATCAGATGTTAAAGTTAAATGAACAAGAAAAAGGAATAAAGAGTTTAAATTTTGATTTAAATCTCAGCCTTTAGAAAATGAACAGCAGAAAACAATTTGAGGCGAAAAACAATGCACCAGCCAAAATACGAGTACGACAAGATACCTACACACACACACACACACACACACACACAAATGTGCGCTGCACAGACGTTCGGTGCGTAAAGCACAAGCAAATGATACTCAAAACTACATACATACATACATACATATGTCCTTGTGTATGTATGTACATATACACAAGGTAACAAATTATCTTTTAATGTTTTTTGCAGGCAAGTTTTTTACATGTTTAGAATTGTGTGTGTTTTTTTTTAATTAAATGATTTTCCCATTCTTCTTTCTAGTTACGAGTACTTCAGTTTCTTTTTTCTCTTGTTTGAAAGTTTGTTGTTTTTTGATATATGTATGTATCTGCCTGACTTAAGACTGTCAGTTGTTTAAAAATGTCAACATGCCGCCTTTAATTCTATAAACATTGATACAAAGTGGCTCAAATGTACTGGGTGTTCAAGTGTGTGCCATGGGTGTCAAAAGTGGGCACTCACTTAGTAAATAGACAACAGATTTTGTATTTCAGAGCAGTACTCTGTTGCTTTGGCTCTGTTTAGTAGATTCTTTCGGAAGAGTTGACAGCACCGGCATAGAAAAATCTTTTAAATCTAAGCACTTTTATTTTAAGATTTCTTTCTATTTCTCTATTTTGTATTCTTTGCGTGCGTTTCATCGTCGTATGGCTATTGATTGATTTACTGAACCAGTGGACTCAACTTTAACGACCGCACTGTGAATCGTCTCGGCTGGACGATTCTATCGACCATGTAATAAGTAAAGCACGCGGAACGCTGTGCGAATAGAGCATCCATTTTGATTTCACAGTTCCAACATTTGTGCATGGTGCAGAGAGAGAGAGCACTGCATCTGTCCATAGTATAGTGCGTGGCCTGTTTTAGGGGAAACAAATGTGGACGAGGTGTCGTCAACTTGCTACAAATATGCGCTTTTGCATCGAACTATATGGCAAGGCGTACTGGCGAGTCTGGTTGAAGACTAATTATTTTATTAAGATATCTGGCCTTGACTTGCTCGACATTGTTCATGGTACGGATTGGCTAGTCCGAGCATGTGTCTTAACACATTGCAAGCCACATTGAAGCGGTGGTGAGCCTATCAGCTGTTAACTAGAACCTTTCCGGCCATTTCACTCTTACAGCCTTAGATTAAGGATAGAGAATTTTTGCGGCATCTTATCGAGCTGACTTCAATATTGCATTTATATTTTTTTTTATTTACATCCAGATATTTAGTTTTGTTGCCTTCCTTTTGCAGCCGGGTACTCCAGTAACCAACCTATCGAAATATGTATGTAGATGTTTATCGTATTGAAAAACATTCAAAATGTGGCAGTGCAAGTAGATTGTTAGGTAAACTGCATACCTTTAGCTTCAGGGTCCTGTTTATTATTATGTTGTTGTAATATTGCTAGTAGTACTATGTACATACATACATACATATGTGCTATGAAAATACGTCCATTAGCGCAACACAACACAACAAATTTTCAATAATATTCGTACTCGTATGAGCTTCAAATCTACTGACCCTCTCGGTAGCAAAAATTCTATCAATTTGTTGGTCTTGTTTTCTAAACTGCTGGCTATTTAATGTTTTCAAATTTTAGTTGCAGTTGCTGCACATTTCAATTTCAATTTGTGCAGCATTGGTAGAGCGAGAGCGAGAGCGAGAGAGAGGGAGACTGGAACTGAGACAAGTTAATACGTGTGAATGCTGGGCAATATCTGGACCTGTTAGTATGTGTGTGTGTGTGTGTGTGTGTTTGTGCATTAAAAACTAAATCGGATTTATTTGAGTCTGATCGTCAAAACGATACGACACATCCCAGCGAAAGCTTTCATTGAAAAGTAATGAGTTTAAACGTCAATATATGTATGTATTAAATACTCTCTATTGTCTCTACTCCGGCATTTTAAGGAATTATTTGAACGTGGGGATGTCATTGGAGGCAAATTACTTAAAAGCCCTTAAAACAAACAAATTGCCAAATTAACAAAACTTTAAAGAACAAACCTTGATATTTTATTTTGTACATTTTTAAGCTTCGTTTCGATCTAATAATTAATTGTTTAGCACAACTAACTATAAGTTAATACGATATACCAATAATAACCCAGTGCAGACGATATATAGTATGATATCCAAAAGTATGCACAGCCACTTATACGTGAATATACGATAATTATCAAGCCGTTATATATATAATACAGGCGGAAAATAGAACTCGTATGATATTGAGAAGTGTGTATGTTGTTCGTTATCAAATTTTCGCTGGGATACTCTGGACACTTGACAGTTGTTACCAAGTTTCACTTTGATTTTATTTCGTTTTTGTTTTGCAGTTTCTTTAGAAGTCCAAATGAATTTCAAACTTAAATAATTGCATTTTGTTTTGAGCATGACATAAACATGCATTTTAAGGATGTTGTTGTTACATATATTGTAATATTATTCTTTTTTTCCAACCATTTAAAATTTGGAAGTGGAAAATAAATTGAAATGCCTGTGTGTAGGTTTGAATTATACTTGATTTTTTAATATTACACTAATTCGTCTGTATTGGTATGGGAACTAAATATGTAACATGTTTTTATTTTTGTGTTATACATAAACTTTTATTTGTTTGTTATGAAAACATGTTGTAATAAATTATTTTCATAATATGCTATTTTTTTGCTAGTGATTTTTTGTATTGAAACACTTGCAGTTCGTGTTGTTTTATGAATTCAATGTACATATTCGAATAAGAGAAAAACACTCCTGACTGACAAATAAATTCAATTTGCTTACATTTTTGGTGCAAATATTTACAACTTGAGTTCTTTTTTTTTCAATCAACATTTGAAATGACATTTTGTTTTTTTTTTTTATACACAAATGGTCAATAATTGAAATTTTTAAATTACAATAAATTTTTTAACGCTTTGTTTTTGTGTCGCAAAAATTCATACTGAATTTGAGAATTTTTAAATAGAGTTGGCAGTTTAAAAAGTATTTAAGCAATTTCAGCTCTTTAATTAAATTGCGAAAATGCTCAACATTGTAGTTAAATTGTTGGCAAATGTAATTGCTAATGGAGGACTAAGCCTTTGAGCATCTTTCGATGGGAGCTACACCAGCGCTCCGCAATAAGGATGTTACATTAATGTAGATTAGTGTGTGCGTGCAAAAAAGGTGGGGTTATGTTAACGAAATGGGCACATTGGATCTATTACAGGTTGGACCAATACTAGCCAAGCTGATAAGTTGGTGAAGTAATCGACTAAAATGATGTTATAAGTTCGATTCCTACCAAAGACTCTGGTGAAAAAAACTAACGCCAAAATGCTTTACATGCAACTGAACAATAACATAAAAAAAACACATAATACACAACGATACATACATAAATACAAGTACTCAGCAACCCAAATAACGAGTCAATATTACTACAACATAGAACAAAACACGTAATATTAGGTTAATTATTGTTTGTTGGGTCATTGAACAGTTAGAACAACATCAGATAAACTCCTCATCTCTGCAAAAACAGATTAAAAATAAAAAAGCGAAACACTACGCCCTCTTTCTTCCTTCTCATATTCTAGTTCCAGTACAATGGACTGCATATGTTGGGGTCGACCTCTGAGCACTACGGAGCTAAAATCTCGCCAATAGGAATCAAACGTAAGCTGGCTGGAGTCCAAAGACTTGATTGCATTGGTATACATATGTGAGGTTATGCATAAAGTTCCAAAGCTTGATATATAAATATCTAATGATGATATGTGAGAATTTCATAAATTTATATTTCACAACCCAAATTGTAACAAATCTAAAGATATTGTTGTAAAAAACCTATGACGGTCTAATTAGTTAACTGATCCCTTATTTAACTGTATCCTCATTTGAATGTATCCTCATTTGACTGTATCCTCATTTATTTAAGTCATTGCCAAGCGGCAAATTTAAGAGACACCGTAGTAAATAACTGTCAAACACAATTTTTTGCTTAAACGCACAATTACCTGTAAACTGTCAACCACACATCTTCTTCGGAAAATCCTTCTTTTTCTTAGTTTCAGTAAAACATTTCCTGTCCATTTTTCAGAAATCATTTCTATAAAATCTTAAGCACTTTAATAACCGTTTTAACTTATCGATACAAACATGAAAGACATTGAAGACATTTTATATTTTTAATGTTATTGAACAAAGCCGGCAAAGAGCTAAAGAAAAGGCAAAAAGGATCCGTTTGGTTGGTCGAGCAACAAACAAAATCATTTTAAAAATCCTCATACCTACGACGTGAACACAGAGGACAAATAAAATTTTTTAAATAAATAACGAAAAGTGTCAAAGGAAAACTTTTGCAAACAGCAACAACAAAAACAAATATCGACAATGAATTAGAAAAGATATCAAACAGAAATGAAAACCAAATACCCAAATACCATCAATAAATTGTATATTGAGTAGAAAATCAAAAAAAAGCAATTTAAATGAACAAATGCCGAGAACATTTTTTTCTTTTCTTTTTGCTGCAAAAAATTCAAAGTGATGGTCGTTTGTACCAAAGGATTTTTAAAGAAATAACATAAGAACAACGTCTGGCCTGCAGAAACCAAAATAGAAGCATAGGAGGTCAAAGCGGAAACAACAATATTTTAAAAGGTCTTTAGAATTTTAAATTGAACACTGAAGAAGGCTGACCGCACGATTAAATGTCTTTCTAAGACACTTTTACCAGAGTCTTAAGCAAAGAAAGGGAAAGTAATGCCAGCAATAGCGTAACAAAACAAACAAAATTAAAATAAATTAAATACCAAACAAGCGAAAGTAATAAAAATTGCGCAACAAAAAAATCGTTTAATTTTAAATCGTCAAAATGAAAAATCGCAAAAACTATACAAACAAAAATTTACCTTAAATCAAACAGATTTCGGCAAAATATTATGATATAAAAAAAAACAGTATTCAACTGTTACTATACTTTTAGATGCTTCAGCCTGTTCAAAGTTTAGTAAAACTGGGAAAGAATAAATGTTTGCGATTTCCTTTCAGCACCGTTTATAGATATTTTTAATTCGCAAAACATCGGGCTCGACCCACGAAAAAAGAATATGTTGAGCAGTAAGGAGAGCAATTGAGTTTTTGAACATTTCCGTCAAACATTTCTTCAGAAAAGATACCAGATCGGCTGGCAACTAATACCACAAAAGGGAAACATAATACCAGCAGCGTTAAGTGCGAACAATTAAACAGAAAAGCATATTTCTTTAGTAACCCGTTGGGGCCAATCTCTTATACAAGAATGAACTGTTTAAGAAGATCAGCCCAAGTTGCTAGTGTTTTACCCTTAATATTTGTTATAAATTTTTTAATTAAATAAATAAAGAAGATCATGTTGTACACAAAGCATAGCCCAGTTTGGGAATGGGCTTCCTGATTCGGTTAGAGCATAAAAATAGAACAGTGTAACGTTCTCCGCACTGTCACGGCGTTCAACACTGTAGCCAATCAGTACCTTTGCGCTCTGCTGCCAACATTCGAGCAATCGCAGCAGAATAGACTTTAAAGCTACGGCACAAAAACTCGTAATTAAATTTCGGTTGTATTCAATTTTCAATCGCATAGAGACGGATGTAGAAGTAAGAAATTCGAACGAAGTGAGTTTTAACTTATTTTCAGAGCTAAATTTACTAATACCGCTTGTTTGCACAATGGCATGAATTAAAATAGTTTTCGACATTTATCATAACTTTTCAATAAATGGCCGAGTAACTTGAGTCATTCTACTTTTTTCAGTAAGAGAATTTGTGGAGATTTTAGATTTTTTTTATAGACTACAAAATGAACTCTGTGAACTATTTGCCAAAAACGATCATTTTGGCGATTCTAAAAGTTAATTAAAATACGAAACTTGTGTCAAATTTTTACTTGAAATATCGCCAAAATTTTCATGATGATTTTAAGCATTTTGTGTGGCAAATATTTTTTGCAAGCTGAAAAATCTATTTCTAACAGACAGGATGAACTTGCAACAGACACCTGCCACTTTCGAGAAAAGACAAACACAATTCTCAGCACTCAAATAATTTGCTTAAAAATGCAAAATTTAATCGAATTTTCTATACTCCAAGATCATAATAAACAAAATGAAAGTTGGATATAAAATAAACCTCTTGTGCAGAATAAGTGAATAGATAAATTCTACCAAATAACTAAAAAATAAAAAAGATTGCCACAACTGTTTATTAACTCTTGATAAATTATTAAAAATTCGATTTTAGTTTTCAGTCTGTATGCGGCTGCCGTTAACACAGACAACAGACAGCCCTTTTCAGGCATCAACAACGAGAGCCTGGCCGTTTACTTTTAATCAACGAAACCAATCGGTGGTGTGCAAATAATCAAATTTAAATTAAATGCCAGTTGTTTGTTGAGAGACTTTTAAGAATATTTCCTTTTTAAAGTGTATTTTCCATTTGTATAATTTTATTCTTATGCTTTTTTCTCCGCTTTGTTTTCCCTCATGTACTGTTTGTCCATTATCAAGAACAAACAAAGACCCACAAATTGTAAGAAAGTTTTCTTAAAATGTTTTGCCTTCGAAAAGAGTTGTTTCTCAGACGGCAACAATAGCAAAAACAATAACAACATTAACAGAACATTTCATCCGGAGACTAATTGTTTTCGTTTTGTTGTTGGCAGAAACCCAAATGTTTGACTGTTGGATGGAAAGAACAAAAGTTGAAATCTATTTTGCAAGGACCCCAAATAATTGTGTTTGAAAGAAAGGAATAATAAATATTCAATTAGAGTTTTTAGTGAAATACAAATTAATAGTTGTTCATAAAACTTTAACAAATTACAAACATTTTATGGATTATTATAGTATTTACACATAAAACGCATGCATCTATAATTTGTCAACATCAACATCAACATCAACATCAGTTTCTAATCTAATTTATTCTTGTCGGTCCATTATATCTAATAAAAAGCGCCGTGATTTTCGACGAAATTCCATATCAAAGAAAATGGCAGAATAAGTAGCAGTTTACCAACAGTCGTATAATGTTACTTTAAAACACCTTTATTTTGTTTTATGATTCTCGTGATGGTGTGAATTTTTAAGGCCATAAGCTGAGTCGCTACGTGACATTTCGGACGTGACTTTATTCCCATAATGATTTAACTGAGTAACGAATAGTAATTTTTAAACAAGTTCATCTTTATAAGTAAATATATATAAGAAAAATATTTTTTAAGACAAAAACAGCCTACTTTTAGAGTGGGTCAAACTACAATTGCCTATAATTATGAATACGCCCAACAAATTTCAAAGAATTTATACATATTGTAATTGTAAAAAAAACATCTTTTCAGGCAAGACTTTTTTAATGCCTGCCTTTCTTTCAGAAAATTCTATAAACAATAAAATAAATAAAAAAAAGAACTTAAGCGATTCTATTTGATTAAAATATTTCCAAACAACTATCTATTCCTGTCATCCTTCATTCCAGTTCCTTTATCTTACAATTTTATTGATTTTTTTACTTAAAATTCTTCTTTAATTCTCCATAATCACCCTTAAGTACGCAGCATTTATTTTTCTTCTATTTTTTGCAATTTGTTTTTCCGCTGCTCATCATTATTTCAATTGTGTGTATGACATCCAACCATTTTTGAAGTTGTTAAACATCAACACCTCAATAAAGATTCTCATTTAAATAATAATATCAAAGTTCAAAGGAAAATTATCCTTAACAAGTTTAGTAGACTTCAAAATTAACGAACTCAATGCCATAAGATGTGGCACAGGCAGGCCTTAGTCGTTTGTCAGACTACAGCAGACACATAGAGAAAAAAAACAAAACTTTAGGAAGAGCAGAAAACACTGATGCGATACAAACAGGCCACTTGCGCTGCTAATCAAGCGGAAATTTATAATGAGAATCAAAATAAAAAGAGATAAAAAAGCGTGAAGTTTTTTTCTCTATCCAAGGAAAATGATATTGAAAATGTAATTGTGTGAGTTAAAATGAAACCTCAATAGCAAAGCAAGGTGAATATTATCCCTATTAAATCAAGTAGTCTATACTTAGAAGGAATCATTTGCAGCAGTTTAGAGGAGGGAAATTTAGAGTGTTTTGTATAAGAGTTTGTGGCTCAAATCATACTCAGTACTCTAATATTTTGTACGAAACGGATGCGGCCATAAAAATTACTATTTCCTCTTCCTATGCAATATCGAAAGCCAGATAATCTTGGCCATAAATATTTAGTTCATACGCATTAAGTAAAACAATAATTTCGTTTTTTTTTCGCTTTCTTTAAAGCTTCGTAAGCATTAAGTCAATATATCATAGTTATTTACTAAAAATTACTTCTTCAGCAAATAACCTAAACTAGTCCTAAGAGACTTCACAGAACCTTTTTCCTATTGTTGTCTTGGTAAACAGGAACGAGAAAAAGAAATCAACAGCACAAGCGTAAAAAGATGTGCAGTGTTAAGACAATAATAAAGGACGAAAACAGAAACAAAAACTGTAGAGATTCTGACTGCCAAAGGAATTAGAAACAGATACAAGTAGCAGTTTCCTTAACTGAAAGTTATTGAAGCATACTTTTAGGTAAATAATGAAATGAGAAGTATTCGCAGAGCCTGCATAAAATGTCTCACTCACATTCACATTTTCAAAAGATGCAAAATAAATTGACCAAAGCTTTAGAGTAAACAAAGCCGAAGGAAGTAAACTTAGAGAAGAAGATGTCCTTTGCTTTGCAGTCCTGAATGTTTGCTTCTTATTTTGTGCCCCATAAAGGTCTTCACACAGTAAACTTTAGCTCAAAGTAACTATGCAGAACACTTATTCCTCGTTTCCAAAAAAGAAAAACAAGAAATTGAATAAACAATTTCAAGAAAAGCTAATTCTTTTATAAGCAAATACAAAAGAAAATAGCAAGTGTAAATGTTTTTAGACTCCATTCACTAAAATTTCCTTCCTTTTTACTTTATATCAGTTGCAAAACAGCGCATAAAAATGTAAAAAAAAGAAAACAAATGTGAAATGAACAGCAACTATCTAAAATTGAAATCGTGTTGTTCAACAATCGCCCTATAACAGCTATTTGAAAGTGGAGAAAAATAGAGAATTGAAAAAAACAATTTTAAAATAAAATTCATGGAATAGAAATATTTGAAAAGCTAAATTTTTTTAAGTTGCCAACAAAAGTCACGTTCAATTGCAGTAAAAGCAAGCAGGATATCAATTTAGGAGACCCTCTCAACAGCCAACATAAAACTAAATGGAAGTGTGTCTAATAATAGTAGTTTAAAAATCAGATGAAGAGAAACTTTATGCAAATATCTAATGTTTGGTTTTAGTAAAAAAAAAACAACCAAAAGAAAACCAAAAAAAGAAAAAAAGAGGTTCAGCTGTTTAAATATCCTGTCTATAGTTTCAATCGCAAATTGGTTAAATACACAAATAAATCATGTTGTTTTAAAAAAAGACTTGTGTGTTAGAATATTTTTGATTTTGAAGCAAAATACTTATTAGCGAGAGCAGCCTATGAAAAACTTGGCACTAAAAAAGTAAATTATTAAAAGGGAAATTAATTAAAAATAATTTATTTACATTAATTTTTAGCAAATTCAAATTAATTCGTCTAATAGGTTTTATTTTTCAAAAGGTTTTTTATTTTATTCCTTTTTATTTCTTTTCAATATCTTTCTTTTCTTAAGGTACTTGATCCGAAAGGTATTTCTTTTAGGGAATACTTTTTAGAAAGAAAATTTCTAATTGCTTTTTTTTAAAAGATGCTTTTTCAAAAAAAATTTTTTTTTAAGTTTTTTTCTCCAGAAATAGTTTGTGTAGATGTGTTTTTTTAAAAAGATAGTTTTTTCAAAAGATACTTCTTTTCAAAAGACACTATTTTTAAATTATACTTTCTTTTAAAGGTATTATTTTCAAAGGATATTTCTTTCAAAAGTTACTATTTCAAAAGGTGTTTTTTTCAACAGGTACTATTTTTAAAACTTACATTTTTCAAGAGGTACTTTCTTCAACAGTTACTTCTTTCAAACTGTACTTTTTTCAAAAGGTAATTTTTTAAAGGATTTATTTTTTTAAGTTTTTTTTGGAACGATTTTTTTTCAAAAACCTATTTTATTTTAAACGTCTAAAACAGTTAAAAAGTGATTTTTTTTTAATTAACAGAGTGAGTCCGTAGTTCTGGTTAATTGAGCAACAGTTTCGAGTAGAACTTTTACACGTTTTTATTTATATAATTTAGTTTTTTAACGAGTGAGAGATGAGAATGAGAAAATATAGTAATTTTCGAAAAGAAAAACGTGATTTCATGTCACGTAGTTTTTAAAAAAAAAATCATATAATTTTGTTTCTTTCATCTTTTTGAAATTAATTTTTTAATTTTATGATGTACGATGAGGACGATTCGTACTTATCACTCACTTTTCGTTTTATTCACATTGTGTTTTATTTTTTAAAAAGCAATAAAATTAAACCGGATAATGCAAAAAAAAACTTAAATAGATAGAAAGAATTAAAAAAACTAAAAAAAATAAATTGTAGATAATTGCCGGTGGCGGTTTATTTTTATTGAATTTATTGAAAATTATATTTTTCTAAAGGATCCTATAGGAAATTATTGCTTTAAATAGAATTTTTTTAGATGATACAACATCTTTGAATAAGGTACCCGCATCCCACAAATAGATGCTAATTTCATGAAATACTATTCGGCTATTTTTACAGTGTATTTCCTTCCTTCCTTATTAAAGTAGCATTTTCAAATATATAGCTTTCTTCCCGTACCTACATAGCACGCGCCTGGTCAGCCACGTGGGGGGGGCCTTCGTCAAGTTCAGCAAGTGCGGTCATTGCACCGTCGGATTAGGGCATAATGTCAGCTGCTGATGTAAAATTTGCAACATTCTGCCAGCAAATATTTTGAAATTTTAATTTTCAGTGCAAACGTTTAACTTTTCCAAAGCGCTCTCTTGTTAAACTTCCAGTTTAAAAAAAATATTTGAAATATTTGTAAAGTATTGTTTAAGTTTAATAGTAAATATTAGAACTGATTTGTGAATAATTTCCGAAGCACGCTTGTAAAAATCTTATGCGCACACTTATTCCAAGCACGCTGACTCCTGCCAGCTTTAAGATACAATAATAAAACAAAAAAATAAGTGGCCAAAAAAGGGGTGTTGCTTGGTACTCTTACCTGGAAAACTTTACGTTAAAATTGGCTTGCCCACGTACAAGTAATTAACGATAAAAATTCCAAAAGGCAGTCGTTTATCAGTGGAATCACGTGATCCAAAAGCCCATCTCTGGCGCAAATAAAAGACAACATAAATTTCCAATTCAAAGCGGAAATTCTATAAAAACTCATTCAAGTGGCGAATATAAAAATAAAATGCCAGTTGATACGGTACGTGATAACTTTTAGTTTAGACGAGGGAGAAATTTAAAAAATACTTTTCAAGAGCACACAAATTCACCAAGGACACACACAGGTAAGTACAGTTTTGGAAGCAGAACTGGCATTAAATGTGAGTGAACTAATAAAATCAAGAAAAAAGAAAAGAAGGAGCAAATGTTCGCAGAGAACATATTCGTTTGTTGTTTATCATTTCTGTAAAATAGACAATTGAATAAAAGTTTGAAGGACTTTGTTTTTTTTTCTCTAGATAAAAACGTGAGGCAAAATAATAATATATTTAAGTTTGTAAAAACTCATTCGTTGCTTAAAACCTGCAAAAATTTTATGTTGTTTAAATCTTTTTATTTGTTTTATATGAACGCATTTGAAAAAGTTTTATTTTATTTCTTGTTGTTGTTGTTGGTACTCGTCTCTGTTCCCTGTTCCCTGTTCCCTGTGCCAGCCAAGTTTAGATTTAGAAGTGTTGGCCAAATAAAAACGGAAATACATTTAAAATACAATCACAAGTGTTTTTCTGTGTAAGTTTTTTATACTTCATTTCCTTTGCACGACAACGAATGTTGATGTTCGTTCATGCGTTGGTTGGTGTTTATTTGTATTTGAACAGCCGCATATACTCGTATGTGTTTTTGTAGACATAAATGCATATGTATGTATGTATGTGAATTTGGTTTTGGCATTGGTGTCCAACAGAAACGTTTTGCCAGCCGTATTGTCAAGAATTTTGTTATGCTCAATTTATTGTCTAAATAAAGTTATTTCTGGCACAGGAAAGTAAATTAAATTTGACAAATATATATTTTCTCTAATTTTAAGCAGACAATTTTTGGTATCTAAAAGCACTATAAACACTTTAGTCCTGTAAGAATATGGCAGAGGCTGGAAAAGAAAAATTTAAAGAAACTGAAGTTAGTTTAATTATTCCATAAGCATTAAACCGTCTCTTGTTACTAAAGCGTCTTATGTCGTTTAGAGCTCAAAAGTAATGCTTTCATTACAATCAAATGAATTAAAAATTAAATTGTTTTTAACTTTCTAAAAGGATATTATTCTGGAAATGAAAATGTTTTGAGCAGCACGAGAGATTTCTTCAAAAATAGCCAGTTTTAAATGTTACATGTTTCGTTAAAAAGAACTTTTATTCAAAAATGTACTTTTGTCTCCGTTCTTGACTGATTTTCTGCAAAAAGCTGCATTTTCCAAAACCTACATTTTTTAAAAGCTGTTCAAAAGAAATCATTTCAAAAAACACATAAGAAAGAGTTCTGCTGGCATAATGTACTTTTTAAAAAGTACTTTTTCTAAGTATTTTTGCTATATTTTCTATCTACTGCTAAATCTCTCGAAAGGTACTATTTTAAAAGCGAAATGTTTTTGGAAAGTCGTTTCATTTAAAGGTACCTTTTCAAAGAACATATCTTTAGGCAAATATTTTATAAATTTTTAAATTTATCTAAAACGGTGTTTGGAAACCACGACCCCTGGCACTATTGCCCCGTTTAAACAGGAAGATAAAAAGTTGTATGTATTTCATTTAAACACCAAATGTTTTAATAACAATTTATTTAACTGCTTTATGAATTCAGTACCGCGATTTGCTCTATAAAATTTCTATAAAAGTTAAATAAATTAAAGCACATCTTCAGGCGTTGTTTTGCACATTTCAACAATTAAATACTTAAGAACTTGAACACAAGCAAGAAATACATTAAATAGAAAATAAAACAATAGAAGGAGGAAATTTGAAAGAAAAAAATTCATGTATACACACAAAACCGAAAAAAAATTGTGCACAACAACTAAAACAATAAAGGTAAAATTGCACTAATGCAACTCTACAGAAATTTCTTGGAACAGTGCGCAAATGCAAGTCAAGTAAAATATTGTACAAGAAGATATAGACATTAAAAGCTGAGAAGAGTATGATAAAGTAGTTAAAACATAAGAAGAAGTTTAAAAGAAATGATATAAATAATTTTTCAGATATTGCATAACAAACAAAAAATATTATATGTCTGTATATCAAAAACAAAAGGAAGATTTTCTAAAATATTCTGCAGGAAGAAAAACAAAAAAAAAAAACTGAAGCTTTCTGCAAATATTATCAAAGCATAAACACATGTGTCAGAAAGAAAAAGTTTTATTTTTCAAATACACGAATATGTTTGAACATGTTTATGGAACATGAGGATGATTGGAAAAAAACTCATTTTCAACAACAAACGAAGAAAAAACAATGGGTTTTTTTCTTATCCTCTTTGCAGTAGGGAAGCCTGTCTGCAGTATTTTCATATTTTAAGGCTCTTTATCCTTAAACAGATTTTTATTTTTTATTGTATGTAATTCTTTTGCCTGCTTGATGTTGTAAGTTATCTGCAAGATTTTAACACACACTAAAAATAACTGCCCTGTTCGCAATGGCATGAGAACTTTAAAAACAACTGCAAAATTGTCGTTGCAATAATTGTAATTGATAAGAAAAACAATAAAAAAAATAAATACTTTAAAGAATGTACAATTTTTTTAAGTGCTTTTACGCATTTCTTTTAAAATTATGCACTGCATACTTTAAGGTTCTTAAAAGAAAATTAATTAAATTTCAAGTATTATATTTCTTTAAGCGCTAAATAAGCTGTAAATAAGCTTTTCAAACAGTTTTGGGCATTTTTAATGACAATTATGGTTGCCAAGTTAAGTACTTGAATTATTAATAAACTTTACCTTTTAAATGTTCACTTGTTTTGCATATTTTGCGTACTTCCAAAATGTGTAGCATAATTTAGGGAAAGTTTGTTGTGAATTTTTTTTGTACAAAGCAGGATATGAATCCACGACGGCTGTAACGTTGTTCTAGACAATTAATTAAGAGCACTTTGAAGTTTTTACTCAGTCCAGTCCTTGAGATATTAAGTTTTCTTATTAAGAAACATTTTTTTAGTTCATTAATGTGTTTTTTTTTAGAGACAAGAAAATCTGTAAGCATTAAAAAAACGTGCTTGTGGCCTTTTTTTTAACAAACCCAAAATAGCAAACCTTTTGTTTGTTTGTTTGTGTATTTACATCTTGATTTTGTTCTATTTAAAATTTTTTAAATAAAAATAATAAGTTGCAAATTATCTTGTATGGCCAGTTATGAAGAGTCCCCGCTGTATCTCTGTGAAGTAATCGAACACTTCGCGAATCTATTGAACGTTACTGGCAAAACAGTCGCATGAGATAATTTATGAGGCGAAATTGTCTAATATTTACTCTCGTAAATTACCTCCTTAGTGGGTTTGGTATGACCGCTTTTAATGATTAAAAACTGATTTATAATTTAGAGACCAAAAGAGGTTTCACATATGAGTTCTTAATTTATCACTTGAGCGATTGAAAAATGATTCAGACATGATGCGTCTATACAATTGAATAATGATTTCCAGATTTATTACTTGAGCGATTAGAAACCGATTGAAAAATAACTCAAATATGATGCATTCAAATGATTAAATTTGTTGGGAAAAATACTTTATCCTTATTTTCCTTGAAGAAACCGAGCCACAATAGATTCCACAAAGACTTTGAATATTAACCGAAAATTGTTCAGGGAAGAATTAAAAAATAAAAACGACTTTTTTTTTTGAATTTCACTTTATCACAACGATAGTACTCGTGCTATTATGATTGAAAATGGATCATATGTGCGTTTGTTTTGCCGGACGTGATGATTTCCAACAGATTGGACCATAGTTCAAAATGCTGGCTTAGCTATAAGGATCAATCGCCTCAGAGCATTATGTATTGTACGATACCGGATTTATTTTTGGGTATTTTTTAATAAAATTTATAGTGGCCGGGAGGTCCTTTTTGTTTAATTTTTAAATTTTATAAATAGTTTTTAACTGGATATATCTTTAATTACTTTTTATATAGCATTTTTATTTCCTTGCGAGTCCTTTGCCAGTCTTTCTAGATTCATAATTGTTTTGTATCTCTTGTACTAACAAAAATTAATTATTCAAATTACTTTCAGGAAATAATTATTTGGCCGAATGGTTGAATTAAATGATATATCGTTTGTTAACGCGCAAAGGTGTGTTAAAAAGACATATTGAGATGATTTTTGAAAAAAAATTATAATAAAATTCCAGCTGGTTTCACTTATATGTTTTATCTTATTAATTTACTGTAAAATAATAATTCCACATTTATGTGTTTTACCCAATGACTATATTAAAGATTGTACTTAATATGGTGTTGATTTGTAGTTATCGAAACTGCAGTTCATGCGATATGATTTTAAAGTTTTGGCATCAAATGGATAGCGTGACACTATAATGAAGTTGCAAGCTTTTCGGCGTTTTTGTTGTTAGTGTTTGCCTTTGTTTAAAAAAAGTTGTCCCTAAATGACTAGAAAATAATAGTATGGACAGATGTTTGATAAATAAATTCTTATATTGGCTGTTTATCTTCTTCATAAAAACCAACATAAGTTCATTCCGAAAACTTTTGGACACCAAGACTTCGTTTTTTTTATCTAAACAACTTATTATATAAAAATATTAACACTAATTTTACATATCACACTTAAAGGATTATACATTTTACAGTCTATCTTAAGGATGAAATTATCATCTGCTTTGGATTGCCTAATGATGTTCTTCGACAAAAGAAGTTAAAACAATTCACTCTTTTTGTGGAAACACTGAAACCGAAAAATGTATAACAACCATAAATTTATGTATTGACAGTTGTCAGAGTAAAGAAAAACGAGAAGAGTGAATTAAAAAACGCAGCATAACTGAAAAATTATGTATCCATTGTTATAAATTTCAATGAGAAATAAAGGAGAAATGTTCAAAAATAAAATGAAAAACGTAGAATAGCTAAAGACAGATTGAGAAAAAAAAAACGAAAATATATAATGGCCGCAGACTGAAGAAGGCGGGTAGAAGGCAAAACCAGAAATTAGAGTGGAAAGGATAAAGCATTTTCTAGCAATGTTGTGGCACAAAGTGATAATATGTCAATGCCTTTTAGCCAAAGTAAAGACGGAATGAAAGAAGAAAAATGCATTTCAAAAGTATGTTCCTAAAAGATTTTGTTTAAACTTTTGGAGTTTGGGTTTTTTTTTCGTGCTTTTCAAGTTTTTTTTTCCACCTCAATGAATAATGTGCTCTGTTTGTTTCTTCCCTTTTTCTTCCTATTTTTTTTTGCAGCATGTAAGTCATTTCTTGAGAAAATCAATTTTTCTTCTTTTGTTCATAAGCGACAAACGGTGAAAGAAGTATAAGTGAACATCAACGACATCGCGCTGTTTGGAGCCAAGCAAACGATTTGATATTTATTTTGGTTTCTGCTTACAACAAGAAAAGAAATCGCAAGGAAACGGAAAAAGTCAAGTGCAAATGAAATGTAGCGATACGAAGGTAAAACACCCGACTTATCATTAATAAAAATGGTTGTATTGGGAGGTGTAGGTGTAGGTGTAGGTGTAGATGTAGGTGTAGGTGTACAAACACATGCGAGTACAACCTGCTTGCGTACATCGAACCCCCCAAGGTATGCATTTCTATTGTTTTTGTTTGTTAGATCCAAACAACTGCTGGATGTTTTTTTTTGCGCTGTTGTGAAATTCAAATAAAAAAGAAACCCTTAATACTTCCACCAACAAAAAGGTTTCTTTTTTTTTTAATTTAGTTCCATTTTAGATTTGAACTTTTTTTGTTTATTTTGTATTTGAAGCATCAAATTAGTTGATTTGTTGCTCTTTGTATGGATTTTGGTTTTAGATATTTTGATGTGTGTATGTGAGTATTTCTGTTTCTTTTTTTGTGTGATTTTTTTTTTCCTTTTGCAAACATTAATACCGAAAGCTTTTAGTAAAATTGAGTATTATTTGTTGGTGAAATTTTGATGGCAATATTTTTGGTTGAATAAATTATTGCAATAATTTATGCTTTATTGACACATGCCAGTGTATTGACTCTTATAAAATATTCATTAGAAAGTATTTAGAGTTTTTTTTTGTTGTTTTTTTTTGTTGAAAATATGTTTGTTTCAGAAATAGCCTGAAGGTATTGCACAGTTGTAGTGTTAAATTCACACTCTTTTTACCCAAAAGTTAAAGCATTGTTATCATATGAGCGGCATATATTTTGGGTGGGATTTTGAAAACTAAAGTCTGCGGTAGTGCTTAAGAGGCGCTTAAGGATGTATCCTTTTCTTTTTTCAATTGTATTACCCAAGTGACCAGTTGTGTGGCTTGTCCTCAGGCTATTTTTTTAAGAACGGAACGCTTGTTCTTCTGTACGAGCCGCCAGCAAGTCAGTTGTTATTAAGGTTTTCTAATAAGAGAATAATAGCCAAAAGCTAAACCCTTCCATAATATGCTGTAGTGAATATTCTTACTACATATGTGTGCTTTTTACTAACTTATACGAATTCCGATTCGTACGAATGACCAGAAATACCTTGAGTATATCAGTGCCCAAAAAGAAATATTTGCTTTATATTTTCTTTTTAAATTTTTTACGAAAACTATTTGCTTTTATTGAATATTTATTTCATTGAATTTTCGATAACCGTTAGTAACTCCTAGTCGTTGACCATGATATTTTACAGTCTAGCTTGTTGCAGAATTGCTGAACTATTTGAACAAATATATTCGACTATTTTTTATAAATATTTTAATAAAATTAATTTTAATATTATGATTGATTTTAAGAATATTTAGTTGGCTATTGTTCTCATTTCACAAATAATTAATTGTTTTTAATAATAATCATGTCACATTTACATGATTGAGTGTTTTAAGGCTTTTCAGCTTAAACTGACATGAGCCACCTGTTTCAAATGCAAGTTGAACTGCAGTTTAGGGCGATTTTCGGCCTATGAAATTTGCTGCACAAACTTTAAAAACATATATTAAAAATCTGCTTTTTACAAACGCAAATTGTGTTTAAGGCAGATATATTTTTAAAAATATATTTTTGACAAAGAAATAGAAGAAAGAAAAAAGTATAATAATAAACTGAAGCTCACCTTTGTTAAACGATGACTCCATGGGATGTGCTTGGAATTGCTGGGAATCGAAAAACCGTTTCAGATGCAAACATGTCAAGGATGACGGAGAAGTAGCTGAGGGTATATTTGTTGTTGCTGTCGTCGAACATAATGACGAGGAGGCTAATGAGAACGAAGAAGACGATGACGATGATGATGCCGACGACAACGATGATGACGATGATGATGATGTTGTTTCCGTGGGTGGTACAACAAATGCACCAGATGACGCCGTAGACGTCATTAGCGCAGATTGCTGTTGCAAAGAACAAGACGACATTGTGGTTGATTTAGTCGTATCACTCGTCAGCGAAGAGTTAGCGGAGGAGGTATCAAAATCGTTATGGTTTTGGTATGGTGGCATTGCTAATGGCGTATTAGGAACCTGCAAAACAGAAGGGAAAACAAAAATTTTAAATTACTGAACAGAAAAGAAAATTAGTTATTTAGTTGAATGGCTAAAAGAATGTTGCTGCAGGTGCTTTTCGGATGGTCGTGGTTTTAAAACAAAATATTATTTACATTTTATTAAATTGTTCTTTATGGTTCGTTTATGAAATGCTTTAGTTTGAAAAGCAAGTTAAACTTTTTAGGAAATTATATGTTTTCCAATTCAAAATAAACCTGGAAAAATATATTAGGAGTTTAAATTTGTTTTTTTTTTTTATTAGCATTAAACATTTGAGGAGTCACTGAGCTTCAGTGTGAACTGCTTGTGTACTTAATTTAAATATGTATTAACAGTTTGTTTGTTTTAAATAGAATGCAGAATGAATCTGGTGAAAAAGAAGCTGGTCAATGGCCAATTGATTGGTTTTTTGCTACTACACATGAAATGTAACACTTTCGGCATTTTTTTTTCTTGTGAATTTAATTTTTATTGAAGCTGCATTTCATTAAACCCTTTCCGCCTACACATTTAGATAAAAAAAGCGTTTACAATAAACGACTATTGTCGCAATATTTGAGTCATTTGACAGACCTTTTCACTGCCACTGTGTATGGAAGTAAAACCATGCAAATATCTGACGCGTCTTAATCTGGTGGCCCGCATCTGCAATGTCTAATTTTCGTTGATGACGGTGTTGGCCGTAAAAAATTCGTTCTAGACTAAATAAGACATACGAAATAAGTTCGATCTCACATCACTTTTAAGGGGTGTCATATGAATTAGCATCATCCCAAATCCACCGCTGAAGATGATTTTTAAATGAATTACTACTACATGTTTCTATGTATTTACTTTAAACCATGCAAAGACCAAGCAATATTGTTCATGATGGATAGAGAGAGAGAGTCTGAAAAAGTTTCTAAAGTAATTTTTTCTTCCAGTGTAAACATTTTCCTGCACAGTCAGCAAAACCAAATTATATACAAACAGATTAACAAGAAAGTCTTTTCCACGCTACAATTTAAAATTCAATTAATTTATGCCATAATATTTTTCTAATGTATGCAAATGCAGAAGCACAAAAATATTACGAAAATCTTTCTAAAGCCATATTGTTCTGTTTGTTAAGGTCGTTGTCATGTTCTTAACACGTTGACATTTTCTTCAGGACTAAAACAGCAAAAACAAAAAGAAAACGACATCCAGCCATGCAACGCCAGATTAAAATTTGTTACTCTAACTTTTCTTCGTTCTTGCACACTAAAAGGTCGTCACGCTACGTTGACGCCATAACAGTCAGCCATTGTTTCCTCAACAAGAGTTTATGGTAAGCGTTGCGCAACAATGCAAGCTAATGCAGTTTTTTCCTATTTTCTCTACACTCTCACACTCCTTGTTTTTGCTGCTTGACAGTTGAGCACAATTTAAGAATGTAAAAAGCAGATGAACAAAGTTGGAAGCTAAAACAATTACAAATTTGTTAAACGAATTGTGGTATTCTTTAGGATTTTGTGCGAGTCAGTCCAGTTTTTTAACATTTCCACTGAAGCAATAATTTATCTATGAATATCTGCACTGCATTTGAGAAATTCTTTTGTGTGGGCAAACTGCTGGAAAGAGTAATGTTCGGAAATTTCAGGTTCTATGAAGGGTAAGTAAGACCATATGCCTTTTTGACTCATTTCTCACAAGATGTTGACATTTTATATGAATATATTTTTTGGTTTCTTCCTAAAAGTTTTCGGAACTTTTGTTTCATTTGCATTTATTTTCTGTTCAATTTTAAGAGCTCAGGGTTTTAGTTTTTAAATGTAGGGCTGTGCTGATAAGGTCTTTTGATTCGGAGGGTACAATTTTCGATACACAACTGTGAACAATAAAATCCAAGGAACCAATGAAGGCATTTGACATGTTCGAAATATAAATTAAAACGTGTAAAAAATATTTTGAAAATTTTTTATGGAGGTTTCAACAATTGATTCATATATTTTTTTGAGAAGATGAGGCATTTTTGAATCAGAATCTTGTTAATATCGGATAGAAATCCTTCAGGTATTTTTTATTATCATTTTCAATTACTATCGGATAAAATCGATTTGATGCAATCTTTACAGAATCCAGCTTTAAGCTGCACCCTCCAATGCCCCCACCACCCCCAAAAATAAAGCAAAACTGGCAGCGTTAAAATGCCAAAACGAGACGACCAGGTAACAATTAAATTAGTTGAAATGTTATTGACTGTGTCTCATATGACAGTAAAATTTCCAGTTGCCATCGCTGATATTTCGAAAAGTCTTCTTCAATGACACGTTCACCACGCAGCGACTTATTAAAAATTACCCTTCTTGCTTAGTGTCACTTTTGCTACCTCGTCTTCCGTATTATTTATGTACAGACAAAATCGTGGCTGTTTTTTGTTGAATGCGGACTCATAAAACGATTTCCCAGCAAATATTTTCTCTTAGTAGAATATTATTATTAGCTTTTGCACATTCAACAAAAACTAACATTTAAAGAAAAGAATTTGTTTGTTTTTTTTTTCTCTCTGAAGAAAATCTATTGTTTCCAAATATTTTCCATCGAAACAGAGGGCGAAACTGCAAAGTTATTTCATCGACTTAGAAAACGCTTCGATTTGAAAGAGAAATACATTTTTATATTACTTTCATATTATTTTGCTTTTAATGGTATTTTTAAAAATTCTACAAAACCGTATCTGTGATAATTTTTTCTATGAAATGAATGTAATAAATAGAATTAGTTCTTATTTTTAGTGCAACTTATTTACTGCACTAAAACTTTTTTTTATTTTTGGAAAATTAAGTGAATTAGAATTTGTGTAATAGTTTATTTATATTACGAGTATATGGTAATATATTTTTTTAATTTAGAGAATATATTCTGGTGCTCTTAACTTTTTACTTTAATGAAAATTGCCTTAAATTTTACCATTTGTATTACTGGAACTTGAATATTGTAAAATAAATATTTGCTAAACACAATAAATACTTGGATAATAAATTCTTGTTGCCAGAGAATATATTCTTATTCTTATTCTTATTTCAGAATATTTAACGTAATAAACCATTTTTCTAGAATCTGTGTCATTGCCTTAAAAATGTTTTGGCGAATTTGATTCTGGGTATTACAATATAAAATAGATATTTGCTAAATAAGATACGATACTTGTTAAATTAGTAGTAGGAGTAAAATATAAGAAACCATTTTTCTCCCATATTTGTTGCAGTTGACTGCCTGGGCATATTTAAGATGACCTTACGAAGGTCAATACTAGATGAGCACTTCTTCTCTATGTAGCAGAATATGTTTTAAAGGGATGTACTACATACCAGTACATTCCTTTTCTTTCAAGTAAAAGAATAAAAAAAAAAAGGAAAACGCTGCCAGCGACATGATGCTTTTTGACGAACAAAAAAAAAAACATATTTTTTTTGCTTGTTGAAAATACAAACATACATACATATATATGTTTGTACATACTTCAAAATGTATAATAAACGACAAATGCAATTTAGAAAACAAAACTTAAATGTGCTGCCACAAAAACTTTGCTCCGTTTAAGTGGTCTTTCAAGAGCAGCAGACAAACAGTCGGTACGTCAGCTGTTGGCTTGATTTTGTTTTAAGAAAAATGAAATGTTAAATTGCATTTTGGTCGTTCCGTTGCTGCTGATTGCTATTGTTGTGCCATTTGGAAAATGTTTTCCAAATGGTGTGCGGTTTGAAATCGTGACGTGTTTTATTTCTATACTTTTCTATTTTCAGTTATATTTTTCACCTTTCTCTTATTGAGTTTTATGGTTTGAAAAACTTAAAATCGCTGTCTTTTTTTTTATTTGTTTGGTTTTGCATGGCTGGTATTTGGAAAAAAGGAAAGTAGGTGTCGGTTGATTGGCAGCGATTTTGTGTTTATTTTATTTTAGTTTAATTTGTTTTCCTTATTTTATACTCTTTCACAAGTTTGAGATTGCTTTTAATTTCTTTTTTTTTTTTTTGTTTGGGTGTGAAAAATGAATTGAAATTTGTTCAAGTCATTTGGCTATTTGGTTGCTTTTTTGTGCGATTGCTGTGCATACAAACAAAATGTTGCAAACCCGCTTAAAAACTTTTCCTTATCAATGAAGTGAATATCGTTTAAAATAATTTGAAGGATTTACAAAAAAAAAAAAAAATTGCCAACAAACAACAGGGTTTCGTTTTACATTTGAGATTTCAAGTCAAAGGTGGGAAATTGCGGTGAAAGTTCTCACTTGCTAACAAAAGAGACTTTCAGTGACCCTTCTGGTTAAAAAAAAAAAAAAAACTAGTAAATTAAAATCATTTAATACATTCAATTATGTAATTTCCGTTTTCAAACTATTTAGCTTCAAACTAATTGCTTCAAAAGTGTCAACTAACATGTAAATGATAACACCAAAAAAGTAACAGCGAAAAACCCCAGAAATAAATTACAATCATTGAATTTGTCCATTAATTACAAACACGTAAAACACGTTCTTTAGATTTTACAAACAAATGCAACACCTTGATGACATTTTTCGCCGCACAACATAAAAAAGAAGGCAAAAAGTTGGGCTGAAAACGGCAGTAAATTTTAAAGAAAATAAATTAACTTTGGCGCCAGTTATCGATAAATTTTGCTGAAAACAAATTGCAATTACGTGCCGAGTTAACGCAATTTGTTACGAAAGAAGTTTCAACTATTTATTGGCTTTGCTATCACGAGACTACTACTGTTCGTTCTTAAAATGCCAGATTGAAAGCAAAGATTGCTTAAACGAATTTAAGTAGATAATAAAAATGTTGAAATATAATTTCAAAACTTGCATATTCGCCACTACTAAGTGATGAAAAAAGAAACTCCCATAAATGAAGTAATAAAATATTAAAGCACTGGCTTTAAAGCGTTTCTAAGATGACAATTTAAAAAGAAGGGGACCAGACTGAATATGCCATTATCAATTATGCCATTTTATGGCCTAATGTGACGCTGGAGATATCAATGGCTCACCACCAACCCCCATGTGACTGACCAAGTACATACAGGTAGAAATTACTTATGATATATAATAACGGCACATAACACTAAACCACTTCCCCGACACCTGAGGCTATTTAGTCCCTTTTTCCAGTAATTACCAATTACAATTACCAAGTTGAGGAAATCAGGGGATGTGAGTTGGTAGCCCGATGCCCTCAAGTAACATCAGGCCTTAACCAAGCCACCACTTTGGTCCTGATGAAGAACAGCATCTGTTGCAAGAGACCAGCCACTCCAAGACATGGGGATAACATTTAGGACGTCATCAATCAGGATTTTGTTTAATTTTTTCTGCCAGTATGAACTCAAAACTTTACTTTACATGGATAAAAATTTACATTCTTTTAAAAAATCCATTCAATGGTCACTCTAAAAGCACTCTAATTTACTGCTTAAATATGTAAATATTTATTTTAGTGCTAAATGTTTAAAGAAAAAAATATATAATCTAATAAAAATTCAGAGAACTTTTTGCATATCCAATAACATTTGCATTAATTGATCAATAAAAATGTTGCAACTGCTGTAAATTAATTAAAGATTAAATGTAACTGCAAAATGGACACACATTTCAATTTGACTTTTTATTATTTCTGTGCTAAAGTAGCCCAGTTAAATGTTAATTTTGTAATAAAAACAGAAATTACTTTTCATGTCCAACGATTGTATTCTCATACAAACAGACCAGTTAAATGTTGTGGCAGATTTCTGTTTAAAAAATCATATAATAGATATTCGTATTTTATTACTCAATAAAGTAAAAAATAAATTCATAAACTATCGAACCATATTCCATAATATTCAATATTGAATTTTATATATAAATATATGTTTCTGTTTTAAAAGGCAACAAAAATAAATGTAATTCGATCTCTTCGATTTGAATGTGTGATTTTATGTTGGATATTTTGTCTGTGTCGTTTGTGTTATATCTCTAACGTATTCAGATTAGAATCTTGATGGTGCGTGTGTGTGTGTGTACTTTATATTGTACACAATTTTTTATTCGCATTAGCATTAAACAAGGTCATTTGATTTTATGTTCGATTTCGAAACTGAATGATTTTATACGCACATAAAGGGGGTTTCAAGAAGAGCGGATTCAGGCGATATATATGTGGTCTATTAAATGACTTACATTCTGTTAAAACTACGTATGAAATATAATATCGTTTAAGTGTCTGCTGCATGTTCATACGGTCCCACGCATTCGGTCCACATCTAGATGAATGCTCGCTTATGTTGACTTTAAAGACGTTGCACGATTGCGGCTTATTGGCCATCAAGCAAAAGTATTAGGGGGCCAAATCGCACAATCGCGTCACTCTACGAGGGATAACGAGACCCTCAAATCGATCAAGCGAAATCGTAGCGTCGTCTGAAATACCACACATTTTCGACTACCATCATTCTGATGTAAAAGTGTTGAAACCGGTCATACCGAATACGCAACGCCCGCAAGCACTCGTTTTAATAACAAACTTTTACCATTTTAATAGTAAAGTCAATCGCGTGGTTTATCATTGTGCTTTCGCACCAGTAACTGAACACTAACAACAGTCTAGACAGACATCAACAGAACACTACGGCATTTAACCGACGCCAAATTCTACACCCGCCCATTGAAAACCCTTTATAAAATTGTCATTGGATATAAACAAAAAACGAGTCTGCACACGCATACACACAGATTTCAATATTTATTTATCAACTAATGAATGTTTATTTAAAACGTGATCAAAATAAACTTTATGGGAATTGAGGTTAGGAAAAAATACAACATATTTTAATTAAGTAATTATTTTACAAAATCTCTTGCCATGTTTTCACATAAACAAATTGTTTGGCAGGAAGACATTTCACAAAAAAAAATTGTATCTATTTCAGGATTTCTTCTTAAGTTGTAAACAGATTTTGTTTGGTGTTCGTGAAAAGAAAAACAATATTAAATAATAATTCTTGGTATAAACTTTAGAAGCGATTTCGTTGAACCAATAATGATTATTGTTAGAAAACTGTTTAAAACTGTTTTTATTTTTGTACAGAAAAATGGAATCTGCAATAACCCACTTGTTGGCAAAACATTTTCTGGAAAAATTATATTTAGCTGTTTTTGATTTGTACCCGTTTGGAATTTGCTATAAGCACTGGATGTGTCCTAAAGCAATCATTTCGGCCGGCTCTTATTTAACTTATTATTGTTATCGACTGCTAATGTTGTACGCAGATAATGCCAATATATTTATTTCGAATAATAGTATTGAGCAATAAAAACGCTTGTGGTGCAGAAATAATTAAATGGATTTTATAGCATAAATTTTGAATTTATAGTTCTGGCTAATCTATGAATGGGCCGGGCATTTTTCTGGATATCAAACTAAATTTTAGCATTAAATGTTTTTTGATTAGGGATTACTAGGATTTCCAAAGAGTTCCTGGCAAGATTACCAGCTAAAGGGGAGCCAAATTAACCTTCTCACCCTCCTTCACCGCAATTTGCTCAAAAGTTAATAAATCTAAATAAAAACAAACGTTTGTTTTCAGAGGGGTTTAGTTTTTTTCTTTAACCAACATTTTAAGCTGATCTTTCCTAGAGATCAATATCAATTTATTGTAGTGTAACTTTTTATATAAATCGCTTGGAAAATTTAATAGTTTCCAAACTTTTTGCCCCCTTGGAACCTCTCAAGAATTACTTTATTCCTTTTGTATTCTACAAAGAATTACGCCTATATTTTATTGTTTTGGGGAAAGTTTTTTCGTTTTTAATTTCTTCTCATAATACTAACAAAAGTCTCGTGTATGGGAACACCTTATCATCGCCTCAAGAATTTTATGTGTGCCGCTTGAAGTCACTATCTTTTATGGTCGCCCTGAAAATTTATTGCCCACAAAGAATGTTCTAACTTTAGAGACCAACTTTGCTTCGCTTTATGTAAATTAAGTGGCCTTGAAACTGTGTAAATGTTAAGTAAAAATTTTATTTATCTTTCCCAAGTGTCGGGAAATTTCATATTTTAAATATGAGTATTTAGAAGTTGTTCGCCTTGAAAAACGTTATCACATGTAAACAAATTTTAATCAATTAAGAATTTTTACTTCTCAACTCAAGTTTAAGACCATTAAATACTATTTAAGGTCATATTGTCACTCAGAACTAATAATTTATTACCTTTAGAGTTCTGTTTCCACAAAGAATACTTTCATCGCACGCACGCGATTTCTCTATCAAGACCGAGTTTCTTTCATCACTGTTTGGTGTTTGGCGTTTAAGCTCTTTGTGGCTGGCTGGCTGAGAAAGAAGTTAAATCCTGTAACAATTGGTAAATAAACGCACTGAGTGGCCTGGGACCTTCTTAAAGTTTAGCAGTTTCAAAGAGTTGCAAGATTTATGGTGTGTTTCTTTTAAAAATTATTGCGGTAGAATCACAGAGTTGTAGTGTCATCGCAAAGTTGTTCGTTGAACAAATGAATTTAATTAATGTTCTAATGAAATTGCGTTTAACGCAAAATGCCAGTGAAGTAATTTTTCTAAAACACTGAACTGTCTAAAGTAATTTTGTGAAATATAATGAAGTTCTTTTGCGAAAAGTTTAAATTGTTGAAGGCAAATTTAAAACACTTTCGTATTGTATTTTTTAGGTTAATTGTGGTAAAAGTGTTTATTCTATGCAATGAATGAGAATTTTATCATACGTCAACATTTTGTGAAGCACCGATGAAAAGAAATCGTAAAATTATCTCTCGCAGAGGTGATTTGGACTGTTCAGCAAAATGGTTCAATTTGATTCCGCTAAAATCTTTCTTGTTCACAAGCTGCACTCAACCGATACACAATTGGAGCCATTGCCCGCACAGATGTGGCAGTCCTTGAAAATTCCAACACTCGTATCCGTTATACTTTACATCTTTTTTTATTTATGAGTGAATAAGTCGATCATCATATATGAATTTAAAATTAAAGGAACTTGATAAGTCTTGCATATGGCGTTTCTTAATATGTTCCTTTTTGAGTCATTTTCATTTCAGTAATGAAATCCCTTTTAAAATCGACTTTTAATATAAAGAAATCTATTCCTAATTTGTTGTTTTGGAATAAAAATCACACAGTAAAATCACACGTGCGATGAAGTCACAAAAGAGTTAAGAACATGTTGTTTTCACCATCTACCTGACTTAATACCTTCTATTCTTCTTCAAGAGTGTGAAATAAATGAAACATTTTCGAAAATTTGATGTAAAAAAATATGTAGAAACGGCTTTCAAATAATCCAAAATATGATGTCGAACAGTAATTAGCAGTACAAGTACAAGTAATATAATGTAAGGAAGAAAGATCCTAAAACGCTTTATTTCCTTAAAAGGAACAAAAGCTGTATTTATTTTAATTGCCTTAAATTCATTTTGGTCGTCTAAAGTGGCTCGTATTCCTGCAGAAAAACCAGGTGTTTTGTTGTATTGTTAATAAATGTGTTTTATTGCTGACTTCAGCATCTACTCTTTTTTTGTTTTTTTTTCTATTTTTTGTTGTTGTTATTGTATTTAATGTTCCAGGATTAATTTTCAACATAAAGCACAAATCTGAGTAGATTTATTATGGTGAATACAATTATAGCACAACTTTTCCTCAGTTATAAAACAATAATTAAAAAATAAATTTGCTGCCAACAAAATATACATAAACAAATTTTCCGTTAAAAATTATTTTAACAGTATTTCCAATCATACAATAGAATTTTGTTAAAAAAATTTTAATCGAAAAATTCGTTTTAAAAATTTTAATGTAAAAAATTGTAAGTAACATTTTTCAATCGAGAATCGTTTATTAGAATATTTTTTTAATAAAAAAATTTTGTTGCAAGCAACTTTCAATAAAAAGATTTCGAAAAATTGTAGTTATAAAAAAATCTTCCACTAGGTCTTATCGCAGACTTTGCTATCAAAAGAATTTTACTTAAACAATTTTTGTTATCAACAAAATTTTTGTTATCAAGGTTTTGTTTATCAAATAATTTTGTTGACAAAATTTTGATAGATAACGAAAGCTATTTTATATCAAAATTTTTTCTATCGAAAAATTTCCAAAAAAAAAAGAGGTTTATCTATAAGAAATTTTCTTGTATGAAAATTAAAAAAAAATCTTATTATCGAATTTTGTTTTCTGTTGTCAGAAAATTTTGTCTAAATAAGAATTTGCCTGGTGTTTAGAAAATTTCTAAAGCTGCTTCAATTAAAAAATAGCAATTTTTGTGCTCTTAACGCGAACACATCATTATACTTTTAAATAGAAAAATAAAACCGCTGAAGAGATTTATATTGTTTTTATGGCTGCACCTGCCAACATTTGTTATATAATATAATAAATGTATTATTTAAATAGGGACTTTCATGTAAAGCCAACCTGATTTAATTTTATTGTTTTCAGCTTTTGGCATTAAAAAGCGTTTAAGTGCGTTTTCAATAAGCCAAGGCACAATGACTCAAATATAATTTATAATTTTTATTACAATAAGAGCGTCAGAGTCTTCCGAAGCTGGAGCCAAAGATACCAGATATAAGTAAAAACCTTGTTTTAAGCGTCATATCAGATGGGCTTAATGTAAAAACGAAACGAATACTGCAATAATAGTCTAAATTGTTAAATTTTAACCCTGCACGACACATATTCCTAAAGGTACTTTTCGATGTCTCCCTTTATTTTGTACCTTTTTAAACTTTGTTTATTTTGTACTACGGTATGTAACTTTTGGAATTTTAGACTGTGTCTTCACTGCTCCACACATTGTTTCAGCAGTTCTTTGAACTTTTCCTCAAGTGAAATACTAAATTAGGTCCGACCGATGTAGAAATTGAACAATTTCTGACGGCTGCCAAGGGGGTGATTGCATAATGTAAGTGGAACGTTTCAGTGTAGAGAAAACAGCTTCTTAAATAACTTGGATTTTCAAGAACATATACAATACATGTGTGTATGTGTCGACTAAAAACTTTTTTAAACAAATAATTTAAGTATTTAAGGGAGCAAGCAAAATATATAAACTTTAACCAAAACCACATGATGAGTCCTCAAACAAATGCGGTTTGAAAAACACTCTGACCAAACATAGCTTTTGGTTAAAAACTAAACATCATGTTGTAAAGTGTAAACTGCACTCCACTTCACAGGCCGGGCAAATTAATTGTTATTAAAAAAAGAAAACAAATAAAAATTCATGAAACACCAAACCGAGTTACTGGTAGAAGCGAGAAGAAGTTGTGCAGAACAGCGCTATAGTATTTTAGCTTAAAGTTGAACACAAAGTTTTATGCATGTTTTTTGCTTTGTTTTTAGTTTTTATATGCAATGCGATTTAATAATAAAGTTGAAAATTAAACACTCTCTGTTTTCTTCATTTCAAAAAAGGACAAAAAAAAAACCAGTATATAAATATTTCTCCCCACCGGAATATGAACAACGTTCTACTGGTCGTTTAACATGTAGAAAATGCAATGAACTAAAATTTTATTGCTGTTTGTGTTTCATGCTGCCTTTAATGATTTTTTTGAAACTCAATTAATATTTCAGAAAAACAACTACGAAAGATATTAAATTGTTTTATTTAAATAATACTTTAATATAAATGTATATATATATATATATATATTATATAACATGGTCATCAGCGATTTTACATGAATTGTCGAATACTATTATGCCTTTCAGAACACAAATACACCCGTGGGAAGGCTTAGAACCACAGCCACGTTCAACTTGTTGTTCTAGGTAGTGAGAGGTGCTGGCAGACACTAGGATTATTTGCAGCGCTTCAGATAGAGAAAGAACCAAGTTGAGAACTACAATTGCAATAGTTACCAGCAGTCGAAAAGCAGAAGATTGGAGAAAACTTTTAAGGACATTAAGTCCACCAAATGCATAAACATAAATCTTATGCATTGAAAAATATAATGAAAAATGTTTGGTAGCCTACGATGACCTAAAAGAAAGCTAGAAAGCGGTTGGCGGTCGCGTGAACAGAATCACCAATTTTACACCATTCAATTCATGCGAAAGTCTATCCTGCTGTATGCAAGTTAAACGTTATGTCGCCAATTTTTTGTAAACGTTACAGAATTTATTTTTGGGGTAAAAACATTATTGTCTCACATTAGGACCGTTTTTTCGGTTCATATCGGCCAAAACTGAATTGCGTCAAAAATCGTTACAATGCGGTCCCACTATCATATTTAGTTGGGTAAATTAAATCACATTTTGTTTGTTTGTTCGATGGTACTTTCGGAATGGTCTGCTCTAAAAACACAAAATACTGTTGTTCCTGTATTGTGTTTTACGACGTCATAGTTAAAATGTTTGCGAAAAATGTTTCTAGCTAAGGATGCCAAAATCGCCGGGTTGTGTTCTAAATAACGTATTAATATATATACGATTTTAAAAACTTATTTTTGGTACAATTAAGATCATGGAAAAGTTTGCGAATATATATTTCGTTTTGTGCTTAATTTTATTTTCAACGATTATAGATCAAAAGATATTGGATTGTCATACTCAGCATTGCTTTCTTACAACACAGTTATTCAAAGCTGAAATCGTGTTAAATTAATATGAAGTGCCAATGGACCAATATCATTATGGGCTTAATAATTAATTTACATTGATTTCATATTGAAATCAAATGTTTTTTTTTATTAAAACCTCCTTTAAAATATAAACAATTTATAAATTCATTATTAAAAGATATAGCCGTTTTGTTGTTGTTGGGGTTTTTTTGTTGTTCTATATCCCGATATTTCGTATGTACTACCCCACATGCCACAACGCCATAAATTAATCAAATCAACTGTTTAGCAGAAATATAAATTCGATCCGATGTCAATTAGAAACTTCATATTTGCTCCAACAATCCCACAGGTCTCGCTAATTCTTAATACTTGGCGGCGTTATTTTCCGACTTGTAGTTTCTTTTTCTTGTCTGCTGCCAGACGGTGCCTTCATATCGGCTGGCAGTTTACAGCACCGTAATATTCTATGGTTGGCTGCATTTTACAGTTGCTGAATTTGCGGCCGCTGTTGTTGCAAGCGGGAAATGATTTTATAACTTTTCGAAAACAATTCTACAACTTATTTCTGTTACAACTGCATCTGTTGGCATATGTAAGCTTCGGTTAGAGTTGTGTTGGTTTTTTGTTCCTTTTAAGTTGTAAATAAGTTTGAAGCTGTAATTCTAATGTTTTTTTGAAGTTGTAATTTTTATTGTTTTTTAAGTTATAATTCTACTTGTTACTTTTCTAAAAATTAATGGTTTTTGAAACTTTCAACTTTGATGTTGTTAACAAAAGTGTAACTTTTTAATGGTTCCCCTCTGCCTGTGCCTGTTATTGTTTTTGCTCTTTTTGCAATTGCCGATTGTTTTACTGGTGCCGGTGTATTTATTTTTGTAACATGCAAATTCGCGCTTATAATGAACAATATTAAGAAAAAATAAAATAAAATATAATTATTGTTCATTTCCTTCAATGCAGTTTGTTAGAACAGGGGCACTTTGTTATAACAGGCCTTCAACTGCTAATTGCAAGTTTTCATACTTTATTGGCGGTAATACTAGCGAAGACATTTATTTGCGTTTATGCCAAGTTGACAAAAAAATGTGCAAAGAAATACAAATGGGTCATAAATACGTCATACATTAATTTGAAGCTGAAAGCTTAAAGACATGATTTGAAGCAAATTGATGTAGTGATCACACAGAACTGAGTTGTGATTCGAAACAGAATCTATAGGGTGACACAACATTAATTATCTAAGTTTGGTTTTGCATAAATTTTCTACTAAACAAAACAACTGATTTTTTGTCATAGAAGTCTTTACAAATTTTCTGTGAACTGGAAAAGATTTATCCGGCCGCAGTTGCCTGACTTTTCACCAGATTTACAATGATAAATAATTGTTCACATTTCTGCCGAATTGCCATCTGCTGGGCCTTTTTAGCTTCAAGTAGACCCGAAAAAAGAAGTCAGAAATTGTTAAGTCGGGCGAATGGATTGATGAGTTGTTGGAGTATTGGTCACAAAAAATAAGCAAACAAAAATGGCGGTCAAAGTGGGAGATTACGTGACCAGGGAATGCTTCCTTTAAAATTTTGATAGTGGCTCATGCTATAAGTTTGGTTGCACTGTCTTAATGAAACTACATGTTCATATGGCCCCGGTAATTTAATTCCCACAGTAAAACGTTGTTTATGGCGGCCCAGTAGTGTTCGCCAGTAACAGGAAATATCTCACAATCACTTAATTGTCAAATACCTTCCCAATTTAAAAATCACCAATTACAGGAAACAGAAATCCCAAAGAATCTTATATTGATTTCTTATGATTGTTGGCGATTATCTAGTAAGTTCAAGCTTCATAGGGAAAGATATAGGCAGGGACACTGATGGGAGGGAAGTCGAATGCTTTTAGAAATGGTGTAGTTCTGTTCATCGGTAAAAAGTTGATTTGTTGAGTAAAATAGAGTACAAAAAGTCTCACAAAAATGTTGAACTGCTGATTTTCTCTGAGGTCGAAGATCTTGTTTATTTTTAGACTCATTTATAACTTATTCTCTGAAGAAACCTTTACGGTTTAAAAAAGTAAAATATGTATTTCCGATTTCTTTCATATTTTGACTCACTAAAGTTGCTTAACTCAAGAAAATTCAACAACTACTGTGTTCGGATCTTATGACTTGTGTTATGCCATCTACTGTTTTAACTCTTAATCTTCGTTTATAACACATCATAAAACCAAATATGGCATCATGACTTGCATTTGAACAATTTTACACTGTGTTTAGACAAAATCAGTCATCTATTTTATGACCAAATAGGGTGAGGACAAACAACCACATGTAGCAACGTATCAAGTGCTACAAAAGCTGAAAAACTCTTAAGAAAACGAGCAAGAAAATATGTTGTTAAGTTACTTTTATAGAATGTAAATGTCTTAACATTAACTCCAATAAAACACTTGAAAAGTTAAAATAAGCTTAAGGGATGTAGAACCAAACCCGACATGAAACTAATAAGCAGAATTGTTTAAAAAGACTTCAGATTTATTGAATTGAAAAGGAAGTCAAAATTGTAAATTATAATTTTTGTGAAAAATATTCCATTTACTTCTCTGTAAAGGTAAGAAAAACGATTTTTTTTGCTATTAATTTAATAGTATCTTTTGCTTCTCACTTTCCACCACGTAAAACTTATTTAAGTTGTTATTGTTGTTGTATGCTTTTGGTTTGAAAATACTAGTATTTATATATTTGAAGTTCGTTCTTTGGCTTCACGTTGCGAAATTTATTTTGCACTTTGCTCCGAATTATGTGAATATTTAACCTTCTTAAGCTGTTGAGAAATACTTTAACAAGTTCATTTGAATTTCAGGAGTATAATTTTTCGGATGTACATAAATATTTAGTGAAAGAAATTTCTACAATATAATTTTTATAGGGAGCAGATAAACGAGTACATTTTGTCGATGCTAATCTTTTTTTTTTCCTGTTACGTGCAGACTTTAAATTATTTTGTGTTACTTAATGCAACAAGAATGAATGACTTTTGTGTAAATTATTCAGGACATAAGACCTTATAAATCATATTTATTTTAAATGGAAGCGGCATTCAACGTACGTTGAGTACTTTGACAACTATCAGTTAATTTTTTCGTTGTTTTAAAAATAAAGATTTTATATCGTTTAACAAAGTATTTATTGCGCCAATCTAATCCGCCGCGTGCGGTAAATAGCATAAAATATGTTATTACTAATACTTCTACGTCCACAACGGAAACGACGTTGCTGACGTTGCTGATATATTGTATAAAGATATATATATATATATATATATATATATATATATATATCTATTTATTTATAGGTTTAATCCGATTTGCTAAAGCTTAACAGGAGTATAATAAAAAGTTGTAACTATTTCATTATACCAGCCAACTTGTTTACTTTTCTCTACGATTAGGCTTCAAAGCTTCAGCAGAAAAAGGCATTGCAATTTTGTCAAATATAGGTGATTTGTAAGCAAATCACTTGTCTGGTTTCAGCCAAATAACATTTGGTTAAAGTCTTGTACATTCTCTTTGCAGCTCAAGCTCCCAAGTCGAGTAGTGAACCACTCTAAGACTAAGTTTGAGACCTATTGCTGTTTAGCAGCACAACATTTAATATGAGATCCCAGAGTAAAAGAAATCAGCTTGAGTTGAAGAAAAGTGTTATCAAACGAGGTAGATTTCAAAACTAGGAAATGAAGTTCGAACACTCGCTCAATAAAATTAAGAAATTTGTTTCATTTACAGCAACTGAGACCAAATAAAACAACATTTTAGCGCTGTTTTAATTGTACCTGGTCGCTGTCTTAATGCATTGCCGTCATTAATATGTTTAGTTCTCTGAGGCCCTCGCGGCTCGCAATTGCCTTAAGGACCTTTCAGGTAACTTGTGGCTTTAAGTTGTCCATCCAATAAACATTTTTTCCATTAAAATACTCTTTTCTCATTATATGTATGAATTGTAGTCGGTATTGCAAAGCTTTTATGTTTGCACAAACAAACACCATTTACAGACAGCATTCAACAATGTTGCAAGTAACGAAGGTTTTTTGCCTGCTGGATAAGAAGTTTACGTTGAAAACTATGCCCAGGAGATTTGAAGCAAAAAAGGACTTACATTTTAATTTCATTTAAGGCATTTCCCTACAACTTTCTGCAATTCTCCACATGATGCGGCAAAAATGTGTGTGTTTTTTTTTCAAGGATTAGCAAAATTTTCTTAACTTTAGCAGCATCCGATAGAAATTGATTTCTTGGCAGCTGCTTCATTTTCATTTAAAATTTTCACGCGCAAGAGCCGGATCACAGTTTAAGATGTTGAAAATATGTTGAAGTAATTGCATTTGCCACAACGCCAAAATTGGTTACGCAAACGTTTTGCGCTAATGTCTATCTTGGGCACTCTCTGCTGATGTGTTTAACATTTAAGCCCTTTTTCCCTCCCAAAGATGCTGCGAAAAACAAAAAGCAAGGCAGCAGGGCAGCAACAAAGATAAAACACAATGTGTGCTTAAGCCCCTTAATGGTATAATAAGTGTATCCTCAATTATTTTATCATAGCACGATCCTTATTTGTTGCCTTTTAACTGGTGTTTTTAGTGAGAAAGAGAGAGAGGGAGAGAGAGAGAGAGAGGGAGAGAGAGAGAGAGAGGGAGATAGAGAGAGCGCAATAGTATAACATGTTTGTGGTTGATTATTTACCAACAAAAAATGCCATTCACTGAACATTAAGAAAGCGCCAATATTTAAAGGAATTGCTTAAACATTTGTTCAGTTGTTCGAATTCTTCTTAAGTGGCCTGTTTTAATGATGTGACTCCTTTAAGCGGCTGCTGATAGAGTTGTTTAAACTTGTGGTTTGTTGACTTTATGGTTTACCTACCAACTCGTAAATATTTTCCTTGTGGTTGAACATAAAGTCAACACGCACTTAAAATTCTACTTGTTTAAATTTTTTATACATATTTATTTTATTTTATGCTTATTTTGTTCTTTTTTTTTTTTTTTTTTTTTTTTTTTTTTTTTTTTGTTGACATTGTTTGTTGTTGTTTTTTTCGTTTTTTGCTTCTTATTATTGCGTTTTGAGAGATGTTATTGAGTTTAAGAGCATCTCAGAAATGTTTGGTATTTTAAGAAGAAATTTATCTGCAATTAATTGTTAATCGACTGAACACAGCAGAAATGAACTTACAATCGAATTAAAACCGGTTTAGCGAAGCAAAATTTATTCGAAACGAAAAATGTCTTAATATGAAAGTTTCATTTATTTACGAACAAGTGCTATTATTAGCAAAGTTACCTGAAGTAGACCAGAAGCAAACAAACACAAATTTAAATTACTTCCATTAAAGTGTTGTTTTATTTTTGTTCCAGCTACAAATATTTTGTAATAAATTCTCTCTCTCTCTCTCTAATCTTGTAGATAAAAATATTAAATTCTTCACCACTGCCACCATCAGTTACTAATAAATCAAAACTTTTTGCTCCTCTAACTCATTGTCACATTTATGTTCATGTTCAAATCTAAATTATAGCAAATAAATGTGGCTTTTTTATGTATCTGGCAAGTATGAGAGGTTCGCTTGGCAGATCTGTCTGTTTTGGTTTAATTTATTATTGGAACCTTGTTAGCCAAGTTAATACTCATTAAGTATTATGACTATTCTTTACATGTTCTTTCGAATTCAATTAATAATACACCAGACATGAACAAAATAAATACTATTTGACGTGCAACATAATTTTTTAACTTTTTCTTTTCCATTCAAAAGGCTAAAAAGATAAAGAAAAGACAATAAAACAAATCATAATAACTTTTAAGTTAAAAATATGTATAGTTTGTTTCACGGTGTCTGTTTCGAAGGCTCAAATTAATTGGTAGAAAAATTAGGCAAGATTATTTATCTCTGTATAACTTTGTGGCGCAGCAAACGTACATAAATACTTATATATTTAAAAACACAGACCTGTGTGTTATGAGTATTAAGATATATTTTAAAAATTAATTTAAAAAATTAAAACAACCAACGCATTAGCTGGAGCATTATAGAAACAAATAACTAGACAGCTGCGCTAATTTGGAAAAAAAAACTTTAAAATTAATGCAGATTTTCAATTTGTTTTTATAAAAATTTTAACAACTACAATCCCACGATCACGATCTCCAGGTTTAATGCTCAAGCATTGACGATAAGACCTATTTGCAGTCTACTTTTATGATTAAGGGCCAAATGTTAATAACAATAAGTGGAGAAGAGTGTAAGAAGTCATTAGAAAAAACTTGTTTTTAAGTTACGAATCCGTTTCTTTGTAACCTTAATTATTGCCAACGATAACGTTGGAGATCCGGAAACAGGTATTAAGTTTGAAATATCCAGTTTAATATTTTTTTCCACACTTATTTAGTCTTGCCCTTCTTGAATAACATTTCGTAACGCTTTCTATTTTTAATCAATTTTAATAGCTGTCCACTTTATTATTAATGACTTGCTATTTTATTAAAACGTTTTGCTTCTTCATTCATCAATTTCCTTTAGACAAAATAGAATTTTTTTATATGTTAAAATTTTTCCTGATATATGGAATAAAAATGTTTGTGTAAAAAACATGAAGAATAGAAGATTTTCACAATATATTCAATATAGTGAAAAGTCTGAGCAAAAATTAAGGTGAACTTAAATTTTTCTCAAAATATTTATTAAATTAATTGCAAGTGACAGCTTTTTTTCCAAACCTCTAACCAATTATGATATGAAGTTTTTGGTATGTCCATAAGACCTCTCTGTGATGCGTGTTTTATCTCCTCAATCGTCCTTCCATGGGTCCACTTAAAATTGGAAATAGGAAGAAATCACTGGCAACAAAATTTAGTACAGACATGATTAAGGGCTTGTTTCTTTGGATTACATGCCCAAAATTTCCGGAAAAAATTGCACGGCTTGAGCCAACCGATATCCTTAAAAATGTTGGCCCTCTATAATAATTTTCCGCACTTTTTTCATTTTCATGAATTCTTGATATGACGAGCAGTCCAGGTCGAGCGTCATTCTTCACATCTTCTCGACCATCTTTGAAAAGCTGGTACCTCTTTTAAACATCGTTCGTGCTCAGATTACAATAATATTTAATAATAATATTTCAAGTGCTTTTCAGCACTTAATTCCTATTTTACACAAAATTTAATGCAAATTCTTTGATCCATTTTTTGTTTTTTGGACCGCAGAAAATCTCCGAACACGCAAAACCCTTCAACTTTTATGTCTCTTGCAAAAAGACCCAAGTTGGTAAATAGCTAAAAGTTTGAACAGACGTCATACTTCTCCAACAGGTTATAAATAATTCTTATGAAGATTAGATTTTATTTAATTCTTACACCTACTCAGGCTGTCATTGCTATTTCTTACCAATTTTGTTCTAAGTGTCTTTCTCTTGCCGTGTGATCAGATACGAGTGCACTGTATGCCCGGCAACCTTACAAATATATTGTACAAATATATATTTAAACACTTGGTTCCACATTCAATTGTCCTTAAAAACTCTAAAAAAAACTAAAAATCGTTAAACATACGTTTTAAAATAAGGAACTACTTCGGAGGTCTGGCCAGAACCCTAATCAAGAGTGTGGCAAAAGGAACGCAAAAATATGTTGAAAATAAAGATGGATACTCTGGTTACTAATCAAATTACAGGCAAATAAAGGCAACTTATATCGAATTAAAAGCTTTCATTTAAGTATTCATAGAATCTAGTTAGTGATTTGCCCACATCTCGTATATGTTTGAATGTTTCATCAACAAGAGAAATTCTTGTCACAAGCTTGCCCCATTTTTTGTTAGAACTATTTTTTCTATTTCGTTTTTCTTGTACCTATTAAGTATTTTAGTATTCACAGAACAAAATTCTTACAGCGTTGTTTTCCACGCAGTTCGAATCTAAAGAAACAAATTTTTCTTGTGAGCAATTATTTTTAGTGCTCGTAAAAAAGAAAACCAACATTGGACTCTTTTAAGACCAGCTCGTCTTAAGACAAATGCAACGAATTTTGAGTTTAATGAAATTTCTTTTAATAAATAACAAAATTAAAACAATTGCACCACAAAATAAATGTGTTAAAAAAAGAAAAAGAAACTCGTGTCAAAAAGTATAATAAATTATTTAATTTTCTCCTACTTAACCACAATGTTTGGATCTACAAAAATACAAAAGTTTTTATCTGCGGTTTGTGTGATTTTTTTCTCAATACTGAATTTTTGTAGAGTTTGAAAAATGTTTACTCGTGGTTGGTTTATTTCACGCTGCCCCCACCCTGTTGGCCTTAATAAATTAATAATTTATCAAATTTTTGGCGTTCGCTGTTTGGCAGCTTGTGTTTTTTGTTTAAGTCTTGATAAAATTGCTAAACGAATTTTGTTTTAAAATATTTGTTTTTAAAGAGTGGGTGTTGCTCGTGTTTCGCACACAAAACAAATGTTCATGCATCGTTGCTTAAAGGTTTAAAATTAGCAAAGCAAAAAACAAACAGCAAAAACGTACAAGCAGGAGAGCAACACAAAAAGGAGAGAAGAAAAAGGTTAATAAATTTAACATTTTTATTAATGTGTGAAAAGTAGGCGTTCGAATTCGCATTAGAAAAAAAAATATGTATAAATTTCTTGAAACAAATAAGTTTAATTATGTATTTGGTTTTTTATCTGCTCAAGTGTTTGTTTTGAATGTTTGTTAAACGGGTGACTTCAGTAAATTTAAATTCGAATTAATGAGGTGTTTAAAATTGCGTTAAAGACAAATAGAATCTGTTACGTAGTTCATAAAATAAGTTTATGGGAGCAGAATGTTAATAACAAGTTCTTAAACAAACAATGATTATATTATTTTAGCACGTATTTATGAGAAAGGAATTTTTGTCATCGCTCTTAAAGAAAAACATATAAATATATATATGAATTAAATTCAAAATAATTATTTTTTTGACTTTTTTTTAGTAAATTTTTACAGTCACCAAGATTTTATATTGTACAAATAATTTTTTTATATTTTGTATAAAAAATATTAGAACAATAAATTGTTTTATAGAAAATGTTTATTACTAAAAAAATTTCTATAGAAAGCTTTTCCTATCGAAACATTTTCTGTAGAAAAAATTTTTTATGAACAAATTTTCTTTAGAACCCACTTGTATCTAATTTTTTGTACAACGTATTTGTAATCGATAAATATTCTATTCATATTTTCCGCTATTAATAAATTTTCAGTAAAAAACTTCTGTTATCGATGACATTTTTTAAGAAAATGTCTATTGTCGCAAATTTTTTCATGTGAAATTATTACAATATTATTGACAAACTTTCTATAGAATCTTTTTTTAGCAGCACAAATTTTTTTTTATCGATAAATTTTTTATAAAAACTTTTCGGTGGTCGATACATTTTTCGAAAATTTTCAGCGGACAATTTTACTTATCGATTAACTACAGTAATTTTAGTCGATATATTTTCTGTAGAAAATGTCTGTTATCGGTAACTTTTTTATAAAAGTCAGATGGACAAAAACACTTTTATGAGAAAATTCATGATATTGAAAGATTTTCGATAGACTATTTTTGTACTCAATAAATTTCCGATAGCAACTTTTTTTATTCATAAATTTAAAAAAAAAAAAAAAAGTTGTTCGATCGATAAATTTGGGTACAAAATTTTTATTATCGATGAACTTCAACTATTCGATGGAAACTTTTTGATTTTGGAAAACTGTTTGGGAATAAAAATAATATATGAACGTTTTGCATCAGTTTTTTCTCGTTATCTTCAAACATTTTTCTTTAATTTAAGCAGATTTCTCTCCAACTAGTATGAAATATACGTCCACGAATATTTAAATAAAACTAGAAAAAGAGGTGCCCATCTAAAGCTAAGTTTTATTTTTCGAATTTTTCTCGTAAATACTTTATGTAGTTTTTAATATTTCTGTGCTCTAGAGGTTTTTCAGTTAATTATCTAAATTTACTTCACATTATTAAGTTTCTTGTTTCGACAATCAAAAGAAAAACTTTTTTAATGCCTAGTGGCAATAACTTTTAATGGTTTTGCAACTTGCGAAGATATGCAATGTCTGTGGCACAAATGAACTTTATTGAAGGGGTATTAGTTACAGTTGTAAACTCTGTTCGGAAAACAAAGATGAAATACGGATGGAAAAGAATCAAATAGACAGGAAAACAAAAACTAATAAGCTGATATGTCTTGATTAGTTAAAAGATTAATTAAAAGTTTTATGCTGTAGATGGTTTAGTTGTTCAGTCACGACAGTTTCGGTTTTGGTCTTGGTCTTGGTCTTGGTCTTCGTCCGTCACATACGACAAATTTTTGTCTCAAAATCAAAATTCAAATGTTTTTCTGCTGCTTCAACGGCTTGTGAAGCTTGAAGACGTGCAAATACAGCTCGATCGTAGACATGTGTGTCATGTTTTATGTCCTTAGGTTGTTTTCAAACAAATATAATTGTTGCTTTGTACAGAAAAAAAAAACGAAAGAAAATACTTTTGGAGGGAAGTAACCATCTCTTTATATTGATTAAGTGATTTATAAAATGCATTGAAAAACATTAATCAAGACGTTGGAACAGAAAAGCGAACGAGAGTTATGTTATTTTTTTCCTTTCTGTTTTCTTCTTATATGGACGTTTCTTATCTTTTCATCTGAAAATTTTTCATTCCACTTATCTCAGCAGCCGTTCGGCATACAACAGTTGCCGGGCAGTGGTAATAGTTGCAAAGATTAATTTTATAAGCAACAAAATAGTGGTTGCAGTAGTTTGTTGTATCGTTAGTTACACTAGTTTTCGTTTCCTCAAGTAATAAATAGCATTTATTTATACATCTGCCGCAAAAAAAAAAAAGAAAAAAAAACAAAACATAAAAATAAAAAAGAAATATACAAACAAACTGCCAGCACACAAAATAAGAGGAAAACTGCAATGCTGAACAAGCTTGTTAAAGATCATGTTGATCTTTTCGATTACGACTTTTTATTTCGTGTATGGTTTTGGTTTCATTACAATCGTAAATTTGTCTCAAATAATGTTTAGACCGGACGGTGTTTTGTGTTGCATCAAGTACGACGAAAATGTGGCTGTCTACGATATGAATTGTGGCAATATTTAAAAAGGTGAATGGAAGAGAAAGCAGGAAATAATTGCAAAGCAAAAAAAATGCGATATCATCATATTTATGTATATATTTGTTCTTTGCTGTACTCGTATAAACTTTTAAGATTTTTCCCAGATATGGCAATATGTTTTTGTATTAAAATTTTCCATAAAGAAATATTGAAATGAAAACCCTTTTCAATTGATACAGTGTTTTGGTTATAAACATTCGCACTTCTTCGCCATTACAAAAACATAGAGCAACATGTCTCTTCTCTAAGCCGCATGAAACGTCTGAATCTTCAATATGTTAAAAAAGGCGCACACCAACCTATTCATGTTGATATAAGATATTTCGAACTAATATTAATAGACTATAAGAGCATCTGCAGGCAAACCAGAGCTGTGCTCGCAATTGCCATATGCTGGTTTGGTGCTCTGGCCCAACATTTGCTACCTGGCCATTACTTTCAATTCCACTAGAAGTCCTGTAGCTCCTCCTTCTTAGGCTTGCATTAGCATATGTGCAGCGTACTCTCGACACCAGCACTTGAAAGCTCTGCTGGAATAGTCTTTGGCGGGCTTCTCCATACAGACAGGGGCAACAATGTCAGCAACAATGTGCATAAGAAAGGTCATCAGCTGAATGGCAACACTTTGACTCCAATGCGGGTCATGAGGATATTTTAAATCTTGCACGTATTGCATTTGTTTCGGTTGTGGTAGAGGCAATGCCGGTGTTTTATCAACAATTTTAAGCCTAACCTGTACCAAAAGTATTCAAAAGGGATTTTTTTTTAATTATTCTGACTAATCCCGGATCTATTGATATATTAGCACCGATGTCGGTAATAAAGTTCAACAACATTTTACAAGAAGGAGATGGTGAAACAGCAGATGAATTTGAAAAGAACGAATTTGCGAAAACATTCATCGTGCGGGTTGACTACAAGACGTTAAGAGGCTGAAAACTGCAAATAATTCTAGTATATTATAAAATGTCAGCGCTGACCTTGCAAGGGCACTTTTGAACTCATTTTTTTTTTTTTTTTAACTTTCGCCAACGCCTTCTATTTATTCCTGAATTTACTTACTATACCATCTGTTTCTCTCAAGTCCGTTTCTCGCAGGTTTAACCCAAAAAACAGATCACTTGTTGATCTTTTGCTTTTACCTTTGGACACACATTAGGAAAATACTAGAAATGCACATATTCAGGCTTTCGTATTGCCTACACGTGTTTGACTTACAAGTCTGCTGCTTTACAGGCGATAAGTGCTGCGTTTCTGACAAATTCAAACAGATCGATTTATAAACAGAAGTATCGGGCGATGTCAGGCTTTCAAAACAATGCAGCATTTTTAATTGCTGCTGTAATGTGTTTCATTGGCAAAGATTGATGTTAAAGTGTAAAGAAGTTTTTTGAACAGAAAATGCCAAAAGTATTTCGTGCAACACCTGTACCAAAGTAACAATAATAACTTTTAAATAATAACTGTTTAATAGTCTTAAGTTGAAAGTCCATAAATTATAAAAAAGGAATGAAACTTGTTATTCTTTTAGTTTTATTGCACCCTTAAATCTTAAATATTTTGCTTAAAAGAAGACAATTTTTTTCGTGTTTCCTGGTGTTGTATGTTCAGGTACTCGTATATAAAGCTTTTGAAGAGAAGTATTCAAAATTTCACCTTGTGTTTGAAAGAAATGTGCTCGTATTTTCAAATCAAGCGAACATTTTGCTTTTGATATTTTTGCTTTTATTTGGCATTTAAATCATTTGTTGAACATAAATATACAGAAGCCTTTTGTATATTTGTGTTTTCGCCGAACGGGAAAGTGTTACCTTTCGAGTTTTGGCCACTTTTATTTCACAAAAACAACAAAGAGGTGCAAACCCAATCTTGACTGCAGACCTCTCTGCCAGAGCTCTTGTATTCGCAGCAGTACTTTTTCATTTATTTATTGCATTTATACTATATTTGGCTTTGAGTAATTTGAGCTTTTTGTTTCTTGACTTGTTTGTTTTTGAAAGTGATTTAACACGGTTAAGCATGTTTCTTTTTTAATATTTTTTCTTTCTTTTAACTTTACTGCAAGGTGTTTTTTTTATGGTAAATGATTTAACAACTTTTGTGATATCAAAGAGTTTTAACAGTTCTTAAAAACAACAAAGGAAGTTAAAACTAAGTGGATTTTGTTCAGTTTTCAAAAGGCACAAATGTGGGTAAAATAAAAATGCAATCTGAAAGCAAAAATCAAAATTAACTTGGGGCAATAGGTAGAAAATTTAATACTCTGTTATTAAAATGCAGGAGCTTCGGAATTTTGACAGTTGACAGCAGTGATATTGCAGTCCCAGTGTTCGAATTAGCGGCATTTTGGGCCGAATTAGTGTAGATGTACATGGCCAACCGGCTCATGATTATGGCGATCCATTCGCAAACAGTGAACCAACAACACTCGAAACGATGATATGGGAGTACAAGGATATATCTTTCACAATGGCCACCACCAATGATTACCACTCTTCTTTGCCTTAATTTGTATAAAACCGGACTCCGCAAGCCTCATGCGAGGAATAGCACGTCATGTGGAGGAAATATGAACTGCCCTGGTTGGACTTGAGTCTTGAAGGATTTCCTGAGTAAAGATAATGTCTTATTTGTTTGATTTTCAAAATGAAAAGAGTTTGACAAAAATACAAATTAAAATTTGGACAAATACATTTTTAACTTAAAGGTTTGGCCAATTCTGGATTCATTCACGTTGGTTTGCGGAGAAGGAAACTTTCGACCTGGCCAATAGAATCGTTTTCTATAATATTCAAGCTTTGAATTCTTTTCGACTAAATGTTTTTTGTCTGGCCTGAAAAATTTAATATTTTAGCGTTTTCCGCCAAAAATTTTTATTTCAGATGGCGTGTCGCATGATTGATCCCCAGCCGACCGAAGTGCATTTTCTCTAATATATGTATGTAAAGCTTCAGAGTTCTCAGAGACTGTTGTGATGGAAAGTTGCGCGAAAATATCATCACTTCAATACCATTTGAAACTTGACGAACCGATTTTTATATTCGGCTGAATGACATTGAAGATCATTTTTCACTTTTCAGTAAGTTGGTTCCACAAAAATTGTAAACGGCCACTTACTTTCACATGAAAATATGTGCTGCTTGGGTCCCACATTAATAAATCGAACATTGCTAAAGTCCGCGTGCGGTAGCAACTATTGTTGAAATATGTTGCTGCATTTGAAAAATTAAACAAATTCGTATTCACAATTATTGAATGATGCTTCGTTTTGGTTTTAGTTTTTGCCTGTCTCGCATAGCAGACCATCTCTTCAATTAGTTTTCCCAAGCAAAGCAAATAAACGTGGCTTCATTAACTTGGCCAGCCCCTGTTGTGTTCGCCTTTGAACGAAAAGCAGGTGCATTTAGTTGTTGTAGACATAAATTTTATCGCAGTTTGTTTATTTAGCAAAAAAGAAAAAACTAAGGTGAATTTATTTTATTTAATTCGAAATTACTCGTAACAAAATCATAAAACATTAAGTGTTCATGTTGCCTCAGCGCTGCGTTGTGTTGTTTTGCACTGTGTCGTGTTTGCTATATTAAGCAGGTTCATTTAATTATAGTTAAGGGTAAAGATAAGTGGTGTTAAGCTTCTTGTTGTCTGTTTGTCTGGTCAGTTTTGTGTTCTAGTTGCTATTGTTGTTGTTGGTTTTTCTGACTGCTAGCTTAGGATTAAGCCGGCTACCATGGGTTGGCTGCATGAATAACTCCTCAACTGACTGGCTTTTATTAGTGGGCTGTTTGTTTTTACAAGAATGTATTGGTTTTTACTTTTGATATGTGTGCATGTGTTTTATGTGTAAAATGATTAACAAATAATGTTTCAGGTCAGTTGCTAAACTGCCATTATTCTAGCATTTGGTTTTTCGAATTAAGAATTTTAATGATTATTAAAATATTATTCTTTTAACGAATTAAAATTGTTTTCCAAGAATTTATATTGCTGCCATTATTGTTAAAAATATGTGCCTAAAGGCACATTATACCCTCTACTAAATGTATGTTGACGTAAATATTTAGCGGTCTTTAAACGCAGCTTTTTTAAGATTTTTATTTTTATGATATTTCGAGCCCAAAACTAAAGCATTTGTTTGTTTCCAACAAGACGCTATTGATTTACAAAGAAAGAAAATTTCTATCAACTTTTGTTCCTTTTTCTTGGCTATTATTCTCACAATCCAGTTAAACAAAAGGAACAAATGCAATCTAACAAAAGAAAAAAAAAATCAAAAACTTGTCTTCTTTCTCTCCATCATTATTCTCGAACTCATTAATAATCCATCAAGCATTTTATTTAAAATCTTTTCTGTTTAAACTTTTATAAAAAAAAGGCAGGAAAAGTAATAACAATGGATTCTATTTTGCGAAAACCTTTTTTAATTGTATGTAACAAAAAAGGAATAAACTTTAACGAAAAATCAAAAAAGAGCACAACAACAGAACACAAAAGGTCAATACATCAAAAGAACTTAAGGTCATTAAGAAAAGTTTGAAAACAACAAAAAGGAAAAAAGGAAAAAAAGAAACATTAGAAAAAAAATTAACAAAATAAACAAAAGAGCAAATTATTTCTGAAACGCAGTAAAAATTGATACAAACAAAAGGAACAACACAATTTTTAGAAATGTAAATTTTACTCACTGCTACATACCTACATCCTTAAGACGAAAGGCATTACAATAAAAAAAACAACATCAAAATATCAAACGCACTGATTGGCCAATATTTAAACTTAATTATTTTATTAACTTTTTTACCAAAAAAAGGCAGATAAAGCCAGATTTGTATGCGTAGAGCAGGAGAGAAAAAAACGTAAGTTGTGATTCAGGGAAAAAGCAGAATAAGAACAACTTGGAACTACTAATTGCGACGTATTCATGCGCTCTGGTTCGGTATGTTGCACATACGAGCCGATACAGTTTCAGTTTTTAAACACAAGAAAAAACGTGTCCTTTCTTTGTACTGATACTAATACTAATAGAATTTGTGTATCTACATATTTTGAAAAATGTTGTCATATTTTTATCGGTGGCATAATAATACGTAAAATGACTGAATTAGAAAGCGTTACATATTGGCAAGCAAACTTGGGAAACAACCAACTGCAGAAACTGTAAGTAGTTCAAAACTTCTTTTTCGGGGGAAACCATAAAGATGGAATGGAAATTATACTTTGCAGATGGCGGCTCAAGGAGTCTACCGCAGCTTCGTGACAACTCAACTAAGAAAGTAATAGTATTTAAACGCACTACCTTAAGCTGTTTTGCCGCATTAATAAGAAATACTACTTGGCCTAGAAAAAAATCACTGAGGTGTGCAAATCGTGAGTGGAAAATTCTGGGACAGCAGCATGAGTTGTAAATGAAATGGCCTGAGTGCGTTTGGAGGCTTCAGATTTGGACAATTGGTCATTGTTTTCTCCATAATTTGTTTTGCCCGGATTTTTGAGAATTGGAACAAAGTTTGAAATTAAATAAAACTGAGAAAAAAGGCAATCAAATATGCGGTCCTTGTCCGGACTGTAACTTCGGAATTGCACTCAGCGCCCAAAACCCATCAAAGACAAAGAGAAAAAACGTATGAAAAATCTATTAAATAGTGGCAGGGTGAAGCTGAAACAAACTGGTACTAGTCATGTGTCACAAATAAAGCAAAAATTAATGCCTAAAAATATTTTACCAAAAACATATTCTAGTTAAAAGTTAATTAGTTATTATTTCGTTCAGAATACTTTTGCAACATCAAATAACAAGAAAATAAAACAGATTTCTGATTCCTGGCAGGTTTCTTTTGCCAGTTGGATGTTGGTATGACTTTAAGCAGGCATTTTGTCTTCATATAATTGATAGTCAGTCAGCCAACCAGTGTGTTGGTGACCGCAAGGCAAATGAAGAAGTTATTTCGAAAATATACTTTAATTGAAATTGTTGTTGAAACAACACGTTACTTTGTGGGCGTTTATGTTTAATGAGTTTGAGAATGTTTTCGTTTTTTTCTTCTTCTATAAACTTCGTTTTATTATGTAGATTATTTTGTCTGGCAGTTAAATAAATGCCAAAAAGTTTTTCCTAAAAGTTTAATATAAATTTTTGTTTTTTAAGGGGGGCACAAACAATAAGATCTGATGATTATATGCAACAATGGGTTTGTTTTCTTTGAGGGGAAATTGTGTGCACATAAACAAATTTTGCATTTCATAGTCAACAACATAATTCGCTGAATCAGTTAATAAATTGTTCGAATATTGTAAAACGCAGCCCATAAGATTCGTTATTTCCCCACGTTCTGTTGAGTTGCCCAAATACTTATTAAGAAATTAAAAAGCAAATTTATTGTTTTTTTATTTATTTTTTTCAGTGTATGGTTTCATACATGGAACTTTACTTTGACTTAAATTTGTTCATATTTTCCTTTAAGTTTTTACCAAAAAGAAGAAAAAAAATTAGGTTTTGGATTCTATATTTGAGACAGAAAATTTCGGCCACATTTCAATTACATCAATTATTAAATTTCAATTTTTATTTGAGACCGCAAAAATATCGATTAAGCTTAAAATTTAATTTTTGATAGAAAATTTTTTCGATTTTTAGCTATTGCTAATTTTTAAAATTGTATTCTTTGCAGCCAATATGGCCCAGTTCCGACTGCAGAATTGTGTATTACGGTGTCTGTCCGGCCGAGGCAGCATGACGCAGCTGATGCATGCGAGAAGTTTAGATTTGCCATATACTGATTTCTCTATGAGTTGTAAAAATAGTTTTAGAAACTTCGCAGCTCTTTTTAGCCGTTATCCAGATTTTTGTGGCATGAAAACGAACTACATAAACACCTCAAGAGTTGCTAGACACATGGGGATTCTTTCTTTGTTCCTGGCTGGCTCGAGTCCGAATCAACGATCCAGACTTGTATTATGTAAATGGCCTAAGAAGGCACCAGCGCTCAATTCTAACCTAAACTTACTTTTGTTTCTGATTTTAAGTTTTAATTTGGCTGAAAAAATAACAATTAGATTTGATTTCCAAAAAAATATTTGATCAACACTCTAATTGTTATATGCGGAGGGTGATATATTATCATTTTAAAGCTTTAACAGGTTCCTCTTTTATATAGAATTAAAAATTATTTTTTATATTTATATATTTATTATTATTTTTAATTTTCCTAAAGCTTTAGCTGCTGATTGTACGGCAAAAATAGAATGTAAAGTTATTAAATTAAGAGTAATTAATAAGAAAAAAGTTGCAATGAATCATCAACTTGTTATAATTCTGCTTTTTCGGACTTTGTTGCAACGTCTTAGAAAAATTTTAAAGTCAAAAATTTATAAATTCTAGTATTTTTATTTTAAATACTTTTGCTTGAAAAATGCTTGTTGCACTTAACAAGACATAAAGTTTTTTAAAAAAAAAAAAAAAAAAAAAAAAAAACAATCTATTCATTCATAAGAAAAGTTGGCAAACATATTCAATTATTTTTGTAAATAATATTTATGTAAGTCACACATCATAAATTATGTTGTGCAGTTCTTACCACATTTCAAGTCGTGAAGAACACATCTTGCAAAAAAAAAAACATGTTTATGAAGTTGCAAGTAATTTATTTCACTTAGAAACCATTACAACCATTAGGAGGCTTTAAAATTGACCAACAAATTTGTTTACAAATAAACTTTCCAAATAAATTATGCACACAATGAAATAAGATTTCCAACGGAAAAACTTCCCCATAAATTACAAAGCGTTTAGAAGTGGCAATAGAAGTAGAACAAGTCGTTATTAAAAGGCTTTTAACACCTTGCTTAATTATACAATTTAGCCTTAAACTAACCTCAATTACAATTTAAATTAATTATTAACAGAAAGCTCTGTGCAAGTATTAAGCCAAGTGAAACACGGGGTAGAACTGCAAAGGCCCTATTGAAATAAATGAAGCAGAACAGGAAAAAAATTGTTTAAAAAATGGCGTAAATTAAATGGAGAGCAGGAAAAAATAGGGATACAAAAATGTTATAATTGAGCTCCTATTCACAAGAGAGCAAATTATATTGAAACTAAGAGCACGGGAGAGTTGTGGAAATACTTTTCCGAAAGGTAAAGGAACTCGATAGACAATATGAAAGCAAAAGAAGAGGAAGAAGAAGAATAAGAAGAGCATTTGTATGTATCCGCTGATATCTTTGGCGAAGAAAATCCTTCGCTGCTTAAACAAACACCAACAGAATTACTCACACCCGCCCCAGCAGCAGAAAATTATATTAATCAACTTAACAAAGAAGTTGTTTATACTCTACCAATACAATGAATTTCCATTTCTTTGTGTGCATGAGTATTTAAGTGTATGCGTTTAAGAGCTTTTGCTTTTGTATATGCGCGCACACACGCACACACACACACACAAATAAAAACAAATGCATACACGCAGACCCTTGCTGACAAGTTTGCCAGATAAGCATGCAAGACAAAATGCAATTAAAGGATAAATTAAAGAAAATTAGTATAATTAGATTAATGGTCTTACAAAAGAATAGAATACAAACAAAGTACAAAGTATAAAAAAGTCCACAAAGAAAGGCAGGATATTAAATGGGAACGCTGAAGGAGTTGGAACACAATTACAAATCCACATAGCAAGGAAGTTTGAGCAAGGACTTTGATATGTTTCTTTTTTCTTCTTCTATGCGCTAAAAGAAAAAATATTAAGACGAAAGAAAAACATACAAATGAAAAATGATTTTTGAAATTAAACATAAAAGAAGAAAACGGTTAAGGAGAGAAAAATTTAAAAAGAATAGAGGCAAGAGGAGAATGATTGGACAGCATTTGAATATGATAAATGAATTGTAACATTTGACTAAAGTGCAAGTTGCATTTTGGTAATAATTCGAAATAAATAAAATAATTGAGGTTATGACAAACTATTTCTGTGCCTCCTTTTCATTTTAAGTTTGTAAAAGTGCAGCTGAGGCCCCCTTTCGTTGCAAAATATATCTTATTGCGCGAAGTACAAGACTTAACACGAACTGAACGTTTTAAGTTGGCCTTTGGGGATGGCAAAGTTTTGTGCCTGCCAAACTCATGTGCTGCTGCAACTCTGTCGCCATTAGAGCCAAAGACTTACCTTTCTTATTGGCAATCCCACTAATATATATGTATATACGTTAAGTATATACCGATTTTCATACCATGCGCCGTTCGCCACATTATATCCTCGTGTGAAATTGTCTTAAAATAAATTGGATTGCCTACAAAAATATGTACAATTTTTGGCCCACATTCGGTTATTTCGTGAACATCGTGCTGTGATAAAGTGAACGTAAAAATAGTGCCGCGTTATTTGTGTTCAAACAGAGCCAGGGCGTTCAATTAATCAGGAACGCACATCCGGAATAAGTGTCTCAGGGTTAACTCCTGCCTATACATTTCATCTCTTCCAAGATTTGTCGATATTAAAAACAGACATTTATATTTCACGCGTTATCTGTTTCCTCTTTCTCAAAATAGGATCTATTTCTCTGAAGCATCCACGAGAATCTTGAAAATGTTGCTTTCTTTGGGGCGGGGAAAAGTGTTTTTTTTTTGTTTTTTGGTACATCAAACTCAAGTGTAGCGTTTACAAAATTCGACATGATCTACCGGTTTGTGAAAATATATTTTTCAATTTACACCTTTTTGGTTAATGCTGTTGGCCTTTTGTGCAATCATAAATGGGTGTGTGCGGGTGTGTGTGTGTGTGTGTTTGAGCCCTTTTGTAACGTGTAATATGCATATTATATAATAATAACAAAATGCAACACATTTCAAGTGCGGTATTCACACTTTTAAAGTAGTGCTACGAGTGCATACGGCACAAGGCGGTGGTTGCTGCTGGGTCGTTCGCTCTGTCGGTTGACTTGTAATGAAACCAACACTTATACGCATTATACATAATGCAAATTATTACAGTCTATAGGTTTTTGCTGTTGCAATCCAGCCAACCATGCAGCCTAAAGCACAGCTTAACAATCTACTCGGGAGAGTATGAAATTGCAAACGTATGGCCACCATTATGGTGGAAATATATTTTGAATAAATCTGCACGAGTACGAAGTTTTATTCCCTTTCTTTCTTTTTTCGCTTTTTGTATTAAAAGATGGATCCTCTTAATAAAATTATGTATAAATTATATTTAAGTATTATGTCAAACGTACAGAAATGCTTGACTCATACTATTTGATGATTTCTTTAGACTTTTTGTATTGTATTAAACAAGAAGTCGGTTGCACGTTGGTAGGTTTTGCCAAGAGTTATGGTTGTGTTTTTGTGCTGATTATAATTTTACAATTTCCGTAGGAAAGGCCAGAAAAAACACAAAAACACTTACTGTTGTACATTTATTTTACACACTCAGTTTACCATCATTTACCTTTAATATTTGACTGCCACATACTTCGTTCAGCTACCACTATTCCCCCGGGGGGTGTTGCCTTAGTGACATTGGTGCCCAACACTCCACTACATGTTTCTCATGCCCACATTGATTATTTCATTTTATTTCATGTTAAGTTCGAGGATGTGAGAAAATGTTCATTGTCGTGGCATGAGAGTTTTAAATCATTATTAAATGCATAAGTATTGATATTATTATGTGTTGAAGAGAGCTTTTATGGGGTTATTATTTTGTAACATAAAAGGTTTAAAATTAATTAATTTTGTGTAAAATGTATAAACAATTTGCCATAATATGAATTACACGCACACGCACACACACACATACACAGCCAGACGCGATACCGTTTTTCCATAATCTTTGAATGCCAAAGAAAGAGTTTGATGGGGCATTTATAATGGCTGACGATTCATTGATAATTGTAAATCTTTGAATGACAATCAAACAAATGTTGAAAAAATAACAAAACGCTGTAAACGAAAATCGTTTGGTTGAGGCAGAAAGAAAGCATTTGACGTTGATGAATTAACGTGCAATAGATGAAGTATAACTAAAAAAAAAAAAAAGAGTCAAGAATAACCCCACCAGAAGCAGACTTTCAAGTGAAAACATTGACATTTATACAAATAAGTACATAAGTGATTAATAAAAACAAACTTTAAGGTACTATAAACCAGATTGGAATGAAAACAGTGACAGCTGATTTACACCAGACCGAAATCCAGTTTGCGTTACAGCTCTGCAACATCTTTGCCAGATTTGATTTTCTTCAAAATAATTAATTCATAGTGTGTGATGGTGCCAAGCCGTACGCTCATTACGAGTTTACGCTGTAACGAAACCTTTTACTTTACAACGCTGTGTTTTCTAGTGAAAGGTGTTATTTACAGAAGTATAAAACTTGAAGTTGGCAACACGTTTTTAAGTGGCGGCCATTTAGTCAGCTGTCAAGTGACTTACGTTTCGTTTGGTTTGGCATATCAACATGAATAGACTGACGGCCTGAACAACGCCTGCCACATTGTGCACATTTCTTTCGAAACAAGATTGCCGTTGACGCCGATTTTCATAAGCGAATTTCGTTTAGCGCTGAAGCTCACTTTTGTTTTAATGGATACGTCAATTGGAGTCATGATAGTCCCCAAGTATTTGTCGAGACACCATTATATCCAGAAAAACTGACTGTTTAGTGTGCTCTATGGGCCGGTAGAATCATTGGTCCGTACTTCCTTAAGAGCGATGCTGGTCAGAACTTTACAGTCAAGGGTGACCGCTATAGAGCCATGATTACTGACATGCGTTACGAAACGATTGACCACTTGGACGACAAAATTTGCCGCATTATTGCCGATACACGGCCACAAATGTTGGAAGGAATCATCGAAAGTTCATTAGATTAGGGTACGTCCGAGCCAACCGTTGGGGCCATATGAAAAAAGTCATATTTAAATTATCATAATTTAAAGGAGGCCAGGAGATTATCTTTCGAATAAAGTAAATTTCATGTCAATTTAAAAAATTCTGTTCTATTCCATTTCAAAGTTTATTTTATGATTAAAACCTCCGTTACATAAGAGAGTAATTACTAAAATCTATTGGCTTTTGTTAAAATCTAGGACATTATTAAGTTTTGTTTTGTTTAGGCTTAAAGGCTGCTTTATGCTACAGTTTGACTTGAAAATTTGCTATTTAAAAAAAATCCATTTCAGAGTAAAATTTTGTTTATGTAAAAACTGCACAGTTTTTCATTGCTGTGTTGGTGATTAATCAGCGAAGCACTAAATTTAAAAATTAGTTTAATTATATCTCGGAATGAATCAAACATTGACGCACCATTTGGAACCTTAAAGTTGGCGAAGATCTTGAGCAATAAAAAAAATTACAATATTAATAACATACAAAGACCTAATTTCTAATTATATAAGTGAATGGCAATGCAAAGTTCATAAAGAGTCTGCACAATTTGAAGCCACATTTGTTTTAAAACCCCATTTTTTTAACTTTATTATTGCATTAAAAATTTTGCATCTCATTATTCCGTTACTGAAAGTATTCGTTGAAAAATAATCTCTTTTATTTCACGGACCCTCAATTCCAAAACTTGTTAAGAAATCTAATTAAAATTGCATGAATTACAATATGTAAAATCTTTTGATTTCTGACAGAAAACTTCGTTTTACCCAGCACCCCATTTCAATGAAAACTTTTCTCATCATACTGATTTATATTCCTTTGTCTAAATTTAACTTTAATTTAAAATAATTCACACTTTCACAGATAGGCCTAAGCAAGTTTAAGTATTCAAAACACATTTACACTCCAGTAAGTGTCACGTTCGCTTTTTAATCGTCTTCTAAAAAATATATATGTATATGCATAAATTTTGGGGAAATATCTACTAAAATGTCAGCGAATACAACACAAAATTGCAGACAAGAATTTTTCCTTTTTCATGCTAAACAAACACAAACTTGAAAGGAACAAAGAGGATAAGAAATTTAAATAATGGCATGTTGATTTAAGTGTAAGCGCCCCATGTAGTTGCTGGTTTTTGAAGAATATGTATTTGGATGTGTTTAAATAACTTGAGAAATACTATGGAATTTTTTTCTTTTTAGACAACGTATTCGCATAAATATCCGTTGCAAAGAAAAGTAGGCCATTAGGCCGGTGGAAATATGCTGAATATGTGGTGAACTCAGAGACATTTGAAAACAACTACACGATACAATTTCATTTGTTTAAAATGCAAAGCAAAATAATGAGAAACCCTGCACAGAGTCTGAATTACGTTGTGATCACGCATTGATGCAAAAACACTTTATCCTTGTGTCATTTTAAGAGCAACAAATACATTTAGGTTTTTATCCGCTAAAACACTATAAAATCGACTGAAGAATATAATATTTTTAAGGGGCATATGGGAAAATATATGGCAAAATCATAAACGAAGGAGAAAGCTATTAAATATTAATTATTCAATTATGCAGAGCACTACATTTTAACATTAGTTTTAAGCCGAGTTGTCACTACTTGGCAGCCTTTCACTTCAAAAGTGGTGAAAATACAGTTCGCAAAACTTAAGTATTTTTGGGGCATCGGGAAGGTCGTAATCGGTCAGCAAATGTGGAATTGGTAAATCCATTGGAACAAATATTACTTTTATGAATAGCACCAGATCTCCAGAAATTAGGCCCATTAATCACATACAATTCATGTCCTTTATATGCATCAAACTGAATTGGGAGTTTTGTTGGCAAAACATTTTGAGAGCTCGAGCTCAGAGACTACATTAAGTTGTTGCTTAATGTGTGACTAATTGCTTCCGGTTTTGGTCTGGCGATGTCATTGGAGTTTACTTTTCTGAAAATGAAGCTTCACCAATTCGTACAACTACGGACGGAATTAGATACTTTATACTTTTAAGTTAAGTTTTTTTTTTTTTTTTGTTCGGTTGCGGCAATATTTCTCTTATATTTGACGTGCAAAGTTTTATGTAAAAAGGGCGCTGGTAAATATTAAACATTAATAAATTTAAATAAACTAAATAAAATTTTACAATTAAAACTTGAACTGAGCGCAACGTTCATAATTTATTTTCTAACAAATCCTATTTTAAATAACAAGTTTTGTCAAACATTTTTCTCAGCTTGTTTTTTAAAATCTTTTAAGTAAATTTCTACAAACAACTATTTTTTCTGCAATTGGCATTATTTTCTTTTTTTTAAGGTATTAACCAAATATAACTTACTTCTTATTAGATTAAAATATTGTACAATTTATTTCGTTTACCATAAATCGGCCGAAAAATATTTCAATTTTAATAAATAAAGAAGAAATTTTGTTCAACAAATATTTGCATTACAACCATTTTGCAAATTTTTGTGCATAAAACATTTATTGTTTGTATATGTGAATGTGACCTAAATATTTGATGCATATTGTCATGGGGATGAATAAACAAACATCAATATTATTATTAATTTTTTTAATTTAATTTATGCTTCTGGCAGCAATATTCCAAAACGCACCAGCCATGCAAACAGCAAGCGGCAACGAAAATTCATTCAATTGGAAACGATATTTATTGCATTTTAATAAACACATAATCTCCTTTGAACAACAAGAATATGTTTTATTGAGTTCAGTATGGTGGAAATTCCAGAGAAGAAATATTGGAAAAAAAAAGATCGGCAAGAAAGTTTTTGCTCAGCGCTGGTGCCGGCACTTCCAAATCCCTCACTGAAGGATAATTGACAGAATTGCATTAAGCAATTTCTTAATCGCTCAGTTTAGAGTGTTTTGTTTACAAGATACGAGTATGCTCGAGGCGATTGCCTTGTCTAAAGCGTTTTGGTCATATTTTCAAGTAAAAATTTTCGATGTCTGAAATATCCTTCCAGATACGCGATAATTCCTCATATGAATTAATGGTGCTGAAGTCGAATTCCTTTTAAGCCCTAAAAAATCGCGGTTTGTATCTAACAGCAATTATTATGTTGCTGCTTTCTTTTTCAGCTCTAATTCCGTTCAGAATTTTTACCGATCTTCGTTTGCGACTATTTTTATTAAGGTTTGTTTCACGCAAAATACTAAAACATTGGAAAATAATGTAAAACTGTAAATCTTGTTATCCAGCTGATTGTGAAATTTTCCAAATAAAATTGTTCAAAACGTTCGCAAGTTAGAACAGGTAAAGGAAGAAGTCGCCGAATACGTTTCGCAGCCTCCAATGTTGCGAAAATTGATTTCAGTAGAAGTTGGGGAATACCTGTCTTATACTTTCTTGCAAATCGCTTAATGCTCTAAAGTGACAGTTTTTCCATTTTGGTTTTAGATCAAAATCATTTCATAAGAGTTTCTACAAAACTATTTCATGCACATTTTCCACCCACTTTCTGTTCCACAATGCACTGTGCAGAAGTGTTTAATATTTAAAAAAATATGTTTTTATTACACTTTCATTTCATTGCGCCGTGCTACGGTTGTGTATCTGAAAAGTATTTAAAATTATATAATGAAATAACAGTGTTATTATATCACGATTAATACACAACTTACTGATTTCTATGAATAATGTTTGCGAATAACAACAATGCCACTGAATAACATACAATGTTTTCAAATATATTGAAAAGGAAATAAAACTCAAGTACGTTTGATGAAATATTGCGGCTCAAGCATTAAAAAAATGTATTAACAGACGGATATAATAAAAGATGATAACATGATATCGTAGACAATCAATATTTCTGATATGTTCGGTTACACAATTTGTGTCTACTTAGAAACGTTCTTCTACTTCACACAAAATAAGTTTAAATTTCGTTTAAACAAAATTACTGTCAACAAATTATGAAAAAATAAACCTCAAGCGTTCAGTGTTCCGTTAAAATCGTGAAAAATATAAAAAATATCGAACCACACTTTTGTCTAGCTGCATTCTTTGAGGAGTAGACAGTGTTGCATACTTATTCTTAAGCTGTCAGGCTTACCAACAATTTTTAAACATTGCACAATGTAAGCAGTATTTCACAAAACGTCCTGTTCAAAAAAAAAAAAAAACTGTTAAAAGCATCGAAACTATGTTTGGCAACATTTAAGTTTAATATGACGGTTCCCGCTACAGAAACTCTTTTAAAACATTGTATAGAGCCGAAGACAAGATTTCATTAATAAGAAATTAGTTTAAAATTAGTATAAAAAAAGAAATTCGCAAGAGTTGTATTCTATTTACTTTTTAAAAAACATATGAAATGTATCAAACAATATTTTTTGTGCCCGGCAACATTTTTTGTATCCGGCAACACAAGCGTTGTCAACATTTAATTAAATATTATTAGAAAACATGTTTAAGGTCATGTATTGACACATATTATATATTATTTTAAAATATTTATAATTTTATCATACTTTTGCAACAACAAAAATTTATTTGATTGAAATTTTATTTTTAAAACTATTGACATTGTATTGAACTGCAATAAGGTTTTTGCTATTTATTGCCTTGATTCTTATTTACAATTTTTCCCACATGAACATTTTCAATAAAACTCAATTGTTTTTGTAGAATCATTGATTTGGGCCAACAATAACAATCTATTTTTATGGCGAGTGCATGTCGAATAGAAAAAAATCTATTGTTTTGTTTACAAATTGTACGGTTGTCGTAAAAGTTTATAGAAAATTTATTATCATTGATTATTTAGCGCACACATGGTATATTGATTGAATTTAATTTACTTTTTTTTTAATTAATTGTAGTTTTTTCTCATTTGGATATTTTTAATTTGCTTTAGCGAAACCTCAAATGTTTTAAATAACTAAAATTTCAATTTTATTGCAATTAATTTTGGCAGATTTTAAAAAGCCGGCTTTAATATTCACTAACGTTTTTTTTTTTTTTGGCATAAAACTTTTTCATTTTTTTCATAAAAAATATTCAAATTTACTTTAAATTAATACAACAACTTTTTGAAGAAATTTTTCTTACTAAATATATTCAGCCAAAAATATGATTTCTGTTAAAAATTAAAGTTTAAAAAATATTTAATCCGAAATAAAAATCAATTCAATCAAAATTTCATAAAATCATTTAAAATACATGTCATTTTTCTGACAATTACATTTTTTTTATTCATTTATTAATTGTGTTACTAATTGTTTTTTATGTATAAAACAAATCTATTATTTTTGTTAATTAATATTTATTTTGTGTTTCTATTTAATATTTAATTATTTATTGTTCGTTTTTTTAGTTATATATATTTTTCTCTACACAAACTTATTCTCGCTTGTTATGCGGTTTATAAGCCATTGCGGTAATTGACTGTCCCTGACATCTTTTTCATCGCCTTTTTGTTGTTGTGCAGTTAAAATTTTCTAGCATAAAAATTGTAATACAATCTTTTAACAGTTTTTTTCAGAATTTAATAATAAACACGCAATTTTAAAACTTTTAAGCGTATATCTGTAAATACATACAGTGTATTCATTAATGACAAGCTGTCTATCGATTGTTGACAGACAAACTGACAAACATTTTTTTTCGTTGGAAAAAGTAAAACTGGCAAAAGTACAAATTTAGTCGATGATGTGTATTTCACGTACATACACATCAAAATGAACATTTCGTGCTTAATGCTTTTCGCACTAAAAAGTTAAAAATAATTTATGCAAAATAAATAAGAAATGATTTAAAAGAAAGTTGCAGTTTTTAATGTCTTCAAGAAGCCAAATTGTTGCAATTATATAAACAAAATATTATGTGTGTATATTAATTGGTTGGAGGAAAACTTCAAATTCGAAAAAAAAGAATAGAAATTCACTAATAACAAAAGTTATGATATTTAATTTAGCTTTTATATTAATCTGAAATTTTGCATTATTCAAGCTTTTTTACTTATTTATTTTTTTGATCGCGACATACTTAAAATATATAATGAGAGATAAATTTCGCTCAGATTTTTCTTAATATATATTTCGTACGACATAAATTAGCAGTCGGAAGTTAATGAAAATTCCATGTGAAACAATTTCCCCTTAATCATTTCGCCACAACAAGAGAATATTTCCTCATATTTTGGCAGTGCTGAGCGTGTAATTTTCAACGGAGTATTAAGGTTTACTTTAAACCTTTACCTGAAACAATCGCCTCTACTTCAAATCAGATGTTTTTTCACAACATTTTCTACGAACAATTTTCGTATATTGCCAACATTTTTTATATAACTTTGCACGTGGTGAAATAAAGGAAACTCTTTTACGAAGTGATTTTCAGAGGCATATCCATTATTTACAAAAAATTCCTTTCCAGTTAAAAAAAAACTAAGAACCTCATTTCTGTGCAGTCATGTTTCTCTCAAAAGTAACTTTACGCCAAATTTTAAGTACGGCTTAACGAATTCGTTGTCACAATTTAATTTGAAACTCTAATCTTTTTTTTTTTTATGAAAAAAGGCCAGACAGTCAGTTTGTAGCAGCGTTCGTCAAAAGTGTTGCAGTTTTTTGTTGTTGTATTTTTTGTCATAATATTCACAGCCAGTTGAGTTTTCAGGTTTTAATTTTTTGTCAAAGTTAAGCACAAACATATAATTAATTTATTTATTTTTAAATTACAAAATATTGTTTAAAGTTGTTGGTCGATGAAAATGTTTAGTTGTTGCAGTTGTTGGTGTTTGTTTCTGTCGCCGTTACTGCCACTTGCTGTTATTTGCTGCCTCTAATTTATTGACATTGGCTTAATGCATTCACTTGTAATAAATATCAATTATAATTACAGTGGAACGAGTGTGCTGTGCTGTTTGCTGCAGTAGTTATTATAAATTTAATAAATTGTTAAGCTTTTTTTAAATGCATATCAGAAAAATAAATTGTTTAGTCTACATAATGTTTGTTCGCTGTTCGCTAACAAGACGCGTGTGCGGATTTTGGATTTAAAGAGGAATTCTCTAAACGAAAATAAATCTGTGAACAGCGTGAATAGAATTTATTGAAATTTTAATAGGCGATAATTGCATTAAGTTGGGCTTAGAAGTTTTACCGTAAAATAAATAACAATTTAATTTAAAAGTTGTAAAACAACAAACACTGAAAGGAATGGAATGTTTGAATGATTATGGCTGAACGACATTTCGACATTTCCATGACCTTCAACAAAACTCCATTGGGAAATGTTTAAAAGTTAATATGCGTCAAGATTTTGTAATAAATGTATGGTAAGAGTTCAACTGAAAGGACAAAGAAACTCATGTTACCAGACAACATCAAGGCAACATCATTTACATCGCACTTATATACATATATTTGTCAAACAGTGGTCATGTTTTGTGGATTTGTATAAGAAATGTTAAGCCGGTACCCTTAACGAACTTTGAAATGTCTCCTGGTGAAGGCTTTTTACCATCTCTTCGTCATTGTTAAGAAGATCAATGATTTTAAGTGGATATAATCGTTTGGGCAGATTATTTGTCCATCAACTGTGTTGAGGACAGCAGACAACTTCTGACTTTCATAAACGATAACCGAAAGCCCAAAAGGGCATAATTATTGATAACGTCTTAATGAGTGCAGTCCAGATATATTGCAAATCGATGATAGTTGTTGTTGTCTATTATTAAAAGTTAATCAAAGTTGCTTTGGAAGTCCTTCCAACTTTGACTTCTTAGAGTCTGGAAGAAAAATATTCTACATACTTCTGTTTTCAAAAAATCAAATAGAGCAACAAAGTTTTATCTGAATTTTTCGACATGTGAAAATCTTTAAAAATTTTAGGAACAAAAGCACAGAATATCACCATGTTCGGAAGCCGTCAAGCTTTCCCTTTTCTAAGGTGATTAGAGCTGAATGTGAAAGATTTTTTTTTTCAGCCAAAGAACTGTAGTGAACCTTAAAATATTATTCCTTAATCATTTTTTGCATCAATTTCAAGGCGTCAAAATTGTTCAATAATTTTTAATTACAACAATAAAATAAATCTGGAGTTTGAAAATATGTGTGTTGAAGGTGTTTCTTTTTATTATATTTTTCATTAACATTCCATTGCCAGTCATTCAACTTTAGTACTCCTATTTCTGCAGCAACAATTCAAAATCCATATTTTATGAGAATTCGTTGAAAACCATTAAACTCAAACATAGTTAAATACAATTGAAATATACTGGTGCTGTATGAACAGGGTAATCCAAAAACTGTACACGAATAACAAAAATCAAGTATGTAACTTTTGGAATGATTGATACTTCCATCATTACCGATCATTATTGGAGCTAAGAGTGTTTTTGTTGTTTAAGAAATCAATTGATTACAAAATTAGTTATTGTTTATTACTCAATCATGTTTGATTTATAAGTCAATCAAAAAAATTCGGAATGCTTTTTTTTTTGACTGACTGACTAGAAGAAATCTCAATTATTTGTAAGTAATAAATCACAACAAATCCATAAGGTCGGTGCCGCTGATCGTATGGTTGGTTGAAAACAGTTTAGGTTGAAGCAGAGTTATATTATGCAATCGAGTTATATTATGCAAGCCAGGTATTGTTTGCGATATGTAGCATTTGTTATCCAAAATATGCATCGATTTTAAGATAGATATTAACTTCCTTTTGCAATTTTACTTACACATAAATTCATTTCAAAACATATTCAAACCAGTGTTTTTACCAACTGCTTTAAAGAAATTCACTGCACAAATCTGGAATTTTTCTTCTCTTGTCTCGTTTTAGTCGTTTTAGCTCATACCTAATGCTTAATTGAAGGTAAGCGGCAAACAATGGATTAATTGATTTGACGACGGATTTAGTTGAAACTGCATACAAAAGTCGAATTGTATGCAATTTGCAGTTTAACTGCAAGTGGCTTTCATATTGAATACATTCTAATTTCAGATATTAGCTCCATTATTATTGCATACGTAACGGTTGGTGTTCCAACTGTTGTGTATGAAATAACAAGCCGAGATTTCTAATGGGGCGCAGCAAAATTGTTCTACAAAATTTACATAATTTAGAGCAGTATTCCTAAATTATCCTAATTTTTTTTTTTTTATTAAGAAACCTTTCCATGATTCCACATTAATTACAAAGTAAATTACAAGTAATAGGGAAATTTTTTTATCACGCTATTTATAAAGGGATTGAATTTTACTTCATGCAAATAAGACTGGCGGCAATACCACGTCTGCAAATGTATTTAGATCGGACTGTTGGCTGGCTAAAATTAAGTTGAAACTTCAGAACAAATCAAAAGAGTTTTCTGTTGCAAACGCAACTTTCAACGTTATGAGTAAGAACGCATTATCCGCTCATTTGACTTTTGTCGCTTTGGCACATAAAAAGAACATATCTTTTGAAATCACTCATTAATACAAACTTGTAAAGCGAATTATAAGTGCGGCATAAAGGCAAAATGGCAATAAAAAAAACCGCATTCTACGGCAGCTCAAAGTACAATGACAACAATCTATTGTGTTGATTTTTTATTCATAAATGTATTCTGCTTTCTGAAATAGTTTCCATTCTTATTGCATTGAAAACAACAAGAATGCTTTTATGATCAATAAATTCTATTAAATTCCCTATTGAACACGTAAACACGACAATTAGTATGAAAGGTATTGCAAAATTATATAATTTGTATCAGAACTTTGAACATTAACACTCAATTTGCACCCGATCAAACATCCCGATAAGTGGGTTATTTCTTAAAGCTGAATTGCAATATATACATACACATACATCGTATGCAGTTTGTTTATGTAGAATTATCTGTACATCTATATACGCATCACTTAAAACTCAAAATTAGACAAGATATATGCACATCTTATAACTCTCACTTAGTTCATTATATATTTATATATCTTTCGAAAAGAAAAAAACGATTCTACTGCAATTTAATTCATAATTATTCGTAGTCCTGTGCCCATTTGTTACGTACAACGCTTTCGGCCTGTGGCCTATCTTCATTGAATTCAATACAGTAAAATTATAAATACAAAAAAAAAAATTTATGTCATTTGTCGTGATGTCGTAACAAAGCAATTAAAATGACGTGACAATAGCAAACAATGTATTTCATTTTACTTGTAAAAATAAAACTTTTATTATAACAACAAAAACCTAAAAGCCTAAAACTTACGGTTGACAAAATGAGAAGCAAAAGGCTGGGTTGTTTCATATAGAAAATGCAAAATTTACGCTAATAGTCAGATTCGAACATATTTCTAAAGCAAAATTTTCTATAAGAAAATTTCGTTATCAGAAAATTTTCTGTAAAAACTTTATCATCGAAAAATGTTATAAAAAAATGTTGTTGGCAAAATATAAAGCATTATTGCATAATTTTCTATGCAAAAAATTTTGATATAAAAAAGTTTTTTATGCAAAAATCTTGTTGCCGAATTTTTTTTAAAGAACATTTTGCTACAGAAAACTTTCCCAAACAAAAACTTTGTTATCACAAAAAACTTTTTATAAGAAAATATTGTTTTTCAAAATTTTTCTATTACGAAATTTTGTTATCGAAAAATTGTGTATAAAAATGTTTTGTTATGGAAGCATTTTCTATAGTTTTATAGCAGACAATATTTAAAAAACTGTCTTTCCATAATACCATTTTGCAAAAGAAAACATTTATGGAAGAAAGTTTTATTTTTATTATATATTTTGTATAAAAAAATACTTATTGAAAAAAAAATTTGTTTATATAAGAACATGTTTTAAACGAAGAAGACGTTTTATAAGCGAAAATATATAAAAAAAATCGTTGTTAAAAAGTTTTTTATACGATAATTTTTATTATTAATTTTTTGTTTTTTTTTATTTAATTATTTTTAAGATTTTAAACTTATAAAAAAACTTATTGAACAGAAACTATTTGTTATGTGCTTTTACCATGTGAAACTCCGCTTATTAAATACTTCTCCATGCACTTCAGTGAAAAAAAATCACTGTCATCATTCTCATTTTTATAGTTTCGCAACAAGGGGCGGCAATTCAAAAAATACATATAAATTAAATAAATTAAGAAAAAAAACCCCCATATACTAAAAACGAATGCACTGCCTTCAATAAAGTGAATGGGCTTAAAGCAAATCGTGTCAATAAGGTTTTCTGTCCTGAACGGAATAAACTTGCAGCGAACAAAGAAAAACAACCACATCATGATGACTACGGACAGACTGACTGGTTGGTTGCGAGAATTGTTGTGTCGTCAATTTTTCGGCTTGTTGACTATTGTTTTTTTCTTTTCGTTTTTCTTTTTTAATATCTCAAGGCGAATTCAGCCATTTTGGCAACAATAAACAGTTAATTTTCTATTTACATGGTTCTTTTCCTCTGGAAAAATTTGCAAAAACCACGAGATAGGACATGTAAATGAAATATAGAAAGTAACCTCAACCTCTAAAGATTTTCCAAAACGAAAAAAAAAACTTCAAAATTGTATGTTGTCTAAGAAATAGTGTAGCGATTTGAGCTCAGAATGCAGCATGCAACCATCTAGGAAACAAATTTAAACAACACTGAATAGTCTTTACTCTAAGGTTCAGGCGTCGTAGTGAAAATCATCAAGGCGACATCAATTTATTTGAGGTGAATGAAAAGCAGTCACAACATTTTAATGTCACATCACATTTTGTGGTTGCCGTCATTGTTGTTGGCGCTGCAGTGTTTCAGTTGATGTCGTTACTGCAGTTTTGAAGCCGTTGTAATACTCACGACCTTTTGAATTTTCCTTTGAGATAAACGAAGTTGAAAATGCAAATTACCTTCTATTTTTCTTGTTGGCTAAAAGAATTGCCAATGAAAGTCTTTTAGCAAGAAAATTTTATTAAGAAATGGCCAAGTGTGCGCGTAGTTATAAAAGAATAATAAATAGTAAATTTTATTTAAACAGCAGAGTTAAAATTAAATTTAAAAATCAATTACTTTTCTAGGTTGTGAAGTTTAAAAAGTACTTAGTTTGTGGGCAGGTCTAAAAGGTTTGCTATGGTGGTTTGTTAAAAGAAATTGCTTTTAATAAATTTCATTATTACTTACAAGTTGAAGGGGGTTCATGAAATTGATGTTGAAATTTGAGTATATAAAAATTTACCTGCAAAGAAGACAATAAGAGAAATTAAATTTTTTGCCAGAAGATAAATTGGAGTTTAATTTTACTTAAAATTTAATTTAAAACTAAAGCTTTCTGATATAATAACATTGACTCATTACAAGATTTGCGTGTCTGCGTGTAACAAGTTTCAAAATGTTTAAAAAACAATATTTCTATCCAGGATATGACAAGACAAAGTCCAACAAATTTATTGTAAAATTTACTATAAAAAAGTTGGCCTCTTATTAATCAATTCCTTTTTATAAATTTAAATAGAATAAATGAAATTTCGAAATGCTATGACGTGAATGGAGTGCCGAGACGGGACTTCCTCTTCTTTTCAAGGGTTTAATATGTCAGGGTTTAATTCGGATCCCTTCATACTCCTTGTGGCGTAGATGTCTGCCATCTCATTGCCTTTATACTCGTACTGTCGTGGAATCCAGATCATGACATCGATTAGACGTTGTTAATTATTATATTAGATGTCAGTATCGGTACCTAGTTTACATCACCTCAAATAGTTGGAGCAGTACGTCCCATGCTGCATCAGCTGTATAGCGCTTTGACACCGTATGTGATTTGTTTCCACGGCACCCAATTGAGGAGACCAACCTCTATAGCTCAGTTGAGCCAATAACGTCACTAGTTATGAGCTGGCATTATTTAAAATTCCGCAAATTTGTTTGTTAACATGCCCATTCATCCGGAATCATTTATCAAGAACAATTCGTTGTTGTCTACTCAATCAAAAGCATCGAATTTATCTACCACACGGCAAAAAAGTCCTCTTCTATGGCAGCGTAAAGTGTACGAGTCAGCCGCAGTAATTCCCGAACGTATTCATCATTATATATTCCGTTACAATTCTACTAAAACTAAACTAATTATTTGACAGCCAAGTACTCGGATGCTGCATTAAGAATATGACGGTTATCAACTGTTTTGGTTAAGAAGCCGCTATTGAAAGTCCTTTAACAAAGTCTGTTGGGCCCCAAAACTCATCAACTTTTGCTAGAAAAAAATTGCAATAAATTTATATACATATAATAAGATTAATTACTGCAGCTTTGACAACAACTTTATTCAAACCAGTCAATTTTGTTTAGCATAAACAAACCATATATATTTTATGTATGTATGCAGGTATGTGAATACCTACAGATTAGAAGGTTATTGGTGCGTTGTCTAGGCGTCATTACACAAACTCAACATTTGAATGGCATGAGTTGTTATGCTCTGCCGCCAGCTGCTATACAACTTTTATATTTTAGCAGCCCACAAAGAAGGTACGAGTAACCAATTTGACATCAGACAAATACAATTTCCTTTTTTTGGGTTGTGAGTAACTTTGTCGCAAGTTTGCAGTGCTGCAACATTATGCAATTTGATATCAATCAACGTCTCCTTTGTCTGTACAAAATTAATCCCAATGTCAATGTCGGACAATTTGTCATTTTCTACTTAAAACGCATCAATTGTCTTCAAAAAAAAAAAAAAAAAAAAAAAAAGTCAACAATTTCAAAGACATGTTTTTAAGTCAAATGGAGGATTTGAAATTCACATGTTGGATAAAGTTTTTTTTTTCGTTCTGACCTGCTCCTGTTTTGTCTTCAGACATTTTTTTAAGTTTGACTGGCATTCGGCTTAAAAACAAAAGAACGGGCAGCCGCTAAAGCAACCAGAGCATAAAATTAAAGTTTTTTTAAGCTGTCAGTGTTGCAATTTTCTTCATTTTTTCGTTTCTCGGCTAAGGAAAAGGAATGCAAGCAATAAGGCACACATGTTGTTGTTGTTGTTGTTGTTGTTTTGTGGCAAGCAAACATTTTAGGCTTCGTTTAAAAAAACAGCTGCTAAATGTCAACACAAAACTTTAGGCATCATTTCGGCAGGCCATCAAAATATAAAATAGGGCAAACAGCAAGAAGATACATTTTTTGATGGTTTGTTTACACCAACAGACACTAAAATAACAGAAGGCCAAGCAAAAACAACAGCAGCGAAAAAACACTTAACAAGTCCCCAAAGTTATAAAATGAAACAACGCATGTGATTATGTTAATTTTTTGCAAAAATTACTCACTCGTTTTTTTTCTTCTCTCAAATTTGGCAGCTTGGAAGTGTTGAGTGTGTGAATATTTTTTTGTTTTTTACTCGTATAAACGGATCAGTGGATCCTTGCGTTTGTACATTTGTACATTATTTATGTAGGCATGTACTTTTTATTGTTTTAAACTTTCAACAAAAATAAAACACCACCTTTATAGAGTTTTTCAAAACACACGCTGTGAGTCAGTTTCGTTGATTATAAAGACTTGACGTGCGTGCTTTTACATGCATACATGAGAGTTTAAATGTTAAACAAATTCTTTCTGTTAATTTTGTTTGGTGATGGCCTCTAAGCCAGAGCGGAAGGGCAACAATTATTATTAAGGGAATACTTGCGTTGCGGCCAAATCCCAGCCTGGCCATGTTATTCGTTATATGGTGGCTGCAAAATCCTCGGGTTATACATAAAATATGCTCTTTTCGGCCTGGGAAACGCATTAGAGCATTTTATTTTAAAGTCTCGTTGTTATTTTAAAGACTATTGAGATTGAATTGGAAGTTTGAACATATTTTTCAAAGGTTTTCAAGCCTACTGATGAGTGTTTTTATCCCATTCCGCCGGCAGTAGAAACATGAGAAAAACTTAATTATTACAGAGTGACACAGCATTGTCACTCTTAAGGCCTTCAAATATTTACTCAAATTGTGCCCGAAAAAACCTGTCTTCTGTTTTCTCAAAACACATTAAGAATTAGACAAACCATCAGCCAGCTTCGAATATAAATATTTTCATGTGACCTAAATTTAAGAAAATAAAACTTTTTTTCACCCAATCCCAGTTTGTTGGGATTTGATGCATCTTTTCTTGTACTCAAAAATAAAAGCAGTGCCGGAAATATAACGTCAGACATTGCGTGATTTTAAGACAGTACTAGTAAATTTGAAAGAAATACTCTGAAATTGTGGTGCAGTAGGTGGCGCATGCTTCGTACAAGAAATGTAACTGGCAAACGCAAATGGTGTTTTGTTTGTTTCTGTTCTTGCCTAAGAACGTACAATATTTAAAAAATACAAAAAGCACACAAAAATAGGACACAAAAACAAGGGACGGACAGATCGATCTTGTCGGCTTACCTCGCCGCTGCAAAAGCAGTAAGTAAAATACACAATAATCGTTAAGATCGTGTACAACATTGGCGCACGCAATCACTTTTTGTCTTCGTCAAATCGAGCAGAAATAAATTTATTTAAATGAATAATTTTCTTCTATTTGTTTCAATGTTTAGGAGACAATTTTTCTTAAGATTTTATGGTTCTTACTTCACATTAGCGGTTTTTTCTTTCAATTTTGAAAATCGTTAAACAATTCACTTTAATTCAATGGGTAGTTTTTATTGGATGTAGTGTTTTATGAATATTAAAATATATGTATATTCAGTGTTTCTTATATTAAATGGTTTTGTTCTTTAATCGAACTTTGTTTAGGAAAAAAAATATACCTGTTATTACCGCCTAACTTCCCTGCTAATGAGCGTACGAAAATTATTATAGTTGACGTTTATTGGAAATTGGCATGCAAATAGTTGCGCCATAATATGTAAACCGACACCAGTACAGGACAAGTTGAAATAAGAATGTTTATGAGCGCAAACTACAAATTGTTTTGGCCAAATGGAACCGAGATGGGGTGCAATAACGCCTTACGAAATAAGGCCTTTAAGGCTTTATTTCACTTCCAATTGAGAAATAAGGCCTTTATTGCGTAAAGGGCTTTATTGGACTTTGAAAGTGACATAAGGCCTTTATTGAAATTTAGCCAATGGTGCAATAAAGCCTTTATTTTATATTTTTTGATTCTTTTGTTACACTGTTCAATTTATTGTTTTTTGTTGTTGTTGATAACAGCATTTCGCACACCTAAATCTTCACTTAATACAGTTTTTCTGTGTGGCTTTTTCTTAGGGGTTTTCTCCTCCATAGGACGCGGCAGGTGCCTTCGCTGAATAAAGTAAATCTTTCAAAGCATATATCCACGTACTACAATATATTCAAAGTAATATTTTTGACATAAAGCCCACAACATTCACCACGGATTTTGGGTATGGCTTAAGAAAATCATTAGCACAGGTTTACCCACAAACAAAATTAAAGACATGTTGGTTCCATTTTACACGAGCTGTTAGAAGGAATGCTTCAACATTTCCTAACTTCATGTCGAATTTTTGTTAATATGAAATTTTTTTATAATTGTTCAATAAAATATAAGAAGAATAAGAAATTTTATTGCTTCATTTTAAAAGAAATTTAAGTGAAATAAGACCTTTACGGCTTTATTTCACTTTCAAAGTGCAATAAAACCTTTTTGGAAATAAAGGCCTTATTTCACTTTCCATTGAGAAATAAAGCCTTAAAGGCCTTATTTCGTAAGGCGTCATCGGAACCGATTGAACTCTCTATTGATTTGATCAATTTACATAGTTTTTGATGATTTTGTATAAAGAACCAAAGTACAAAAGAATTGCAAGATTCAAAGGTTAAACCATATATATAAGAGATTAAGAATATACTTTACCAGTGATGCCAATTTAGCAATTACAGTTATTTTCAACTTGGTGCTTTTTTTAAAAAATAAAGCATTGAATCCGTGCTTTTAATTTTGTGCTTTAAATTTTATTAATTTGTAATTACGTTTTGCACCTTTAAGGAGTTCTGTAGAGAATTTTGTTTTGAAAAACGTTTTTCAGAATCAGTGAAGTCAAAAATCTTCTCTCTCTCTCTCTTTTTATAAATTTAAAAGTTTTTGTGGTACAATTTAGTTTTTCTTAAACTATTTTTTAAAAAGTAAAAATTCTTTACAGCCTTTCAAGATGCAAATGAAACATTAATTGTAGCCAGCCGACAATTCACATGCCGTAAATTCCCTAAAGTTATGGAAGAAAATAGATGGAGCCCATCCATTTCTGAACATATGAACAAGTGCTTTTAGAGGTTTCAAAAATTTAAGTGCAATTACTGAGAATGTTTTGCATGCCGAACAATATGTCGCTTTCATGATACTTTATATTTTCTGCATCACTTCTTTGCGAGATGGAATTGTGGTCAGTATCAATGGAATTGATGGATAGTAAAGAAAAAACCGTCAAAACGTTGAAAAAAAAACGTGTCAAAGGAACGAAGCGTAAAATGTTACAGAATAGATCTGTTTATATGCCATTTTGTTAAAATGATTAAAAATCATTAGAGTTTTTTTGTGATAAAGAGTTAGATAAATCGTTTCAAGCGCTTTGATGACACCAGCGCATTTGACACCAGCCTAATTAGTATTCATATATATTTCTTTCCATTGCAGTAAAAGTTTTAATTAATTACATATACAGCCAGGTTCTGCATATCACCACGAAATGATAGTGAAATTGATTTTAATTCCACATAACCGATTTTGTTGTGTTCTGAAAATCGTATGAAACAGTTTTATAGTGCGGTTTTTTGTCTTGATAAGTTATTTGAAACAAGTTAAGAAAAAACAAAATTTTGTTGTACCGTGAATGAATTTCATTAACAATAGCATTTTACAATTAAAAAAAATTAACAAACAAAATTTTAAACTTCTGTGCAAAATTATATTTAGTAGCTTTAACGTGTTTTAAACTACTAATATGAACCAATCTTCGGTTATTTCTATTTACTTGTTGGAAAGAGAAAAAGAACGAATGCAAAGGATGCAGAGGAGAAGACTTCGGGATCGTTCCAATCCTTTTGACCTACCAGAGAAATCGGAAGTTACCATTAAAATTGTAGTGAAAATTATCTTGAACGAAGAAAAAGATTTATTGAATATTTTAGATTAAATTAAAGAAGGCCTTTTGATGCTGTTAAATGAAATGCTGTTAAATGAAAGATTTATAGAATATTTTAGATTAAATGAAGAAGGCCTTTTGATGCTGTTCCAATATCATGACTGAAATATCAACCAAAGTGGTCGAAGCAAGCATTCCAGCGATTTTACAATTAGCTATGGCACTTCGTTACTTCGGAAAGGGGAGCGCACATCAAATTATTGGATATGATTGTAATCTGGGAAAGGAGTACCGTGTCCAAAATTCTGGCCAACATGTTTGACGTATTATTTACTAATTACATTTCGTTTTTAGCTTATTTAAATTATTTATAACAAACTATTTAATATATTTATTCAAAAAGTATTTTTTCGTGCTCTCAAAGGCCAACTGTTTTAAATACGTTTTTTTGTAGCAAAATTCATTTACAGAACATAAAACTATAACGGAAAAAAACGGCAGAAACAATTTGAAAATGAAATTTCATTTTAAAAACCATTTAAGCGATTTCTAAAACACAAAATAGACGAAAATTACACTTTTGCGATTTTTTGATTTTTTGATTTTTTGAAAAAGTGATTTACAGAACCTCGGTGATAATTCTCTATCCAAGTGAATTGGCAGCAGATAAGACAACAAAAGTATTCGTAAATTCAAAATTGAGCTTCAAAGTAAACTGAAACATAGACAATGGATTCAGCTGCACTCTCACTTGCACCCGCTATGAATTCGTGTTGTTATTTTAAAAAACCCTTTAAAAGTTTTTCTAAACTTCATGTTCATAAGTCCATCTTCGACCATTCGAATTCATTGAAGTTCTTTTCTTATCAGATCAATTGCCGATTTACGAATAGCTCGTTTTGTATTCCAGTCACTAGATCAGTGGAAACTTGAGTTGGCATCGACATGTTAAAACTTTTGCCAGTTAAATACTACACTATTTATTTGATTGCTTTCTAACAGAACATGAAATATTTAAGCGTAAAACACCCAGTGCGTTATAAGATACATACATACATATGCAGGGGTATAATGCAATGAAAAAGGCTCTTTAAAAGCACACGAATTGCACTATAATTGTTTTATAAGAGTACCGGAGTGACTACAAACAGTTCATGTCTCAAAACCCTACATGATATTAAATGCCTTTTGCATTTTTTTCTTTTCTTTGAGACAACGTAAAAAGTTAAACAGTTAATAGTTGAAAGTTGAGAAAAGTTTTTGTCTTGCAGTGACAACATGTCAAAGCATCTAGAGAACGGAGTGTGCGTGCATTAGTGGGCTTGAGAATGTGATGTAAGTTTTACTTAAAGTTTTTTGAGAGCAAAATTATCTGCAAGTTTCATCTAAACTTTTTTGTGATTTATTTGCATAGAGTTTTCTATACTCGTGATTATCTTTACAGTTTTCCATTTTTTGCAGTTTTCTTATTAAAAACGATTTGAACAAATTTCTTTTTGCTCCATGTAAGTATTTTAAAGTTATTTGATATGTTATCGGGCAAAAGAAGTTTCATTGGAAAAACGATTTAACAGTCGGTATAATAAAACAAATTTAACAGAAGAAATCTTAAAATTTTTCTTAGAAATGAACAACGTATATACATACATACATACATACATACATACATAATTTATCATCATTTGTACAACATAGCAAGGAGAAAAAAGGCCATATTATTTCATTGGAATTGGCGAATTTTACGACTGCACGCTCAGCTATAAACTTCAGCTCTTTAAAACCCTTTGCGGGCACTCCAAACAATGCAACAACATTTTTGCAATTTTTTATTGTCTTGGTTGTTAAAAATGTATAATTAACTTTATATATTTTGAAAAATTTCATTGAAATTTCGAAACGTTTGCAAAGTATTCGAAGCAAGTCAGTCGCCTGTTCAAAAAGAAAATAAACTTAAGCAGGAGCTAAAAACAAATGCATAAGTGTTGCTTTCGTTTTAGTTGTTTTCCTTAATGAAGTCTTAATATCTCAATTAATAAATCTAGTAAATTTGCATTGCAAATATTGTTTCTTTTTTCTCGAAAATAATTGCTACCGCGTTCCCTACAAACAATAATATTTAAAACATTTTATTCTTCACAATTAAAATAAAAACATTCATAAAACAATTTAAGCTGCACTGATGGCCAAGCAGGAAAATATATGTCTATGCTGTTCGATGTACTTGCAACACAACAGGAGCATATCTGCCACTGTCTTCGCCACAAGTACGCAGCCAAACGGTGGCAGTAGCAAATGTGCCCAACGAAATTTACATACCGTGAGTACAAAGCACAAATTACAAACTCAAATAAAAGCAATTAAGTTTTGAAATGAAATTTAAAGAAACATGTTGTGCTGGTCTTGATATAAAACCTCCCTGCCTTTTTTATTTTTACAAAATTTTCTAGTTTATATTTTCTGTTTTTTTTCTTTTGCATTTAGAAAATTCACTGAAGCTGAACATTTACAAAACATTTACGAGTACATTTCCAAATAGTGAATGACATTTTAAGTATTTCTGCACATTTGCTTTTGAAATTATTTCGCAAAACTTTTGTGAATAAAATGTTGAAAGGGGCCAGTCATAGCAGAGGCAGGTGCACGCTACATCTAATATAGCTTCGATTTTTTTTCTGCCAAGATTGATAGCAAAGTTACAACACGTTTGAGGAAGTGCAATATTTACTTTTACTTGCAATCTTGATAGCAACAAACCACCGCAGATGGCTAATTAGCTTTTTTTTCTTGCTTATTTCGAGGGAAATACGCCACCGCTGTACATAAATAAAGGCACAAGCAAAGCGCGAAACATCTAGGCTTTTTAGTCTTATTTCGAGGTTCTTAATTGAGAGAACAGAAACTTAAAACTAATATGAATAGTTGAAAAGTGCGCTGCTGCAAGAGCCTATAAAAAGTAACAAAGAAAAATAATATATTTTACACATTTGCAGGATGAACTTGGGATTAGTTTGGAACGCTAAACCACCATAAGAACTAAGTACATCAGTGCACTTTTGAAAGCCTCAACTTTGGGTCTTACGCTATTTTCCTTTTGTAGGACATTAAGAAATACTGTAGGAATGACATTTTCAAAACAAAGAAACAAATATTCTTTAAAAAAGAAAGCAATTGGTGGCAGCAGGTATTACAAATTTGGAACTCACAATCACTGCTAATTTCTTAAAATGACATTATCCAATTAAACTATATTACACTTTTGCCAAAATACCTCATACGAAACTTACATCTTGTTAATATTAAGTAAAAAATGCATGTTCATTTCAGATGGTAGCGCCAATTTAAAGTCTAAATCATCTGTCCAAAATAAGAGGATGTAGCAAACATTCTTTCGTTTGTTTGCTCAAGTTGTTATATCTGCATTTGTTATTGTTGGTTTTCATAGATAATTTAGCAAACGAAAAATAATTACATCTAAACTACTGTGTCACATCTAACAATCTACAACTAAATTGTACAAATTGTTTTGTCAAAGTTAAACAAATACAAGGAACAAGAATAACATTATATGAAAGAAGAGACCAGGGGTACTAATATAGGTGGTTTCATGAAAAAAAAAAAATCGTTTGAATTTGAATTGTTCACTTGACGAAGAAGACAGCAACCGAGCAACAGAAAACTTATTAACAGCAAATTGCCTTAAGGCCAGCGATAGATGAACTCGCCAAAAGAAAGCTCATAAACAGTCCCCAAAACCAGTTTTTTCACCTTCCGGATACTGGCGAATATTTATCAACGCTCGATATAGTGGCCTAGGCGATTACTCCGTTATATATACAATTTCAATTTATAATTTTATTGCAATATATATCGACACGTTATTGTGCATCTACTGTCGGAACTTGAATTGAAGTGAAAGAAAGTGAATTGTCACAGCACTTACTAAGATCAGAAGAGTTGTTGGCAGGACCTTATCTTTTGTAACTTTATTACAATTCTGACAATTTTTTGCCATTCAAATTAATTCAAAATAACTAGGGGTAGCCTTGTGCCTTGATGTTCTTTTTACTTTATAGGCAGAGGTAGAGCTTCCTCAATTGATCAAACCTAAGGAAACAAACTTCCGCAATCTTCATCAATGATTGCTGGGCAGTACGCTGACAATTCGAATCCAACCTGCCTGCGCACGGTTCTGTTTGCGGAAATCCAACTGGCCATTCGGGGAGCCACGCGGTGGCTGTGGCTGTGGTTGATACCCAAATCGCGGGAATAGTGCTCTCGAATGTGGAGTTGCATTGCAGCCGGGTGCCGCGACCCATAGAGCGGAAGGAGTTTAAGATAGGCTCCGCACCAAACCGTGGTGGAAAGCAGGCTCCAAATGGCATGTGATCGATTCGGTACTCAGGCATGACAGTCTGTCATGTTTGGTTGCGTTGGTAGACGCATTGTAGCCACCCGGTGCTAGGATCACCGTGGGTTTAGGCCATATTGGCAGGCACCCGCGTAAATCGCTTTCACACATCTGTCCCCAAGTTCAGTTGTCTTATAACATGTACTTGTTTTAGAAAGAAACTGGTGAATGACTGATTATTTTTCTATTTCAGACTCACAGTTCTCAGACCTTGACTATTTTAGCTATTTAGGGAGTTCCTGCTACGAGCGGTTTTTATATGAAATTGTCACGTGTGCGAGCCTGGCAAGCCATCAGATTAAGTCCGCCATCAGATTAGCTCGTTATGGTCAATGATTTCCAATTTCTTTGTTTTAAATTTTTTTTTTTGAACTGTCAGCTTATTTACAAGTATAATAAATAAAGCTACAATATATTTTATGTATTTTATTATTTTCGTATAACAAATGTTGCAAGGCAAGACTATTTTTATTTTTACGTATTAGCCCATACGGTAAATTTTTTCTGCAAAAAAAATTTATAAAAAATCAGATTTTTCCGCAAAATAGAAAGGAAATGTTAAAATATTCTTCTTTCCCAACCTCTTGTATTCCCACCACACCTTTTCTTTGAAGTCAAACCATCAGTATATGACCAAAATCATACATGTTTTGCCATGCAATTCTACTCAATGATACTTGTGCCCGTGAGTGTTGAGTTTTATGTTTTTCTTTCTGTTCTAGTGTTTCCAATTTTATGTTTATTTCTACTTTTTGCAACAAACAACTATTTGGGGTACAATTAACGCTTGGTTGCATTTAAGTATTTTACTTTTTCCTCTTCTTTTTTTTTTTGGTTATAAATGATGCAAAACACGCACACGTACTTTGGTGTTGTTGCGGACTTTTGATTGTGAATTCTAAATAAAAGTCTTCAAATGTTGGCTTCGCATTCATTTCCCAGTCCTCTTCTTGGTATATAATACGATACTTAATGTTATTAAGAAGTTGTCATTCTGTTATGTCAAACTGACAGAGTAAATATAAACATTAAATTGTTATTGTTGATGTTGCTGTTGCTGTTGCTGTTGCTCTTGCCATTTCGAGGTGTTTGTATCATTTTCTGTGCTGAGTTTGTTTGTTTGAATTCACTCTTTCTTTCCTGTGCTAAAAAACTTTATATTATTTACTTCGCCACATGAGAAGATGTGATTTTTAATGGGTCTGCAATGTTGCAATACTTGGGAGTTGTGAACACGAAAGCATGAGAAAATTTTAGCTAAATTTTATACATATGTTTTCTATCAATGGGGAGGCAAGTGAATGCATACTTTGTATGCAACTTTTTGGGGTAAGCAGTGCAGTCCGAGTTTTGTTGAGGTAACTTTGCGTGCAACAGTGCAGGCAACAGTATGTAATTGCAGGGGACTTTTGAGTTTTGCTGTCGATTTATCACCAGCTTTAGAAAACTAATGCTTTTATTTATATTTACTACAAATTTTTCAGCACTTCCTTTCCACAAATTAGGGTTTCCAAAATTTCATTAAAACTTGCCATTCGCTATAGAAGACATACTTACCCAAGTTTTTGGCCCAGTCTCGCTGGAAATTTTATAACGCCCTTCCAAAGCTTTTGTTACTGTTTCTCTTATTGTCTACTGCTTTTTATGCCTTTTAAAGATTTTAAAGTAAATGTCCTTAAACCTTTCCAATTATAATTTACCAAAATACAAACATATATTTTGTATGTATTTTTTTATTTGTTTTAGATCACTGAAATTCTTCTGCTATTATCTTTAAATTTTCTTATTTATAATCAAATTACTGGTATACAAAGAAAAAAAAATATGCCAAATAATAAAATTCCAGTTTTAAACTTTTGCAGCACAAAACATCGAACCATAAAGCAAAACTTTTGACATTAAGACCAGACTCTAACTTTTACAAGTATCTTTCGATACACACAAACTAACGGAGCTCATATTTGAAAGCTGCTGCAACAATCGGAGAAAACAAATCATCTCAAGAAAGTTCGAAATCTAACGTTTAATCTAAAGCTGTTTTTATTTTTCTACTTTTTCACAATTTTTCACAATTTTTCCTTCAATGTCTTTTATGACTCAACAATAAATATCATTATCTCAACAAATGCAATTTGTTTCCATCAGAAAGAAGGAATGACAATTTATAGCCTGTATTTTAAAGAGTTGGTTTGCACATATTTCAGCTTAACAATCATTAAAAATAAAGCTTTCCATTTAAAGTTGAACGGCTATGAACAACTACGATAGATACATACATATTATATACAGATCCATGTACAGCAACAATTTGGCAAATAAAATAAATTCAATGCTTAATTCCTTTACATAATAAAACTAAGACGTATGTACATGTGTATTTAAAAACGAATTCTGGTAGGAAATTTTACGGAGGGTTACAAAATAAAAATTTAAAACTACAATGAAAAAAAATTGATTTGAAAATGTTTTAAAACAAGTCACATACGTTATGACAAGTATGAATTCTGCATATACATAAATATGTACAAACTTGCAATAAAAGAAAAGAGCGTGTAATTGGAAAAACACCCCTTCCTATGAGATGACGGCGTCACAGTAGATATACGCATATTTATGTGGAAAAAGTTAATTTGTAGCAACGTAGTGGCATTTCGGAGCAATAATGTTACATGTTTCCATTGCGATAAACAATATCGCTTAATATTTTGCTTTAAATTGTTCTATTGCGCTACAAAACAGGGAAGCTATTTCACAAGGAATTGCGAGAATATGAAGCTGGCATACCAATTTTAAATTTAACAATGGAATAAACATATACGAATATGATTTCGTAAACATATTTGGCAAGCCAAGTGACGTAATTGTAGCTATGAATATTAAAAACTAGAAAACGTGTTGCTTTGCGTAACGTTAAAACGATAAATACAAATTCTAATTGCACCAATGATAGCAATCGTATATTAATGTGATTTCGTAACACATTTACGTTGTGACGTAAGGTCTCGAGTTAAACAAGTCTCATTTCTTTTATCGCTTTTTTTTTAAATATAAAGCATTCTTTGTAATGACTATGAAATATATGTATATGTGCTTTTCTTATGCAATTTTATTACGTAAATTTGCGGTATACTGAACATTTTATATAGAAAATATATATCACGCACGCACATACATAACAACGTACTGCCACATATACGATTGATCGGCTTTTTCAGTTACAACTGTATAATTGCAAGCTGAAATATAAAACTGAGTTACGTAGTGTCAGAGTCAGTAGATAGTATCGATTACGTAAGCTATCACATTATTAAGCCATATGAAAAATTAAAAACAAACAAACAAATTGCTAAAATTTTCTATAGACCTATTAAAATTTAACACCAAAACAAATTCACGAAATTCAAAAATATGTTACATACTTGTACGAACATGCTTAACAAGCTAATGGATAAAAAATATACAAAAACAACTACAAAGACAAACCTACTAACAGTTTTAAGTCAAACAAACACTAGGCGTCTATCACCTTTCAGAAAAAGTATCAAAAACGAACTGAGGCAGTAGTTAAACAAATTACACTCGGGAAATAAATGTTGATTTTAAAACCTAAAGAAAAATATCAATCTTTTTGACTGGCCAATTAAGATCATCAGCGTAAATAGTTTCCTTATGACGTAAGAGAGAAAACTAAATTTCGAAAAAATATTAAGACTAATATTGATTTTAAAATATTCTTCTTTGATTTCGTTATAAAATCGGTAAGTATTAATATATATATATTTATACTTCAAATACGGGCAAAGTAATAAATATATCTTGCTTATGCAATGGCGTAACGATCACATATAATTTGAAGCAAACTAAAAAATAAGAACGTATTACAAATTTTTGTAATTAATTACGTTTTGACGCAACCGCAAACAAAACAGATTTGAAATTCAGGAAATTCGTGACACTGACGCAGGTTGACGGCAAATGGAATTGGCATAAAAAATCCGCATACATTTTGTTTGGCATGACGTAAGTACTTACGTAGTAGCGCAAACGCGAACTTTCAATATTTATATTTAAATAATAAAGATTGATTTTTTTAATTAAATTGCATAATACGCAAGATGTACTAAATACTGTTACGTGTTTGTATGGAAATTAATGTGCCAACAATTAGCATGACACTTTCATATAATTTGGTTACGACAACAAAGGCTGAGAATTAAAAAATTGTGTAAAAAAGTATTAAATCACTGCGATTTTAGTACTTTATTCTTGGCGTACCTTTAAACATGATTGTTACAAGTTAAATACGTCTCAAAGTAGCATTACGTTTACGTCATGACGTAAGTAAATATTAAAAAGAAAGTGAAAAATGAAAGTTAGATAGTGTTTATGACGTTTTTGAAATGTCTGAACGTGAGTAATTATGTTATGGCGTTGAAGTAAATATGATTTTTAAACAACTAAATCTAAAAACAAAAATAATTTAAAAATAATAAAGCAAAAATATGCCATACTTTCTGTGCCTAATAGTTTATGCGCAACGTAGTTGATCAAATACAAGGTTTTAAAATCATTTACAATTAAAACGAAACAAACAACATTCACTCACTTCACTCACATCGCAAATGGAAATTGATTCTTAATTTGGATTTTTTACACGAATTTTGCAACCACCCTCTAACCAAATTGAAAATAACATTTTATATTGTTGATACTTTTAAGCCCAAACGACTTAAGTAGATCCTCGTATGTTCATTTAACTTAAACACAATTTTATTTATCGATTTTTGTTCCTGTCTCTCTACTTCAACTTTATGCTGCCATAATTGTTGTTGCTGCTGGAAATAATGCTGCTGCTGCAGCAACACAAGCCAGATGCATGCTCCATGATATTTTCTTGTATGTGTTATTGTTGTGCAACAAAGATGTAAAATTTATAAACTCACAAGATGAGGAAAATTTTCCTACAGACAATGTAATGGAGAAAGTTCATCCGCTTAAATGAAAAGCTTTTAGCTGAGTCTCTGTGAGTGCTTGTGTTTGTATAGTCTCTGCATTTAAAAGAAAGAAGAAAAAAACAAAACAGTTAAGCCACCCACACAGACATTTTAAACCAAACTATTTTTAGTCTTTGCAATAAACACAAAAACGATTACACTGTTGCCAAAAGTCTTTAGAAATGCAAATTAATGAAACTCGCCTAAACTTTGCTAAAGAAAACAATGCAACAAATTTAATTTTGTTTTTTTTTTTTTGGAAGGAAGAATCAGAAAAACAGTTTTTACAGGAAGGATTTAAAAGAAATTTTTAATATTTTAATTAAAACCACGGTTTGTCCTTCAGAAGATGAAATCTTTATACAACTTTAGACCATAATTTTGTATATGAAAGTGTTGTTGATTTACATCAACACCTGCCCTGACGGCCTAATCTAATGTTGGAGGAAATCCAGAGGTGAACTTGCAGACATAAGAAATAAGAAATTTCTTGCCTTCCTACCATTACGGTTACGGCCTGAAATCCCAAAGCTTTCTGGGGCAAATATATCCACACCTTTTTGCCATCCCCCACCACCACACTTAAACAGGCTAGATGCGCTTGTATGATGTACTCGTATTCACATAAGAGTATGCAGTGAAAAACTGTAATTCCCATTTTCTGTGCAGAAACACATACGAGTCACAACAACTTTTTGAATTTATGCTAATACCTGGCGAACCGAGTAAGAGAGTTGCAACAAAAACTTATGCATTTTAAGCAACAAAGCAAGTTTCAGTTTAAGAAGTTTAACTCCGTCAAGTTAGTTTTACTAGACTAACTTCGTCTACACTCATTTAGCAATAATTTGCTTGTTGTAGCAGTAAAAGAGCGGGTGGTAGTAACGATCCTTTCTGAGGTGCAAAACTAAAGCAAGACTTGCTTCAGATGTCAAGTTCAATGAATTGTTTAATTTTCCTTTTGGCAAAAAGAACTAACAACTGCAAAATAATCTTATTGCAGGGGATAAAACTACTGAAATCTGTGTGGAGCAAGATGTCGATTAAAGCGCTAAACGTGGAAATGTTGCATGAATGAAAACTTCATTTTTCTTTTTCGTAAAAAATATTTTGATAAGGAATTTCAATAACAAATATTCACAAAAGAAAGAAGAACAAATGGTAAAGTGATTTCAAAACACATACCGAAAAAGAAACATAAATGAAATTTTAAATTTTCATTTAAATTTCGTGTTTAGTTTCTAGCTTTAACAGTTCAAAGAGGTGTTAGTTTTAATGTGGAACGACACTTTTCTAATAACTTCTTAAATATTAAGAAAATGTTGTTTTTTAAGAAATATTTTCACACACCTGCCTGATAAATTTGTATAGAAATCACTTATTTTCTTAGCATCGCACCACATTAATCTTAAGTGAACCAAATATTTGCAGAAAAATACGTTTTCCGGCTCCTAAAGGTTGACAAATTTAAACTTTAGAATAAAAAAGACTCTTTGACTGCAAATTCAAAGAAAGTAATTACATCAGGACGCAACTAAACACTTAATAATAAATAAAAGATGTGTGCAATAACAAGAAATATTCAAATGTGCTTCAACGTAAGTGTTTCAACGTAAGTACTAACGTTATTACTTAACGATACCCTTTTTAGAAAAAAAGTTATTAATTTAAATATATCTAAAAAAAAAAATTAAGCAAACAACAAACTGTAAAACAAAAGGTGCAAATGTATCGTAACGTAAAAAGCAATGTCATGACGTAACAAAAATATAAAATTAATTGAAAAAAGAAACTTAGCATTCAATTCAAACAATTTTAAATTAAATTTGCCGCAGCGTACACGCTAAAATGCTTTGACGTAACGAAAAATTTAATACTACATAAATTTGAACCGCAAAGCAAAATCACCAGAATTTTAAACTAAATGTATATCCATGTTTTATTTTAATATTCTGGTGGTTTTGCTTTTTTAGTTTAAAATTTATGTAGTATGAAGTTTTTCGTTACGTCATAACGTATTATAGCGCTGGCTTTGTGCCATATGAAGTTTTGAAATTTTAAAATTATCTATCAACCTGGACTAGGGACATGTATTTACGTCACACATGTATCAATTAGGATCAAAAATCTTTATACGAGTATAAAATAATTCGATTTAACGCAACGCAAGTCTAAATATTATGACACAACGTTTGATAATCTGTCCAAACATGGATTTTATATTTGAATTTGTAACGGTTTTGGCGAAAACTTTTCATCATAATGTTACAAATGAGTTTGAACAAACGAAAGCAACCGAAAATCAAATCTAGTTAAAGATTCAGGCGAACATTCACTTAACGTAAGTTATAACGTAGCATTTAGATGATATATTCTGAAGAGCTGTAATTTTTAACAATTTCTGCAACTGGCCATCATGTTAATGAGGAATAACTTGTTTGACAAACGCGAATTTGACAGTTTTGGTTTTTAGTCTGTAGAAAATTTTTAGAATAACTTTCGCTGCACAGAGAATATTGAAATTGAATCGGTAGTCTACAGATTGCTTATGGTGCACATTTTTAATTTATTTCTTTTACGCTGCCCATAAGAAAAACTTTTTTAATAAAATTTATAAACATTTACAAATAATTTAAATTTTATTGTAAATAATCTATTAAATTTTTTAGCACAATAATATTTTGCACGAGTCAGCAACCGGTCGTAACATTTACGCTGGGCATATAAATTATTTTTCTTATTTTACTCGATATTTCTTTTAAATAAGTTTTGTGCTTAATAAAAACCAAATCTGAAAATTATGTGCTGAAAATAAAACAAAATTTCGAATTCAAGCAAGAATTTTTGGCAGCAATCGGATTTACGCAACACATTAAAAATATTTGGCAGAAAATCTTTAACAATTGGAAATTTTCTTTCTTAATTGCGGTCAAATTATCAAAACAAAACAAACAAAAAATTATATGAAAAAAGTTATTTACGAAATAAATAACTATCGGTATAGATTCTTCAAATAATTAAGTTTCAAATGGCTTCTATTTTTGGCTTGAAAAATATTAATGGGCCAAAAAGCAAATGAACATCAAACAATTTAAAAAAATCAGAAAAACTGAAAATAAAATAACATCTGTTATAAATGAACGAGCAAAAATATTGGCAAAATATAGTCGAATGACAATAAAATGATCATTCACCTTAAAAGGCTTTAAATGCGTTTGTGCATGAGATGAGAGGCAGGCTGGCAGTCACACAAAAGTACAGACGAACACAAACTGTAACGTCAACATGTCATTGGCACAAGAGCCAAACAGCCAGCGACATTTGTTCAGAAGTTTATTCAAGCAAAAAAATATTGAAAACGATGACATCAAGCATTCGCTTTATTTTGAAAGGAATGTACAAAAATCTGTTGTTCTACACTTGAAAAAATATTCGCGAAAGTCTTGCTTCAATGTTTGGCCCAACAAAGTAAAAGAGCATGGAATTATGTACCTATATATATAACAAGAAATGTGAACGATTGAGTGCTGGATCATACATACAAATCAGCATATTTAGCTTCAGGCTTTTGTTTGTTGTTTGGCAAAACATATAAAAAATTAGAATGATTAATCATTTTGTTTAGATAATTCGTTTAACCGTCCATTATTTTATATGGATTAAGAATGTCTAAGTGCGTTGTTTGGTGGTAATACATCTCGTCAGCAGACTTTTAAGATCTCTCTAATTTTTATAAATAAAAACTATCAAAGCAAATGAGAATTAGAAAATATTAAAACATGGTAAAACTAGATCGAAATTAGCTTAAAAACAGACGAAACCTATTTTATTCCATTTTGAATTTAAATTGTTACATTTACAAAATGCACATCAAAACCGAATCACGCGATATGTTTCCCAAGAACGCTCAATAATATGTATATGTATGTATATTATAATAGACTTGAGCTTCCGACTGAATATAAAAATTTGTCGCTCATTTTTAATACGAATACATTCGTATAGCACCATGTTGTTATGGAAAGGCGTCGTCACACAGAAATATATATATCGGGAATCGCTGAGTGGCACATTTAAGCCTGCAGCATTCATACATTCTTTAAAGGCCCCCAAAAACTTGCTGAACATATAATTTCTGTCGTTGATCGATCCGACTGCTCAGCTGCGACTTTTTCCCCGGGAAGGCCGGTTCATATTTTACACGAGTCGGGCGAAAGTAATTGTGTCTATTGACTTGTAATGGTAATGGTTTTTAATCCAGTTGGTCCAACTTTATGAAAATCTTTAAAGTTGCATTTGCGATTAAGCGGTGTTTAACCGACTTAGAAGCATAGTTAACAATTAAACTCATTACGTCATTTTCCGATGCAAGAATAATCCCTAGAAATTTATGGAAATAGTTGTGCAAGAAAGTGCAATTTTCATCGCGCTCGTTAAAGGGATAATTGATGTTTTCTACAGGCACAGATTCAAACTTCTTGGTTAAGACCAATTGTTTGTCACGTTGAGTATTTTTTCTTCTTCTTGATATTGTTTTCCTTAATAAATAGGTGGGTGAGGTTCAGAGATGCCGTTAAAAATTAATTGAATCTGGCAAACTTACGGAGCAAAACGTACAACTTCTTTAATCTCTTAAGCTGATCTCTGTTATTTTTTCTCTTTGTATTTTTCATTTATTTTTAGGGGAATTGAAAAAAAAAATTAAATAGTGAAAAATTATTTTGGCTGTGCACATTTCTTGTTATTATCATTTCTTTTTTCCAATTATATTAAATTACTGAGTTGCTTAACCCTTGAACATGATCTCATTTATTTAAGTGAATTATTTGTAAATAAATAGAACACATCAAGTTTAATGGGCGAGTGCTTTTTGAGCAACATGTGCCTTCTCAGTAAACTTTTTAAGACATTTTAATTTAAAGTACTTCAAACAGAGATTATATCAAACAGTGTAATTAATGTGAAATGAATTGTTTTTGTACGTAAGAACTCAAATAAACTTTGTAGAACAAAGTTTTGAGAGCCTGCTTTGAAATCATCAAGGCTAAATAAATTCGTCTGTGACGAAGTCTAGTCGGTTCTGTGACAGCGAAAGCTCGTCAAAGTTAAGCATAATCTGCTTATTTACAAATTACATTTTCGCTCTCATCCATGGATGACAGCATATTTGTTTATCTGAAGGATTAATATTATTTTGTTCTGCTTCAAGGGCATCTATACTTATATATTCGAAGTATAGAATATGACATTTGAACGCAAAACAATTTGCATATTTTCTTTAGTTTGAGTTGTCTTAGATTGGTCAGTTTAATTAGCCGATAAAACACTACGCATACACGAACACTGATGACGAGGTGGCGAGATGTGAAAGCGGTAATTAGCACAAGCTCCGACTATATAGTCCCTCGAGCCAGCAATTTCACAGGAAAAATCCTAAACGAACATCAGGCCTTAACCAGAGTTGTTTGAAAATTTCACATCATCTAGTTCTTACGAACAATGGGCATATGTTGCGAGTCGACAGCAGATCGGAGGTATTGGGAACGCCCAAATGTATGTCACTTACTGCCGTTTTGGGCCTGAAACAACATCCAGATTTAGACACCTTCACGAACCCTCTTTCACAGCATGCCAGTGACCCGCTGATCCCTTTAATGCCAATTGACCCCAGATAAAGGCTACGATAGATTACTAGTACTCGCTAAAGTAACACGTTTTATCCATCAGCACAATACGGTGAATAAGTTCATTTGGAAAATATCTCGAAAATGTTTGTTTCTTATGCTTGTGAATCGCATAAAAATCAGTCGAATTTATTTTCATATGCATTGAAACACAAACAAAATAATTTTCAATCCTCCACTTTCATCCAGTTTCGTCTACAGACAAGCTGGATATAATATTCAAACAAAGAAGTTTAAATGCTGTTTCTTTCTAATTATTACTCATACGTGGTGGGGCTTGTGGGTATTACACGTACGCACATACATACATACATACATACATGTGTACATATTTAAGTAGGTATTGCACGTTTAAATTATCACAAAAGTGTCATGTGTCGAGTATGACATGTTTTAAGATTGCTAACGATGATAATATTGCACAAAAGATTTTGAAACAATGTCTGAAACGAAATGTAAATGGAGGCAATATGTTGAAAGTAGCTTCAAGTCCATACCAATAGAAATTGTATAGACAACATTTTCCGTCTAGTGCGAGTATAAAATGTACTTAACCTTTTTTCCTTCTTGGTTTTATTCTTTTATAACTCTTACGGTCGTTAATAAAGATATTGTGTACACATGCAGGAGCTAAAAAAAAGGCAACATGCTTATAATAAATATAAAATAACAACAACAAAATTGCGTGTATGTGTAAAAAGAATCCTCTAATGAAAAGGATATATTTCTTGTGTACGTACATATATGATTTCTATGAAACAAAAGAAATTTTTTGTCTTATGTTTATAAAAATACATACTTACATATGGATGCCTTAATATAGAAAGGCCCTAAGTAACGTTTTCCCCACTTTGCAGGAGAGAGTAAAAACTTAATAAAAATTAAAGTTTTGTAGTCGCGAAACTTTTTTCAACTGCTCACATTTTTGTTATTTTTAGTGGGAGATCACGTCAATTTTTTTACCAATGATTTGAGAAAACAACGAGTTAGGGTCTTTCTATATTCACGTAACGATATGTGCTTATGCTCATTTGTATGTAGAATTTTTATATGATACTTAAAGTCTTTGTAGGTTAAAAATGAACTTAATTTACGTGCTTTTGCCATCATATATTTATTGTGATTTTTTCTCCACTTCTCTTTTAGCAGAAATGAGGACCAAATGTCTGTATGATGCAAAAATTAGGATTCAACCACACTTGCCCCCCCAAACCCAACCCAAAACCCTTTTTTTACGATTGAAAGCAAATACCTTAAAGGGCAGATGGGGAGACTGTTTAGGAAACAACAAGAAGTCTTTTACTTTTTCTTACTTTGGCTTCAGTTAATTTATGGCTCTATTTAATTCTTTTGTTTTCTTTGGAACAAAGAAAATACTGCATGAGATATTATATGATTTGAGTAGTATGAGTCCTAAAACGGGTACAAAACTTAAATTATAATTTTCTTGTCTTTAATTAACATTTAATAAATGACAAAAATTCTACAACAATTCGATTGAAAATTTCCAGACTAGCCCACAATATCGAAAGTTTATGATTTCCCTCACTTTCAACTAAGAAAAAAGTGATTATCTTTGAAGAAATTCTTTATCGTTTGACGTTGCTGCTTCCAATACGTCTGTTAGTTCGCTTTCCGACAGTTATTGGCAGTGTTAAAGTCGTGCGAACGTTAACGTTCAACATTGTAGAACGCTTTCCAGTACTTCTTCTTGTCAGACGGAACAGCATCCATCCAGACCATGTAAAATTCTACAAATTCTTCCAAATTCGTAAATTTTCATTATTTCTGCAATATTTTTTTTTTCTTCTAACTTCTCGCTGACTCATCGTGCAACAATTAATTGATTAATTAATGATTAAAATTGTTTTCGAAAACAAATGTTGTTAACATTTTATTCTTCAACAGATGCCCCCGACATGTGTTGCAAAAAAAGTTCGCCACATGCCTTTTTACCCAACATGCCAATTTGTACGCCCATTCTGAACACAATAAAAAAAATTATTATGCAAATCTTTTTCAATAGTTAAAGTGTTTGTCTTTACCGGGATTTCGTCCCAACTTAATAACCCAATCGAGATAACTTTTTGCTTTGATTTTTCTGCAATTCGTCACACCCGATTTTCTTTTTCTCTGGCCCACTTTTTCACCACCACATTCAGCACGTTTCACTTGCGTGGTCTGTTTTTTATTATTCTCTAATGGAAGTCTTTCAAAAATTCTTCATTCATAGTATATGTTTGTGTATTGTGTTTTGGATGCCGGACAAGACCGGGCACAATCAGCTAATCTCGTACTCGTATAAAATACTTCCTTAAATAGAACTTTATTTTTTATTTCTTTTATTTCTGCATACATTTCTTATAAAACGTTTCTACTGCAATCTCAAACAATTATTTGAAATTCGTGTTTGCTTTGCGCCATGTCCTATACAAAGCTATTTCATATGTTCCCTTAGGCGCAAATGATGATGTTGACAATTAATTTTTTCTTTTATTTAAGGGGGGAAGAAAAAAGATGCTAAAAAAGCCAAACAACTCGAGCAAAAAAGAGGTTGACAAAATGTCTACTGATACTGCATTGGCCACATTAGTCATTAACCCGATTTCGTGTGTGTTCTGCTATTTTTAGCAAAAAAAAAAAAAAAAACTGACAGAGGATGATGGTGATTATGAGGACAATAACTACGGTGTTCAACAGAAAGTTGAGAACAAGATTTTGCTCATGGCTTTGAGTAGAGCGGGGCAAAATAAATACATTTTAATCGGTGTGTTTAAGGGTATCCATATTTAAGCCTGGCTCCAGTTTCAGGGTGTAAGAGATTTGCTTGCGTAACTGTAACTCATTTTTCTTAATTTTTTCCCAGTAGAAAGAACGCGTTTTTATCGTAAGAATCTTTAAAACTTTAAACTTAAATTTGAAAATTATTATTGAAACGAAATATTTTACTGTAACATTAAGAAGAAACAAATTAGCGCAATTCGCAAACACATATATGTAGAGGTCTTGCAATGGGCACTTTTGCACTTCCACAGCTAATAAAAGCAGTTATAACATCTGCCAAATCAGCGGATTTTCTTTCAAATCGGGCTACCTGCATAGTAAGTAATCAACTGTCATGGAAGCTGAACGGGCACCAACACAGACAACAACTAGTGTTTCCTAAGTAGACTTCCAATGGGCTGAAAAGTCGCCTTCAGGGATGACAAAATGATCGAATTTTGAGCGATTTAAGCTCGCACGTGTATGGCGCGGATTTTGGAATGGCGATGCCATCGATCCCTGAGAATAAACGAATAAAACTTGTTTAGTATAAATTTAAATAAAGAAATCGCTGGAGGAAAGGCTTTTTATTATACAATGCACATGTATGTATGTATGTATGTATGTATGTATGTATGTATGTATGTATGTATGTATGTAATTACATTATATGTAATAGAACCGAAAAGCATAAGCCTCCAGTAATTTGTTTTCTTTTTATTTTATTCTCCTCATTCCCAGCTGTCATTGTGTCAATAGAAATCTTTCAACAGGGCTTGACATTGATTAATGTCTCCTAGAATGTCGTTGCTTTTTTCTCTCCTCTTTCATCATTGCTTTGACGTAAAGTTTTTCTATCCCCTATTTACTACAATACAACCAGTTGTACTTACAGCCACATATTTGCACATTTTGTTAATTTTTGATGTAAGAAATTTCATCCAAGTCTTTGAACACGTTTGAGGCAGCTTAATGAGGGCTCTTTGTTTCAGCTTAAGTTTTTGCCACATCATTTTGAAACAAAGTTGTTAAATGCTGTAGTTAAGCGACAGTTTTAGCTTCTTTTGCATAAAAGCTTTTCGGCTTTTCGAATACTGTGTTGGTGGCTTAAAATTTAGGCTTACTAGGAAATTGTCCATAACTTTCAATTGCAAACAGTTTTTTTTCGGTTGTCATCGTATTCCCTAAGCATTTGTTGACGTGGCGATTATTACGTAACACTCTTTAAGTTTTTCTGCCAAATTTGTCATTAAAGAAAATGCTATTATTACACTGAAATAAATCATTTTAGACTTTCGTGATTGTGTGACAACTTTCTAAGCGGTTTGGCTTTCAGCAGTTTTAAGCCCGCATGTATCAATTTACATATGTATGTATATTGAAACCAACAACAATGCACATCGATGGTTTGATAATAATAAAACAGGGTGTTGCAGAATTATCCAGCCCATCGGAAGATCCTGTAACTTTCTGCTGGGGCGCTGAATAAATATAGATATGTGTGTAAAATGGAAATTTCCATCCCTGTCTGCTTGCAGCTAAAACGTCATTAAGTCACGTCTTTACACGCTGTCAAAATTGAGGTTTCTAAGGTCGAGTGTCTCAGTGTCGAGTTTCTTTTCATTTCTTTTAACTCAGCTCCGGCTTTAAGATCGTTCATTGCACAGTCGTCACTTGTAATCGTATCTTCTTTATGGTTTCCTTCTTTCACAAGCACTTCGATTAATTTCAATGAAAATCATAACTGATGAGAAATTTCATAATATAAAAATGAAAACATATCTTTAAAATGTTTAATAACTGTTTCTTTCTAACCTAAATTACTGTGACGTATCGAATTTCAAATGCTGCCGTAAACAGCTACTGACTGAACTTCCACATTCAGCTTCAGCAAAAAACAAAGAAACTGCTTAAAACTTTCATCAATGCTGAATTTTGTTAAGGGCCTTTTGCTTGGGTTAACTTTAAGCTAAATATTTTTTTAATGACACTAAGCTTTTCGTGTTGTTTGTATTTGATATTGGTCTGGAATCCTGCTCAGAGCGTTGAAAAAGTTTAAGACCAACACAAGCAAAAATTTAGTTTTGTCTGTTTTCTTGTGGTCTCTTGCTGTTGTTGCCTGAGATTTGTATCTTTATGTCATGTTGTGCTGTTTTCGCAAGTCTTTTGTTTCGGCGGTTTTTATGGGAGTCTTTAGCCACTGACTGTAAAACGCACCGCAGGCATAAACATTTTTCAGTGATTATCAGCCCCAGAATGGCGTTTTTCTTTGCCAGCGTGCTAGAGAAAATTATTTAAATTTGCTGTTTAAAGTGCAGATAATCAGTTATGGGTCAATAAAGTTAATAGTGGCGAGAGAATAATGAAATAATAATTCACTTTTGGGAGTTTAAACGTGTTTGATTTATTTCTTCTTCCCCCACCCTCCAACATTTCTGTTAATAAAAAGAAATGAAAATAAAAATGTTCATAGTTTTGAGTTGTAAATGGAAAAATGTCAAACCCTTAAATTTTCTGCTAATGCTATTTTCTTTGTTTAACTATTTCCCACTCTAACAGTTCATGAATAAGTAATTTTTGGCTAAAACTATGCTTACGAAATCCCCAAAAGCAGCTTTGAAGACTTTCAGGCAGTCAATAGCAACAACAAAACCATAAGAATGTCAGCCCGCCCTACTCAGTGACTGCACATTTGAGAAGAGAACATAAATCATAATCAAAGCTAAGAAATTTAAATTCATTCATACAACGAAAATGACAACAATACAAAATTTACAAAATATAACATGTTTCGAACAAGAGAATTACAAGAAGCACTTGAATTTTATGGTTCTTGTTCAAATTATGGATAAACCCCCAAAGGGGTGGGGGTAAGAAAAACACTATAATTCCAGACAAAGCAATAACCCTTCTGCTGTTTGCGTTGCAGAAAACAGCTCATTGATTCCTTAGCAGGGAAGATTTTATGAAACCAGTAAAAAGTAAATAAAAAATAAAACTAAATATGAATAAAATATTAAAAGACGTTTGTTTCATAAGTAGACAACGGGCAAATTCATTCCCTTTTTTTTTGGATTTTTGACTTTTTAAATTCTAAGACCAAAATAATTATTTGGTCAGGAAATGAGGATGAAAAATTTCCGAAGAAAATTAATGGAGAATTGAAAATTTTTTTTAATTAGAAAATTAAAACGGTATTTAACTAGGAAATTTATTTTTAGCAAAATTTTTATATGGAAAATTCATATATTAAAGAATTTGTCAATTGTCATAAATTTCGGAAGAAAATTTAGAGAAAGTTAAATATTTTATTTTCTAATTACAGAATTTAAAAAAGTATTTATAGCAAACTTTTGATATGGAAAATTCCTAGATTAAAGAATATTTCTTTAGAAAATTTGTCAATTACACAAATATATATAAAATTTGTTGATGAGAAAATTGTTCTATGAAAAAAATTTTCAATGACAAAAATGTTCTAGAAAGGAAAAAATATTTAAACAAACACTTAGCAGACGAAAAATTTATCGGCCAAAAACAAAATCTGTCATTGAATAAAAAAATACACAAATTGTATACGACAAAAATTGTCGAAAAATGACGAAACTTTATCGATGACCAAAATGTTCTTAAAGAATTCGCTGATATCTATTTTCTATAGTCCGGACTATAAACAAAATTTGTATGTGTAAGCAAATTTTTTATACGGAAGATATATTCTATAAAGAAAATATATAGAAAAACTGTCGATGACCAAACTTGTAGAGACTTTGTCGTTAGGAAAATCTTTTAAGTAGAAAATTTGTGTAGGACCAAAATTTGCTGTAAAAAAAATTAGGCTACAATGAACATTTTTGTATGACAAAAATTTAACGATGACAATAATTTTCCTATTTTAGTAAAATTTCCAAAATTTAGTATAAAAAGTTTTCAGCACGAGTATAAAAAATTATATCTTACTTTAGCCCCAAAATGTGTTTGGTGCCACATACAACAAAAAACCCTTGTAGTAAAGTGAAAAAATTCTGTTTATCTACTACATACAAATACCATTCTAAAGTTAAAAAAAAAGTTTTTAACAACAACAACAACCTTTAAGAAAATCTATACATCAGCTCAAAATAATAATAATAATAATAATAAATAAAACGGGAAAATAAAATTCGTTCGTACTTTGTAAGTTTTATTTATGCATGTACAATATTTCATATGCCCCACTTCAATTTTTTTCTTTCTATTAAAATTATTCAACTGAATCCGTTGCAAGAAGTTTAACAAATTTTTATTGCTTCGTTTGATTTGATCAAATATTTTTCTAGATCTCTTTTTTTTGTATTGATGGATTAAGGATGCATAAAAAGGTCAATGATACTTGTGCAAGAGAGGTTTTCTTCTTTTTTCTTTTGAATGTTTTTTTTTTTCAAATAAAATGGTTGATTATACTTCAGACAATTAGCTTTTATTTTATTGTTTGTTAATGTTTTCTTTTGACTGAATATTTCTTTTGAAAAGTAGAAAGCTTTTGAGGCAAATTTTATTTCTATTTTGAAGACTTAATAAAAAAATTTAGTTGGTTGGAAACGATAATATTAATATAAGAATTGTGATAATCTGGGCTAAATGTAGACCTAATCGACAAAGTTCTTTAAACAAAATTCTAAACATGTCTTGAGGAATAGAGAAAATAAAGTACTCGTGTTTGCAAACACATATAAAAATATCAAACATTAATTGAGCGTTAGCAAGTCTTATATGAACACCTTGGAGCAGTATTAAAAATATAAGATCTTATATATATTTAATATATTTCTTGACTGAAAAACAAAATTCTTTTAAAAAAATTGATTTTGAAAAAAGAATAAATCAAAGGTATATAATAAAAGAATAAATTAAATTATGTATAATGAAAGAAAGCAATATATTTTTAATATCAATGAAAAGGCTTCATTGGATAATAAATTTTATGGCATTAATCTCTAAATATAATGTCTGCCATGTGGCCGCCACGGTTTCGACACAAGTTCAAGGATTATTAAAAAATGCAACAGTTTTGCTTATTTAAATAATCACTCAAATATAAATGGGCCCCATCGACTAACGAAATTTTGAATGGAAATTCAAATCATTGTGTTGATAAAAAAAAAAAAAATTAACAAACTGAACTAAACAAAAGCAACTACCAGCATCTAAATGGGTTGTTAAATAAACCAGTGGCGCCAACTCAAAGCTGTGAATCTCAAAAAAACACCCAATTTTAAATCACTTGGAATGACTTTAGTCCTGGAAAAAAAATTGAGAAATGTTGCTATATATGCAATTGTGTCCGTATTCGAAAACCTTCCGCAATAAATAATACTAATAAAAATACAATATAAATTTCTATTAATATACTTTCGTATGCGTGTCTGTGCCTGAACTGCTACGAAGTATTCTTTTGTTACAATTTGTTATGGCTCATTGCAGTTGCTTGAACGGCTTTTTTCTTGGCCATAAAAAACATTTTTTTCTGTTTTGAATAGCTAAAACAAATGAGACTCAAACAGAATGCTCCACAGCACGCCAATAACGATTTTTTTGTTTGTTTTTTTTTTTAGTTACACCCTAAATCCGTGGCGAAAGCAAGAAATTTTTAAATTTAATTTAAACAAAAGACAAAAAATACTGCCATATTGAAAACCATTTTCATATTTTATAAACCACAAAAGAAAGAAAGAAAGAAAAAACTGTAGCACAAAACTCCCACTACTACAGAGATGACAATAAACCACACACAGAAGATCCTTTGTCATGAGAGAAGCTGGTACAGAAGCACTACTATAACTACAATTCGGTTATCCTGGCCACGAAAAGGAAAAACCAAATACATACATACATACATACATACTCGTAACAAATGTATATAAATTTTTTGATGATTTTTATGAAAATAAATTGTGTTACGCTTAAGTATTTATGCTTATTTTTTGAGTGTGTGTATTTATATATGGAAGTCGTTGCCGCATAAAATTCGTCTTTTTATGCGTTTGTTGGAAAAAACCTCCGTAATAAAAACCACTAATTGCTGTTTGAGCACTTTTTGCCAGAACGAGGGATGAAAAATCAAAAAGTTGCATTTTTAATGCCAATTTGCCATCTTCTTTTTAACTTAAAAGCCAACACATTAAATAAATCGCAAAGAATGAAATGGTCTTCAGCAAAGACATTAAATCATCACAAGTTACAAAAAATTACCTCTCTTTCAATTTAAGTAAAGCAAAAAAATCATATAAAATAATTGATAATTAGGATAATAAATTTTACATATTGTAATAAAAGAGATTGATAATAGAAAACAATCTTGAGAATATCTGAAATATAAAATGAAACATATTTTAAAATCATATAATAATTACTTCATTCAAAAAAATCCAGTAACAAATTTTGCAACATTAGTTTTTTGTATGAAATGTATCTGGCAACATTCACCTTTTATTCCAAATATTTGTTTAACAACAGTTTATATATGAGTTTGGTTTGTTAACGTAAAGCAATAAAACGTATTTATAATAAAAAAAAAAAAAAAACAACGGCATCAACACGTCAATTTTGTCGTATGAAAATCAGTGTTGCTCAACAATTTCCTCAGTTTTGAACAGAGTACTTAAATTAATATGATTTCAAGCATCATTTTTAAATTCAATGTTTATAGAAAAGAACTTCTGGATGCGACAGGTTTTTTTTTTGTGGCTCAACATGTATCAGCAACATTCATTTCAATATTTATCGTAAATTAAAAATTCTCAAGATGTTGATAATTATACAGTCGAACTTGCATAACCCATTATCCAAAAAAAAAATCCACTTACGGAGAGCTACAGAATTTTTTGTTATTGAAAATAGCCTCTAAGGGAAAGCTACACACTTAAGTACATAAACGTGCAAGCACGTATTCAGACATCTCTTGGTACACGGATTCACTGAGAATGGAGTTTTGGAAATATGCATTTTAGGGCGATGTAAATAGGTAATAACGGGGCTAATCAATATCTCTACTTCTCAGTCCGCAATAAAAATTACAACTTAATCCGAATTTATGCAAAAACTAAGCGGGCAGGTGTGTGATAAATTTTATTTATTTATTAATATAAAAAAAAAAAATAAGAGGACTAACAGCTGCAGCCTTCGCTTTTTTGTAAGTTTTGCACTTTTAAGGGTATAAAATGTATAAAAAACTTTTTTCTAACAAATTAAGAAAAAAAATCCTTTTAGCTGGTAGAGGATAGCGGCTGGTTTTAAAATAAAATTATTCAACGGAAATACTAATAAGCAAAAACATTTAAAAATAACCAACTCCATAGAAAAAGCTTTTCAAAACCCATTTGTTGGCAACAAATGTATACGTATGTGTATTATTTAACATAGAAGTGATAATTTAAAAAAAAAAAAAATCATGTTCTCCAGAAAAAGTCCATTTTGTTTACCCTCGACATGATTTGCTTTGTCGGCTTAAAACCGAATAACTTAATGTGAACACGGAAAACAAAATATTCGACAGGGTTTGAAAAGCCAAAGAACAACGAATACTTTTTAAAAACGAAATACTAACTTGTTTCACTCACCCATATTTTAAAACCCTTAAAACAACTACAACCTTTTTTTAGCCACGTACCTGAAAGAGAGGAAACTTTTTTATTGTATAAAATTGTATGAAAATTTTAATCAAATATTTAATAAAACTTAAGCCAACGATTAAGTGCATGTACATTCATAGCAACATACTAGACAACTGAAGTGAAAACTTGAATGTTTTTATGCAACTAGATACAAATAAGTAATTTAAACTTTTCAAGTCGGTAAACTATGACCCCAATCTTTCCTACGCCACGATGCAACAAACAGACAAACAAACCCATAGAGCCAACAATAAATATGTATATGATGAACAATAGAAAAATAACTTGAAAGTCTTTAGCCGACTAGACTGTTCACTCAACTCAACTCAACTCACTCGTCATAAGAGTGAGTACCGGCATACGCATGCATTTAATTAAATTTATTTATTGCAAAGTGTATGAGGAATTAGCAAGCAGAAGTGCGCTCACTGGTGGAGTAGCAGTGCTGCTATATATACATATATATGTACGTAAGTGTTATATGATTTTACAGTTTATAAGATTGTACTACTTTGTAGCTAAGAAAAGCATAAATGGTTGTAAAAAGTACAAAATTTTGCGCTTAGAGCAAACCAAGCGTCTGCCATTTACCAAACAAAGAAATATTGTTGCAATATGCAGCCGTTGCAGCAACTAAAACTGCCATAAACTACCACTTGTGTTTTATTTGCTTATACTAGCCAGTCTGCCAGCCAGTCAATCAGCCAGTTGGACAGCCAGCAGTTAGTCAGTCAGACATTCAATTCAGTTAGTAATCCAAATTGAGGTTAACTGTTAATTTTACGGCTTCTTTAGCGTTGCAACAGAAAACGACAAACTAGAGAAATCTTTAAACAAAAAAACAAAAAAATGCAAGTTTTCTGCTTTGATTTTACATTTTCTGCAAAAATGTGATTTATCGCAAACCACACAATTCAATGCACAAAACATATTTCTTTCCAGCCAACAATAGTTTAATTGTTTTAGTTCAAAATTTCGCTATTGAATTAAATAACATTTTGTGAAACAAATTAACCATAAAAAGCAACCGCAGCTTAAATTTGAAAACAAATAAATCAGTAATGAACAAATATTGTGGAATTAATTACACTAAGAGAAAGATTTTGTTATTGTTTTTTTTCTCGCAGTTTTCATAAAACTTTATTCAACACTTTAATAGGAAGTTTGTCGTCGAGATGCTCCGGAATTTTGGCTGTGAATTAACCCAAAATGTACTCCAGCTACGTGGTCTCTCATCGGGAGCTTTCAATATTTGATAGTTGTTAGCGGCCATAGTGCCTGAAGTTACTTTTAAGGAATTGAGTGCAAGTTTTGCAATCTGATTTGTTTTCAACATCTCGATTAAATGATAAAGTTACATTATTAAAATGGGTACCCGTCGTTGAAAAGATCATGCAGCAGATTAGACCTAGCGATGGCAACTATTTCTCAAGGAATGGTTACATCAAGATGCAAATTGTTCAGTTTGCAATGATACAAACATGCAGCAAATATTACTGTTTGATGTGGATTTTGGTCCATATTTCCTGGGTGGTAATACAATTTATAAAAATCATAAAAGAAAAATAGTTTTACGCCGGCCTGATCACAATCTTTCAAAATTTTATTAGAAATTAATTTGAAAATGAAGGCAAAAACTGTTTATAAAAAGTAGTTAAAATCGATGTCAAAATATTAATTATAAAAGAACTTAGCAGTAACAAAAAGAACATTCATAAGCAAATTATTTATTTCATTACAAGTTTCATAGTGGCCTGTGTATGTTCTTAAAAAAGAAATCAATCGAAAATACTATAAGTAATTTATGGCGATAAGGCGATAAGAGAAGTTTTTCCTTGAATTCTAACACAACATTTATATATGTATGTTTTCAATTCTGCCCAACATGGCGTGAATATGAAAAAGAAATCATTCCTTTCTCATTTTCTTTTTAAGTCTATTTAACGCACTTATTCAAGCGGCTGCGTATAAAGATGTGTTGTCAGTTAGTTGCACAGATTGACATGTGAGTGTTCAATTACACGGTACTACAAAAACAAAAATGGTAACAATAAAGCTTTTCCTCGCCAACCAAAGTCTGCTCAAATTGTTATCACGAACTATATTGTATGGCCTAAAAACATTTACAAAACGGAAAGATCTTACTGTTTGTCTGTTCTTGTAGTACAGTGTTCTTTAACACACAGCGTTTTTCTATTGCTGTTCACTCGTATCGTTGGAGTGCAAAGTGTCTTTGTTTAATAAACAAAATGTTGTTGAAAATTGCTGTAGTTGGTGTTATTGGCTTTTGTGTTTTGTGTACACCTCTGCACTAAATTAACGAGTGATTCCTCCATTAAACAAAATAAGTATGTGATTGTATATCCTATAGTTGTATATTTGGGTGTGTGTGTGTGTGTGTTATGTGTCTGCATGTGTTTGTTGTTTTGTGTGTGTAGATGATTGGCTGAACGGCTGGATAAATGTTTGTTATTTTAACAAAAACTGTCAATCAATTTGTTAAACGGCTGTCATCGTAAATATTTGTTAATGACAGAAAATACTATTTATTTTTCGCAAAGAAAAAACCTACAAGACAAGGACTCGTACACACATGCTGCCGTTTGTACCGGGTCGCCCAAATAGAAGTATCGTTTCAACGAATTATATGAAATTAACTAAATTAGAGGAGGTTTTTTTGTCTTGAAGTTTTGTAAAGCCTTAGAAATAGTAAATATTCGCATTCAGTTGCTTTATCCTGGCGGTTCAATCTTCCAAAACTTCTTCGTTTTGTTCTTTATATCTTCGAAAAATGGTCTTTTAATTTACCTGATTTCAATATTCCCAACGAGTTTTTGAGTTCTTACACAACTTCTTCAGGGTATGTTTATTGTTAGCAAATCTTTGGATCTGGATTCTTAGCATTTTTTTTATATTTAGAATTTTAAAATCAAAAATATATATATAAATATTACGAATAAGCTTCTCACTATTGCCATCATTTCAGTGTAATAGAATATTTAAGTGAAATATATAGTTTTTTATTTTCCTTCTAATTGTTTGCTCTGATGCTCGGTCATCGTTTCAAGGTTATTTGGAACATATATGTATGTCCTTGATGGCAACGCCTAAATAGATACAAGTTTCAAAGCCTAAAAATGCAGTGATGCTCAAACGAACCAAGTGCTTAAAGCATCGATCATTCCTCTGCAGAAACATTTCCAGTTGTGCAGCCACAAGATGATATCTGAGTCCATTTCTGACTTCAGGCTTTAGTAGAAGTAAAATTTCGCCAAGAGTAAAGCCAATCATTTGCAGTACTGACCACTCGTCCATATTGCCCACAGAAGGCCATAATTAGTTCTCACACAAAAAGAAAGAAAAAAAAACTTTGTATTAAGATCACTCTGTAAAATTAAGTACCGCGCGAGCACAAGAAAGAAGCTCGAAGGCAACAAAAACTAGGTGACCATTGTCACACATTCTTAGAAACATTGGTTTGTTTTTGCAATTCTCAACAGCTTTCAGCACCAGGCCTGATTACTTTGATGCTCGTAAATTTGTTAATTTATCACCAACTAATTCTTCGTTAAATTCAATTTGCATTGAAACACAATAAAAAATCGATATAAAAAGATTATACAAATAAAGAAAATAATGCAATCAAAATGAAATAAAGGATCGTCTGGGGAATTACAAACTTTGTAATTGAATATGTTATTGTTTGTCGGGCTACAGACATTTGAATGATTTATTTGGTGCTGTAAGAGAAATCATGTTGTCTTGATAGATATCACAATGATTGATTTATTTTGTTTGCAATGGAAATTTTCGCATTTAGAAGTGTCAAAATCTGCAAAGTTATTCTTAAACGCGCGATGACGCAGTTCGTAAATTTTACATGTTTGAGCTGAAATTTTCAGCTTTTATGATTGTTTTACATTGTAATAAGAGTTTTGGGGAGAGCTTTAATGAATAACTTGTGTTATCTAAAAACGGTTGAATTAGTTTAAGAAAAGAGTTAATTATCTATGAACAGATAAGGTTCAGTCAGCCATCAGCTGAACTCAAACTTAATAATTATGTCAACACTTGAAATTCTTAAGCATATCTTTAGTCCCGGGCTGGGCATCCTCCACATACTTATTGTAAAGTTGTGCGGAAAAAGTAGAAGTCCTGGTTTTGTTTACCATTTTTAAAGGCTAAAATATTTCCCAAAACCCTACCAATTCCAAGCGCATTCATTTACAACATTTCAAAATAAAGTCATCGAAAGATTTCAAAGTAATTTAATGCACATTTTTAATAATCTCTTGAAAAAATTAAACGTGTCTCTTTTTCAACGTAAAATTTCTGCTGTTCTCTTACCCTTTTTTTTTTTATCAAATAGACAGCGACCAACAAAATCAATAAAAATTTAAATGCCTGCTATAAAAATGTACGCACAAATGAAAAACGTTTGCAAAAGTTCCTGGCAATAAAAATTTTAATTACATTTTATGATGTTTTCTGTTCCATTTTTACTTTTAAATGATTCACTCTGATTGAAGAACACATTTCAGTTTTGCCACCTTTTACATGTCTTTTTTTTTATTATGACTTAAATTAAGATGATGAAAACAAAAGTGAACATAAAATTTCGAGCCACTTGAAATGACTGTCTGGGCCAAAGAGCAGTAGTAAATTATAAATAATTATTTTATTGATTCGTCATTTTGTAGCTTCTTGACTCGCCAAAAAAAAAAAAAAAGATTGAAAGTTAAAACAGAAACAAACACCCTACGGGATCATTAAATATTATTACGGACAATATAATTTCCATACGATGGATATTATTGAACAATCAAATGAGTTCTTAAAGCTTAAAATCGTTTACGAGACTTTGTTTGCCCGAACAGCATGTCTGGCATATTAAATACTTGAAAAAAAAAACCTTTTTTAAGGCTGCTAATTTATTTCATTTTTCTGTTTTATTTAATATATTAATAATGTTGTTTAAATTGTTGTCATTATGAGAATTTAACTCACATAAAGACATGCATTGTGTCAGACACAATTTACTTAATAATGAAAAATGATCAAAACATACGAGTATTCAAAAATATGAAACAAAAAGAAACGCACACACTGGGAACAACATCAGTGGCAGCTACACAAATCAATAAGAATGTTTTTAACCGAAACGATTTGTTGTTTTTGTTGTTGTTGTTGTTTTTACTCGAGGAAACAATAACACCCGGCAATAAATTAATGAGCTGTGTGTTTTTCGCATTATAATGCAAAATATGGGAATACAAAAACACATACGCCGTATTGAAGCTGAAACAAATCGAAAATAAGGTGTGATTTGAAATTGATAATGTGATATAATGAAAAATTAGCAAATGACTGCCAATCAACACATAACAGCGGAGACTGAATGGCGGAGCATGAATCACCACACCGTGGACTGCGACAAAACCTTAAACCGCTGCTTATACAATATTTAACAGGGAGAGTTGAAAAATAATTGTAAATCGCATAAGAACAGTAAAAGCACAACCAAAAACAGTCAACAAAATAATGAAAGAAATTTTATTCTTAATGTCATTCATTAGAGAAAATATTGTATAATAAGGGTTTAATTAGAGACATGATGGGAAATCAGGTTTATTTTCTTCAGGGCCTGCCATTTTGGCTGTCTGATGGTGATCGAAATTTCTGCACATGATGGTTTTTATTTGTATAAAAATATCTCAGATATAAAACTGAAGTTTTGTTGTAATTATGCAGCTTCACTTTTCAACAACGTAAATTGTAGGACTACAAGCTACTGATAAGTTACGTTGTTCGAGCTTTTCAGCTTTACCTGATGGTGATCAAAACTACTTGCGAACTAATCAGGTGACAAATTCCGGCACATGCAGGTCTCGGTTACTGAAAAATATTAGATACTGCCGTTTTCTTGCAATTATGCAGCTCAGAAGTTGACTGATCATTGGCCATTTGAAGCCCTTACACTGCCTAATTGTCCAATATTATTATATAGTGTTCATCAATTGATTTTGGCATGACAACGTCTTTGGATTAACCTTACATTTTGCTCAAACACTTATTAAAGCACGCAATTCACTTGCTTCCATCTGCATAAGACATTATATTTACATATTTATTTATGTGCAGGGATGTGCATATTTTTTTGAGGAAATGTCGATACTATAACAGTGTCAACTATTTCTCTGAAAGCTCACGCTCTCTAATCCAGTCAAATCACACGAAGCAACAGTTGATAGACCGAAATCCTCAAGGAACAGCAGGCCTTAACCAGACCATCTAGTTCCTAACGAAGAACAGAAATCTGTTGCAAGTGAACAGCACGTGGTGCCTTTTAGATTTAAACACATGTCAAGAACAAATAAATCTTACTACACTTTTAAAGTGAGGAATATATAGAGCAGATTTTAAAACCTCTGACGGCAAAAAATTGCAAGCAGCCAAAAAGTCATGGTACTTTCAAATTTAAACTACGAATAATAAAATATATATAAAACTATTTTAATACTCGTTAAATACCAGTTTTAAATCCTTCAAAAGCAACGTTTAACATGTCGCACTTAAACCTAAAATGCTACTTAATTTTTGGCCAGGCAACTTTACATTCGAATTCAAACCTTTTATGGTTGGGGCGCCTTAAAAGGCATATAAAACAAATTATTTCTTTACATAATGCTTTAATATGACTTAAACAGCAGATTAAAAAAAACTTTACAAACACAAACTCCATTGAAACTCCATTTACTCTACCTGCGGTTCGCCTGTTTTGTTAATTCACACAAAATATTTGAATGATGTTTAACTAAATTCACAGCAAACAATGATTGGATTAAATTAAGTTGATAATCGTTATTATTGGTCGTTTTTTTCTTCCTCTTCTTCTGCTTCTTAGTGTGCATGTGCAACGGCGATCTGATCATAAAATGCAATTTTCCTAAACTTCAATCAAGTCGTGCCAAACTTTTGGTTGAAAAATTATCTTTTTTTTTTCTTTTCGAAAATTGCGTAATAAATTTTATCTGCACAAAATATTTACAGTGAGTTATTTATTGCTGTTTATTTGAGAGATATAAAATAGACATTGAAGAGATAAATGCCATGAAATTAACTCTGTATGCAGGTATTAAAAGTATTAAAGTTTTTCATATTTATTTGTAAATAGGAGGATTTCGGCTGTGTTAAGTTTTTTAACGGTGGTCAGATTGAATGTGGCCAAAGATGAAATAAATTTGTAAAGATTTTAATATAATAACTGGGCAATTATGTAAAGAGTTTAATAAGCTCTGTTGAAAGTGTCAATAATATGGCGTGAATGGTTTGAAAACGTACAAGCTGCTGGCCAACATGATTCACCCAAAGACATATGTATTTGTGTGATAATTATGAGCCGTCTTTTCCCATAAAAACTAATTATAAAAACGCCTGTTTCAAATGTAAATTATGCAACTATTCATGTAACTTTTTGGTTTTTGCTTTCTAATTAACTACCAATAAAACAAAAATTATTGCACTACAAATTTAATATATGCAATTACATTTTTATTTAATTAAGTCAATAAATATATTAATTGAATTAAAAAAAAAATAAACTCATCTTTTCACTAAGAATTTTCGTGTATTTGTTTGAAAGTAACAAAGTTTTTCCAAATAATGTAGAAATTTTCTTACTGATATTGAAAATGTTTTACTTCTAGCTTTTTCCACATTCCAACCCAACGAAAACCTACATCTTGTAGTCCATTTACCATAAACCTCGTAACTGTGAAACACCAGCCAAATTTTTTCTCGACGAATACAACGACCACAAAAGTATCCCGTTAGTCACATGTCGATTAACAAAGAACATTTTTTTGTTGACACAAAAATTAAGGAAAGCCTAATGGCGCTATTGCTGCCTTTTTCTTCCATACGAAGATAAAAAGTGTCCCATTAGTCACTTGTGTTTTAATAAAAAAAAATTGAAATATATTTTGATAAATTGTTTATACTAAAAAAGTATTGCTCAGAAGTATTCCTTGAAAGAAATTTATTGTTACATTGTAACAGATGGCACTCCATGGAAATTTTTATGAAACAGTCAAGTATTTGTAAAGGTTTTGTCTACAGCATCAAATAACAACACGCAGGCACTAAGAATTTTTTTAGTAAGAATTTTATGCAACGACAAAAAAATAAAAAGAAAAAAATGTCGTTCTATAGACGCCAGCAAATATTTCGTAAGAAACATCGTTTCAATTAAAAAACAAATATTACACGGAAAAATAAATCAAATTTTAAAAACATTTTTTAATGAAGCAATTAAAATTATTATTCTCTTTAAAACCTTGAAAAAAATGTAGCTGTTTCTTGTGCGTTTTTCAGCTGTCATCATGACAACATATCTAAGGTGCCACCCATCTTATCTAACTTTAGACTTAGAAATACTTTTTTAAACAAATTGCAATGACCCGGACTGTATAAATAAATGAAGAACAGCGTTATGAGGGATTGATGGCAAAAACCGCAGACGTTGCTCAATTAATTAAACATCAGAAATGATTTATTATTAAGTAATTAATATGACAAATTTTATTTTAGCTAAAAGTGTGTCAAGCAGATATTTTCATGGAGGCGTTTCTAATTGTCTGTTCATTTTTTTTTTTTTATTTTACATATTTTCTAAATGAACAGAAATTGTTAATGCAATTTATTTTCTGGCTCATTGTTTGTTTTACGCGAACATTAATTATGGGCTTGGCACTAAACAAATATTTTCACCATCATCATTACGATCATCTTTTGAAAATGTCGAGAGGTGCTTGTAACGTGCAGTGACTGTAATTGCCGCACAATGACCAATAGCGAACGACAGAAAGCAACAAAAAAATACCGAATAAAATCAGGCAGTCAATTGCACTTAAAGCTTTTAACCTTTTTCTTGCTTTTCATTTGTGTGTTTTTGTTTTTATCTTTAAATAAAACTTTCACAATTATTGCTTAATAAAGATTTCAACACACACCCACTGTTACAATGTTACAAGCGTGACGGGCGAAAGCAAAACACAATCTTCCAGACAATCTGTTGCAGCGGATGCAAAATAAAAACTCATTGATTTCCAACTCAAACTCATACATATTTTTATAAGTATCTGGTGTTTAAAATGACTGATGAACTCAGACAATATAGAAAATGTTTATGCATAAATTGCGGCACAGTGGGCTTAAATTTGTATTTTCTGGCGAAAGGTTTCCACACAATAGTTGTTGTTCAAATAGCTGAATACACTGTAAGAAATTGTGAAGTTTCTGACAATTGTGTTGGCTATCCAATGAGGAAAAAACTTGCAATTCAAGAACCAAGAAACAAAAATGCATTAAGACAAATTTTCGGCACTGACGTCTGTCAGATTTTCCAATATTGTAAGATGTAATGTACTGACAATGAATCTTGGCTACCAGAAATCATATCGTCAGTTAAGACGAAAACCTCACAATTTCATTACCTGGCAATTTATTTGTCAGAGTATTGCTACTGTTTAGGCACTAAAACCTACAAATGCCAATAGAAATATTTCTCCGCCAATCGCGTTATTGTTAGAGGCATCAATTTACCTGTTATCTGTTTATAAGCCCACAATTTGTGACACTTATCGGACAATGGCAGCTAAGAGTGTTCTGACACATGTCCGATGTCCAATAATATTTATGTCTTACAATAGACTGACATCGCTTTTTCTTACAAAATTTAGCAATTCACACAGTTGTAAAACATTTACATCTATATTTTACGGCATATGTGTAAGACATGACAACTTTTAATTTACCACTGTAGCAAATTTGTGGTATTTTTATTGACTTTGTTTAGTAGTGTGAGTTGGTTATGGGAGAAATTTAAAAAAAAATAAGCAAATATTTGCTTACTAATAGCAAAAGAAAGACACATGAAGTTAGAAAAAAATTACAAAAACCGTTTATTGCCTTTGCAGTTATACACTCCCAGTCAATTTAAGGAGCAATTGAGTGTAACGCAGAGCAATTCATTAAAAGTTTAAGGGAACTTGTCTTATGTACAATAAATAAGATGACAAATCCATAACACATGGTTATGGCTTGTGCCGCTTTAAGTTATTCGCCACATGTTAACTCTTTTGCCTATATTAATTTGCTACTACGTTCTGCAATCAATCTAAAGTTTTATAGCTTTACATACTTCAAGGATGTTAAGAATTTGTTTGAAAGCGTTACGAAATATGTATGGTCGGTCTTACATACATACACACATGTAAGAAATTAACAAATCTGTACAATATATTTTACTTAGTAGGCAGCAAAAATGGGGCCAGAAAGTAGGGCGGAAAAAGACCAACCCAGTAAATAAAATTTACCCGGTTTATACAATCTTTATAAGGATAAGAGACAAGAGAGATAATAATATTTTAAAGATCTGAACACTGTACCTGCACTATTCAAATGGTCTAATTTACGATAACTCGTTCCAGTAGTACTGCTATATTTCTGGAGTAAAGCAAGTAATGTTGGCTTCAAATCGTTGAATCCTAGCTTGGTAAGTATAACAGCAAGAAAATTAAAAGGATGCAGAAAGAAAAGAAGACACCAATATAAAATTAACATCGTATCGAACTGAGTTAACTACTGACCTCTAAGGAGTTTTCTTAGTTGAAAAAACGAAAGAAAAATATCACTAATATCAAAAACTATGATTCGTATTAAATTTAAACGGCTGGAAAGTCGTGAAAATATAAAATACACTTGAAAAATTTTAAAATTGTACAACAAAAATTCAAAATACATGATAAGTCCTTTAACTTGGAAAAATAAGGACACATGGTATCGCAAGTTCGATCTTGCGATGACACGATTTCTTATATTAGTAAATTCATACTTCATGACCTTAATATATTGTATTATTTATTAGGAAGATTAAAAAAATTTATATTGATCGATCGATGTTAGTAAATAAGATGTATTTTCATGTAGTTTCAAAACTGGCCTGATCGGACCTAATCGATACAACATGAAGTAATGATTGATACAATGTTGATTTTCAATGAAAATTCTAATCATTCAACTACAACGCAATTGTTAACTTAAATTTAAAAGAAATTATTGCAAATTACACTAAAATGAAAAACGAATTTTAGAATCTACTTAAGGAACTGAAAATTTTGCTTAAACGAATTAAATTATTTGAATAATTATTGATAATAAAACAACTGATTTGTAGAAAACAATTTAAATGTTTAAGCAAAATGTTATATAAAACAATTTTCCTTCATTTATTACAAATTTTAAATTAATTAGTTATTTCGTTATAATATATGTAACTCTGAGACAAAAACGTGATTCTAATTTGCTAAAGAAAAAAATACGCTCACAGAAGAATACTTTACTTTACAGGTACCCAATTGAAAGTTAAATTTAAAAATTATTCCTTTGATAAAATTTAAAAAAAAAAATATTTACAAATCGACTGACATTTCTTACTTTAAAAACAACTGCTAACATTTACTTGAAAAAATAACAACACCAACTGATAGACATTATAGTTGCATTAAATTATATTTGACATTTGTATCGAACGAGGAGATTGCATAGAATAGACAATAAATTATAAAACTTTTTGACTACACTGTACAAAATAAACTTGAAAAAAAAATATACTTCCATAAAAAGCGTTTGCAGACGATGATAGAAAACTTTCTACAGCAAATTGGAATTGGAAAATATGTTGATGAAAGAAAAAACTTGTGTAAAAATTTACTGATGACTGAAAATATTTCCTCAGACAATTTTCTGCATCGAAAATTGCGAAACAACTTTTCTACACAAAATACTATATGAAGAGCCACTGAAATTTTCCACATAAACTTATATGAGAATAGATAATTTGTCTTGCCATTCATATATGTATTTTGAACAGAAAGTTCCTTTGGCCATCAACAAATTTTCTATATTATATAAATTTTTGTGGCTTTCGATATAATTTTGGTGGAAAATTTGTCAGTGGCAAAAGCAGCTTTCTAATTAAAATTTGTGGATTGCCAAAGCAATTTTCTTTACAAAATATTTTTGGTAAATACTTAAATAGAAAAAAATTTGTCGAGAACAAAAAACCATTTCTAAGAAAACTTTAGTTACACGTGTGTATCCATAAAGCCCAATTTATCTCCACGTACTTAACAATATTAAGCATTCACATAAATATGTACAAATTCGGTTTGTTCAATCTGGTACTAAATAACTCGTGATTTAGTTTATTTTTTTGGTTATTTTTTTTTTTTTGTAGTTTGATTTTTGGTAAACACTACTCGTAAATGACTCGTACACGCTCAAGTTGAAAATTTATGTAAATTCGTTTATTATTATTGTTTTGTTTTTACTGCTGTCGTCGTTATTTGTTACGTCACCAGTCAGAACCATATTGAGAATTTACGGTTTTTAAATGGATTTCGGTTTGGTTTTTTCGCCCCGCTTTTGTGCCAAAGGTGTTTAGGTTAACAAGTTCGCGTTGTTTAGACTGCTTAAGTACATGAACACACATCGAGCAGAGAAGTAGAAAATCTCATGCCAATAGCTTGTGGAGGTGAGTTTTCGTGTATATGTAATGACTGGAAGAAAAGGTGGCGGGTTTTATATACGATTTGAATATCTGCCCGAAAATCACATACAATTGTAATATGTTTATTAAAAGACATTTGTGTACGTAAGTATGTGTTTTGTTTTGTACCTTTTTCAGCGAAAAACATGTAGCATTGCAGGCCTGTTGTTTGTTTCCACTTGACTTGTTCTTCGAGTGCACAAAAAGTTGCAACATTTGTTGTTTTCGTCCGATTTTTTTCTTCTGTCTAATGTCGCTTGAAGTTGCTGTTTGCTATCGAAATAGTAAAAACTTACAAAGTTGACAATTGAACAAATTACCACGATTAGGTTTTGTAATTGCTTGTTATTAAATGTTAAATGCCAATAAAGAAAAATAATAGGGAAACTTCGCTACAAAGAACCGAAACACTCAATATAATAAAATATTTTATTGAACCCTGTATATAGCGATATAGTCATTCAAACGCGTCGATACAATGAAATCAAAAGCAAACTAAACCGTTAAACGTCAGCTTTAAAAGCAGATTTAAAAATTGCCAAAAGCTACGCTTTGAAAAACAAGCCGAGTTAAGGCCTTTTTATACTAAGGCAACTATATTTCTTATTTTATTTACTATTATTTTATTTACTATTATTTTTACTATTAATTTGTTCAGAGAAGTGCGAGTACTATTATATTACGAGCTTACAAACGTTTTCGTTAAACCAATAAATAAACGGCGCATTCGCACTCATTTATCGTTTTAAGAACCCAAAACTGTTTACGGTAAATCCACTGCAAGTTCGGTTTTAACAAACAGTTTTCCTTATTTGTTGTTTCGTTTCGCTTTTTCTATCTATGAATTTATTTATGAGACGATTATTTTAATTAAAATGGCAGCAAACACGTGGATTGCGCCTGTAATTAATGACAGTATTGTTGTTTGGTTGGCAGCAGAGCACCTTCGAAAGCAGCCAGCAAAAAGGGTGGGTGTTTGTTTTATTTGTCTGAATTTTCCTGGCTTTGTCGTTTTGTTTTCAGTTTGGTTTTTTTTTCAAGGAACGAGAAACTTTAGACAATGACTAACAGATAGTGTTAAGTAAAATATATTGTTTTTGTTATACGGTTTGTTAGGTTGTAATCATTGACTATTAACAACAATAAAAGCGATACCAACAACTACAAATTTGCAAAATAAAAAGTTCTTTAACTGGCAATATTTAACAAGTGGTATTAATGTTTAATGTGCAGGCATTAATTTCCTTTGAATTTCAAAAATTTACATAAATCCTTTGACACGGACGTATTAAACGTTTATAAAAGATTTAGTTATAAAAGATTTAGTTATATCGTTATGTCTTAAATAATTCTCATGACGAGTGTTGCGTGCGTTGTTGTGCGATAATTGAAATCAAAATAATTTGTTAACGGTAGTATATTAATTAGCCGATATGAATTATTTATAAGGTTGTATATATTTTTTTATGTTAGTTTATTGTGTAGCTTAATAAGTAAACAAAATTAATTAATTTGTAACAAAACACGCTTCGCATTAATACATGTTTAGAAAACAAAATGTACGTATCGCTATTTCCGGCAAATTAGTTTAAATTGAAAAAAATATGTAATCAATATTTTAATAGAATGACTGACTGTTCAAATACTTATTGCGGTTTCAACTTGAAGATGCCGAAAACCCTGCATATCTGTAAAAACCTGCATATAAATAAATTACTTTCCATCAAATTTCATCATCAAAAATCTGGTCAAATTTTCTACTTTTGACCTGAAAAATATCGAAGATAATCAACTGCAAAGACTTTTCTGACAAAATATATTGCAAACAAAAATTTTCTACAGAAAATTTATAGCTGACAAAATTTGTTTAAAGAAAAAAAAAATTGTCTCTAAAAGATTTATGAGACATTATTTTGTATGAAATATCTTATATCTCTGACTGAAATATTTTTATAGAAAATTAATCGCTGAATGAAATGAAAAATGTTCAGTAAAAAAATTTTCAGGCAAAATATTTCACCGAAAAATTTACAGCTGAATAAAATTTTCTGTAGAAAATTTTTGACTTACAAAATTTTCTGTAGAAAATTATTCAAAGTATTTATCGCTGACAAAACTATTGCCTTGGAAAATTAATCACTGTGCAATAATTTCAAAAGAAAACTTAAAGCTGTAAAAGATTTTATATAGAATTCTTTTCGCAGCCAAAAATGGTCCATGAAAACTCATGGCTTACAAATTTACCAGTAATAAAAATTTATGTTAAAAACTATTAATAGATTTTATGGCCAAAAAAAATTTCTTACATAGAGTTCTTATCATTTTTAAATTTATCGCAAACAAAAATATGCTATTGAAAATTATTTACATAATATTTAAAATCGACAAAATTTGTCGATAAAAAATAAAATTTCCGATAAAAAATTCTTCACTAATAAAATTAAGGGGAATGGGCCAGTGCACTCAGGGCAAAGTTGTTGATTGCTCTCAACCTGGCGAGAAGCCAGCAGCGATCCCTGAAAATGGACTGGTCAAGCTGACATACTGCCTCCCCGTGGCGCCCCTGGATAGCCCCTACAGCACCCGCTTAGAGGTGAACCAAAGTGTGCAGCGAATCCCCTCTGTCCAGGGGTCTAAACCAGGACCCGGTCCTCCAGGTTTCAGGGGTTGTGCGTGGGGGTAACTTCCCTACCGTGTAAAAACACACTAGTTACGACACAACAACAAAGAATAACTTTGTTGGTTGAGGCCCAGGTTCACCACGGACTGTAGCGCCAAAAGAAGAAGAAGAAGAATAAAATTAAGCAAAAAAAAAAAGCTGCAAAAAAAATGTGTCGAATCTTGTTTATGTCTAATATTTAGCTGAAAACAATTTTCCGCCTAAAATTTGTAGCTGAAAAAATTTTCCCCTAAAAACTTATCACTGGCAGAAAAAATGTTCTATGGAAACATATCGCTGACAACAATTTTCCACAGAACACTTGGCTAACACACATTTTTTAGATAGGATTTACTCGATCACAAAAATGTTCTATCTAAAATGTATTGCTAACAAAAAATTATCATAAAAAGTTTAGCATTGAAAAAAATTGTCTTTAGAAATTTTATCACTAGCGAAAATATTAATAAGAAAGTTATTGGTGACAAAAAAATACTGAAGAAATTCTAGCCTCAAGTAAAAATATTCTGAATAAAACATTTATTGTTGACACATATTTCAAATCAAAAATTTATTGCTGGGAAACACTTTCTATTACAAAATATCGCCGACAAATTCAAACTAATGTCACTTTCAGTATGTTTGCACTCACATCTACATGTAATATAAAAACGTGCCACGTAAGACACGAAAGACCTTTAGTTAATATTTTCGAGTTCTAGTTCTTTAACAAAGGCACTGGCCCTTGTAGAATCGTAAGTTTATTTATAGACCCTTTTAAACTACCATAAATATTGTAAGATAAATAAATTGTCCGCATAAAGATCGCTAATTTATTAAACCGTATGACAAGCCAGCCAACTTATTGGCCTATACAATAATTTATCAAAAAAAAAAAAAAAAAAAAAAAAAAAAAACAGCATAAGAACCGAACTCACCAAAAACAAAACTTAAGAACAACTTTTTAAAATGACATGATTTCTTTGGTGTTTTTCAATTTTTAATTATCTTAACGCCCATATAAGCAGAGTAACCCAACAAAATGTATGCGATACAAAAAAAAACAAAACAAAACAAACAAGCGTACAACTATCAACAGAAACTGCTTCACTACATTTCAATCAAAAAGCAAAATAACAATAAAAATCAGGCTTGCAAAAGGTATGGATTACAAAAGGAAAACAATCAACACGCCAATGCTAAAAGAGAAAATGTTTTAAATTTATTTATGTTTTGTCAACGCTTAAAACAAGTCATTATGGAGGCAGTAGTCCTTGTAAATAACAACAACAAAAAATACAATACAGCACAGGGCAACAACATGCACTCAGGCTGCCTGACTGCCTGACTGCCTGCCTGCCACTCATTCACTGCAAACAGCAAATAAGAAACACACTCAAACACTCTCGTACACAACACAACAGCCAACTGGATACTGCAGCAATATTTTGCTCTTCTTCATTCCAATTCAATTTATGTTAAACTAACAAATTGTCAATGAAATGAACGCGTTTGTTTGTAACAGCAGCCCTACAAGCGGACAAACAAACAATTCTGGCACTGCGGCTTAAAATGAATGCGAAAGCAAACGAACACAAAAAACAAATCCAGAGAAGAAACAAGCTTTTTAAAAGACAATAAAGACACACATAAAACTAAATCAGGGTCCTTGTGCTTGTGCTTGTGCTTGCGCTGGGGGACAGAGTCAGCAAGGAATTAAAAAAAAGAAAAAATGTTGAAACAGCAGTTACTAAAACAAGACTAGTGTGTGTTGCACGATGTTAAAAAATACAAATTGTATATTTGTATCGATCGTTGCGAATACAAGCACAATGCGCTTTTCTTTTTCCTTTTTTCTTCTTCACTAAATAGAGTCAACACACTTCATGTTGCATGAAAGCTACAACTTAAAATTATGCGTAGTACGTTTAAATACTGGTACAGCAGAAGAGAATGTTTTATGCATGTTTTGTAGCATGAATTGAAGCGAAAAAAATTAACTTTTTTCCAACTGGTTGACAAACTGGTTTAACTGATTTTTATGTACAATATTTCTTTTTTATTTTTTGTGCGCTTTTTATTGTACCTTGTTGTTTTTGCTATTAACTTATTGTTGCATTGGTTTAATAAAACTTAAGGGCCATCAAGCGATACACTGGAGCTAATTTGAAAATGGAAAGAGGCCGTTGAACGTATAAGAACTCTGGGCTTGATTGATTTGGCTTTTTTTAATTTTACGATACATGTTGCCTAATGGTCTACTCTCTTAAAGGCAGTGGGCACCCAATGGTACGCACTCCCCTTTTCCAGAATTCACGCTAGTGCGAAAGGCAGATTGTTTGCATTGGCTTTCCTATAGCATGAAGAAAACTTTTGGACTGCGGCGAACGGCATAATAGTCATCAGTTCCGGTGAATTTGTGTGTCTCGTGTTTGATAGAAGGACACCATTTTTACTATACGAAAGCAAAATGCACAACTTTTAGCTGATACAGGCGCGCTGAAATCCCACTACAGAATGTGATCTGCAAGAGTAAAAAAAATTAGAGCCTCAATAAAAAGTAGACAGTTAAAGGGAGAAAACATTTTAATCAAATAAGACGAATTTTCCAACGTTGAAACACCTGACAGTGGAACGGATGTAACGACAATTTTTTATTATAGAATTATTTTCATTAATGTAATACCTTCTGAAATGCACCCGTTTTTTTGTATACACTGTATTCATCGAAAACTTCTATTAATTTGTTGCAGCAGATTTGAAAAGTTCAAGACTTGAGACTGTCGGTTGCGCCTGTGGCGGAGAATGTGAACCAAACGGATTCTCGAACTTTCATTACGTCCACAAAACGGAAAATATATCACAAAACCTTAAGTAAAGAAATTTGCTTATGAAAGTAGACACTTTAAAAGAATATCTAATGATGGCTTTAAACAAAAATATCTCTGACCATTTTCTAAAAATATGTCAGTGTAGTCTTATGCATCCGTAATGCATTTTTATGATGCTCGATTATAAAAAAATTTTATTACCTTTTAATACGTAATTCCCTTAGCCATCATAACTTGAACACAACACTTGGATTTTTTAATGATTATAAGCCCATCACAAGATAAAATTTATACAAGCACATACACATACACATACACAAATACAATGAATGCATTTTTAGATCCTCATAACACGCATGGATTCCTATAAATTCAAACAAGTAGTTATTGAACAAACAAAAATGTAAAACGCGTATATCCTGTCCTTCAACGAGGTTGATTTTTTCTGAATTTTTTATTTTTGGATTCTATATCAACAGAAAATTATTTATACGATGGGTTTTTTTTAGCATTAAACTTTGTTTTTCTTTTCGTTTTGTTTGTTTTAATTGACAGTCTGAACATAAAGAAGGTAATTATAATTATGATGATTCGAAGGATTAAGATTTTGCCTTGAAGATAAAATGTTTGCAAAATCAGAAAAAAAAAATGAAAAAACACATATTTTTCTTCTGCAAATTAAAACAAAACAATCAAAATAAATTAATGCAAAAACTGTTGGCGACTATGAAAATTTTGCACAGTGCATTCGACTGCAACACCCTGAACTTTCAAAGTTTAAATTTTTATTTAAACATTTTTACTAACGTTCATAATATATCAGTATAAATCAAATTAAAGGTGTAATTTCATATAAAATTTTAAACTTTTCCTTAATATATTTTGCTTTTAGAGATTCTAATACTTTCCGGCTAATCAAAGGCAGGAAACGAAATAGGAAAAATGTTATCTTATCAATTTCAATATTAAGGCTTATGAACTCTAACACTTGTCCTGTGACCTATCAAAAAGAACGTTAGAACTTTGGCAGATATGTATCTATTAGCCAGGCGCAAATAGTGTTTTTTTTTTGTGCTAATGGTCAAACACAAATCAAATTTTAAGCCACTATTTTAATGCAATTCTTTAAAAAATTACATAAAATTTTTAAAACAAATTATGACCTTAACTTTTTTGAAGACGAAAAAAAAAATTGGAAAATTTCCTTTCATAAACTTTAGTATTTAAGGTTTTTTATTTTATTTTGCGTCTTTTTAAACTTGTCCTGTGATATGTCCTAAAATGTTGAAACCTGGACTGGTCCCTAAAAACAAAATTGAACATTTTAAATAAATGTTCAGTCTCATCTCAGATTTTTGAATCATTCATCATCAAATCATCAATCAATCATCATTTTATGTGATTTAAAAGTCCAAAATGTGAAATCATTTTTATTATATAAACTTGTTGTTATCTATTAACAGCCATTTGCTGCCAACCCCACCTTAAACTGCTTTGAACATTGTTGTTTTCCTTTTAACTCAAGGAAATAACCAAAAGTGTTGCGCAATATCATTTAAGTTGATATAATTAACCTGCATTAAGACGCTTTTAAACAAATCACAGTCTTGTCTTCTAATTAAAGCCTATTAGTGGCCTAAAGAACTAGTAATTGTTAAGATAGAAAATTAGGTATACTTTTTTTCTTTTGCACAAGCATTTATTTTCTACAATTTTTCCTAGAAACAAAAGTGGTTAATTAACCACATAAAACATCAAAGAAAAGGTTTGTTTTTTTAAAAAACTACTTTGCTCTTTCTCTGCCAGCTTCAATGGCTACATTAAGTTTTTATAACGAGTTACTGGAGAATCTTTATTGTCCGCTTGCAATAAATAAATAGTTGGTTAGTACTTCCCAAGAAGGTAAACTCCAATTATAACAATAAATAATCCTCCCAGGTGCAATTATAATTATTTAGTTGCTGGCTTTTTGCACTTTCTCGAGTTTTATTTCTACGCCGACAATAGGAACTACATGTCTTTTTGCCAACCGACTTTCAAGCATGCAAAAGAGTAAAAAATTCAATTTTTTTAAATCTTCTGTAGAAAAGCAAAGAATGCTAGAGTTGGAAAAGAGTTTCAGAAGTAAATACATAGATGCAGGATGAAAGAGCAGAAGCAAAATAATGAAAACTACGAAAACACACAAATCCCTCATCAATTAAAATAAACACGCTTCAAAAAGCACCTGCTCCATGGATCATGATCATATTTAAGCCACACTCACACAAACGCACTCATCTACACAGCCACACACACACATGCACGTTTACACATACTGACATACACTTTAACAGACATAAAGACAATGTTAAAATAAATCATTGACATTAAAAGAAGAATCTGCAAGAAAAAAAGCCACCACTTGGCTGCATTATCAAATAGAAAATGTTTCAAAAGTTTTTCTTCACTAACAAACGAGTCGATTACACTGATGGACAGACAAACAAATAGTTTGTTCTTACACGAGCTGGATTGTCTGGAGAGTTTTATAAAAATTGTTACCTTCGCTTAAAATTAAATATTTTTTATGTTCAGACGTACGTATGAGGAAAGATACATTCATCAATTCGTTTGTTTGTGTTTTTTTCTTTTGTTTGTTTTCTGTTTGTCGCTTCTTGAACTTTTGCAATTCCATACATATCAAAATCATATACCGGATTTTTTTTTTGTCTTTTGTTATGCCTTTAATCATAGAATTGCAGCCACGGAGGAGAACACAAACCAGTTAAATAGATAAAATTGCTAGAATTAAAAAGAGTTCAAAAATTAAATCTGCAACAAAACGTCGTTACACATAATGACAGTTCTTCTTTGTTTTGCGATTAATCTCCCTTCGAAAACAATCACATACATACATATGTATGTATGTGTATATATGTGGTAGTATGTCTTAGCCTTAAAAGCCAACTACACTGAGAAATTTTTAAGCAAAAAAAATTCGAAGAAAATATTAACAGTACAAGATAAGCGTTTTTAGCAATTTATATCCTCGTTTATAATACGTACAATTTTTATATAATCTTTAATTATATTGATTAAATACTTCGTCAAAATGAAACCTTTTTAATATGCATGAGAACACTCGAATAATTTATGTTTATTCGATTAAGCTGAAAACTAACGGGGTACGCAATTTGTGAACATTATCATGTTGTTTCCCTTTTGAAAGTGATGGCTCTTTCTCTTGGCAAAAAAAGTAAATTACACTTAAGTATTGGTTTCATCTTCTCATTTCGTTTTTATATTTTAATAACTTAAAAACTAAATTAATTCTCTCAATGTACTTCCTGCATTTCCATTTGCAATAAACATTCCATATTGAATCTTTATGTATTTAGTTTTCTTTCTAGCTTTTGTTTTATTTATATTGTGTAGCTTTCTGTTGACGACACAATTAATGACTATTAATCTGATTGAATTCTTTAGGACAGCGACAATGAAAACGACTGCATGTGAACATCTGCCATTCGCAGTTGTGAATTTGTTTGTTTTTTTTTCTCAATGCAAATATCAATAAAGGGTACCTGCCTTTAAAAGAGCATCGGAAAAATTTATCATATACGAGTAAGAATAAACTCGAGCAGTGCTTTTGTTTTTTGCTCAGTGCGAATCATTATAAATCAGATTCAATTAAAATCTCAACAAATCTTTCATGAGAATGAATTAAAAATATGCAACAAACTTCGCCATTCACAAGAATAAAAGGGAAAAAATTAAAAAGGCCCAACTGAAAGGATGGGAATACTTGGAGCAATTATGGCCGAATAGTTTGGAAAAAAACTTGAGTACTTGTTAGGAAATTCTACGGAGGAAACGTAGTGGATTTCGCACACTTGTCCTTGGGGTATTTAAATGAAAATAAGAGGAGGAAGTCGGTGGTGGCCGGTGGGTGGCTTGCAGCCTCCAATCGGCTTTCACGGCCGTAACTAAATTGGTAACTTGTACATCTCTAGTTATGATGTAAAAGGATATTACTTTTAAGATGTACTAGTTTTCACAGCCAACTTCCCCTTTCTAGTGCGCTGTCAAAGTCGTATTCCCCAAATACGCGGCGCTGACATCGACTTATTATGGCTTGTTTCATGAAATTTGTATGTATGTATATGCCAACTATTGACCTCCAGATCGACCTTGAGGCAGCAATTCGGATAGGGCTATCAGTTTACATTTTCTTTATGGGGCTTAGAACATATTTTTGAAAATTTTTTAAGCCTTCAACGACTTGTAAAGCATGAAGAATTTAATCAGGCTTTTTTCCGCCTTTTGCTTTCTGACCTTACCACTTCGCGTACTACAGCTGTTGGTGGTAGATTTGTAAGTCCAGTTCATTGGATTGTTTTTGCCGTCATTATTCTTTACAAACTCCTTTTCCTTTCCCAGTTAAAGCAAAAATATACGTGTCTGTGTTTTTTTTTTCTTAAATACTTTAGTAAGTTTTTAGTTATTTTGCCCTTTCTCATCACATTTTTAAGTTATTCTAAGAGTACTATTGCCAGGCCAACGCAATTTAAACTGTGTCTCATATTTATCTTTGAATTTGTGCTAAAACAGCATTTGTGTTGAAATAACTGTTAGGAGTTTGAACATCGTAAACTTTAGCAATTTTTCTTTTTCCTTATAAAACTAGAAAAAAAAATTTATTCCAATTATGTTTTCATGCCCTTTTATTTGTTAGAAAACTGTTTTAATCCCCGAAATCGTTTTAACAAAATATTTATGGAGAAAAAATTAAATTATTAAAACTGTATATCCAATAAAAAAAAAAAAAAACGAAAACGAAAACAAGAAATCAATTTAAAAATAACTAGAAGGGAGTGGAAATCATTTCACTTACCTGAACATTAAAATCGAAAAAATATTCTGGTTGCAGTGGACATGGTAGACCACATTTACAGGTACCCGGTGACAATAAGTAATCCTTTATTTGAAATGGTGAACGCAAAGTAGAACCAGTTGGGCTGCAAAATAACAATGAAAAAAGAAAACATGAAACACGAAACGTGATAAAAAATGTAACAACAAAAAAATAGAACACGAAAGAAAATGTTATGAAATTAAAATTCAATAGCGGTTTTGTAGGAAATATACTTCAACATGTTGAGCTCAATGAAACCAGCAACACGAGAGGGATGGTAAACAGCATATGGGCAAACAAAGGAATTAATTTGTTTTTCCTTGTTTTCCTGCCCCGTTTTCAGAGATTCAACTTGCACGATAAAGTCAACTGAACTCCAATACATATTCATGGCGATACGCATAAGAACCAAACTTACCCTAATATATTCTGCTATTAAAATTTGCTTTTGACTCCTGTTTAAGGAGTGTTTCCGGTGTGCGTTGTTCTTGTGCTTGTTCTTGGTCTGTTTAGGTGTCGTGTTGTTTAGAAACATGTTCCTTAACAAGTTATAGAAGAAAGGAGAAATATACTAAATATTTGCTGTTCATTGTAAATTTTAATGCTGAGTATTCAAATTAATTACTGCAATTTGAGGGCTAATTAAATCAGACAAAGAAGACAACGACACCATGACGTCAAATAACACAGACAGCGGGCAATATCAATAGAGACAACAAGGTGGAATTACATTAAAACAACATGAAAACTTTTATACACATTTTAATATTTTTTAATATTGTTAAAAATTATATTATATTTTTTTGTCGTTATTGTTTTATAAGCAAAAACAAATGTTTCGGAAAAATTTTTCCAACAATAAATTATATGTTGATTAAATACACTTAGAAAAGGAAAATACTTCTGGCTAAAAAGTTACTGAGAGGCGATACTTGTTCGTACCACATTTAGCCACGTTGGAAGTTAAAACATAATTTTTTTATTGTGTCATATTTAAGCTGCAAGAAAATCTTATTAAATCAATCTCAATGTGGTTAAAGTAACCGTAAAAAATATTGAATTATTATAATTAAAATGAAATTTATACTTTACACGTTATGGGAAAGTCGCATTAGCAATTAGTTAAAATTATCATCACCAACTAAATAGTAAAAATGCAAAGGAAATTCTATCGGAAATCCTTATTTTCAAAAATACCAAAAATACACTTAATGTAAGAACGGCGCATTCTGATTTTTTATTTACATCAAAAAGAAAAGTGACTAAAAAGAATTCAGTGTAAGAAAGTTTTATATTTTTTTTTGCTGTAATATTTCCTGAGGGCTTTTTTTATTAAGTTTAAATATGCTGTTTTGTAAAGATGTAACGCGATATTTGTGCAGACAGCTGCATGAGAGTTGAAATCCACTTTTTTTTAAAGACTATATATTTACGTCTTTTCTGCATGTACGTATCAATATATTATTTTAGTTTTACACTTCTATTAAATTTTGTGTTTTCAGGTACCATCAATTCAATAGGATAAAAATATTAATTCAAAATGGAAATAAATAGTTTACAGTTTGTTATAAAAGCATGACAAATTTAACATATAAAAATATCAATTTCATTGCATTGATTTAACCACAATTTGTTTCAAGTGTAGCAACTCCAAAAAGAAATGTGGCATTATATTGAGGCTAGCGCTGTGACTGGACTTTAAGTCAGTTGTCCTCAGCAATAATAACTTGGAACGCCAAATGCGAAAAGAGACGAACTGGATGTAATAGTTTAAATAGTTTCTAATTTAGTTCTTTTGATATAACAAACTACAGGTGATCGTTGTGTTTAACTTGTATATTGGAAACAAAATAAAAACTAAAATCTATCAAGTGTTGGCGATGTTTCAGGGCATTCCAAGATTCGATTTACTTTATTATTCCATCATACTGCAAAATAAAATTTTCCACTTTACCAAGGAATTTTATGTCACTTACGAACAATCTTTTGAATACCTTCATTCATAATGTACCAAAATCAATTTAAGTGTTTGCATGTCATGAAAAGCGACTACAAAAAGTCGTGAAGTGGAATTGCAAAACAGTTTCAGAAAAAAAAAACTTCAACTCGTTTGTCAATCTTTTCTATATGATTTCAATAATTCATTAATTATAATAAAAACACAAACATCTGACAGCTACAGCAAAATCATGTTGCATGTTTACAATCATCAGGCCGGAGAAAACGTTTTAGACAACAGCAATAATCATTCAGAATGAAAAAAAAAAAACATTAACTTCTGACATGGGGCCTCAAGGTGTAAAAGAGAACATAAACAAAATACCAAAATGCCAAAATAAAATGATGAAGACATCATTCATGTCATAATATTTAACAGTGTAAGAATGTATGAGTTTGTTTGAATAAAATAAATTATATTTTAAGACGTCATAAGAAGCCTAAAAAACCCCAATAAAAATATGAAGGTGTTAAACGAAAAAAAAAAAAAAATTCACAAAGTCTAACAACCGGCTGACTGTAACTTTAACCACGTAATAAGAAAACTGTTCTAGTGACTGTTTAACAAAGACAACTTATTTTTTATTTTTAATTTTGATGCTTTTGTGTGAATAAACACTTGATTTCTGTGTGAGTGTTTTTTGTTGTCTGCAGCATCAGTGGCAACAACAACAGCTCCAACACTTCTTTTGCTGCTGCTATAGACAACGTTAATGACAACATTCTGGCTGAAGTAGAAGGTGTTAGTGCTGTTGTTGTTAGTAAAGTAATTTACTTATACAATTTCTCATTATCTTATGGCAAACAGCCAACAACAAACTCCGCTGTTAATTTAATTTTTTTAGTTTCGAAAAACAAAAAACTAAACTAAGCAACAAAACAACACCAATTCCAAGCACAAACTTGAGATTTTATGCCTAAACATTCCGTTGCAATTAGATATGTGGAGTTATTCACTGACAAGGTAATAAAATATGTTATCAAGTCCAGGTCTTTTTCGGTTACAATAACTTTCAGTTACTTGAATTAACGTCTTTCAAAATTTAAAGATGATCTAAAATTTGTATTTTTGGAAATTGAGTGAGACACAAAATTAGTTCCTAAAATAGTTTTGACCAAAAGGGCATAAACCAAACAAGCAGAATTCAATTTAAGTCTAGCGATAACTTGTGGTAAGAAGATACTATTTTTTTAGTACATTAAACATTTTTAACATAATTTTGAAATTTATTTAATTATTGTAATACCTCCACCTTGGCCAAATGCAGACTTTTGTGATTACAGAGTTTGAAATAAAAAAAACCAACCTTTTTAAACTGCTAAAGGATGCCAGGGAAGAGATTTTTTTATATAACAAAAAATTAAGTTTAAAAATTAAAAACCTCCAAAAAAAAGTATTAACTTATTCAAGGAAATGGTGTACTTTATAATTGTTATTTACAAGTACAGTTTGCCTTAAACAATTTATTTGCATTCAAAAGCAGCAACAATTTAAGCATACGGGCAATTATTATTGGAATGTTGTCAAAAAAGTTGAAACAAAACAGAAACGAATCCAGCAAAATCATAATATTGTTTCGCAAAAATAATAACGAACGACATCTCATCATCAACTGATGACAGACGCAATTATCATTACTTTTGTGCTGTTGTCTACAACATTGAAAGCGGACTGGTATGACTTCGTATATTGTTTTCTAGTTGTGTTGTTGGAGTTTTGTTTGTTTTCAACGCCCACTCCCCTTTAAGCATTTAAACAGAATGATTTTAATGGCAGTAGCGTTTGTGTTCATAATACAGATGTAGAAATAAAACTTTATTACGTTGATTTTTAATTAGTAAAATAAGGAGAAATTAAATCCCCAACAAACAAGCAATGCTGGCTTATTTATTTTCCAAGATAATTAAAATGAAAGGTAAGAAAGATATACTTTAAAGCAGGCGAAGAAAATATGCATGTAGCTTTAATTTAACAAAATTACAAACAAAACTTGTTAAATTTTGTTAAATATTAAATACCTTCTACCGGCTTAAATGTCGCCACGAAATAGTGATAAATTTGTCCTTTTGTAGGCTTTCAGGTGTTTAAATGTTCCTCCCTTTAATTTCGTTTAACTTTTATATGCCACAATAATGGAAAAATGAAACGCCAAACAAATATTTAATTGTCTGCTCTTGAAAACATGACCAAAAACATATTTTCCTTTTTATAATTTCAACATGTCCGTAAAAAGACCAGCCAATGGCCGACAATTTAACGTTCTGTCACAGTGGCAATTGACGAAGTTGTTGCACAGTACACTGTACACTACTATACTATATTGTACACAAGTGTGCACTATACTGTACACTAGTATCCTATAGTGTACACTGGTATACTATACTGTACATTGGAATACTATACTGTACACTGTCTGATTTCAGTTCAAAACAATTTCTATTTGTTCTACCCGCTTCAAGAATAATGTGATTATTCAGTTCAGGATTTTAAAGCAGTCAGATTATAAAAATATGAACTCTGCCTTTGACGAACTTTTTGACGTAACTGTTTACGGCTCCATAAAACGTGTCTGCACTTATTTTTTCTTAATTTTAACCGTTTCATGTGTACGTTTATTTTTATTTTTTAGTGCTGTTTAAAAATAAATTAAAAAAGTATATGAGAATTGTTGCAAATAGTAACGACAGTACAACACAATTCACATTAAAGACAGCGATACACATTAACGCTGTGGCCTCTACACCCACCACCCACCACGCTTAACTTTTATTTATTTTTTTGTTTGTTTACTTTTATTCAACATTTTCATTTTAACAAAGTTATATATTGTTTATTGTTGCAAGTTGTATGTTTTTTCGAAGTTTGAAAACGAAAAATACAATATTATTATTTGTCTGTATCTCTGAGGAATAAATAGTAGCAAATAGACTGCTGCTTTTATTTCTACATTTTTTATTTAAATTTGTTTTTTATTTCTTCTTGTTTTATTATAGTGTGTTTTAAAAACCTTTATTTTACTATTGTCAACATGTCATCAGCGTATACAAATATTTGCTTCATTTAAAAAACAAAACAAAAAGCAACCCGGTGAAAATATTTGTTTGATTTAAATGTTTCTTTTTACGCTTTTCTCCATCCTTTTTATTTCTTTCTCACTCTCTCTCTCTCTCTCACGCTCTGTTATGTTCGCTTTATTTTTATCATTACTTTTAGCGCCCATATCCATTTTATAACATTATTGTGAAGAATATTTAATTAGAAAAGTATTTAAAATTTTGCTGCTTGTATGTATTTGAGTGCACACACAACTACACTCATGCTATTAAATAACACATGACATACCTGTGTTGATAAAAAAAAATCTGTTTTGTACAAATAAAATTTAAAGAATATAAATTTTGGACTAAAATATAATTGAAAATGAAACACATGTTCGGCATCTCAAATTCTAAAACGCCGCAAAATAACTCGCAGCGGTGTTAGCCACGTCGCCCGCAATCGTTAAGCTAGAAGACCATGTATTCGCGTGCTACGCGCAAGGCGTCGTGTAAGCAATAGACGTGTATGAAAATAAACGTATTGAAGGTGTTAAATAACATACAGTGTTGCGTAAATAAGGCCATTTTCCACTGCACTAATAAGAAAACAAATTAAAAAAAAAAACAGCTGACGAGAAATGCGTTTTTGAAGCCAATTGTTTAAATTGCAATTTTTACGCGCGCAAATCTTTAAACGCATGACTGTTATTTATTTAATTTTATGCAATAGCATTTCATTCAATACGTCCGTCGCAGAGTTAATTTGGATTTGGAACCAAAAAGTTAAAAGTTGAAGAGAAAATATGTATGTATGTATGTCATTCATGAAATTCAAAGTGAGTCCGTGCGAAAACCATTTATTTTACAAGGCAAAAATTCACGAAGTTATCGTATACAGAAAAGCTCAGCCTTTATTGAACCATAATTTCTTCCCCACACTAGTTTGCCTTGGCTCCCAAATAATGCAAGTCTTCTAAAATTTAAAAAAAATAATTTTATTCAAGAACTATACCGTTATTCAGTTCCAGAACTAGTTATACATACATAATATATTCAGGGGTTCCCAAATTCGACAATTCTTACAATAAAAAAGAAAATATTTTTAACATTTTATTTTTGCCTCATTATTTGAACTCTTTGTGGATGTCAACGCTAATTGCTGCAAATTAAACAACTAATCGTTTTCTAAATGCTGTGATACATTCATTTATTTTAATAAAGGCCCAAACAAGTTGTTTGCGTATTAACATATTTTTGAAAACCTAAAAAAAAAATTTGCTTCAACCAGATATTAAACGACAAAACTGTTTTATGGCTTTTTTTTTTTTTATTTATGAGACGGAAACTTCAAAACTACAAAAAACTTTTGAGAAGAAAAAATTAGTTTTAAACAACAAAGCAAAGTAACTAAAAATTAAATTCAATTATGTAAACTTTTAACAAATGGAAAAAAAATCGAAAAAAATTATATAAAATGAAATAAACAAAAAGAAAAAACACAACTCATGAGTGACACATGACAGCAAAATAATAATTATTATAATGAGTTAAACAACAAGACAGAAATAAAAAACAAATGCTTTTGTGAACGAAGTTGAAAAAAAAATGTAAAAAAACTAAATGACATGAAGATTTGTTTGTAACAAAATACCGATTGTAGTCACAAATAATTATTATAATTTTATCTTGTTTTGTTTTGCGACATTAAGAAAATTTCAATTTATTTTAAGCCATTGTTTAACTAACAATACAAAACAAAAATATATATATTAATTATTGTAATTATTTCGCAATAGTAAAAGACCACTGCAGGTATTTTTCAGGCTGCTTAAATTTTTCGTTACAAAATTGCTTATAATTGTAGGGTGTATTTGTAAATTAATACCGTCATCAGAACTTTTTTTGTCTCTTTCTTTCTTCAGTAATATATTATTTTACTAAAATTTAAGTAATAAAATGTAGTACATAAAAAAGATATAGGCGATGATCCTGCCACCTATAGAAATGAAATTTTCCATTAAACCTAAGACAACAATTTTATAATTGTTAGACAACAGTTTTTCTATAAAATATTACCATTTTCGTCATTTTTGGCATTTTCACAAAATAAGCGCTGCTTTTTATTATTATTACTCCTGAGTACATTTGCATGCTAAAAAAGGATTTGCTTTTCGGATACAGAAAGTTAATTAAATCAATTGCTCGAATCGCTTTTGGAATGACTAACATTATGCTGGCGTAATATCATGCTACGATGTCCACAAACGATAATAAACACCATATTTTACAAAAATTGTTGTGCAATAAAAGTGCTAAGAAATCATATTTGCAACTCATTTTTTATGTTACATAAAAACTAATACATAGCGGGGTGCTTAAAATGTGTCCGATTAAATTGTAATTTCTTGCCAGAACTGGCGGCATGATTTCAAAAATACAGGGTGGCTGATGAAAGCTGCTACCAAGCAAAATTTAATAACTTTTATTCTGTGTAACCAACGTTTTCCATTTTTTTTTTATTTTATAGATTGATCTTTAGATTTAACGAAAATGGAGAATTGGGACAATGAAACAAGAGTTTTGATAGAGTGCCGCTTTCACGCTTTAGAGTCCGCAGTTTCCGTCCAAAGAGAATATAGGCGCACGTATGGACTATTATGAGGCTCGTGAAAAATCGCAAGAAGGCCACACAATCGAGATCCCTCAGTTCGGACGCAGGAAACTATCGCTGCTGTAGCTGCTGCCATACAATCCAATCCTAGAGTTTCGACAAGAAGCTTATCTGCTCAAATGGGTGTCAGCAGACAGTCACTTTTGATGTTGATAAGAAGTCGCACATGTGTCACCGAGACTGAAGGCCATTTGAATTCAATTATTTTCCAACCTTCATGACTTACTGTCTAATGAATTAATAAAAATTAAGTTACATAAACTTTACAAAAAGTTATTTGAGTTTCTTAATGTAGCGAAATTCATCAGCCACCCTGTACTAAACAAATTTTAGGGTATCTGAATGAAAATTATGGTTTGGATAAATTTGTTTGTTCAAGGAGAAGTGATAGTGAGTCATCTTCTGTCTAAGAACGACAGACTTCAATATACATATTTCAACATGCAAGTTAATTTTTATTATCTTGCTGTGCTAATTTTTATTATTACTTTACTTTGATATAAAATGAGCTGAAATGGATTTTTTTATAGAACTATATTTGGAGGATAGGGCTAAAGTTGCACTAATTAAAACCATAATTTAAAAATTTGATTTCAAAACTTACTTTTATTGACATGTCCATTTTGGATTCTTACTAATCATACCAAAAATTTTAGTCTTGTAAAACAAGGATATATGACGATATTTGGAGCAGTGATTTTAATGAAACTTGACACAGAGCTTTATATTAAAATTCTGTAGGTCTTAAGCAAATTTTTTGTTAATATTTTGCATAATTTTTCAAGAAAAATCTCTTTGGAATATTACAGCTGACTAATTATATACTTTAAAAGAAACGCCACGGGTCGAAGTTATGCGAATAGAGACAACCTTATTATGTTCATGCCAGAACTTGTAGCTGCAGATTGACAAGTTGTTTGTAATTTATGAAGTAATCAGCTCTTAATGGAGGCCTTTAGTTTTTATTTTTTTCACATACGGTTTTCAAACCACTTCTTTAGGTACTTGCACATGAGATAAAATCATGTGCTTGTTGCAATCCACACAAAATATACTTCCATTATAATGGCTTAATAATGAAATGATATGAACTTATCGATTCCTCAACAACAGCTCCCTGCAAATATACTTAAAGTATATACTTTATTTTTTAATTAGTTTTGAAGCAACTGCATTAAAATGAAATTTTCGATAAAACATTGCAAATTTATTTAATTAATGACTGTAAGTTTTGAGTGTTAAATAATGAATTGTAGTTATTTATACAAATAAAATAAAGCAAATAAAACAATTCATCAATATTCAAAATTGGTTTCAGTTTATTTTAAATAATTAATGAACACACGTTTAACATGACGTTTAAGTTATTTTTTATTAAACAAATTTTCAACATGTGTTTGCCATCATTTCGCTCTCAATCAGAGATTTTTGTTGTTGGCTTGTTGCAGAAAGAGGAAAAATAATTATTTAATTTTGTTGTTTGCTGCTGCTGTGTAATTTTTCTTGGGAATATTTAATATGATTTGCTTTAAAGGAGTGTTCGGGCTGATTTAAAAAACCAAACGGTGATATAAAAAAGTGGAATGTATTTTTTGTGGGCCAGAAGTCAATAATATGCATATGTATGTGTGTGTGTGTTGAACTGGACAAACCAGCAACATTAAATTTTAATTGTAAACAATACAACAATAATGAACCAGAATTATTATTATTTAAGGCCATACCAGAACAGACGGCAAAAGAACAGAACGTTGAAAACAAATTGAATGTAAATATAATTATAAAAATGCAGAGAGAAAAAAATTTTAAAAAGTTACTCTGATCATCTCCGGAATGAAAACAATCAACAGCAACAGCAACAACAATGTCGAAGAATCAATTAAATCCAATAATAATGAACACATGTCTAGCTCACACCATCAAAAGGTAAACGTAAAAAAAAAAATAGTGAGCGGGAAAAAAGGGTACAAAAAATTATATGAGAGCATCAAATGTAGCAGCGTGCGACAAAAGTGGTAGACGGAGGAATTAAGTGAAAGCAATTCAATCAATAGACAGACCATGCCAGACCATACCATAATAAAATGAATGTTAATTAATCGTATATGCCTGTGTTAAATTGGCAAAATGAAATAAAATGAATGAAAACACAAAAGAACAACTTGAAATTAAGTGGAGTGTTAGAAGGTCTTGGCCTCAACCAAATTAATGCTCCTACACAAGCAAATCTTCAAACAAACACACATATGTGTGCACACTCAAGTACTCGCTGGTATAAAGAACAAGATATTTATACGTGTTTGCAGATGCTCATAGGAAAATACGAAAAAAAACTAATTAAAGAGAAAATAACAACGGCAGAAGATTCTAGAAAATCAATATAATTTTAAGAAGAAGAAAAACTCAATCTCAACAAGTATGAAAACACTTCCACAGTGGGCAAATCTCCGATGGCAGAGAAGGACGAAGAATTCCTGGATATGAGTCCTTTTCAGTGTTTTTCTGTACATCTGCTATTGGTCGTTCGATGTGCCGTGTTTGGCATCTTCTGAGATGCACATTGCCACTAAGATGGATATGAGTAGAGGAATTAGCCACCGGGATTTGGAAGACCGAATCCATTTCTTTTGTGAAACAAATTTACTAGAGCTATTCATGTTGAAGTAATAATAATAATAATGAATTAAAGTGGTGGTCCACTAAAACAGGGCTACCAACTTATTATCATGAATTTAAAAAAGCACCCTCTGACGTTTTTACTTATTAACTAAAATATCTTTAAAACAAATTAAAATAAAGATCGTGGCAGCCGGAAAAGCTTGTTGGTTGAGGCCTTGGTTCACCCGGGACTCTAGCGCCAAAAGAAGAAGAAGAACACAAAATTTAAAGAAAAGTATAGTCCTCTGGTGCAACCAGAAATATATGTTTTCTTTTGTTTAGTTTTATTTTAAATTTTGTCAAACAATTAAGTTACTGAATAAGCAAAACTTTTGCTTGAATTGTGCCAAGTCCACAAACACTTAAATACAAAACATAGAAATAAAACCTCAAACACTTTGTCAGTTAATATTCGTTTTATTAGTTTATATTCTTCATCGATTCTAGAAAAGCCATTTAAAGTTTGCAATAATCGGATCGCTCGAAAACAGTCTTGTGGCAGTGAAATTAAATTTTCTGCTTTGATTGGCATTTCAAAGGCCACAGGACCGGACGGCAAAATCGTCATCGACAACATCTTTTATTTTTACAATAACGAAGAATGTATAAGAAGAACCCTTTAATTATAATTGTATTTTATTTTTGCCTATTTTCTTTCCATATTTTCCGCTATTCTTCCATATTTTTAATTGTAAAAAAACTGTTTGCCTGAGTTTCAAACAAAGAAATCTATTTATCTCCCAAAAGCTTTTCCACATATAGTAGCGGAAAATCATTTTTGCACACAATTTTGTACGAACATATTCTCTTTTTTAATAAATTCGAATACCTTTCCCTACGCTACAACAACGGAATGAAGTCTTTTTGTAACATATTGGTAAACGTGTATTTCTTCTTTCGTTTGATAGCAACGTGTTGAACAAATACGATTGTATAAATTTGCGGCTACAAGTACTTGTGGGTGTATGCCACTGCTTAAAATTATAAAACGAACTGCCAGGCACTTTTTTGTTGTTGTTTGTTACAGGATATGAAAGTTGTTTTTCGTTGTTATGAGTGTTTTTTAACGGATACAATTTTTACAATTGGGAATTGCTGTGAAATTTAATTTTTTTTTTTTGTTGTATTTATAACAACATATTAAATATTGTTGTTGAGTTAAAAAAAAACAGCAGAATAATATATTTAAAATTTAATTGAATCAAAAAGGATTTATAACAAAAAACGAAGCGGTTAAAAGTTATTTTTTTGTATATAGTATGTAAATCGTTTTCGCAGTATTAAATTTTAATGTTAAATAAAATTTTTTAATATATCAACATTTGGCTTGGAGTGTTTGATACAAAAAGGTAAAACTATGAAAAGACAAATTTCCACCGCTAAATATAAAATATGTTTTCAGATACATGTAAAAAGTTACATTTCGAATAAATTCACAAAAGCTGCAGAATCGTTAAAGTAACAAAACTTTGAAATATACAACTGAACACCCAACAGCAAAACGATTTTCACAGCAGCCAACCAATTCAATAATAGGGAGAAAGCAGGAAATTATCAAAATAATCCATGAAATTGATTACACAGGACACTGTTAACGCGACTAATTTAAAACCATCCCCAAAACATGAAGCAAACTCAAGGAACGACTAAAAGCTTCACATCGCAAAACAAACAAAAATTGCCAAAAAAAAAAAACCTCAAAATATTGATTTCGGGTTACATAAAAGAGAAAAAAAATAAAATTTGGCAAAAAACTGAACATATCGAAAATTATCAGATAAACCAATAAAACCTTTAAATAGACCAAAAATGCTGGAAGTTACTTTAAGTTATTTATTAGTTTCAAAGAATTTAAAAAACATTTAAAAATATTGGAAAATGACATCAAATGGCAATAAAAAAAGAAAAGAAACGAATATACAAATTATCGTGCAAGTCCATCAAAACGGTTGAAGTCTGAAATGTTCAAGCTAAACGAAAGAAATACTTGCAAGGCTGATTGACTCATAATAACAAACACACAGATTTACTAAAATAGTCAAAAATCGTTAAGACAAAATTTTTAAAATCGATAAATATCTATAAAAACGCTAAACATTAAAATCTTGCCTGAATCAAGAAAAAATGTTGAAAGAAAAGGCTTTATAACTCACAAGCAAATGTAAATCCATATACATATATAAAGTAGAATGTGTGTTTAGGGGAATAAAACCGCTGAACCGATCTTACCGTATTTTTCACCACATTTAACCGAGGCTCTCGGATTAGTTTAGTATTAAATGCTTTAAAATTAAAAACAAATAAAAAAGCACTAAAATTTGTTGTGTGAAAACTAGAAAACATAAAATATTTTAATTTTATTATCTTTACAATAATTTGCATGTTACAAAATAAACATCAGTATATGACATTGGTGAAATAATGAGCAAACGTGTGATTGTACAGCACCAGCGTATACTTAACAATTGATTATTAATAAATAAATAACAATTATACGTTGCCAACGGCGTCTGTTTCATATATTAAGTACACGTTTAGAGCTCTAAGCACCAAAAACATTTATGATATTTTAGCAAAAATGATAACAAAAAAGTAGTATTTATTTATAAATTTTATATTCCACGATGAATAAAATTTTCTGCATTAATAATTTACGAGGATATTTCTCATTTCATTGCAAAAGTATTTACACAATTATTTGCCCTATTTTGTTTAAAAGTCGATCATTGTTAAACGAAATTTCTTAATTCCTACAACACGGTAATTTGCAAGATTCTTAAATTTACATGCATCTAGTGAACAAATAGAATAAATTAGCATTGAAATGTTTGTTAAGCAAATGTACGAAAATATTAGAACACGCTTGCAACAGCATGTTCAGACATGCTGTTTGTATTGAAAAGTGATACGACGTTATCGAAACGTACTCAAATGTAAATACAACAGAATATTGTAAAGAAAGATACGAATTATGGTAAGATAAAGCAGATAGGCGGAAAAAATGTTAGCGCTCCGTGGAATGAACTGCTTTATTTTGTTGTTGTAAACATATAAACAAATTTGGACATTGAATTTGGTTTTCTTCTCTTAACCAATAAGTTTCCTTTTAAATATTTATATTTCGATGAATCAGAAGAAATTTTTGCCCGAATGGGAGGCCTACAATGGAATTTCACACAATCTGTAATCACTTCTAATGGCAAAAATAA